>JAQPZY010001419.1:0-697500 GCA_029931535.1 Margaritifera margaritifera | reverse complement strand
TCACATGGCAGTAATATTTCGTCTTAAGTATTCATAACTTCACGAATTGTAAATCGGTATATCTGTAATGAGCACTTTTGTAGACCGACAAATATAATGTATTACTTGAGTAAATTCACTTTTAACTTTATGGACCATCTTACATATGCATTACTTGAACAAATTGACTGAAGATTTAGTTGAATGTTATTGAGACCAGATAAGAAAATGCTCTGAACAAATTTGCTCTTCACTCAATCACACCTTCTTCTGTGGACTTAAATAGGTCATGACCTGAATGAAAACTTTCAAAATTTGTAATAAACCTGGACTATGCTTCATTCAAATCATACTGAGAATTGTTAAAAGAACACCTAAACAAACTATGGCTGCTTGTTTAACTTTAATACACAATCCCTCCCTAATCATGCATTCTAATGATATTCAAAACCAATAGCACCTATACTAGGTGAACCTGAGCTCATAAATAAGCTTACAATCTACCTGCTGAATAAATACCACTTTCATTTCAGGTGAAGAGATTTTATTGGTGGTGTTTACGTTTGGTCAAAATCAGCGGAAAACTGGTGTATATAACATTTCACTCTTTGATGGACGCCGCGAAAGTTAGTTTTTTGAAGGGGACGTTACTTGTTGTGTTGCGATGATGAAAGGTAAGGTTTGAAACCGATTGATATAAATATTATTAATGTTTATTACATAACCTCAAAACTTTCATCCAAGCACATACCTCGAATTTCCAATGTTCTTGATTTGGTTTTGCACTTTAATGAAAAAATACATGTTGGTTTGTCAAAGAGTACAAAATCTTATTTATTCATCATGATGATATATATTTGGTTTGCAGTCGAGCAGTTATGACACTAAGAACATGTGATTCAGTTTGCTTCTTTTTCAAAGGTGATTAGGGACCGAGTATTTTAATTTTCGGGGAGTGGGAAAAGGGTTTGTGATTTTTTGTTTTAAATTTTAGGGTACCAAATAGCTTGAAAATAATACTGTTGCTTTGATTTGCAAAAAAAAAAGGAACTAATTCCATCCATCATATTAGTTGAAAAAAAAATTATTATGAGATAAAAGAAAAAAATATATCCTGGTTGAAGGAAAATCCACCCCACCCCACCCCTTTTTTATGTTGTACTTCAAAAGCGGAGAAGGAATTGTATGGATATATTAATTGCGTATATATTCGTTAGCTGTATTACATGTACAAATGCAGCAACCATTAATTAGTTTAGTTTAAATATATTTTATTGCCCTAAAAGTCATATATTTGAAAAAGGATAAGAAACAAGTTCCTCTCCGTTATACAAAGCAAAATCACATGGCGAGTAGAAAATAATGCCTAATATAAATGGAAGATTAAATATCGAGTAGATAGGAAAGAGAAAAGAAAAGGTATGATAGAAAACAACTCAAGGAATGGTTGTGGCAAAAAAAAAAAAAGGAAAGGAAAGTGGTGGATTTTGCCCCAGATTATTTTATATAAATTTAAATGGACATAATTTGTGCTTCAACACATAAGCATATTACATTATAAAAGCAAATCCAAAGTATTACTAGCGGCCACATCAGACATGCCTATGTCTGTACAGTTTTCCAAAAGTACATCCAGTAATTACTTCAGCATTCACGGCCGGCACAAGGGTATTTGGCGCCCTAGGCGAACCTTAAGCCTTGCGCCCCCCCCCCCCCCCCCCCCAAGTAACTTTCGAAAATGAATATTATGCATTAGTATGAATAAACATTCTGCACCTGTTTTTCTCTATCGATTTTTAAGACGCTTATTATCTTCTGTTTTACGCTATTTCTCTTTGTTTTCTTATTCATTCAGTTTTTGCCGCCCCTCAAATTTTGCCGCCCTAGGGGACCGCCTAGTTTTCCGAGTGGTAAAACCGGTCTGTCAGCATTGCTATAAACATATACTAAAATTGAGTAATATATAAAATGTAAATAGAAATATCTTAGAAATCATTATCAGCATCATCATTGTCATAAACATCATCAACATCCTTGTCGTCGTTGTCATAGTTAAATGCATAACACAAATGCATTGTTCATGAAAAAACGATACACACAATGGGTATACTATTATATAGTTGGAATACATTTTTGTACATTTTATTAGGAAGCAATATTTATATAAATTCTACTCTCGATAATAACCGTACACATTTTACGCACAATATAAATATTATACACGCACATACATACATACATACATACATACATACATACATACATACATACATACATACATACATACATACATACATACATACATACATACATACATACATACATACATACATATATACACACACACATATACATACATACATACATACATACATACATACATACATACATACATACATACATACATACATACATACATACATACATACATACATGCATACATACAAACATACATATTTATAGAAAAGATAATTATTTATTCATCAAACCATTTCGTTTTTCTAATATAATTTTGAACCTCAGTCAGTATGACTGTTTCCTGGATATGAAAGATATTCCTTTCCCTTAAAAAAGCGTATGTAAGTCAGTTTAATCAACTTATGACAGTTAGGAGATAAAATAGTTCGATGCTGACGATACACAATACATTCAAATCTAAAATGAAAGTTGTTTTCAAATGGTGAACCACACGAGCAAGATTGATTATGAATACGATTTACAAGATATAAATTGAGAATACAACACATTTGTCGTTATCGTGTGAGTTGGTTACTGTCGCGACGATTTGCACATTAAAAAAATCTCGTTAGACCGAGAGACTGCTTGTTAAGAAAAAAGAAGAATAACGGATGTCTTATTCTTAATTGATTATTCAAGATTGATCCACTCTGTCGTGGTCGAGGAGCAGCATCATTAAAAATGAATATCTACTTATCAAATACATCATCAATCTGCTTATTGATAAGTAAATCTTGATTTTAATTAGATTGGGTCGAGAGGATAAATGAATTATGTTTATCGGACTGTTCTACTTGTTATCACATAGTTGGTACTCTTTAGAGACAGTGTTTGCGTTTTTTTTAATTATTTTTTTTTAATGTCATTCCGTTAGCATATCACTTTCTGTGCATTTGATTGGTCCAAAATAAGCCCTTGAAATCCTTGCGCAGTATTCTCATTATTGATTCGTTGCGACCGTGGTAATTTTCCCTGCCCCGCCTTCTGGAACTATTTTATTTTGCTATTGCTATTAACAATATGCCGACTGTCTTCCCGAATATTGGGAAGAAATGGTCGACTATCACAAAAACGCACAATAGTGGTTACGTATGTCGGATTATAGTCCATATAACTTACGCAGAATTCTCCGAATGCCAAACTAAAACTTGAACATAAGTAAATCCGCTAGACATTCGCCTAAACCGAAAATGTGGGAGAACAGAAAAAAATCCATCATGCCGCATAACACGAACATACTGACTCTATACAGATAAACGCCCAACAGCCTACTGTAATGCAGACAGTCTCCTTTACATTGCTGTTATCACGTGGTATTGCTCCCCCCCCCGCCCCCCCCCCCCAGGATAAGCATGGTTTATGCGTAAACCTAGGAGTAAATACATTCACTTTTCTTTCGAAGAGAGTGCCGACAAATGCTGGTCTCAAACCATATCATTCTTCCAAATCAAATAAAGCAAATATCCGGCCATAAACATTAAATCTGGGAATCGCCAGAGTCACATGAATTGAAATCAGCATATCCTCCATATTCAGCAACACTTCTAGATTTAGCACAATTTCTGCATGCAGTAATTATCCCTTCAGACAAATATCCAACAAATGGAATGCTATTTCTTCTGCCATATCCAATACTGCATTTGTGGTGAATATCTATGGTGGAATCGATGCACTTTTCGGTGGAAATGTTGTAAGCATTCTCATCCTCATCTACTCCAGCTGACTTCACCCCAGTGAACTATGTGACATCACACATAGTGTTCAAAACTGATGCTGTTATTAGCTATCAAATTGTACAATATTGCTTCAAATCGCGCCTGGGACTATTTTTTTACGCGCAAGAATTAAAAGGTGCAGCGTCTGCGCCAGAATGAAAAGAAATGCCGACAATCATTTTTCTTTCTCTTTAGACTCTTGCTACTAAATAAAAACTATGTGATAAATGGGTAATGATTTAATATTGATTGATGAAACTCCTTGAATAATTTCCAGCTTGAAATTATTCAACTCGTTTCATAAATTCAGTATTAAATCATTACCCATTTGAGATCCTCTATGTATGGTTACAAAAGGGATCACCATGTCTCAGTTATGACGCGAAGTTTCTCTGATAATAGTGATCTGTGAGACACGTTGGTACCAAATTATTGGTGTTTTGTTATATGTACGTAGGTTTTTGCTAGTATGTTAAAACCAACTTCAAAAATGCATATTTTCTGTCATTTTAAGTAAGCCAGTTACTAATCGAGCATCATGTTGTTAACCATTTAAAGTTTGCAAGTGTTTCTTGATATCAGTTTTACTACATGATGACCACAGCTCAAATACGTATTAAATAAGTTGATTTTGAAAGGGTGTAACTAATTTTGGGTGGGACTGACTATTCTCTTGGACGCTGAAATGATGATGGTGTTTTCAATCTGCCGAATCCGTTATCCATTAGAGAATAAAATTACTACTAGGAGTTTGTGCGAATAAACAAAATTAAGTTTCTCGTCAATGAATTCCAGATTTGGCATTAGTGCATGATTTCAACAACTAAACAAGATACATTCATTTTTAGACCATACTTTGGTCTTGTCTCAGTCTAAACGATACTTTGAATTTTAAGATGATCATGGGAAGGAAGCTGGAGATGAGTCATCAGCAAAAAGTCTTGTCGGTGAATTTAACTCGTCAGCAATGTCATTTACGTAAACTAAAAATAGGAAAGACTCTAAACCTGATCCTTGGGGTGCACTAGCAGAGAGTTCTTATACTTATGCAAAACTGTTGCTAAGGATAACCTTTTGTTCCCTCTACCTTATATACGCGTTGAAGAAGGACATGGGGTTATTGGTGGCACCATATTTGCAAGTTTCATTTTTAAACCTTTATCGCAAACCTTGTCAAACGCTTGTATACAAAATTGTTGCGATGAAAATAATTTGGTATACATGTTTAAAATCAATTCTTTCAAAATTCTTAATAATAGAACTTAGTGGTGAAATAGGTCTATAATTAGACAAAAATAGATTGATCACCGTTTTTATATACAGGTATAACTTTTGCAAGTTTCCACTGATCAGAAAATTTTGTAGTTTCTTGAGACATATTGAACACATATGTTACAAGTTTACAAATACTAATACTATATTGTGTTCTTTAGTAAAATATTACTAATGCTAAATGATATTTTACAAAATTATTTTTTAAGAGGTCTGCTCTCTTCTTATTTATGTAGAGTAACTCCGAATAAGGGTGGATTAATAGAAGAGGTATTCGTTCCATTAATAATAGACCAATACAATTTTGAATTACTAGTGCTGATGTCGGTTAATTGAGCATCTAAATTTCTTATTATCCTTCTTTAGCAATTTTCATTATATTATTCACGTTATTCCTTTCTTTTATTAAAGAATATTACTTGGATTATTTAATTTAAATGCTTTTTTCCTAAGTCTTTTTTGTGTGTGCCTTTTTTCCTAGACTCAGATCTGAATTAAACCAAACTTTGTCAGGGGGTTTACTATATATGATGGAATACACTCACAAATAAATCAATACAGTTGTTCGTAAACAAGTTTACATATTTGGTTTATATCTGTGGTAACGCTAAATAATAAGTCGGTTTAATTTTTCATAATCAGCTCTTTTATATAACATAGCTTTCCTGGTGAATTTAAAGCGTAATATGCTTTGAGTGTGAGAAAAGTTCCATAATGGTCATAGATATTACAATCGATATGGAAAGAGAGGGGAAAAAAAGCACTTACTCCTGTGACGTGAAACTTGTTAGAAATTATATTAAACAATATAGCTAAATGTATAGTAACATTTGTATAACAGCATCAAATAATATAGCTGGATGTATAGTAACATTTGTATAACAGCATCAAACAATATAGCTAAATATATTGCATCATTTGTATATCAGTATCAAACAATATAAGCTGAATGTATAGTGACATTTGTGGCTTCGTATATCACATTAGTGAGATTGTTTTCTACGATTATATCGTGCAACCTGTTATTCCGCTGACTGAATAAATCTGAGTTCTGGACAATAATTAAAATAATGTACGGTGAAATATTAAGGACTGAAGCGTAAAAACTATCCCCAAAACGACCATCAGAATTAGGTGGTCGATATACAGTACATACAATAGATTTTGTTTTCAAATAAAGTTGAGTCAAAACATGATCTGCAAAAGGACTTAAATGTTTTTAGTACATATTGTGACAAGTGGCGCTTTAAGGTTAACACAAACAAAACAAAAATTATGGTTTTCATAACGGAGGAAGAAAGCAGATGATAGTTTATTTGTCTTTAAAGGTTTAGAGTTAGCGGTTGATAGTAAATTTGCGTTTCTTGGAATTGTTTTAACGACATGGGGTTCTTTCACACTTGCTCTACAAACTTTAGGTGCACAAGCTTCAAAGGCATTATTTGCAATGGTTTTATGTCTATACAAGTTTTAAATGTGCCCCCAAAGGTAAAATGTGAAGCTTTTGATTTCACAAATTCTTAATTATGGATCAGAAGTATGTGTATTTACTGACGTAAAGCTGTTGAACGGTTGCATATTAAATTTGTGTGCAAATCTTCTTGGGGTTAAAAAGTCTACTCATAATGATTTTGTAAATTGATAATTATAGAGGGCACCATTACAGCCGGGTTAAAATGAATGTCCCACCCACAAATGAAAGAAAAAAAGATGGTAGAAAGCTGAAGATTTTGTTTAGAGTGTCTATTGGGATACATGAATATACACAAAACAAAACAAAAAAAAAAACAAAAAAAAAAAAAAAAAAAAAAAAAAAACCGGTAAACAAAAGAGAAGAGAACATATACAGCGACAAATTTTAATACATTTACAACGAATAAACAGCAAATTGAAATTGTGCAAATGATGAAGTGTATTTACTTGCTTTATCCGTATGAGTAAACTTTGTTGGGTTGATACGTGGATGTTGTATCATATATTATATAAAACAAAATTGCAAATTTCCAAATTATGGAAGAATATAAGAGTTTAGTTGAAGGGGGGGGGGGGGATCTAAACTTGAAAGTGGTGGATGATTGACTACTGAATTTACGCATATCGGTTTGAAGTATACAAAATAACGAATGGATGGCTTGATTCGATACCAGCCAATATTAGCTAACTATAATTAAAATTAAATATAATTATATATTTACACAACTTAATACAAGTAGATAAAAAAAGTAAATAAATAATTCGCTAATCAAAGTTCAATGCATTCGAGTATTTTTGCTATCAATGTTTTGTATTTGGTGGCGGCATCTTAAACAATTTTTTGGCTTCCAAAACAACTAGATATGGATTTTTTTTTTATATCACTTTTCAAACATTGCTGTGCTAATGTCCATAGAACTTGGTACGAATGCTTCATATGACATGTTCTACCAAAGTCTATCTTGTGTGTGTGTGTGTGTGACCTTTTTAGCAACATGTTGCCTACCATGGCAGCTAGGTAGAACTCGTATTTTTTGTTATTTTCTCCTAAACCACATCTTAAAGCCATTTTTGATACAGATTTTTTAGGAATTTCTTTGCTAATATATTCTTATAAAGTTGTTATTGTCTATTAGAAATGGAAAACGTATTTGTGACATCTCCAGTCCTCTCCTCCAAAATTGTCAGGACAAGTTTTATCAACCTATTTGGAAGTTTCATAATGCTTTCTTACAAATTGTAACGCATTTAATCGCATTTTTCATAGCTGGTTCACTCTCTGTACTCTTACTCCACCTACTTTCAGCACAGTGAGACATAAATATAACTTAATTCCATTGTTGTCTACAGCAGCTATGCTGGCCAGGTGAGCGATATCAGTCCCACTTGGGCCTCTTGTTATACATAGTAGCTGGGTCTTGTTCTCTTTTTTTATCTTTAATACGTGTAATTTTCTTTGATTGCAATGCATGTTATCAGTGAGCCAGTTTCTGGCTTTACATAAGGTGTACACCTTATCACATAAATTCAACATTTTTTGACAAGAGCAACACATGACTAAGTACCTTTTGTTAAGACGGGACTTATTTATTATATGAAAGCCACAGTTTATCAGTTGCCAAAAGAATTTCTCGACACAACTTTGCCTGTCGCCAAGCGGCAATCGCTTAAGGAAAACAGAAACCTCTATGGTATATTCCACAGCTCTCTTGACTTGGTGAATTACGCGTCAGAAAGAAGCCATAAATATCATTATCAAAAAGGGTATTAATGAATACAAGTAATCTTCAGATTACTGCCATGTTGCTCTCCTTGATTGTGGTCGATTGATGGTCCAAATTTCATCTTTGAAAGGTTAGTGTTTTTATTATATGATTCTTTCAACGAATGGCTCTTTAAAATTTATGTATGTAATTTGTCTCTCTTTAAACCGTACGTCTAGTCTCAGATCTTCACATAGCATAAATCACCAATACCAAAATCCAATGGATGGAATAAGAAAGTGAAGAGGGAAAATACCATTGTAAAATTCAATTTGCAATTTATATGAGATCTTAACTTGGATTACACCGCTGTATTTTTAAATTTTCAACGAGTCTTTTACTGTCACTCATACTCTTTTGTATAGATAAATGAAAGGGAAAAAAAAATGTCATTGCCTGGGTATAAGAGACGTAAATTTTCTTCTCAAACATTATATACCAGTTAAATTTTTCTTTTTATTTCCTTTCTCTTTTTCGGCTCCAGCTTTTCGCACTTTTTGATTGTGACCGAAATAAAACAGCTTAAAATCCGTACATCTGATATTTGAGGTTTACTCAAGACCACTAGTCTTGCGTAGCATCATCTTTGTCAGTCATGAGTTCCTTGGAAAGAAAAAACAAAAAAACCTGCCTCAGTTCTTTTCCCAGAGAACCTTTGGCTACCAAAGATCGGGCGGCATGCGTTTTGCCCATGTTGCAGTTCGAATGACATAGAAAAAATATGAAAATATGATAAAATTCTTCTTACTGGAGCTAAAGCTGTATCCAAACAATAAACGTACCACTTGTATGCTCCAGTGATATTCTCTTTTATCATTTAAATTACACTCTTTGTACTTCGTTTAATTTGTCAGTTCGCTAATTAAGTCTTATTTCTTTTCAGGGTGTTGAGAAGGGAGGAAAATCAGAAAAGGGTAATTTAGGTCCATGTGTACGTCTTGATGAAAGTAATAGAAAGTAGCATTGCTTGTTCCTGGAGATAGAAAAAGCAGAAGGAAAAAAAAAATGAATTCATGAGTAGAATCAAACAAAATTTCATGTAGATAAACATTTTGGACTATCGGGTGTAACATTATTCTTATATAGTAAAACTTGGGACAGAATACATGTGAGAATAAACCTTTTTCATACCAAGATGGAGTATAACTCTCCCCGCCCTTCAAATATACTGCAATATCGAGAGCATCAGAAAGAACTGCGCCTGCGTATCGAGACCTGGGACCCTTTGTATTATGGGATGAAGAAGCTGAAGATGCGCGGGAAGGATCTCAGTCAACTAACAGGGGCTGTTTTCTCACTTTTAGAACTGGAAGTCCTAGACCTAAGCCCAGAAAGGGAAGCATGTCTGAACTTTAAACTCATGGAAGTTCCACCGGCTATTGGTATAAAAAATCTGTCGTTTGCTTGTCTGTCTGCATTTATCTTTCTGCTTCTTGATGCCAAATTTTCTTTGTCTCTGTTCTTTTGCCAGTTCCTTTATCGTCATGTCTGATCTTTGACCCTTAACTTTCTATATGTTCTTTTGTTCCTCTTTCGTCCATCTATTCGTCTGTGTTATTTAAGACCTTCCTTCTTAGTCTATCCTTGATGGAGCTTTTAAGACGAAATCATGTAATCAGCTTGAAATAAGGGGAGTGACTAATTATTGTGTCTGGAATTCGAACGGACATCAAATGGTACCTGGCTGCTCGTGTGTCATTGTGTCGCACTTTAACACATAAAACAATACGAGGGATAGAGGGTTTTACGATAAAGGGGATGAGATAATGACTCGGTTTGACGTTTTCCATTTAAAACAGAACAGAAACTTTATTCGGAGATAACATTTTGTTGATCGCCTGTCTTTTAAAAGATATATTTGCATTTTATTTTATAAAAGATGTCATGTTCAACCATCCAATCAATTTGTTTTGCAGGTTGGTCCAATAACTCTTTAATGCGCACATACGACCATTAATAGCTAACGATTATTCTTTCGACATAGTTGTTACCTTTTACAAAGAATTCATTTAACCTTAGTTACGAAACTGTAAACATTATGTACGCCTATACACCTTACATAGGAGAAAAACAAGATAAATTTGCAAGATTCAACATGAAACTTTTGAACAATTACACGCTTGTGACAGTGTCGACATACTTTTGGCCTTACGTGTGCACTTTAAATTGATGATGGGTGGTGTTCAATTTATACAAACTTTATGTCTGGACTATTAAATCTACTAATAATTCAGACCGTAGTGTAACAATTTTAACTGCTCGCTATTTTACAATTATGCGTTTGCCAAACAATCATATTCCCTTTGAAGGTCGGCTATATGTACGGGTTATTAAATTCGTACTTAAAATTATTCATGTGGACGAATTGTTCTTGGCAGTGGTCGACGAACTTGTGATTCGACCCGCCAAACCATTGAAACCACGCGAAAAAATGTTCAGTACAAATTCAATAACCTGTTTAGTATAGCGGGCGCAAACGAACTCTTATGATAACGCATATGTCACCATACATATTTTACAATGAAAATAATTTTCGTCAACCGTAAAATACCAAACCAAACTCACGTGTTGCATTGTTTCACATCTCCATAGCGTCAAGCGCGGTGTTAATCAGCTTAGACACGAGTCTTTGCCTATTTCAAGTTATACTTTAAAACAAATAATGACATAACAACGTTGTTTTGTATACGTTCATTGAAATAAGGACCGAAACATAATGTTAAAACTTAATAATTAAATTTGTTATCTTCACGCGAATGAAATTAAAACACTTCGTCCATCATACTGCTCACTAGTCTCGGCCAGCCCAATATGTATATGCATATTGATTTGTAATTATCAGTCTGGGTACAAACTACGCCTACTTGCGATTTGTTTAACACCAAGCGGATACATTTTGATATCATTCCTTGATGAAGAAGTGACATTATCGAAATTATGACATATAATGTACGTTACGTCTAAAAGAAGCTAGACTTTTACACAACTAAATTGTTCTTACTACATTCTTCTTGACTGAATTTTTGTTGTTGTTTTCTTTATCTTAAAGGTGTGAATTGGCATGCTTTGTTTTCTTTATCAATTAATTTACTGTAGGCAACATTTACAGCACCGCGTAGCGCGACTCGTTTTCATTTCACCTCAGTCCCACCCCACACCCTCCCAGGCCCTGGTTTGTTTATCAGTTGGATGAAAGCCGAAGAGGCGCAAGTAATCCATGCGAACTTTTATTAATTGGAATGTGCTCAACCTTTTCCGCTGTAAACTATAAAACGACCTCAGATGTTAAAAAGTGGCCATTTTAACTGCCCTCAGGCCCATGGTTGTTATTACGTCATAATAATTACATTGACACGACAAGAACTCTATGCCGTGTCATCACTAATAGTAACGTAAGCAATTGTTTGAGGTATTGAAATTGAATGATTGCATCATTTTTTATTGCTCGTTCAAAGTTTGCAGTAATAACATTAGAAATAAGAACATGCATGTATTTCATGAATGGGTTACCACGTTGTATAGTTGGTGGTGAACAATAGTCTAATACCGGCTTTTTCCGCCATAATTATGTATATGATCTAAATTTCTTATTTTCTTTTTTTCTTTTTTTAAAGTAATAAACACATTCGACCTTAATAACACCAGCTATTCTATCTGTTCAGAAATGAATGACTTGGAAAAGCTGAGCTTGGCAGGATTACACTGCGTTTTTATGTATAGGCTACGAATCTACGTGTTCTATGATGTGTTCTTGATCTTCCAACCTACAGGGACAATCCCTGCAATCGGAAATTAATCTCAGAACTGACTGCCATTTTTGTGCCGGAATCCATGGAAAATCCCTAATCATTTCGCATAATGGACTTGTTCTAAATATGGATATGATCTCTTATAGCGCTCATTATATTGGAAAATACTCAAATTTAAGATTTGTACAATTTATATGCAAAACTTCAATCATAGTTTTCAATTAAATAAAAAATAAAACAATACAAAAACGTGTTAGTTCGTTCTGCGCAAAATGTAGACTGTTATTTTTAACACATATCTTTTTAAGTGGAACCTTTCTTTACACAATTAGCCGGATATGCGTCCACCAAAAACTTACAAATCTGGACAATATCACTACGATTACCTCTCAATTCTTTCAGAGAGTCGAAGTTATTCGACGCACATCGGAAAGAGACGACGATGGTCTGAATGAGGAGAACTCCAATCGGACCGTACTCGGTTTTCGGTGGTACACTAAACAAAAACCTCATATGTAAATATTGGCCAATTTTAATCTACTTTCAAGCCTGTGCCGTTTTTACGTCATAATAACTTTATAAACGTCACAATGACTAGATGACGTGTAATCACTTTAAAAGCAACGTAAGCAGTAGTTCAGGCTGTTGAAGATTATTATTTTCTCAATGTTTTGTATTTAAAGGTTGCAGGTTTAGCATTAAAAATGAAAAGTGCTAGTATTTTCAATAATGGTTGAAGCGTCATAGAATGTTATTTTCAATGTCTGTCTTTTTATGAGGATTTTTTTTCTTTACACATCAAGTCGGATATTTGTCAGCCAAAAACCTATCAATTTGGGAAGTACCACTATGATTACCTCTAAGTCTCTTTGAGAGATTTGAAATAATTTGATTCGCATCGGAGAGACGAGGGTGTTCCGAATGACTCGAATTCCTCACACAATCTGAAGGTCCTCGGCCCCTTCCGTCGCATGCTAGAAAAGTCCTCAGATGTAAATAGTAGCTATTTTGAACTGCCATCAAGTCAGTGGTTGTTATTACATCATAATAACTTCATTGACGTCACAATAGCTAGATGACGTTTCATTATTCATCGAAACGTAAGCAATAGCTTGATGTTATTTAAAATGCCTAATGATTTCTTCAGTTGTTTTTGTCATAACATTTTTTTGTAGCAACATAAAAAACTAAAAGTTCAAGTATTTCGTTGATGGTTGAAACGTCGATGAGCGTTGTTTTTAAGACCTATCATTGTGTAAGAATCTATTCTTCGCACAACTATCAGGATGTTTGTCCGCCAAAAACCTATCAATTTGGGCAGTATCACTGCCATCACCTGCAAGTCTAATAAGTACCGGGCAAGTGAGCGAACCCAGTACGTCCGTTATGCATCTATGTAACCGTTGCAATTTGCTCTGATTGGATGCGCGCAAAAACGTTTTAATTTTTGACGTAATAATGTACACCCATACATCATACACCGAGGTTTGGATAGATAGGAAAAAGCTTTTGAATAGACATAGAGGATCTTACATAAGTACTTATTTCAAATGAAATTTATGAAACGAGTCGAATAATTTAAGGATTGAAATTGTTCGACGAATTTCATACATTTCATTTGAAATGAGCACAAAATTTAATGTTAGATTATTTGTATCACATGCTGAAATATACTGATTTATAATGACCAAACCGCACAATAGCATAGTGATATGACTTTAACATACTTTCGGAGGCCTCGGTGGTTACGCCTTTCCTTTGCATGACGTTATGACGTCATTTGTGACTTAATGAGGTGTTATTACACGTGTTGCATATATGAAAATTATGATATGGGTATATTGACGTAAATAACAGTAGTCATGTGAAAAAAACTAGATAACAACAGTGGTCGACGTTAATTTTAATTTCAGAGGAAATAAACTATGTCGCTATTTTCAAAACTAAGAAGAAAATTCGTGCACGGCAATAAAACAAAACTGTTGACATCAACCTGTTTTTAAATAAGAAAGTTATTCCGCTTTAATAAGAAGAGTAACCTAGAGGAGTAAATATTCCTGGAATACATTCCTTCCTAACTGTATTTCTGGCTTTAGGCTCAGTCAGGTGACATTTTACCAAAAAATTTACAGCGTTGTGGCAGTGGGATTATTTTACTCAAGGGAGGTAACACAATGAGAGCAGTATATATGTGGCAGTGGTGTTATCCTACCAAGAGGAGGTAACCCACTGTGAAGAGCAAACGGAACATCCTCTTTTTCCTATGCGAGTGGGTTTCGACAATCTAAGAGACTGCAAGCAATTGGAGCATCATCGCCATTTCTGTGACAAAACATCAGATACGTCGCAAAGGCAGCCATTTTGACTTTCATTCATGAGAACGAACCTAGCACATGACGAGATCATGAAACGAAATATTACGTCACATTGTATATGATTCATTAAAATGATGCAAAATTTATATTCAGTTAGTATTATATTTCTTAGTTTGAATATGTTTAATTGAACTCTTATTTAGTCAATATAAGTTCAGGAAACAGATGGTAGGCTGTGTACTAGGGATCAACCTTGTACATCTGATGTTTGTTTGTTGTTTTGGGGTTTTTTCCCGTCTTTTCATTGCTGTTTTTTGTTGTTGTTGTTGTTGTTGTTGTTGTTGTTGTTCTGTTTCGTTTTGCTTTTCCTGGCTTGAAAAAAAGACAGGATGCTCCGATCAGATGAAACGAGACTATTACATCCCTTCCGCCATATTGGTTTTTATCAGGAATGCATAATAAATTTATTTCTGCTGTATAATATATATATATATATATATATATATATATATATATATATATATATATATATATATATATATATATATTATTTCTGAAACCGGGTGGAATTGGATCTAGCGAAGACACTTAAGACAATCATGTGAATGAGATATTTATTTATAATACAAATCAATGATGATTAAATCTTTGACACCTTATCTTAGACCCTTACTTCCACTTCTCGTAAACTAAACTACAAGAACTGAAAACCCTACCCTACTCATGCGCACAAAAGTTCAACAACAGATAAACGAAATGGTATCGCTCCTCAGTGGATACGATCAAAGAATGGATTTCAACAAATAATCACAAATGAGATTGCTTTTTAACGGATATGATCAATGCATAGATTGTATCGACAGATATGATTGATATGTGGATTTATCAACAGATATGATAAATGCATGGATTTATCAACATATATGATTGTTATGTGGATTTATCAACAGATATGACCAATGTATGCATTTATCAACAAATATGATCAATGTATGAAATTATCAACAGATGTGATCAATGTACTGTTCATCAACATGTATGATGCTCTTATCACTTGGCATCCAGGCGATGATCATGCATTCTTTCGATCCACATCTCTCGATGAATGGTTAAGTAATGACCTATACATAAAAACGCAGTGTGGTCCGCTCATACCAGCCTGCCGATGGATCCCTCAAGAACCTCCCTAACCCACAGATCCGTTGGTCTAGAACTTTTGACCCCACACACTGAGTTAACAAGTATCGTCCCTCGAACCAACGTCACCACTGATCTCAGTATCCGAGTTACGCAACCCCAGAGAGTTCGACGACTCACCGTAACAGCTAAAAATACAATAACTGAACCGGGTAAACACCAGACACGTTTAAGTGCGAATAAAGTGATATACAATACGCACGTGTGCGCATGAAATGACTTCGTTACACATTAAATTCTTTCATAAGAACGACTGTACTAGATTATTATTATAATAACCACATTCGTACACGAATCTGTCTCCGACAAGAATAATCACACTGGATTATAAAAACTCGAACATTTCTCATAATTGTAATGCGAAAAACATATAATTGAATTTAACTTGTCTGTTCAGCTATAAGATATCTAACTTGAAACAGACTGTATTCTATCCGATATCATGGCGTTATGTGACATAGGTCTGACTTTCTAGATAATTTAGAATAAATTCCGAAACATTCTATATATTAACCAATTTCATCACATGCACCGGACAACAAGAAGAATAAAGTATTACATTTCATATACCTCTACAGCTGATGATTGCTTTCGCAAATTGGACAGCTTCCTGACAAGACTCATTGTGGTAAAATCCACGAGCAGAGAACTCGGGATAAACGCGCCTTCAAGCCCCCACCCCCACTCCGCGGCGTTCTGATATTGCCAAGGCTAAAAACTACACACCGTGGGTAATGCTCTACATTTATGTTCATACATGACACTTGCATGATTTACTCCCCTTGGGTACTCTTCTCATAAAAGAGGAATGTCTTTCTTATTTAAAACAAATTGCTCTCAAAATGTTTGTTTATTGTTGTGCAATGATTTTTATCTCATTTTATTGAACTTTGAAAATAGTGATTTAATTTTTTTCCTTTGAAATTAATTTAAAGTCGACCACTGTTGTAATGTTGTTTTCTGTTGTAAGACCTTCCATGTTTATCTAAAGCTCGGTGTATGACGTATGGGTAGACATTACTAAGTCACGAATTGAAACGTTTTTGCACGTATCCAATCAGAACAGCAGTTATTGAAAAGACAATTCCCCTTTTTTAGCAACCCTATTCAGAGCAATTGCGTCTGTTAATGGTAGAACAAATGTTGACTTAGCTATCATTTAATGATTTCCAGTCTTAGTTAATAATTCTTCGCCATTTTATTATCCAATACAGGTATGGATCTGATATGAGGGCTTAAAATTCGCTTCTATTTAATTTTAGTTTGCTGAAGAAGCATATATTGATGCTTTGGTAACTTACTTTTTCATACAATCCATCTAAAATTTTCTTAACTTTGAACAAATATAAAATTTACATGTTACTTTCAGACCTTTACATGACTATAACGCATCTCTTCCACTTTTCAGATATATATTATGTTCTCTTATTGTAAAATTTGATGACACGGTGTTTTTTTTTTTTTTCTCTTCACGAAAATTGTCATTAAAAATACTTTAGTCATAGGGATGATGTTATAAAAACAAAATTAAACCATCCACATTGCTCAAATTAAAAAAAACTCACTGTTGATTTTTATTTAATGAAAGCATCCCAAAGCGTCTGTTGATTCAGATTTTTAAATTTTTTTTTAACTTAAATGAAATTGTATAAGATCCGACAAAATTTGGATGGTATGCATATAAAAAAATACTATGCTTTGTTAAGGTGCTTTCTAACGCACCTCATCTAATTGGTGCACATCCGGCGTAAATCGCAACAGCCACAATATATAATAATTATTTTTAAAAAATCCCAGCAGACTCCATTGCTTGCGTTTTTTTTTTTTTTGTTTTTTTTTTTAGTTTTGTTAACTGCATCATTAACTGATATTATTCATTGATACAGATTGCCTGGATGATACTGTCAGTCATATCCTGAACAAGACGGCCAAGGTCATGAGTAGTGCAGTATGGTTCTGATTTTACAAATATTTATTGCTTAAATCTGAACCTCAGAAATTGGATCGGTCAGGTTACCGTCAGACCGCAACCAGATTGGATGATTATAAGGATTTCAGATTCCTAACCATCGCTAGTCAGATCAAAGTCGGACCTTCGTCGGGAATGAATATTATGTTTCCCCACCAGACGGTGTCATTACATTGTTGTTGGGTTTTTTAACGCCACCGTAAACACATTAGTGGCTATATCATGCTGGCCTGGGCGGGTATCGAACCTGCGACCCTTGGATTACGAGTGCGATGCTCTACCAACTGAGCCACCGCGGCTCTCGTGTCATTAGATCCAAAAATGTATACCATGATATCGTGATTGAGCGATTTATTGTAGTTAATAGTTTCATTTTTTTTCCATTTATTTTTTAAAAAATTGTTTGTTTTTTTTTTTTGGGGGGGGGGGTGATTGTGTACGTGTGTGGGTAAAGACACTTGTAACATATTATTTTACTATGTCATGCTGATGAAATGGGAACTAAATGCCTTTGCCAAGGACACACCGAGGAAGCCGACCCAAGATGGCCTGGGCGGGTATCAAACACGCGACCCTTTGATTACGAGTTCGACCCTCTACCGGCTCCCAGCTAACTGTTTAAACACACCCACCCACCCACACCCACACCCACACAGCAAGTATCAGATATCTTGCGATGACCGAATCGTTAACACCACTCGTGAGGAGTTTAAACCAACCCTCTCAAAGTTCTGGTCTGGAATTGGCAGAATTAGATTTATTTCTGCATTTTTATCTTCATTCGGTCGTAGAAACTGCGTTTCAAAACTGTAATTGACAGAAATTACAATATTTCAATGAGTCTTTTCATGGGAAATGCGTGACACTGCAATCTGTTGGTTTCTTTAGGAATAACATGAAATAGGCAAAGTCTAAGAGAAACGAGTGCAGCATCGGTCATGTCTGTATACACTGTCATTTTGCATTTATCAACTAGACGCTTTCTCCATACAATGGAAGAATACATTCGGACAACGACGACAACAATATTGCGTGAGGTCATCCAAATGTTGTGCGAAGAGGCACGTGCGAGTTCTTTGTCTGTGCAAGGAAAACGCTTTTATGTTGCGTAGAATATTAATTGCTTCGATGAAAAACGAAAATATATTTTAAGTCATGAATTTATATTATAAAAAATTAGTTTTCTCTGCTTTTTTAAATTTTATTGTACTAAAGTTTGCATTATTTGCTGAAGTACTCATACGGAGTAAATCATGAGAGAAACCAAAAATAGAAAACCGGAGACGATGTTTTTCTGATGGGCCACTATGTGTAAGATACGCGTTACCATAACAGCTCCCATCATGAGCAGGCGCGTAGCTCGCTATTATTAGACAAATGTTCCTGATTCTTCGTTTAATTTCATGCTAATTAGAAAAATTAATTACCTCGTTTTTTCCCCTCTTTTTTGTATTTTACAGGTAAGCTCATTAACCTTCGTATTTTGATGCTGGATACAAATGAACTAGAGGACATCCCAAAGGAAATCGCTTTACTGCAAAGCCTAGAGCGCCTAGCACTGAGCAATAACCACTTGATGTCACTTCCGCAAGAGTTTTGTAGATTGAAGAATCTCAAGAGCCTCCATTTAGCTAACAATGATTTCGTTCATTTCCCTCTACCAGTATGTGAATTGAAACAAATAGAATTTCTGGATTTGAGCGACAATTCTTTGGTTGTCCTACCAGATCAAATAGGAGATTTGAAAAATTTGCACTCACTTCTGCTTTTTATCAACAAAATAATCAAACTGCCAGACTCGATCTGTAAACTCGTAGAAATGCGGTGCTTATGGCTGGGTAAAAACCAGCTTCGGGAATTGCCGCGAAAATTTGGTCAGCTTTATCATCTGGACTGGATCACACTGTATACTTCGACAAACTTGGATGGAAATCCTCTCATTCATCCACCAATAGAGATATGCCGATTAGGTCCTGCCGCCATTGACAGATACTTTAGTGGCTTGGAAGGTAGATCAACCAGAAACAAAGAACGAAACAAAGAAAATACAGATCGAGGAAATGTAGATGCATCGATGAGTAACCACAAAGAGCGCGAAAATGAGAAAAAAAATGATGATTGACTTATCTTTAGCTTAGATGCTTTAGCTTTAGTTTTTTGACCAAATGTCGACATGAACGATTAATGGCGTGTACCGGATACCAATTCTATTTTATATATCTTATAAAGTACTATATAAGTCTGTGAAATGTTTCCCAAACGTTGGAAACGTATTTAGTTGCCTGTTGGTTCGAAGTTCTACCTGAATGTTCCGGGCAAATCAATCAGAGCAACCATTTATCGTTATGTTTCTTGTATTTTTCCTTTAATAAATCACTCAATAATGAGACCCCTTCAGACCGATTGAAGTTGGATCCTAATAGTTTCACAATGTGCGTACATTTACCCTGATGAGAGCTCAAGCTTGATATGGCTCTGATCAAAGATAGGTTACAATAAAATAAGTTCAAACGCCACATGAAATTCTAATGTTTGCAACAAGCCGTGGTTACAAGTTTACTCACTTAAGACCAGCTGACACCTTCCTAATTCTGTTAGAAAATAGACTCATTTTTAATTTTCAAAATTTGAAGAATTTCATGTCACATTCTCACAACTAATTATTAATTTTGCTGATAAGAAAAGTTTAGAATATATTTTCAGCCGTGTGTTCATTTTGCTTAGTTCGGAAAGAAAGAAAGTGATGGATAGATTGTTTTTCCGACTGAGCAGATGAAAAGGAAAGAAAGAAAAACAAAATCAATTTCATTGACAGACCAGACAAGATCCAATGCAATTTGTCGAAACGTTTGCTCCATACATGAAGAAATTGTTGAATTCCTAAGATAAAGCTTGAGGGTCTAAGCTCTCTTCTTGGTATTCTGGGAAGCTTTCTTCCATAGTAAACCCTGTCATGATCGCAATTCAGTCTGATTAAAATCGAGATCTCCGACATAACGGAGATCTATTGACCTTTCGATTCACCAAACAGATTGCAGGGTTCACAATGAAAGTGAACAATGTCATTCGGAATATAACCTTTCTAACAATAACGTTCCCCGACACGAAATGCAACTCTCATTCTAAGGGGTTACTACGAATAAATGGACCGGGAATTCCAAAGGGTCGCCAGAACATGAACCTGTGTTGATGCCTGTCAGATGTATTTATTATAAGTTGATCTCGATTGTAATCAAACTGGATGGCAATTCCCAAAATGAACCAGTTATCCATGAGTTTGTGACAGATTCGTGCTTGTTCCCACAGGGTCACTCGGCCGCATGTGGCAGCTGTCAATCGATTGTTGCATAAGAGGCATTCCAATGGACTGAATCTCTAGGCAGGTTATAGTTTTCCCCTGAACCATCTGTAGCTTGTACCACTGTCTATATCTAACTAACTAAAAACACAATTGTGCTAAAATTTGCATGAAAATAATTACATTCTTTTAAATAATTACAATTTTGAATCCAGTCTTCCGTATCTGAATGCAAACACTGTCATATCTATTTCTACTCCCAAATGGATACAAAGCAGGTCAGTGTACTATTCACAGAGTTTATCGTCCCATGAATGAAACTTTATCCTAGTACAGAGCAGAGTCACAAATTTGTGACGTTGTTAAACCAGAATTTGGACGTGCTAATGCTTGATAAATATACAGGTGTTAAAGTACATCGAAGTATAATTCACACTTAGGATTTTGCTAACCAAAAGAGAGAGAGAGAGAGAGAGAGAGAGAGAGAGAGAGAGAGAGAGAGAGAGAGAGAGAGAGAGAGAGAATATTATCTATACTTAAAAAAAAATCAAGAAATAGAGACTGTTACTTATTTTATATATTTCCTTTGAATAAGAAATACGATGAAATTTTAAAACAAACAAACAAAAAAAACAAAAACAAAACAAAAAAAAACAACAACATACAAATCCATTTTTCTTCTTTTGCGTCAGTATATATTCTGATACAGATCATATGATCCACACACACTTCAGGA
Organism: Margaritifera margaritifera; assembly: GCA_029931535.1. NCBI lineage: Eukaryota > Metazoa > Mollusca > Bivalvia > Unionida > Margaritiferidae > Margaritifera > Margaritifera margaritifera. The sequence continues at coordinate 675,796 of JAQPZY010001419.1, read as the reverse complement.
ATCCAGGATAATATCACAGGATTGAACTGCGTCCGTAGTATAATCATTCTATTTTTCCAAACGTCGATGAAAGGCTCTCATTAAATTCCTCTATGTTACTGTTAGCCAGTTATGTTTGGGGGAAGACAAAAAAAACAAATAAAAAAAAGAATAATCCAAAGTGCCAAATGTTCACACATCCGTTTTTTCTTACGATATATCAGTAGCTAGTGTGAAATTGCAACTATCTCTGACGTCGGCCGAAATTCATATGAGGAGTAATGGGTTTCGTAACATTTTTAAAACCAATCTGCTATCATATACTGACAGACTTTTTTCGATTGTGACAAAATCGTGTTTTAGATTGAAGACAACGGAGTGCAAAATATTACTGCAGAGATATTTCTGGGGAGGGGGAGGGGTGGGAGATTTGGGGGTGGGGTGGGAGACAGATAGTTTAAAGCTTGAGGCAGAATTTGACTTCTGAGTCTGTCTTGCTTTCTTTTTTTTAAACGGCACACCCCTATGTTAGTTCATTATTTGTGGCATATGTAAGGTTGTGAGTTTGTGCAAGTTTTTAAAACAGCAAGACTGAAGTAACATATCTTTCTATTTCACGTTGATATCGGCAAATTTTAAGTAAGGTAAGTCGTTATGACATACACAAGCACAGATGGAGAGGAGTATATATATGAGAGAGGCAACTTAGTCAAATCATACTGGAGTCAACAATCATCATAAAAAGATCACACCGTTCCAATGAGAAACCAGAAGCCAAGCGACGTCTACGTTCTGTGTCGCCAAATACGATAAGAAAAGTGTTAGCACAAGATCACGCCAGCGATTTTGAAGATGAAATGATCAACCCCTATCTAGTGTTGCAAGTAGATGTTAACTCTTACCAGTACAGTACAGAGCCTCCGACCCCGTCTTTCCGGTACGGCCGTACCGGCAATAAATGTCTTCACGATACGGCGTACTTGACCGTACCGGCTTATATTCACCACTGCCCATATCAAACAGCATCTACCACCATGGGACAGATGAAGTCAAGATCCACGAAGAAAGAAAGCTGTTCGGCAGCGCCTGAAGCTTATTTTCACATTCGAGAGACGCCGAAAGTGACTTCCAGAAAATGTCGAACGATGGCCAAAGAGTTCAAGTCTCAAGTTCCGCCAGAAAAAGCAGCTGGCTTCATTACAGATTTATGGGAATCAATGATAGAGACATTGAAACGACAGTGCCAAGCTAAAGATGAAAATCGTTTGAGACTATCAATTATTTACGACAGTTTGAAGTCTCCTGTCTGGATCCAGTTTAGTACACCTTCAGAATTAATACCTTCCAAGATCGTCGACAAAATTCAAGACGTTCAACAATTCAACGACGAATTTGACATCATCGATGGAAAAGCTACTATTCACATGACACTTTTCACCTCCAAGAGGTAGCGGACGACGCAAAGTTTTATTGGTGGATCAACTTTGCAGTACCAAAAAAGTATCGTGCTGATGAACAACCATGAAGACCAGATGTGTTTAGCTTGTGTCATCGTAGTGGCTCGAACTTACGCAGAGAAAAGCGATACAGCTGAATGGAAGCGAATATGAATGAGCATTCATCCACCCATAGAGGTATGCCGATTAGGTCCTGCCGCCATTGACAGATACTTTAGTGGCTTGGAAGGTAGATCAACCAGAAACAAAGAACGAAACAAAGAAAATACAGATCGAGAAAATTCAGATGCATCGACAAGTAACCACAAACAGCAAGAAAATGAGAAAGAAAAATGTACGTCCTTTTTCCCTGACGATAGCTAAAGCTTGATATGGTCGTCTACTGGATCGCCGACTGGGTCGCAGTCGTGGTCGTCGACTGGGTCGCAGTTGTGGTCGTCGACTATGTCGCCGACTGGGTCGCAGTCGTGGTCGTCCCTCCTTCTAGATCGACAGCGAGACGAATAAAGAGAAAAGCCGAATCCTCGATTATAATCTGTATTCCTGAGAAGTCGCAACAACAAGATTCCCGTGCTCTTAGAACGGGCCTTGAAGCTCCTTTTCTTCGGTCGACGAAAGACCTTCCTATCCTTTAGAATCTCCCGGTTTTGTCTTTTCCTGTTCGGTGAACTACGGCCAAGTGTGTTTGTTCCTGTGGGGTGACTATACTGCTTCACTCAGAGGGACGTCTACATGCTACATCAAACCATACCACACCACCATCGCAACGTTCGTTCGTTTGATTAACGACGTGTGCGGCCATTCGGCCATTTACGTCGAAAACACCATCGCAACGTTCGTTCGTTCGTTTGATTAACGACGTGTGCGGCCATTCGGCCATTTACGTCGAAAAAATCGTAACCACAGTTGGCTCCTATATATACCCAACAGGCGGGATCACGTGACCAAAAACTAAGACGCTAGATGGAGCTACAAAAGCCGCTAACATTGAAAATCAAATCTTAAGCTTTAAACGAAACGAAATTATTGTCCATGTGTTTCCTCGTCACACAATCATTTCAAAGAACTCAATTTTGAAAAAAAAAATGTGTTTCAACGTGTTCACTGTTGATTTTAGCTATGGATTACAAGTCGCGTGTGTATATTAATGTAATATGTAATTCACCAACAAATAAATATTTAAACTAAAGTAGGTTTAATTTTCGTTTTTACCTGGTTCCGCATATTTTCTTCATCATATACTATATAAAAGTCCCAAATTTTGTAATGTCACATCCACTACTGTGAAAGAAATATTAAAGATTTTCTGCACTTGTAGACCAACAAATTGTTCTCCACTTTTTTTTTGTTGTTCTTGTTATAAGTAATCTAAAGTATTAACATGTATGGATTGATGGATGTATGCATGCATGCATTATCTTGTATTCATAAATACCATTGTAAATGTTATTAATAATGTTCATCATAATAATCATGTTCCGGTTTGAAAATGGCAGACACATAGTGTTCGACAGCGTATGTATTTGCCTGTGTCATCTTTATAAAAAGCCGAGGTAGTTCAGAATGCGACAGGGTATGTATTTGCCCATATCCTCTTTCATTATTATGAAAGTGTACAAGAAACCAAAACTGTCACTTCAGCACAAATTTGGAGGAGAAAGATGATAAATGAGAACAGCTTTTCGCGACTTGCCACGTTCCTGTGTGTACGGGCACTGGGCTAGAAAGTGTGTGGTTGGGAGAGCTAAACACGCTGATAACAGAGTTTCAAAAGAAACAGGCAGAACAAATAAGTGCAGCAGAAAATAATTTTCGTAAATGTTATTAAGGAGAAACAATCCTAGTTTCCTCTGACCTTTCCCACCTCATTTTAGATATTTAGACGGTTTATTTTGGGTGTGAGGTCAGAGCGCATTTCATATTGAAAAATTGGAATTTGCATAAAACCACTCTGTGACATAGGGTAGTCGCTTTACTCAGTATCCAAAATTAGGGCCCGTTATATTGAACTATGCATGTTTGAAATCGATAAGTGGAACATTTACTTTCTCAGACATAACATGTAACACAAAAATTTGTACCTTTAATAAGTCACAACTAACATATACATGATATACTAACAGTTTACTCTCCTATACATCATGGCTTAGTAACATGATCGCCAAATTTCAAGGCATCAGTATCTTCTTTACACAGTTTGTTTGTACACATGATCCTTTGACCGCTGACGTTAAGAAAATGAAGGCGGCTAGATTTGTATCACGTGACCATGCAAGGTAAGAAATGGCAAAGTGCCGTATCCAGATTGCTGTCAACACTGTAGAAATATTAACCCCACACTGTTATGGTCTGGGTGACGAGTAAAAAAATATGACGTTACATTTTTAAGACAAATAATTGATCTATTTATTGCTTGTAAAATACACGTCTTACTTTACACGAAAATAATTGTATCAGATCTCAGTGGGGTTGTGCAGTACATTAGTCCCGGAACCTCAGATTATAGTTATTGTACTTTTTAGTAATAATTTTGAATTCATCGTGTTGAAAGAAAGATAAGACAAGGAAGACATATGGATTTTTCTAGAACTTATAATAGCAAACAATTTTACAGTAACTTTAGTAAGTATATATGGGCGTAATCAAGAGAAACCCAAAATCTTATGCAAAATTAAATGAATGTATGTCCGATATTAAAACGACTTTGGTGTAATATGTGGTAATTGGAACTTGATACATGACGAATGTTTAAACTATTACAGCTATAAAACAGAAATAGCCCTACGGCTAGAGAATGTAGGAAAGTAATAAATTACAAGAATCTTGGAGAATTCATAATCACAAATTAAAAATATACAATTAAATGAAAAGGAACCCTGTGGAAAAAAAATCGAAGAGTAATCTGGTTAAAAAGTTGTATATTAATCCTGGGTATGTTAGAGATTATGTCATCGTTGAATTGGAATTAAGGCGTACTGATTTTCTGAGAGGCAAAAGCATTTGGAAATCTACTAATTTATTGCTTAAAATGCATGTATATATTAGAATAGCGCAAGAAATTGCATGTATATTTAAAGAAAAACATGAATCTCTTCCAAATAGTAGAAAACTAATAAGATCACAAAAATATTTTATTCAATTTACAGTAGATGATCCAATGTTTTTATAACTAATGCTTTTGGAGATAAGAGGCAAAACTATTCCTTCTCTTCTAAAATAAAAATTGAAAAACTTAACAAAGAAGAAAGTTTATTGAATCAAATAAACATTCTTGATGAACTCTCACTATTATCCCTACAATCAGTTACCATATCCAAACTTTACAAGAAAATAAAAAAGAATTAAAAAAGTTTAACCAAAGAAATATTGAAAGGGCATATTATGCGATCAAAAGCTAAATGTTTTTATGATGGGTGGGGAAACGAACCAAGAATAATTTTTGTAATTTAGAAACTAGAAAATGTGTGAATAAAACAGTGACAGATAATAAATGACTTAGGTCATAACGTTTTATCAGATATTGTATGAAAAGTAAAGACAACATTGTAGAGGATGCTGATATTAATTATTAAATAAATAATCATGCTGTACCAAAACTTGATAACACTGCATCGAGTGTACTTGAAAGAAAATATCATATTTACAATTTACAGAAGCACTTCGAGCTTAAAAAACTATGAAAAACAAACAGTGACTTGCTACCAATGGATTCTTTGTCAGAACTGTTCTTTTTTTTTCTTTAAAGACCGATGTTGTAAGGTCTTTTAAGTATGGTTTTTGTAAGGCGAGTTATAAAGTTTTCAAAAACAAGGTATAATTTCAATTATACCAAGAGCTGAACAAACTATTTCTTTTTACTCAGCTCCTCATACAAACTACTTTCAGAATTTTATTGATTTTGAGGAGACATTTGACTCCATCCCATGGAGTTTTATGTACAAAAGTTCTTAAAATTGTTAATTTTTGTGCAGATTATGAGATGTATATAAACACTCTATAACGCTACAAATATTTGTTTCATACAAAAGGAACTTTCTCATAATTCTTTGGAATTGGAAGAGGCTGTAGACAATGAAACCATTTTTCACCAGATTTGTTTCTTATATTTGCAGAAATAATGGACATTATAATTAGGAATAAAGCAGATATAACAGGATTTAAAAAAAAGATGAATTTAAGGTTTTTCCAATATGCAGATGACACGGGAATGTTTTTAGATGGATCAGAAACAGCCTTAAAAGTCTTTAGACGTTTGGTCTAATTTTAAAAATATTCTGGTTAGAATATAATATTGAAAAAACAAAAGTCATTTTATTAGGATCCAAAAAGATCAGCCAAGAGCGAATCTGTCTGGAGAGAATTTCTAAACTGGACATCAGAGCCTTTCACAGTGTTGGGTGTAACTTTTAGATATATTAGATCTTAACATAATTTCCAAATTATTTGACATAAAAGTTTAATAAATCTGTGTGTGTGGGGGGGGGGGTGGCTGAGAGAGAGAGAGAGAGAGAGAGAGAGAGAGAGAGAGAGAGAGAGAGAGAGAGAGAGAGAGAGAGAGAGAGAGAAGGGGGGGGGGAGAGATTTAAATGCTTTATGCAAAATTGTTGTTATGAAGACTTTACTTATTCCAAAGCTCACACTCTTATTACCCTTGCAAACACATCAGATGATTATATAAAGGAACTCAATAAAATTATTTTTGCAGTATATTTAGAATGACACTGTCGGAGTTGCAAGGAATATGTTTATTCAGGATCATCACAGTGGATGCAGAATGGTACAAACGTCCTTTTCATGTGTCCTTAAAACTTACATGGATTAGTCGTTTCTTTAACTCAAATTCATCTTCCATAAGAATTTGATTCCTGATGAACTCAATACTTCTGTCTTGTATGTAATGCATTTCTGTCTTGTATGTGATGCATTTGTTATAAAATTATCGACACAAACAAGAAACACCTTTTGAAAGGAAATCTTACAGTAAGCATTATTTTACATGGGGTATTCCAGCATAAGTCTTGAAGAGCAACATAATTTGGTAATATAATGACTTTGACGACTGGAGATCTCAAGGAAAGCAGTGTCACAGCGCTTTCCTGATTTACCATACCATCAACAGCCCTTTCCTGATTTACCATACCATCGACAGCCCTTTCCTGATTTACCATACCATCGACAGCCCTTTCCTGATATACCATACCATCCACAGCGCTTTCCTGATTTACTATACCATCCACAGCGCTTTCCTAATTTAGCATACCATCCACCGCCCTTTCCTGATTTACCATACCATCCACAGCCCTTTCCTGATTTACTATACCATCCACAGCCCTTTCCTGATTTACCATACCATCCACAGCCCTTTCCTGATTTACCATACCATCCACAGCCCTTTCCTGATTTACCATACCATCCACCGCCCTTTTCGATTTACCATAGCATCCACAGCACTTTCCTGATTCACCATATCATCAACAGCGCTTTCCTGGTTTACCATAGCATTCACAGCGCTTTCCTGATTTACCATACTTCTATAGCGCTTTCCTGATTTATCATACCATCCACAGCGCTTTCCTGATTTATCTTACCATCCACAGCGCTTTCCCGATTTACCATACCATCCACGTGCGACAAGCCCTACAGAACCCTGAGCCGAGCCTGAAAGAGTCGAACCACAAAACAAAATCTTTGCCACCTGCGCACAGTGCACAAACGCACACACACATACACACATACACACATCCATCCATCCATACACATGGACTTTTCTCTCAATCTGAATTAAATATTATAATTAAGTAGATCTAGATTTTATTCAGATTAGCATTTCTCTCTTTCTCTTCCACATACACGCACACATATATGCAGTAATGCACTCACGCATGAAGTACAGATACGTGACAAAATATCAAAAAGAGCGGTACAATATGGAAAAGAAAGGAAAAGGAGGAGAGAACTCTGTAGACAAGAAATTTGATCGGTGCTAAATCTACTACGTACGGGTCTCGTAAACTGGCGACTGATCTCTCTCTCTCTCTCTTTCTCTCTCTCTCTCTCTCTCTCTCTCTCTCTCTCTCTCTCTCTCTCTCTCTCTCTCTCTCTATATATATATATATACGCCCAAGTACTCGTCCCTGGGACGAGTGAGTTGCAAGAGTTATTCGTCCCTGTCCTCATTATACTCAACACAGTACACTTCTTCACTACACTGCTTACGCTTTTACTAAAAGAACCACATGCAAACTTGATACTAAAATGTGTCAGAACCATGAAAATAGTATGTTCTAATGCATGGCGGCTCTATAGATAAACATGTAATAATAGACAAGGTTTGTAACTCGAGAAATTGCAGTTGCACGCATAGCCCTTGATTTCTTAGTGATATTCGCGTTTACACTGAAACTTTCAGTAATCTAGGTGTCATAATTTACCTTTTCTAATAGCTATCATACATCTTTATGAGTTAGATATGAAAGAAGTTAAGAGACAGAGAATGTCAAAATTTAATGATTTTTGGCTGTTCAGACATTGTTATGCTTCCCCAAGATCACCAGTAATTTCAAGATTGTGCAGCTTTATTAATACATTGTCACGCCAAGGTAAAGCCGCCAGAAAATATTTTTATAAGTATGTAATTACTTACACAAGAAAAATGTCAGTAACTTGCATTTGAAAGAAGAATTCCAACCGTCTCAATTTCCACCAACTTTCGTACTAAATGATCCATTTTGGTCAAACTTCTGTTCTAGAGAACTACACACGGGCGCCATAAAAAGGAAGATTGTTGATCGGCCAAAAAATGGTAAAATTTCTAGGTCATTACCCCAACTAGATTTCTACCAATCAGGTGTTGTCTCGACAGTATCTGTTTTATAAATAGATTACAACAGCATGCATTGTGTGAAAGTTGATGGGAATCGGCTGAGACACTTAAAATACTCATTTCGAATGTAAGTTGGGAACATTTTTCTTGTGAAAAGTAATTACATACTTATAGAAATATTTACTGGCATCTTCACTTTGGCATGACAGAAATCAATAAAGCTTCAGTCTTGAAAATACCGGTTACCTGGGACAACTGTAACATTGCTTGACCAGATTTTTTTTAAAAAATCACAAAAATGTTGACATTCTCTGTTTACTAACTTCTCAGAGGTCTGACTCATAAAAATGTGTGATAGCTCGTTGAAAGGGAAACCTTATCCACATCAAAATGACGCCTAAATTACAGAAAAGAGTCACTGTAAATCTGAACACCATTAAGAAATCGAGTGCTAGGTGTGAAACTACAACATAATATGTTGATAATATTTACCCATATTAGTATCAAGCTTACATCGGCTACCTGTGTAAATAAATATAAAACAGTCGTTTCCTTTGCGACATGCTCTTGACTGACAACAAAGTAGGCAAATTAGGCAAAGATTATTTATAATTGACGATTGACGCACGCAAAATGTTAAGCGGTGTTAAATTTCGGCGCTTGTTGAGGGTAGAACTTGCATTCAGATTTATTATTAAGGTGCGAATCTGCATCACCCTGTATGATAATATTCTTTCTCAATATATTCTTTCACTCTATATTATCACGCATACTCATGTAGGATCAAGGGATAGCAATTTCCACTCAGTCTGGTGTATATTTGTACCTATCTATCAAATCTCTCTGTCTGTCTGTCTGTCTGTCTGTCTGTCTCTCTCTCTGTCTCTCTCTCTCTCTCTCTCTCTCTCTCTCTCTCTCTCTCTCTATATATATATATATATATATATATATATATATATATATATATATATATATATATATATATATATCCCTAATCCCATTTCTTCTGAAAGTAGAATGTTTGAATACCAGTTAGGCCCAGAAGCAAAGCGGAAAAGTGTTCTTTGCGAGGAAACATCTACAGCGATCACTTTTTATTTGTAATATGATAGAAAAGTGCCATTAACAAGGCCAATTCAGGATAACTATACACGGAGACCTTGTTAGACCTTCATGATCTGTACATCAAGGTAACCTCAGAGTCACTGTATAGCCCGCGGTGAAGTCTGAATGCAATTGCCATTAGTAAAAGGAAGTGTCCGTAGTTAGTGTACATAGGGATTTGTGATGAAACCAGCTGCTACTCAACATTCGATTGCCACATATACTCTGCACTTCTTACTCTCAGGGCCGGATTAACCCATAGGCTCATATTTTGTAGGTCCTCCTTTAGGCCCTCCATTCCAATATGTAATACATACTTAGTCCCTCCATTCTAATATGTAATACATACTTAGTCCCTCCATTCTAATATGTAATACATACTTAGTTCCTCCATTCTAATATGTAATACATACTTAGTCCCTCCATAATAATATGTAATACATAGTTAGTCCCTCCATTCTAATATGTAATACATACTTAAGCCCTTCCATCCGATTATCCTTATGCTCCTCATAACCATTGTCCGGCCCTGGTTACACTTCCACAATTACATACATACATACATACATACATACATACATACATACATACATACATACATACATACATACATACATACATACATACATACATACATACATACATACATACATACATACATACATACATACATAGGCAAGCAGACTGACAGATAGGCAGCCAGCTAGTTAGTCAGTCATGCAGCCCGCCATGCGGCCGGGAGTGGGGTGAGGGTGGAGGCTGGGGGTAGGTCGGGGTGGGGTTGGGAAGAAGACAGGAAGCCATATAGATAGAAAGATATCTTTTAATAAATTATTTCAGTATAGAGATCGGATTTAAGACTGACAGATGAGTTTCCACTTCAAGACAATCCGACAAACTTTGTCAGTAACTGTCTTAAAAACATAATCTGAACACATATATTTTAGAATATTTAGCATTTCTGTTAGCTTGTCCTTCAGTAAACTTCTGACAATATGCGGCTGCTTTAGAATCACAAGACTTTGATTAAGTATTGATGAAAAATCAACCAATCAGCCGTGCTGCTTCTTCCTATTAGTATAAGAAATTCTCTAACAAAATAATTTCTTCTTTGAACAAAATGCTAAAACTTCAAAACAGATAGATGTCAACAAAAAAATAATTTTACAAATGCCACAGAAGCTAATTATCTTATCCATCCGTTGAACCTGTAATAAAAGCCACATCTAATAGGCAATGATCTGCCTTTCACGGCCATTTTTTCAGGTGCCCTCTCACAAAATGATTTCGAAATAAATTTTACAAATAAATCACTATTAGACAGCGACCTGCTCTAAGAGGCCGAGGCCACTTTTCTCAGGTCTACGAGGTGTCTGATTAAGACAGAGTATATATATATTTGGGGTGTGGCAAAAATAGCCAGATACATATAAAACCAATCGTAGAAATAGCCGAGTTGCTCCGAATCGACTGCAGTTTCTTTTATGCGAAGATATTTTCTGTAAATTAATGCGCCGACATACATCCAATGCATATTTTTGTCTCGCAGAAATATCTGAGGTGGTGCGAATGAGTACTTCCTTGTTCAGCTGTCTTTGGCACCTTGATTACTAAATGTTTACCATAACAACAGAATGGTGTACCAAGCACGTATAATGCAAATAGAATGGTGTGCCGACGATATTGGACTGTCCTTCTCACCTTGAAGCAAGACATAATTATGTCATAATAGGAGGATAGTGTATTTTCTCTTGCAAAGTAAAAAAAATATTTAACAAATTGCAGCGTACACTAGTCGAATCTATTCTTATCGATGATATGATGTCCACGTTGCGATTACAGTGCGTGCATAGTTTGGAGGGCGAGAGGATCGGCGGAAACGTAGAAAGCAGCCGTTTTAAATCAAAATGCGTGCTCTAAAAGGAAACTAACAATAATTTGCTTCAAATAGATTGATTTTATTTGTTCCATGGACATCTTCTTCAGTTAGACATGTTAAAATCTCTCTCTCTCTCTCTCTCTCTCTCTCTCTCTCTCTCTCTCTCTCTCTCTCTCTCATATCATCTCTCGTATCATAGTTAGATACATACAGCAATCGTAATTGTTTTGGCAAAGTACACCAGACACTCTTTATCGCTTGAAGCTCAATTTAGACACTGTTGCATGTACGGTCATGGAATGTCATGTGTGCATTCACGTTTATCACTTCTGTTGTAATGACTACTTTTCTTGTTAAACTGGCAATGCCATTTTTTTTTTCTTTTTTTTTTTTCTTTTTTAGTATGTAGTAATAACTTGAAGCAGGCTAGGCATCATTCAACCGAGTTTCCTGTTGGTTCATTCTTTGCACATACCTTCAAATTTGTATCCCATTATAAGCGTGAAAGAAGAGAAAACTCCTTCATTTGGATTGATTTCATGTTTCATACACTATTTCACTCGCGTCCTCGAAATGGACCAATTTTATTCCACCACATACACACAACTAGTAAAAACCTGATCACGCCGAACCCACAGAAAACCACCAAAGAGTTAAGGTCACCTCTGCGCTTTACTATACTCGTGCTTCACAAATGGTGGGGACTTTCCGTCAGAACTGTGAAACTGACTGTCAGCGCTAAGATCACCCCATCTACCACCGAACCTGAACATGATTAATTCAAGTATACAAGTGTTAGCGTTGCTAAAAACAATTCCATCATTTAGATGTATCAAAACCAAATCATCGATGGCGTAATTCAAAACCAATTCATCGATGGCGTAATATCGGGGTTGTTGCTGAATAAGTACTTTGGAGATATGTATACTATTTATAATTAAGTTTTATCACTTGTTGTCTGGATGGCACCATTTGTAAGGGACCGACCATTTAATTTTCGGGAGAAGGCTTGTTGCGATTCTCTTTCGAGTCAGGATTTTAAAAAGTTCTTTTACCTCAAGATACTTTTGTTTTCAGCATATTTAATGGATATAACAGGCTGTTTTTTTGGGGGGTGGGGGGTGGGGTGGTGGATATGAATCAGAGCAAAAATATTGTTTGAAGCTATTTGAGAGCCGGAATTATCTTTTTTTTTCTAAAAAAATCACATCCTCCCACCCCCCACCCCCACCCCACCCCCAAAAATACAAAATTAAATGGTCGGGCCCTAATATGGCACAGGTTTAATGCAAAGACCTTGATACAGAGCAATGACATGCATTTTCAAATATTAATGTGACACTTGAAGAACTTTTAACAGCTATTTAGTGCAAAGTGTACTAAGACGGGAGCAGACTGAGTAGCAGCACGTCACGAGGACATTGAGAGGTAATTCAACATCAATCTGCGCTTACTCTATATTTCTACTGCTGATATTCTGACAAGACGTGCTGTAAAGAATGGGGGACAAACCAATAGCAACCTATTATGTCAATGGGTACCTCAGCATTCAGCTGGTGTAGCAACCACAGGTGCAGCTGTTTGATACTGATGCTCGTTAGCGCCAGGTGAAAAATATAACATTTGCGTTTTCATGAGATGACATTGCGTTATAACGAGGTAGTATTGCGTTATAACGAGATAACATTATGTTATTACGAGATAACATCGCGTTAGTACGAGATAGTATTGCGTTATGACGAGATTTTATTGCGTTATCACGAGATAACATCGCGTTATTACGAGATAATATTGCGTTATTACGAAATAACATTGCGTTATAACGAGATAGTATTGCGTTATTACGAGATAACATTGCGTTATTACGATATAGCATTGCGTCATATCGAGATAACATTACGTTATTACGAGATAGTATTGCGTTATTAGGAGATAGTATTGCGTTATTACGAGATTACATTACGTTATTACGAGATAACATTGCGTTATTACGAGATATTATTGTGTTATAACGAGATAACATTGCGTTATAACGATAACATTGCGTTATTGCGAGATAGTATTGTGTTATTACGAGATAAGATCGACACTCATTTCTGATAGATAGGATTTACAATTGATTTATAGAACATGGCGGATATATTGGACATAGATAATATATTAAGATTCTATTTTAGATTCAATGTTTCACAACAATATATATTAGAACGTTTAGCATATTATCATCAAATTGTAATAAACAGACGCACATTGCGAAGAAAATTTAAAAATCTTCGATTCTACAGGAAGAAAAATAAGACATCTCATTTAGGTGGCCGCATTTCTTCATAAAGAGGTAGAGAAGTCTGGTTGTTTGCATGGATACAAATGGATGCACACAAAATGTTTAAGTGAGGGCCTTGTTGTCGATCGTGAGTGTCAGAGTTCTGTCGCAAATTCTTGATCCTGAAAGGGTCGAATCAGTGGCGGCGCGAGGGTGTGGGAGGGGGGTCAATTGTCTCCAGGCGCCAGGCGTTAGAGGGGGGGGGGGCGCCGCTGAGAGTTTTGCTTTTTTTATAGCTGTAACCGGGACGTAGAGGTGTGTGTGTGTGTGTGGGGTGGAGGTTGGCAACTGACATAAACAATTTTCTCTGTGGCAAAGTAGACACTAAAGTACATTGCCCCCGGGCGCCTTGAACCCTCGCGCCGCCACTGGGTCGAACTGCGGAAAAGCCGCAGCTTGCGACGCCGCATGTGCTTTAGTCGTGGGCCCAACCACACGGGGCATATACAGTGTAATGATAAACAAAAACCATACGGAATATTCGTTACTGGATGCGTTGATGGATTTTAGCAGCATATAGTTTGGTTACAGGCTAGTGGTGGAGGATTGAATTTATCCCATGTTAATGTATCACACCCTGACTTTGCTGTTGTAAAGTTTACATAATGAGTAAAACATGCATGGGATATTGCTGCCTATGAATCATACTCAACATTTATCTTTTTTTATGGAAGAGATTGTATTGAAAAGTTAGACAAAAAACCTAGCATTATTTTTGTGCTGTTACTGGAATTTCTTTAATTTTGTTGTCATTTTCATCTCGCCAGTGATTAATGTCCCAAAAGGCGAAACTAAGTAGTTGCAATGTCCGTCTATCCGTTAGTCCGACCGGCGTCAAAATTGAGGACAAAGTATTTGAAACAGCAATATTTCTTGTTTACCTTACTGGATCATTACCAGGCATGGCACAGAAGTTGTTATAGAGATGACATGTGTGTAGCAATTTCCCCCCCCCCCCCCCCCCCCCGAGTCAAGTCTCACCACCACCCAGCCCGCCAAGAGGAGGGGGGGGGGGGGTTAGATTACTACAGGTTTTATATGCAGAACTGTACACAGGTTTTTATGTACAAGAAATGAAACTAGATTTGGGGCCCATGACTGCTCTGCGCAGGGGACCCGAATTTCTGTCGGCGGGCCTGACCACCACCACTCTTCCACACTGGGACTTGACTTGGTTTGGTTTGGTGTTTTATGGCACAGCAACACAAGTAGGTTATTTTAACATCGAGGTTATTTTAATGAAGTGACTTGCCCAATGCAAAACTAGATTTTTAACTAGCCTAAGCGTTTTCAGCTCTCACCGAGTCTTTGTTAAAGGCAATTATAAAACAGAGACAAACAAGACAAACAATAACCACAATAAAAAACATTGACTTTACAAAACTTTCCATGATTATGGATCTAATAGAATATTATTTCAAAATTGTGGATATCGGACCTTATTGGTTTGAACTCTGATGATAAAATGCCACATATATTTTAGCACTACATCCTCGACAGACATCAGGTGCATTTCATTTTTATTTATACTGACCATAGAACGAAACACGACAATTTTTCAATCTAAACTTTAAGTTCAAACTACTTTCAAAAACCGTTTCATGCTAACATTGAAGCACCGAATCATTTGGATGAGATGATTATAAACATATTTTCCAAACTGATGCGATTCTGTGTCAAGGGTCAATTATACTTAAACGTGTTGTCTTTCCTATCGACTGATGTCATCATATGATTTATCAAAGTCTCAAATCTTTATTTAAACCTAATCAGCTGAATTTTGATTTAGATCAAGGTAAAATATGCCCAATGAATTGTATCGGTTGTATTTAAACATCGTAAAGTTCTTTTATTTTGTTCAACTAGTTTTTCGTTCTTTGTTAAATTGGAACTTTTCTTTCATTTTTCAGCTGCTTAAATACTTAATGTAATCAATCACAGGTGTTATCCAAATGTGTCATAACAGCAGACATACTCACATATAAATATGTATCTGATGGCAGCAGTATCTAGGTTGAAACTGATTTTCAGCAATATACGTAACAATTAAAGGAGTAGTGTGTTAATGGGAATTTAAGACCGTCTGACCAATTTCGGTTCCCAGGCCCGAAACCCCTTCGGGATTCCCCATAACCTTTCCCACTGAGGATTTTTTTGCAAACGTGTGCATCTGTGAGTGTAGCCCACGTTAGTCCACGTGGAAGCTTTGCATGTCATGGGCTGGGGAGCTGCAGTGCTGTGAGCTCGCAGACAGATCGATATACACAGGCAACTGTTTACTCGACTTTTACTGCCTGTAAATCAGTTACCTGATTTGGGTCACTAGCGCACTGCGGTGAGTTCACAAATAGCATCCACGACAACACACTCGCGTTTGTATTTCACGAGTAAAACGTTTTTCTTGATGATTTCATCTGGCAGCTGCTTTTAGGCTTCGATTATTTTCTCGCGTCTGTAGCTTTGTGCGTTAATCACAGCTCTTCTATTATACTGTGATCGCGAAGTATAATTACTCGACAGTCTGGCCTTGTGCAGGTGCAACAAGTACACACATTTCTAACCAATTACCCTTTTTTACTGGTACAAGTACCATGCAATCATAGAAAATATCTGCCTGGGCAATATTTAAGTGTCTGGCGATTGTGCGTTCCGGAGATTTGGTACCACGTTCATTTAGATATACATCGATTACGCCCGTGCTTGGTGTCTTTAACGATCGTTCTCGTTTTCGCCCAAGAACTGTTACAGGACAAGTGCATCATTGTTGAATAACAGTCGAGATCTTTCTTTTCTCAGCTGAGTCAATTTTGGTTCAACATAAGCAAGGGAGAATTTTATAGGGGTGGATTTGTCGGTGTTTTTCTTCATCATTGTAGAAACAATCTCTGGGTGTTTTAACGCCAGGCGGTGTAATCTGCGACCAGGCGTTTGAGCATGCTAATGCGATGATTCCAAGATGGCGCTGAGTTAGTAGTGGCACATCAGGCAGGTGGTCCGAACGGTCGATTTCTATCTTGCCCTGGCGTAGATTATATTTGAGTGTATATGAGGGTCTGGTAGCACCACTGTGAAGCAGATATTCGTCGAGAAGTGGAACAACATTACTATCGATGTTAGCATCTCCTGTCAGCTCATTCAACACCTTTTCGGTAAATTCTGCAACATCTTCATCGCGTGGCTGTTCAAAATCCATCATGTATATGAAATGATAAATCTTAAACACATACATCAAAGACGGTAAAGTACCCGTCCAAATAGACATTGAGTCCTTCAACTGAATTTCATCTCCGGCAACTAATGATTTTGGTACTGTATCAGTGAAAAATTCTCGAAACTGGGCGTCTTTAACGGCATGTGCTAGTGATGTAACAGTACGCAGCTGATCATTTACCAATATTGTCATTGTATCCCACTCATCTCTATATCCGCATAAGATGAACAAATACGATCCAGACTCGCGGACCTCTAAGAATTTGAGGTTCAGGTCTATAAAAGTAATACCCGTCCATAACACCGAAAGTAAATCGACCACTTGCTATAACGTTATCTTTTTGCTCTCCTTCGCTGGTCAATATTCCTTTGATATATCCCCATGAAGATACTACACGTATTGGTGAGGGTACCTTTGCATCCACGTATTGTTTCGTTGCAATATTAGCATCGTCAACGTATTTTTTGATAAATTCCACCGACACACCAGAGTCTCTAATTCCCTCGTTCTCAGTGATTTCGGCCACGTTTTTCGCGACGGTTTGATCTTGAAGAATCACAACCTCGCCTGGGTCGACGTCAACAACAATTTGCTGGTAAACTCAGTCAAATCAACTTTGGTGGCAAACCTGGTCAGATCCACATCGGCGCCGCGTCGGGTCGCTGGGCTCTCGCGTCCGTAAATGTCAAGAGGCATTTCGTATACTATCAAGCGTAGCTTCTAAGTGACAATGCAAAATCAACAAGTGCTTGCGGGGTTGGGCTGCTTCCCGCGAGTGCATGCAGTGCTTCAACAACAAGATGTCCACATATTGGGCCGTCCATCCGAGTTTGCAACGGCAACGTTGAATAAAACAGCGGTCGTCGTCGAGTAACGTTAGCGCCCCGTACGAAGCCACGATGTAAACAATCAACAACTTCACGTGGCGGTGCAATACAAAAGATATCGAGGTGTTACCACATATGCAACCCAATAAATTCCAGGTCCTGTTGTCGAACCCAGGTTAACAATACTGGTTTTCCACGTGTGGGAGATCATTGACGCATAAAGACACATCGGAAATGCTTGACTGACTTTGTCATCGTGAGTAAATCAAACTTTGTCAATGGACGCGCTTTCGTGACCGTCAGCGGCGAGGCCACAACCGGAGACTTTGGCCTGAGGGTATTTTGCGAGTCGTCCCGGGTAGTGGAAGACCTTGGCCTGAGTGTATTTTGCGAGCCATCCCGGGTTGTCGAAGACCTTGGCTTTTTTTTATTCGTCTACGAGACGCTATACGTCCACCAATCGCCTTTTTCAGAGCCATCCCAGATGCAGTTCCGACCGCCACTAACACAGCAGCTTTTGCACCGCGGGGGACGCAGCCACCAAGAACGCTGGAATCGCCGCGAGGAATAGAAATATCCCACCGCTCTTTTGCATTTGCTTCACCTCCAACTTTGATAACTTCAATATCACCGAGGTGTTCTTTTGTTTGGCCACCTTGAGTTGATCAAGTTGTGTTTGAGTTAGCCATACAGGGACATTTCCAGTTAACTTTGCCGAAGAAAGTCTCAGTGTGAGACAACAGTTACACGTGCATGAAAGTGGATGTCAATCACGGACTGCCTGTACAGGTTTAGGTGTCCCAACGAAAAGTGATAAATCGGGTACAACGTAGTGAAGTATTTCTGGGAAATCTGCAGACCCGTATCGATGTTTTCATACCGATCCATGTACGACCATAGCTTGTGATATGCACGTGCGACATGATTGTTTGCGAAGTCAAGCAACATTTCTTCTGAGGGTCCCTCATGACCGTTTAACAGCAGAGAAACCTCAGATGCTACTAACCTGTCAAATGCCATCACATTATGGTTTTGTCCGACGTTCATCCGATCCATATCTTGAAACACCACGAACACGTGTTTTGGTGCGCTGACACCTCGTTGGGTACTTATTTGCCATGAAAACTGTTTAGCGTTGCTTTGTGTCGAGTCTGTGGTGAGCGTGAAAAACGACAACGTTGACGTACCTCTGGAGCCCATAAACGATAACAAACGCATATCTGCATCCACCGAAGGAGTTATGAAAGGCATCCACAATGTCAATTTTGACAACTCAACATTGCCATCAGCGACACCATCAATAGGCTAAATTGCATCATTGGCGTTAGGTTTTCGGTAAAACATAACTGTGTTTGGTTCCGAAAATAGTCTTGCGAATATCTCTCCAAACCCGAATATATGACTGAGAGTAATCGCACACGAAAATGACAATGAGGCTCCATGAAGTTGATGTAATTTGGGTATAGACTTTGAATAGCGGCGCCGCCAATACCATGTCTGGCTGGCATACCAGCGGGTTGCGGGTTAATGAAAGCATTCTGTTCAAGTTGATAAGAGACATACTGGATATGATCTGCATGTTCGTGTGCGTCTTTTTGAAATATCATAGACGGACCAGCGGATCTCACATAGTCGTCGCTGTATCTGGCGAGTCCGAAAAAATCGTCGTGGTAATTTCAATGTTGTCCAAACATGCTTCGATTTCCTTTCCGTCAATGAGATAACGTACACTGCTGAACAACGTCATGACACCAATCTTGGTATCAGCCTCGTAATTGTTACCGTTGTCGTTACGTACAAGTTTTCCATCGATTTCTAAGAATCCTTCACACGGAAGAAAATATCAAGATGTGTCATGCACTTATAATTCTATTTTTTTGTTCATTTGGGACCTTAATCAGGTACGAATAATACTGAAAATCTCGGACGCTTCGATCTACCATAACAGGCGCGTCCATGTCAAACGCGGGATCGGATACATCTTTGAATCGGGCCATGGTAAAACTTTATACATTATTGTTTTCGTCTACCTTTTGCAACCTGTCCACAACCGTAATCCGCTTCCCATCGCCGCATTTGCAATCACTGAATCGGTGCTGGCTTGCGCTAACTCGGCCAGACGTTGTTGAGCGGCTTCGCTGATGATTTTACTGACCGAAGCGGGCAATATTGTCGTGCAAGGGATCGCAACCGCTTTTGGTGGTGCCCGAGTCACTAATCGTTGTAGTCGATATCGAATTGATTGAAACGCCTGCAATCCAAGATTTTTTAAAGCTAATTTGCAGCTGCGCTTTTGATGCTGTCAACGGCTTGCATTGCAGCTTGTTTAGCTATCAGTTCAGTGCGCGAGGCCAGGGCCGCAAGCACCTTTGGCGCCCCTGTGAACAATCCCTGGACGACATCAACGAGGCCGTTTCTGTACTACGTCACGTAAACGGGTTTTCTCGCGCTGACAACACGAATGGGTCTCACACGCATGACCGTCATTGTATACATTAAATGTCAGGTTGATCTCTGATGTACAGTTGTATCGTCAGATGTTTCCCGTTGAGGTCCAATGCGTGCCCACAAGGGCAAAACGAAGGTACGTTAACCGGATATTATAGCATGGAAGATACACGGGCGTGTGAGTAATCGAGAGCAGATCACCTGAGGTTGCACTTGGGGAGAACCCAAATAATATATAACCCTGGGAGGAGATAATTGATCAACCTGAAAGGTTCGCTCGGTAACTGCTAATGATGGCGTCACAGGTCAGATTAACCTGAATCATCGAGGTGATCCTGACAATGTCTGGCGCGATATTGTAACAGGTACCGGCGGGTCCTGCACGCAAAATTCGCTTATCTGTGGGAATCTTATTCATATTTTCAGGCCAACCGAGAACCGTTCTCTGCGGCTACTGTGCAATGTCCAACGCATACTGTGGATATTTGATCGAGATGGCAGAGGTGAGTGTGGGCTCGTGTTCGCGTATATATATTTTTGAGTCTTTTCTTGGTCACCAACGAAATCCTCCGTCGAATCTCTTTATTGATTGAGTTAATGTCGTACCCGCCCGTGGAAAGTCCAATAACATTTGAGGTACCTTCTGGACCGCACTCTGCTGAAAACACAAACGATTTTTTTGCGTCGAGGACTCCAAACGGTCGCGATCGAATATTAGGCCAAGTGTAATACACGCGCAGCGACGTTATTGCGATCTCGAGTGTGCGGGATTCCCCCGCGGCGATTGGAGTAGAGAAGCCCACGTAGAATTTTGGTTTCGTTGACAAAGATCGTCATCATCGAGGAGATGCTCGGGGTTATATTTGCAACGACACGCTGCATCGCAGCATTGATTTCACGTAAAACACAAAGTGTTTCAATGGGAAGCGCCTCAGAATTCTTCATCATTGTTATTTACATCTGTGTCTTTAATGAGTTCGCGTATTAACGAACGAAACGTCCCCGGGTCCATGATGTCGTCGGTGAGCAACCGGTGACAAATCGATGCGGCCACATTGATGACTTCTGGTGAGTTGTTGCCGGCGCAAACCATTCCCACGAGCGTTTCAAGACGATCCACGAATTCACTGACTTGTTGCTCGTCAACAGACATGTATTTGAAACCTGCTAGTTTGAACCCTGCATGTTTACGTCCACTTTTCCGACCAAGACCTTTTCCCCGTTTGGGCGCATGTGGGTCTTCCTTGAGAGGCCCAGCATTCCCCGGTTGGGAGTAATGTTCTTTATCGCCCGCGGGAGGCACATCCTCCTTAGGAGGCCGAACATTCTCCAGAAACGAAGCCCCGTAAATTGTTTGCAAGGGTTTTTCGTATGTATGGAGATAATTATACCAGTGTGGCATGATCCTTTTTGCACCTATGACTCTATACATGCGAACAGTCTTCTGAAAATCGTTCGCCATATCATTATTACTGTAGAGTATTTTAAGTCCCAGCAACTCGCGAAATACCCATCTGGGCCACTCACTTTTGAGATAACTCGGGCGCGTATCCGTTGGTAGTTCATGCTCCAACATAAAGTCTTCTAAGTCTTTGGAGTTGGGAACTTCAGCGGCAAACCTTAGGGGATCGCTAAAGGTCATCTGCCGTGCCTGTTCGTTAAATTTTTTAGGTGGTGTTGACAACTTTGATTGGTACATGGGTGGTTGTTCATCTGGAACATTCACAAGTATCTCTTCAACATTATCTTGCATTTCCTCTAAGCCTTTTTGAATTTTTAACAATCGTATTGGCAAAAGCCTGCTCGCTCCAGCGGTTTCTTCCGTGACTTTCTTGATATCTTCGGCGCGCAAGGCTTGTCTTGATAATCGGACCAAGGATGCAAACTTTTGTTCAAAGTCCGCTGTGAGGTCGTCTCGTGCGAATTGTCGCGACTGATGCATATCTTTGACACGTTCGCGGACATCTATGTAATCGCAGAGAAGTTCCAGGTGTTCGAGGGCAACTTTGCGGCGTCGGTCAGCGGTCAGCAGTCTCTGATATGGCATCGCTGGCAGGTTTTGTCACTGAATATGTTTACGGTGGTTGTTAAATTGGTTTACACGTTCACATTTAAACCTGCGCGATACTTCCGCGGCACATCAGTCAAGTCAATCGTGAAGAAACAATACAGGTCCTAG
This sequence comes from Margaritifera margaritifera, assembly GCA_029931535.1. Taxonomy (NCBI): domain Eukaryota; kingdom Metazoa; phylum Mollusca; class Bivalvia; order Unionida; family Margaritiferidae; genus Margaritifera; species Margaritifera margaritifera. The sequence goes on along the minus strand of JAQPZY010001419.1, from coordinate 653,566 downwards.
GTGAACTCCTCGAACATAATCCGAAACTCATTCCACGAATGGTCGACATAGATCACGACTGTGTTTTTTGTGCCGGCCTCGGGAAAATATTATCGCGGGGTTGTCTTGCCGGTCAAGCATCACATCGTTGTACACGACAAGATTATTCGCCCCCGGTTCAAGGTCGTCAACGACTGGGGCATCATCGATCGTGGAAAAGAACTCAATGGTGGAAGACGAAGACGTCTTTGACGACGCAAGCGCTTCCATGAAATCCCTGAATACATCATAACACGGTTGAGCGTCCGCGGATGGTGCAATCACGCACTGCCGATCCCACGTTAACCGTCTCATGATTAGATTCAGCAATAATTGGATTTTTCCGGATCCAGCCGAGTCAATGATCAGCACGCGAACCGAGTTTGGAAACATGTCGCCGTATTTAGGTTTCACCGACGCAGAGAAGTCGATGACGGTGAAATCTTTTCTCTTTCGTGATGCTGTGTTGTATGTCAATTGTTATATAATTTATCATCATGCCTTCATATTGTGTGCGATGCTGTATGAAAACTCGTACTGCAAATCCAACTTGGGTTGTAACAAATAATGGTAGAGCCTCAATCGCTGGAACTTGCGTCCAGTGTGGGGCAAACAAGTTACGTTTGTGGAAACTTCCGAACCTTCCATGTCCTTCAGGTCCAGGTTTAAAACAAAAGCCGGCGGTGATATCGCGGCTGCGTCAACGAAGCTACCCGGGGCACTGTGGAGTAAATATTTTGGTGAAAAGCATATCCCTGGACACAATGACTGCGGGCCTGGAACACGGTTGGATATTCCACTGAACCACCGGAGAAGAACCTGTAAACCGCGTTGATGCTGCATGTTACCGACATGATCTCGCGTATAAAACATCAAGCGATATACGTGTGCGTCAACGCGCCGACGTGGGTCTCATCCATGACTTGAATGCAATTAATCCTACACTCGGAGAAATACTCGCCAGTAGGATAATCAAAGCAGGCATGAAGGCCAAGATTGCACTTGGTGGTCGCTAGCGCGCCTTTTGGAGGGGGACAAAGTCCACTCATTGGAGGTAAAACCGCAATATAATAAACATAAATGAGAAACTGGCCGCGATATACCACAGTCCACGCGGTTATTGGCAGGGGAAAGCAGCCGTTGAAAAGTTGGCGAGCGGGGCAAAAGTTACCCAAGGGGTCGCTCGACCATTGCTTGCCAAAAAAGCGTTGTGACAGATTTACCTACCCGCGCCAAGGCAAATTTCCCTTGGGTGGTTTGATGTGAGGACCGCCAACGAAGTTCACCAGGTTGCTGATATCTTGTTTCTTCAACATGATTGGTTACGTGCCCATACATACAAATATGCGTTAACCGTTATAGATATTGCCAGCAGACACATGGAAGGCGAGTCGTTGACGTCCAGAGATTCAACAAGTGTAGCAGACGCATTGAAAGGTATCTACGCACATGGCAGCGGTCAAAGAAGTACCCATAGTCGCTGTTGCTGTCGTACTCGTGTATATGTTTGTGTATGTCTCCATCCGCGGGATCGATCCATGTGAAATCACCGATAGGCATAGGCTGCATCATCGCCCTACCCTAGAGGTTGTTTTTGTACAGATATATAATGTAACTGTTTGGGAGAGCCGCGTCGTATCCGTCCACATGCAGAGTGTTTGCTAGAACGTAACGGTGACTCATCACGGAAATCCTGAAATCCCGCCGCGGAGACCACGTTCGATAAACAAATGTTGATCAATGTCAGTGAACAGTTACAACTCGATCTTGGTTTTCGGTAGCAGCGCATCCCAGGCCATTCCTGGTGATGAGAAATAATGCGCGGGATCGAGGTTGTACACGTGCATGGCTGTATCAGGAAACGTCTCAAAGACATCTACGAGCAGCAACACGTCAGTGCGCAGATACAAGTCGTGGTACTCACTGAGGTTCGACAACCAAAAGCCGACCAGACGTTGATCGCGTGCGTGGTCATCGACGGAAATTCCTTTGGGGGGACAACGACGAATGAAAGGCGTCTATTGGTGGCAACTGAGTTTTAGAAAACATCTCCATGTCTCTCACGTACTCGTACGGGTAAATTCCCTTTCGGGTGAGCACGCCGAACTTTTCAGGTTCATCAGCGGCTCCACCGTATCGGCGAGTGATTGTAAAACAGTCGTTGCCGTTAGCCGCAAGGATGTTGAGGAGTTTGTCCAGGCTGGAATTGAGGAACTGCAGCGAGTCAATAAACTACAGCTGACCCAGCCGGAACGTCATATATTTTTCCATGATGTTGGGAATGACACTAATTGGCGCATTTGACGCTGTTGCGACTCCTTGCATGATGAAGTGACCATCATAACCGCGCAGGTTATGAAGCACAAATGGAATTCTTCTTTTACCGAGGTAAATTCGCAGCTGTAGATTGCACGCGTTGTGTGCGGCTCGTCTGTACGTGCCAGTGATGTGGCAGTGATCACGCACTTTGGATCTTCCAGCTTCACCAGAGGTTTCAGAGTCGTCGGTGTCAAAGGGACCATCACAGATCCAGCAACGAGTGGCCGCAGAAAACTCACGAATGTCATCATGGGTCATAATCATGTCCGCGGGCGAGGCAAGCTGTTGTCTGATCCATTTCGTTGTAACCTTGAGCGATGTGATAAACACCTCAACCGATCCTCGCCCCGGTACAACATTGGCGGCACAGTTGCTCCATCACGTCTGACAACAGTGTAGCAAAACCAGCATGGGACTTGTTTAGCAACTTGCGTCGTATTAGATTTAACATCTGGGTTGGCGTCGGGAGGTGAAGCTTTCTCCGACGACCTCTGGTCTTTCACGGGAACGTTCAAATATTCGAAATCCGCATAAATAACATACGGGACCTTCATCTTCCGCTGCACCGCGGTAAATTTTCAAACATTCTTGCCAGGCTCTGGTATGATCTTGTGCGCTGCGGTTTCTATCTGACTCCCCCACAGTAAAATGTATGACCATCAAGCAGCTGTTGGGTGCAAAATACATGCATGCAGCGTCGATATGGAAACTTTATACCCTTGTGCTTCTTGTGCCGGTACACCATTCGTGGAAAATCCTTTATCCACACGTAATGATACCGCGCAGGTGAGACATCAGAGCCGTCCACGTTTTCCATGTTGCTTAACAACAGCAGATCAACGTTAAACCGTACATGCGTCGCGGTGGATAATCGAATCGGCTGAAGGCCTTTGTTCCAAACAAATACATTAACAGCGATATCAGGGGTGAGTCGTTCAAACTTACTGATGTCAGTGACCTGCACAGGAAATTCAATGTTACCAAATTTGAGTTAGCCCAGGTGCTGTCGGTATTTTCGAGGCTGATCTCTCTGATCGTCGCGGATAACATCGCCCATTCGAAACACTGGCTGTCGCTGTTTTTTTACATTGATGACTGTCCACGGTGGAATACACGCTGGTGTCGGAATATAACTTGACCTGCGAATAGGCTTGTACGGAGAAATATGAAGCTGAACTTTCAAGCATCTGAAAAGCATCCAATCTGAACCTCCTCTGGAGTATTTTTTAAACTTCTCGAGGATCTTTGCAGAACCTTTGTCGATTTCGTCATTGATGGTCTCATTGTCTTTATAAGTTAAGATTACAGAGGCACCATTATGAAACCACGACTGTGATGTTATAGATGGTGCAGAGCCTCCTTTGGTTAAATAACCAGGCATAGTAAATTCCACATTGAGAATAATGTCCACCTCGAATCCGGACGGCAGAACCGTTTCACCCACGTGCTGCAACGTTGATACGATTCCCGGACGCATACTCGAGAGAAGCTTCACAACATCTCTGCTCGTTTTGTATACGCTTGGAATGATTGACCGGTAATCTTAAAGATCACGAAAGAGCTTGTGTAACTTGAATTCTGGAACTTTGATTCTTTGAGGAACATACACAACAGCCTCTTTGGCAATAGTACGTGCGATACGACGACAGTTTTGTTCATCAGGTATCGCACGTGCAATTTCGGCCCGCGTTGCGCGTGGAGGAATGTTAATAGGAAACTGTGCTTCTATTACACGTAGTTGCCTCAAGGTACAGCGCAAATAATTCAGATTTTCTTGCTCCTCTCGGTATCCTCTTTCCACGTTCTCGCGCGGATTGTTTGAGTTGATTTACAGTTGCCGTTGCAACCAGCCGCGGTTCATCTGGGGGAAGTTGTCTCACAACCGGTCATGGCTCAGTTGCGATTCCTAATAGTACAAGTATACCTGCCTTTCTCGTGCCGCTTAGATTCCTTATTCCACTCTATCGCGCGGATTGCTTAAGTTGATTCACAGTCGGCATACCTTATTATAATGAAAAAACATTGTCTAATTGCTTATTTACCAATAAACTTTTTTTTATAGACAGCAATCGTTTTCATCCTTGACAACATCGTCGGCTTTTTCCTTGACGACATCGTTGACTTTTTCCGTGACGAGCGCGTTGGCAAGTCTTCGCCACCGCTCAGGATAATACTCGGCAACAGATCCACATGGCCGGCAAAGCTGATTACGCAACTTGACTCCGATACCACATTTAAATCATGGTCGAACAACTAAGTCAACACGTAACGCTAGCAAGTGTAATTTACAATATTTGTAATGACATGTTCTGTTGCAAAGTTCCCGTTTTCCAAGGCATACGACTTTGCATCGATTGCGTACCAATAATATTGATGTTTCTATATACATGCGGATTGTAATTCTTTAATAGAAACACTCATTTATGTTCTCGATTGATGGTGTGCGTAACTTCAGGCGTATCCTGTCCATTGTCTCATGCGGCATATAGGGTTGTAGAGTATACTGCAGTGGATAGTATTTGATCGTACGACCATTCACCGTGAAATACTTAACACCCATGATGGTAATTTGCAAATTCGGGGCAGTGACTAGTAAACAAACTTTTTAACCAGGCTGCAGAAACCGAGGATTACATTCAAATAGCTTTCCTTGTTCAAATAGAATTTTCTTCAAGCCGGCATTTGGCCCAACTACTGCACGCTGACCAGTATAATGTATTACACTAACTCGTAAATGACCGCCCCTTGTACAATGATATCCAATGATTTCAAACGTATTGCACTGCTTGTATGCTGACTCCACAGTTTCTCTGTCTTTGCATGTAAATCTTTTATAAAACTCCTGACATTGCATCTGCTGTTCATACTCTGCAGTTTGTAGATATTTCTCATACCCACGTGTAAGTGTCATTGGTGTTTCCATATATTATATGCTGAAGGCATCTCTGTCATTAATTTGTTCTTGATGGTGATCATGGAGATATTCGCAGTCTTTGTAGACTCCGTCGTCTCCGCTATCTTCGTTGAACATTTCACTGCCATCGCCGGGTTTGTCACTGTCTTCAAGGTCGTCAATGGTCACTCGCACCGGCGACTCAGTTAACGTCAGAGACTTGAAGTTTTCTTGCATAATATCATACAATGACTATTCTGGTTTTTGTTGTATTCTTCGCCAAGTTTCCATCGTGCTCGCTCCAACTCAAACCCTAACCCGGTTAATTTATCAAGATGCTCCGGATACGTCTTTGAAATATTATATAGCATCTTTTAGGCCTCTTTAACGAATCAATAGGACGCATACAAGCTAAATAGTGATTTAATCTTTTTTTGCGACGTTACAAACACACCATGGGTCTGGTAATTTAATTCCTGCTTCAGCCGCAAACATGAATTCTTTCATAATACTATATGGATCAAACTTTGTGGTCTCTAATGGCATTATATAATAGCCCATTGCAATTTTCTAACAGTGAACCACTTATATGTTGTCAGCGTATATCGATCTGTCTGCGAGCTCACATCATTTGAGCTCCCAACCAATGACAAGCAAAACTTCCACGTGCACTCACGTGGGCTACAATCACAGATGCACACGTGTACAAAAATCCTCAGTGGGGAAAAGGTATGGGGAATCCCGAAGGGATTTCGGGTCTGGGAACCGAAACTGGTCAGACGGTCTCAAATCCGATTATCACACTACTAATGAGTCACCATAGACCAAACCGCTACGCCCATTAGCTACAAATCCGCTATCAATGTGTGTCAACAGTAGGTATAATAAAGTTCCACTATAATGACCTGTCAGTTTGTCCTTTCAGTGAAATATTCACGAGAGCAAAGTCTACTCACAAAATTGGGTATTATAATGCATCAATTTGCTTCCTTGGTGTGCACGAATGATCTAGTGCGTACTCTGCGCATACATTGCATGCATACTGCTATATCTTTTTACTGCCCTAATAATGGTTGGTTGTTATGGGTTTAACGCCATTTTTCAGCACATGATACATGGCGGCCAGTATATTTGGTGGAGGAAGAAGCCGAGAAAACCCCGGGGAGAACCACCGACCCACGGGAAGCCACTGACAAGCTTTCTCACATACCCACGTTGGCCGAGCCCGAGACTCGAACCCACGCGGACAGAGGTGAGATGTCAGTGATCTGTAAAGGCGAGCGCCTTAGACCACTCGGCGACCGGGACCCAACCCCCTTCCAATATTGGTGCTAATGAAATGTGAAAATGACAGGTCACTCCTTTCGAGCTATGCTACCGAGATTCGGATTAAACTTTATCGATCCATCAATTCAACAGAAATATTACTTGTTTTCAATATGTATACAGCTTAAAAAATCATGTTCATTTCTCACAAGGTTTTAATTGTTTATACACTTTTCTAAAATCTTTCTGTATAGAGTTGTCATTTCTGTTTATTTTTTTGTTGTTGTTTTTTTAAAAATATTTTCAAGATTCAAATAAATACTTTTATAGTTTTGTCTGGCTTTATGTACAAAATAAACCAATGCTTCTAGGGATTAAGCGATGGTTATATTCATCCTTTTGTCTAAACGCCTGTCTGCAAGCATTCTATTTTCTGCCCGATATCTCTTCTTGCCATCAACCAGTATTCAGGAATCCTAGCAGATGAATATCTTTTGTGTACAAACCATCCAATGGTGTTTGAGATCTGAAGTGCGGGCACGTTGCATTTGGGAGGATTTTGCATATTCTACAGGTTTGTGCGCACTTCCTTGTATACATTTAAGCATTACGGTCAAGCGTATAAATTTTGTGCTGAGCTATTTTCAAAACAGTCACACTGTAGAAAATTTATTGTATATTTCTAACAAACAATGCTAAACATACAATACTTGTTCTCTCTTCTCTCTCTCTCTCTCTCTCTCTCTCTCTCTCTCTCTCTCTCTCTCATATGACGCGGATGATTTTATTACCCTGGTCTATAGTAAATATGGTAATTTCGAAGTTCCACGGTGTGCGGGAAAGCTGGCGCAGCTCAACTTTAGCGGGTGCTGCGCTTAGTAAACCATTTAACAATTATTGGGGCTGAAACTATTCTCCCTAGGAGTAAATTTAGGTATAAAAGCACCGAACACAAATATAAAGCTCAAAATTGGTCAAATACTTTAAATACAAAGTCCAAGTATTCATAGAAACGTCACTCTTTTGAAAAGTAAAAAACCTTCTCAGCTGGAACATTACCATTGGACACATCCCAGGACAAACAAGTTGCCTCTATTAGTTGTCTCTTACGACATGCAGGAGGGTCCCTCGCATTTACAAATCTCTGACTTAGCTGATGTGTTTCAAATAGTTATGGAAGTAGCTGGTTGTTATCTCGTGTATTTACAAGAGATAACAACCAGCCACTTCCATAACTATTTGAAACAGCCTCCCCCCTTTCGATAACTCTATTTGAAGCTTGAACAATCATTTTATTATACCGATACGTCCTTAGTAAAGTGCTTGACTGAACGCTTGTGAGCTCTATGATTTGTGTCGAAGGCAAGTTTTATTTATGGACCAGTCATGTTGCTTGGTTTCATGTCCTTAACCATGAAGAGTCCGTGATCTAGTGGAATTTCTACGCTTTGAAGGAGCACTCTTAATAATAACGCCACGGAAAACGTATACACCTCGGCCATGGGCAAAGAGGCATAAATTTGTTTTTGTTGTGTATGCGTGTTTGTATATCTTTTACTGCACATGAACACGTTAAGATTAAATTGTACCAAGCCAGTCGGAGGAAGGATACACCAAAGTTTTGGCCCAGTATGATCTAGGCATGTGTCGAACCTGCAGGCCATGGATTACGATTAATTTACTCTGCCAAATGAGGTGCCGCTATAAGAGATTGAGAGAGGGGAGAACTAGGAGAAAATCGAGCGAGCTTTTCACTATCCACAATTTATACGAAGAGCTGTAATACTCATAAAACATAATTTGACAGATCTTGCAAAGTACATGTATGTTGAAAACGCCAGAACCCCAGTCCTTGATAACATCGAGTTTTTCAAAATATAACGAGTATAATTTCACAAAATTTTTACGTACTTTTTCCGACTTGTCATTGGACTTGTTAGTTTAACTAACTTGTTAAAACGATTACAGAAAAACACGAAAGAAGCACTAGTCGCAAATTGTAACAACTCTAGATGAACAATTTGAACTGGATCATTCATTTAATGTCAAAATATTTGAAACATTTGACGTATTTAAAAATTTTAAGTTAGCATTATAGAAGAAAGAAGCGGCTGAAAATTATTTAAAATAAATTCTTACAACCTGTACAAGCCTTTATTTGCTCCACTCCAATGCAGGAGACACTTTTCGCGCCCGCTTGTTTAGCATTTATCACCAATGGTGCTTATTTGTTCGCATTACCACGTGCTTATCTTTACATATAAGTTTGAATGCTTGTACATTACAGAGAAATGCAGTTAGTGCACAACTCACTTTAACTTACAATTTTGAATATGGATAATTTAGATTCGATTTTAGTAATTCGGTTTCGCCACAGTTACAGCACTTTTCTAGTAACATGTGAATTACCTTTCTGTTACAATAGTTTCAATAACCAATTTTCAGTGTGTGTAAGGGTGCAAATTTCTGTCGATTTCGGTAGAGCGCATTAGTTGGCAGATAACAATTAATTAAATTTATGAGGAAAGGTACCGTATGAAATTGCTAGACTGCGATGGTTTTAATGTCCTTGTTAGGGGGCGAGATTGATTATTAGCAGTCGGACATAAGGTTAATTGGAGGTTTAGTTATCAAAAATGTCAAAGTTGAGAGAATGTAGAAACGAGTAGAAGTAGTATTATCTTTTTAAAATTGTCCAGAATCAGTTTTACATGGCGAACGAAAATCTAGGGTTACGCTAACCGCATAGAGCGTGTATTTATAAAAGGCGGTAGATACGTTTAATCTGATTGGCTACGCTAAATAAGAGGCGTGTTTCCCAGACGAAATTTCATGTTTTAAATTTCCACATCGCAAAATTTAGTCAGTTTAAGTTTTTTCTGAAAGAGCATGAGATCTTTACTCCTTGAGGATAAGAAGAAATTCTCTTGTATAAACAATTGTTCAAGTGACAAGTGGCTAGAAGTTGAGGGACAATTCTGGCGGTAGAAGCGAGCGAGTCTCGAAAGCACAATGAAAATAGCTCTACCTACGTATCCACATATCCACCTATCCACCTACCCACACAAAGTTTGAAGGCCGGAAAGAGGCGAGATAAGAGAGAGAGAGTGATAAGGGAAAAAGAGGAGAACATCAATCTTGACTGGACAGCAACATTGAAGTTGGAGTGACCAGCGATAAACAGGTTAGGCAGGCAGGCAGGGCAATGACTTCGATTGTTCACTCTGTTCTATGATGAACTAATTCTATCGTTTAAAACAGATCGGCTATTTACATAAGTATATTTGTGTTGAAATTCGGTAAATGATTTATTTAAAAAAGAAGTGTATCTTCCTAATGTAATGTATTATCTCAATTTGTTTTATGTAATTGATTAAACTGTTATATTTCATGTACGGGGGCTCGTGTTATTCTGTTCTATATATCTGCTCAGACCTCTATTTATTCCATCTATAAATTTCATAATTTATTTTATTATTTACTCGATCCGGGCAATAACACCGAGGTCGATCATCCTCTAGATAACGATAACTAACCAAATCGTACCCCTTGTAAGAAGGGGGACCGCCACAGTGTGGCAATAATGTGGTTCATACCAACTTATTCTAGTTGCAAAGAGTGTTCCCTGTTATATATCCCTTACTAGTTCTTCAACAAGTGGTGAAGAACTGAATGAGACATTTTCAATATCTTTGGTTCGTTCTATTATCGGAAGAAATGGGGCAGTTTTGCGATTGAGGCAAGAAGTGAGCTTATGTTATGTCCCTGCGTCCGCAGTGGCCTCCCCCCCCCCCCGCCCCATTTGAACCGCTCTGGTAAATGCATAACCCCGTTGTTCTAAAGCATGCACGTGCTGCCTATCGGTCCGGTTCATTTTTTCCCAGCATCCCCGGAGCTACTGCACATGCATCAACATTTACATTCGTCTACAGTCGAGTTAAATGTAGATTACTTTTCGGTCCAAACGAGTACAGTTTTTAAATCTTCTCAATACCAGATCGTGTAATGATAAACTGTACAAATGTGTAATGAACAAAAAAAATCATAACTTAATCATACCTATGTAAGCCAAACAAGTTTTTAAAAGAACTTTCTGTCAAATGAAATAAAAATACGTAGAGTCACTTTTAGAAAAGCAGACGGACTTGATGAAACTTGCTTTGATTTTCTAGTTATGACCCCAGGGTTTTGCTCCCATGGGTATGAAGACACCATGGGACATAACCCAGGGGAATGAATCTGGGGCAAAGTTGGGTTTAGAAAGAATGTGAACTGTTTACATATACAATAACCCAAGCTCAAAAGCATAATTTATACAAATTTACAATAATCTGTAACAACAAAAACAAAATATGCAGAAATGGTGGTTGCTTTAACCTCCACCGATACAACCTATGAAAAAAGGACTCCATATAAATTGAAAAAGAGCATTCACGCTCCCTCAACATTAAGTATTGAAAGTTTCATAACATTTCCAAGAGTAGTTTTAGAGTTATGGGAATGGACACACACACACACACACACAGAACAAAAAACATTGGGCTGACGCCGTTGAAGACGTGGCCAACGACCACTTAGTAATCGCTATATCTCACATTTTTATCCCGAAAAGAGGACTCAAGCATGGCGTTTAGACTCAAGCATGGCGTGTTCTGATACTAACTTATCGAAGTCAATGGAAATTTGGATTGTAAACAAAGTGGCTCGGTTATACTCCTTTCCGATTACCCTTTCCTTAGCTACATCATGCATACAATAAGACTTAGGTATTGAAAATACTCGTATGTTAACAAATATTCACTCGAATAATTTCCAGGAAGCAAAATCATAACAAATGTTTATCAAGATGGTGGCCGCTAACCTTTTTGTTGGATTTGTCTGAATAGATCGATCCAGAACTGTAGGCATTGTTTCCTGAGGACACTCCACCAGAATTCAACATGCTTATTTGCCCTGCTGTCTCTACATACAACACTCTTCTCACCAGCACGATCGTCTTGATGACTTCTGAGAAAGCTTGCATTTTGTGTAAGACAGTAGTCTTGACTCCCATGTCAGTGCGCACTATTCGAGGGCAACCTTTCCGACACCTAACTGCTTCTGTGAAATAATAGTGTCGGAAAGGTTATCTCGCTATAACGCAATGTTATCTCGTTAAAACGCAATACTATCTCGTAATAACGCAATGTTATCTCTTAATATCGCAATGTTATTTCGTAATAACGCAATGTTATCTAGTTATAAATTTATTTGTTCATGCCAGTTAAACGGGATGACGAATTAACATCCTTGGCAAAAGTTGAAACACCTTAAAAATTTTAGTCAAAATAAGTCGATAATTTGTATAGTCTCGCTTTGCTTCAGTAAAGTCCATATGCCATGGCTAATTGCTATAATTTCGACATATATGATAGGACTTTATGCCAATTTAGATGCTCCATGTTAATTTTGATCATAATTCGTAAAGCTGTCGAGAAGTTTCTGTTTCCAACTTAGAATGTCTTGGAATTTTTAAACAAGTCCGGCTTATATATTTGTTTTGTGTACCTAAACTTACTCGGCAATATATAGCCAGGATTGTGCTGATGTGTCGTTAAACTCTATACAAACACAATTTTTAGCTCTGCTGCTTGAAGACCAGGAGAGCTTATGCAATCATGGTGTCCCTCGTCCGTTCGTTAGTAAATATTTCTTATGACTCTTCTTCCTAAAACAAGCGCACACTGGCCACGCAAGAAAGTATTTCTCTATTTGAGCAGACCAAAACGACACAGAGCGTCGTTGTAGTAGTCCCCGCTTAAGTCATCCAGGAAGAAAAAGTGTGATACACCATGCAAGACTCAAAATTCAACAAAAAGAAAGAGCCACAAGAAATTTAATTTTACTTAAACAGTATAAATTAAAGAGACAGTAATATACGAGAACGCAATATTTGACGAATGGGAAGAAGAAATTACACAGGAAGACAAAGATTACATTTATCCAGCAACAGCTTAGGATGTTATCGAAAATTTACCGAAAACAGGGTTTCACTTTTATTTTATGACTTTCGTTCGACTGGTGAAATACAAGAAGTATCCAATAGAAAATATTACATTATTGTTATGACTGGAAATTATTAGCTGCTTTCAGTGTTGTGGAAGACGGGAACTGAGGCATTGAGAGGGCATATAATAATATTGGAGAGCCGGTTACGACCTTTTTGGGGGGATATTTATTTCAGTTTTGTCTGGACCAGGCAGTATTGGAATGCTTATTTCTGGAGAATCCAAAACTAGGATAACATGTCCTGAATCCTTCTGAAAATAATTGTACTGTCCCTTCAGGGACATCAGTTGTAGGAAATACTGTTTCCAACGTTCCTTCTGTTCTAAAGTCCAGAGTAATCCATCAAGTACAGAGTAATCCATCAAGTCCAGAGTAATCCACCAATCGCTATGATCCATAGGCATGAGTTATGTCAGTAACATAAACATGATGTGTGTTGTCTCCACTGATTATTTGGTTATCTTAATTTGGTGTCTTGTTACCAAGGTTACAGATTTAGTTAAGTCGTTAGATTGCCTAATGTCAACTAATGTATCTTCATTTAATAACTTGCTATCTCAAATTATATTTCGATGTTTCTACTTAAATAATGCGTTAATTCAGCTTGCTATTTTTTTCAAAGCTTACAATCTGCTAAATTTTGTCTTTAATGGGAGACGCAGTGGCTAAATGATTACACGCAATCATAGGGTTGCTGGTTCGAATCCTGCCCAGAACGGACCGTGTCGGCTTCTGTGATGTGTCTTGGCAAAGCAATTTGCTCCCATTGTCTCACCACTGAATACTAGTAATCAACTAACCAATCAATTAGTCAATCGATAAATCAATCAATTAGTTCTTTCTATAATGCTGTTACAAAATATCGATTTAATCGAATTTTTAAAAAATTCTGGAAGATACTAACGATTTTTAATTACTAATTTATGCTATAGCTGAGTTCCAACGGGTCGATATCATACGTTAATGAAGTTGGGTCATAATGACACTTTGACCACCTTGTCTTCAGGCTTCATTACTATATGTAAAGTACATATAAGTCATCGCGGCAGCGCATCGTTGCATGAGATCGAACACAGTGAAATTGGATGAACGTACAGCAATAACTTAAATAATACAGCAACACTTACTTTAAAAAACATACAATTTGTTACTTGGACAACTGTTACATTCCACTAATAGGCTGAAACATCGGCATGTCTTCTCTCCATAAATGAAAGAAATTCAAATTTTAACAAAGGATTGTGACTTTCTGAGTAAGTGCACTTTTTAATGCACGTAACAATAATAAAGCATTTCTGACTTTTGATTTCAGTTGATGCTAGGATTTAGCAACCCCAGAGAACGATATTCACCGATGCCGCAGCCCAAGATGAATATCCTTTCTTCAGGAGTTGATAAATCCTTGTATTTAACCAATACCAAAAGTCAGTAATTGTGTTATTGTATGACGATGTATTTCACGATATTCATTTCCATTAATAGCATTCAGGCAACACTGGATAAAGTTTTAACTGTATAAAAATGCGCAGCGAAGGTTCAGTAAAGTGTAGGGTTGTTTTTACATTCATTAGTCACGATATTTATATGAATTTTAATAATCAAAATCATACAAATGTACAGAATAAATAGAAAATATTCCAAATCACTTTTAATTTTCTCGATAATTTGAAGTTCCCATACTCTTTCATTTAAAACGAAATTACACACAGACGAAAGGAGGAAAGGACGGAGTACAAACAGACAGACGTACATCAGACGGACGGAAAAATCACTGTTTAGTCAAGGGTGATGTTATGGCGATATTTGTTTCTCGTGACATGAATAGTCAAAGACTGGGGCATATTAGCATCTGCCATTTTCACCGTCAGCATACAGATCTAAGGTATTTTGTCAGGTAGATTCTAAAACTCGTATCAGATATTTTTTAATTAATAAAGGTAAAAGAAAATGTTGTCTCTCGGATAGTCAATATGACCAAAATTGTGGCCATCTTGACAATCTTGTTATCGCTACTTCACCTTAACAGACAGTTTTATCCAAATGAAATGTTTTCTCAGCATGGAGTTTTTCATTAAACAGTTCCTGCTAAATGTAGTTTGTTCTAAATTAAAAAATAAAATAAAATAAAATAAATTGTGGAGCTAAAAAATGGGAACCATTTTTTATTTCGACCCTTTTTTTTTTCAAGGCTACTAGCTTGACAATCTTGTATGGTTTTCCACAAGAACAGATAGTTATCACTACATGAGGTGTCCACTAAAAGAATTAATATGACATTTTGTTTGCCCCAGATGAAAAATAGTGTAGATATGACCTTAAACATGGCTGCCACGCTGGCCATCATGCAAATTGTTTGATTGGTGCTTCTCCTGAACGAGCTGAATTGATATACAGTTGGTTTTAGAGAAAATAGTGATGATATGACCTCCAACATAGTCGCCACGGCCGCAATTTTGAAAATCTTGTTATGTCTACTCCTCCTGAACATATGCTCGTATCGACATAGATGTTTTAAATTACTTTTACTAAAAAGATTGTATAGCATATAGTTGGTCCTAACTGAAAATTGCAATTGTGGCGATCTAACATTTAACAGTAATACCATGGCAGCCAACATGAAATTATTATGCTCACAACTTTTCCTAAAGGAATGTTCTTATCGACATGGGATTGTCACTGAAATTTATCTTAGAAAATTTAGCTGGTCTTAAATGCAAATAGTGAGGATCTGACATCGAACATGCTTACCAATGTTTCAGAAAGGACATTGATCATATTATTTTTTTTTAATGTGTTTAAATGTTGACCCAACATAGTATCATGACGTTATTTTCAAAGATCTTTATAAAATTTTTTAGTTACAAAAAGAACATAAGAAAGAAGAAAAAAAAATACTCGGTATCCTTTATTTCATACTCGAATTACCCCTATCCTTTATTTCCATCTTCTCCCTGCCTGTAAAGTGTGATTGACTTCATTAATAACACATTCCGTGCAAGAATATATTAACAGATGACGTTTATATCGAATGGCGGACAGGCATTATACATACATGGTTTTCCCTTTTTGCTCTATCACATTTTCATCACGCTTAAAAAGTTTCGCATTCTCAAAGTAGCCTTCGCCACAATATGTGCATCCCTGCTGTCTGGATTTAAACGTGATTTAAAAAAAAAAAAAAAAAAACTTTAAATACATTAGTGGGCAAATCTTTTGGACTCTTAGTTCGCGCGTTCTCAATCAGAGGCGGATCCTGAAATATGGTTTAGTATCGTAAATGGGGAGGGTGGGGCACCTGGACAAATAGGCGAGGGATCTTTGGGACGGAACGCCTGGGCCTTGGGAGGGGAGTAAAGCTCCTCTCTCCCCCTCATCAATCCGCCCCTGTCGACAGTCACCATCGTTGGAGTAAGTGTGCCAGGTGTAGTACATGGTTGTTACGGCTTATGAAGTTGGCGTGACTACACCTCACGTGGAGAATCGTCAATATTGAAAGGACCTGATGTAATGACCCTCCATATCAAAGTTGGTTGATTGTAGTGTTTTAGTTCTATTTTTCCCCTGTTAGAATCGCACTTACTATATTTTTTATTCAGTAGTGGTCATAGACCTATATAATGGTGGATGGGCACCTTATTTACAAACTTGATGAATTTGGCAACAAATGGTCCAATAGGCGTTAGGAATAATAAAATGCAAATGACAACGGACGGATGAGACAATGATGCACGATGGATGACAGGCAAGGGACGTCACACGACAAATTCATGACTTATGCATGCCAAGCTAAAATATGTCCAGATCAGAAGACCAGCGGATCTCACATAGTCGTCGCTGTATCTGGCGAGTCCGAAAAAATCGTCGTGGTAATTTCAATGTTGTCCAAACATGCTTCGATTTCCTTTCCGTCAATGAGATAACGTACACTGCTGAACAACGTCATGACACCAATCTTGGTATCAGCCTCGTAATTGTTACCGTTGTCGTTACGTACAAGTTTTCCATCGATTTCTAAGAATCCTTCACACGGAAGAAAATATCAAGATGTGTCATGCACTTATAATTCTATTTTTTTGTTCATTTGGGTCCTTAATCAGGTACGAATAATACTGAAAATCTCGGACGCTTCGATCTACCATAACAGGCGCGTCCATGTCAAACGCGGGATCGGATACATCTTTGAATCGGGCCATGGTAAAACTTTATACATTATTGTTTTCGTCTACCTTTTGCAACCTGTCCACAACCGTAATCCGCTTCCCATCGCCGCATTTGCAATCACTGAATCGGTGCTGTTGTTGAGCGGCTTCGCTGATGATTTTACTGACCGAACCGGGCAATATTGTCGTGCAAGGGATCGCAACCGCTTTTGGTGGTGCCCGAGTCACTAATCGTTGTAGTCGATATCGAATTGATTGAAACGCCTGCAATCCAAGATTTTTTAAAGCTAATTTGCAGCTGCGCTTTTGATGCTGTCAACGGCTTGCATTGCAGCTTGTTTAGCTATCAGTTCAGTGCGCGAGGCCAGGGCCGCAAGCACCTTTGGCGCCCCTGTGAACAATCCCTGGACGACATCAACGAGGCCGTTTCCGTACTACGTCACGTAAACGGGTTTTCTCGCGCTGACAACACGAATGGGTCTCACACGCATGACCGTCATTGTATACATTAAATGTCAGGTTGATCTCTGATGTACAGTTGTATCGTCAGATGTTTCCCGTTGAGGTCCAATGCGTGCCCACAAGGGCAAAACGAAGGTACGTTAACCGGATATTATAGCATGGAAGATATACGGGCGTGGGAGTAATCGAGAGCAGATCACCTGAGGTTGCACTTGGGGAGAACCCAAATAATATATAACCCTGGGAGGAGATAATTGATCAACCTGAAAGGTTCGCTCGGTAACTGCTAATGATGGCGTCACAGGTCAGAATAACCTGAATCATCGAGGTGATCCTGACAATGTCTGGCGCGATATTGTAACATAACAGGTACCGGCGGGTCCCGCACGCAAAATTCGCTTATCTGTGGGAATCTTATTCATATTTTCAGGCCAACCGAGAACCGTTCTCTGCGACTACTGTGCAATGTCCAACGCATACTGTGGATATTTGATCGAGATGGCAGAGGTGAGTGTGGGCTCGTGTTAGCGTATATATATTTTTGAGTCTTTTCTTGGTCACCAATCCTCCGTCGAATCTCTTTATTGATTGAGTTAATGTCGTACCCGCCCGTGGAAAGTCCAATAACATTTGAGGTACCTTCTGGACCGCACTCTGCTGAAAACACAAACGATTTTTTTGCGTCGAGGACTCCAAACGGTCGCGATCGAATATTAGGCCAAGTGTAATACACGCGCAGCGACGTTATTGCGATCTCGAGTGTGCGGGATTCCCCCGCGGCGATTGGAGTAGAGAAGCCCACGTAGAATTTTGGTTTCGTTGACAAAGATCGTCATCATCGAGGAGATGCTCGGGGTTATATTTGCAACGACACGCTGCATCGCAGCATTGATTTCACGTAAAACACAAAGTGTTTCAATGGGAAGCGCCTCAGAATTCTTCATCATTGTTATTTACATCTGTGTCTTTAATGAGTTCGCGTATTAACGAACGAAACGTCCCCGGGTCCATGATGTCGTCGGTGAGCAACCGCTGACAAATCGATGCGGCCACATTGATGACTTCTGGTGAGTTGTTGCCGGCGCAAACCATTCCCACGAGCGTTTCAAGACGATCCACGAATTCACTGACTTGTTGCTCGTCAACAGACATGTATTTGAAACCTGCTAGTTTGAACCCTGCATGTTTACGTCCACTTTTCCGACCAAGACCTTTTCCCCGTTTGGGCGCATGTGGGTCTTCCTTGAGAGGTCCAGCATTCCCCGGTTGGGAGTAATGTTCTTTATCGCCCGCGGGAGGCACATCCTCCTTAGGAGGCCGAACATTCTCCAGAAACGAAGCCCCGTAAATTGTTTGCAAGGGTTTTTCGTATGTATGGAGATAATTATACCAGTGTGGGGTGATCCTTTTTGCACCTATGACTCTATACATGCGAACAGTCTTCTGAAAATCGTTCGCCATATCATTATTACTGTAGAGTATTTTAAGTCCCAGCAACTCGCGAAATACCCATCTGGGCCACTCACTTTTGAGATAACTCGGGCGCGTATCCGTTGGTAGTTCATGCTCCAACATAAAGTCTTCTAAGTCTTTGGAGTTGGGAACTTCAGCGGCAAACCTTAGGGGATCGCTAAAGGTCATCTGCCGTGCCTGTTCGTTAAATGTTTTAGGTGGTGTTGACAACTTTGATTGGTACATGGGTGGTTGTTCATCTGGAACATTCACAAGTATCTCTTCAACATTATCTTGCATTTCCTCTAAGCCTTTTTGAATTTTTAACAATCGTATTGGCAAAAGCCTGCTCGCTCCAGCGGTTTCTTCCGTGACTTTCTTGATATCTTCGGCGCGCAAGGCTTGTCTTGATAATCGGACCAAGGATGCAAACTTTTGTTCAAAGTCCGCTGTGAGGTCGTCTCGTGCGAATTGTCGCGACTGATGCATATCTTTGACACGTTCGCGGACATCTATGTAATCGCAGAGAAGTTCCAGGTGTTCGAGGGCAACTTTGCGGCGTCGGTCAGCGGTCAGCAGTCTCTGATATGGCATCGCTGGCAGGTTTTGTCACTGAATATGTTTACGGTGGTTGTTAAATTGGTTTACACGTTCACATTTAAACCTGCGCGATACTTCCGCGGCACATCAGTCAAGTCAATCGTGAAGAAACAATACAGGTCCTAGGTGAACTCCTCGAACATAATCCGAAACTCATTCCACGAATGGTCGACATAGATCACGACTGTGTTTTTTGTGCCGGCCTCGGGAAAATATTATCGCGGGGTTGTCTTGCCGGTCAAGCATCACATCGTTGTACACGACAAGATTATTCGCCCCCGGTTCAAGGTCGTCAACGACTGGGGCATCATCGATCGTGGAAAAGAACTCAATGGTGGAAGACGAAGACGTCTTTGACGACGCAAGCGCTTCCATGAAATCCCTGAATACATCATAACACGGTTGAGCGTCCGCGGATGGTGCAATCACGCACTGCCGATCCCACGTTAACCGTCTCATGATTAGATTCAGCAATAATTGGATTTTTCCGGATCCAGCCGAGTCAATGATCAGCAAGCGAACCGAGTTTGGAAACATGTCGCCGTATTTAGGTTTCACCGACGCAGAGAAGTCGATGACGGTGAAATCTTTTCTCTTTCGTGATGCTGTGTTGTATGTCAATTGTTATATAATTTATCATCATGCCTTCATATTGTGTGCGATGCTGTATGAAAACTCGTACTGCAAATCCAACTTGGGTTGTAACAAATAATGGTAGAGCCTCAATCGCTGGAACTTGCGTCCATTGTGGGGCAAACAAGTTACGTTTGTGGAAACTTCCGAACCTTCCATGTCCTTCAGGTCCAGGTTTAAAACAAAAGCTGGCGGTGATATCGCGGCTGCGTCAACGAAGCTACCCGGGGCACTGTGGAGTAAATATTTTGGTGAAAAACATATCCCTGGACACAATAACTGCGGGCCTGGAACACGGTTGGATATTCCACTGAACCACCGGAGAAGAACCTGTAAACCGCGTTGATGCTGCATGTTACCGACATGATCTCGCGTATAAAACATCAAGCGATATACGTGTGCGTCAACGCGCCGACCTGGGTCTCATCCATGACTTGAATGCAATTAATCCTACACTCGGAGAAATACTCGCCAGTAGGATAATCAAAGCAGGCATGAAGGCCAAGATTGCACTTGGTGGTCGCTAGCGCGCCTTTTGGAGGGGGACAAAGTCCACTCATTGGAGGTAAAACCGCAATATAATAAACATAAATGAGAAACTGGCCGCGATATACCACAGTCCACGCGGTTATTGGCAGGGGAAAGCAGCCGTTGAAAAGTTGGCGAGCGGGGCAAAAGTTACCCAAGGGGTCGCTCGACCATTGCTTGCCAAAAAAGCGTTGTGACAGATTTACCTACCCGCGCCAAGGCAAATTTCCCTTGGGTGGTTTGATGTGAGGACCGCCAACGAAGTTCACCAGGTTGCTGATATCTTGTTTCTTCAACATGATTGGTTACGTGCCCATACATACAAATATGCGTTAACCGTTATAGATATTGCCAGCAGACACATGGAAGGCGAGTCGTTGACGTCCAGAGATTCAACAAGTGTAGCAGACGCATTGAAAGGTATCTACGCACATGGCAGCGGTCAAAGAAGTACCCATAATAGCTGTTGCTGTCGTACTCGTGTATATGTTTGTGTATGTCTCCATCCGCGGGATCGATCCATGTGAAATCACCGATAGGCATAGGCTGCATCATCGCCCTACCCTAGAGGTTGTTTTTGTACAGATATATAATGTAACTGTTTGGGAGAGCCGCGTCGTATCCGTCCACATGCAGAGTGTTTGCTAGAACGTAACGGTGACTCATCACGGAAATCCTGAAATCCCGCCGCGGAGACCACGTTCGATAAACAAATGTTGATCAATGTCAGTGAACAGTTACAACTCGATCTTGGTTTTCGGTAGCAGCGCATCCCAGGCCATTCCTGGTGATGAGAAATAATGCGCGGGATCGAGGTTGTACACGTGCATGGCTGTATCAGGAAACGTCTCAAAGACATCTACGAGCAGCAACACGTCAGTGCGCAGATACAAGTCGTGGTACTCACTGAGGTTCGACAACCAAAAGCCGACCAGACGTTGATCGCGTGCGTGGTCATCGACGGAAATTCCTTTGGGGGGACAACGACGAATGAAAGGCGTCTATTGGTGGCAACTGAGTTTTAGAAAACATCTCCATGTCTCTCACGTACTCGTACGGGTAAATTCCCTTTCGGGTGAGCACGCCGAACTTTTCAGGTTCATCAGCGGCTCCACCGTATCGGCGAGTGATTGTAAAACAGTCGTTGCCGTTAGCCGCAAGGATGTTGAGGAGTTTGTCCAGGCTGGAATTGAGGAACTGCAGCGAGTCAATAAACTACAGCTGACCCAGCCGGAACGTCATGTATTTTTCCATGATGTTGGGAATGACACTAATTGGCGCATTTGATGCTGTTGCGACTCCTTGCATGATGAAGTGACCATCATAACCGCGCAGGTTATGAAGCACAAATGGAATTCTTCTTTTGCCGAGGTAAATTCGCAGCTGTAGATTGCACGCGTTGTGTGCGGCTCGTCTGTACGTGCCAGTGATGTGGCAGTGATCACGCACTTTGGATCTTCCAGCTTCACCAGAGGTTTCAGAGTCGTCGGTGTCAAAGGGACCATCACAGATCCAGCAACGAGTGGCCGCAGAAAACTCACGAATGTCATCATGGGTCATAATCATGTCCACGGGCGAGGCAAGCTGTTGTCTGATCCATTTCGTGGTAACCTTGAGCGATGTGATAAACACCTCAACCGATCCTCGCCCCGGTACAACATTGGCGGCACAGTTGCTCCATCACGTCTGACAACAGTGTAGCAAAACCAGCATGGGACTTGTTTAGCAACTTGCGTCGTATTAGATTTAACATCTGGGTTGGCGTCGGGAGGTGAAGCTTTCTCCGACGACCTCTGGTCGTTCACGGGAACGTTCAAATATTCGAAATCCGCGTAAATAACATACGGGACCTTCATCTTCCGCTGCACCGCGGTAAATTTTCAAACATTCTTGCCAGGCTCTGGTATGATCTTGTGCGCTGCGGTTTCTATCTGACTCCCCCACAGTAAAATGTATGACCATCAAGCAGCTGTTGGGTGCAAAATACATGCATGCAGCGTCGATATGGAAACTTTATACCCTTGTGCTTCTTGTGCCGGTACACCATTCGTGGAAAATCCTTTATCCACACGTAATGATACCGCGCAGGTGAGACATCAGAGCCGTCCACGTTTTCCATGTTGCTTAACAACAGCAGATCAACGTTAAACCGTACATGCGTCGCGGTGGATAATCGAATCGGCTGAAGGCCTTTGTTCCAAACAAATACATTAACAGCGATATCAGGGGTGAGTCGTTCAAACTTACTGATGTCAGTGACCTGCACAGGAAATTCAATGTTACCAAATTTGAGTTAGCCCAGGTGCTGTCGGTATTTTCGAGGCTGATCTCTCTGATCGTCGCGGATAACATCGCCCATTCGAAACACTGGCTGTCGCTGTTTTTTTACATTGATGACTGTCCACGGTGGAATACACGCTGGTGTCGGAATATAACTTGACCTGCGAATAGGCTTGTACGGAGAAATATGAAGCTGAACTTTCAAGCATCTGAAAAGCATCCAATCTGAACCTCCTCTGGAGTATTTTTTAAACTTCTCGAGGATCTTTGCAAAACCTTTGTCGATTTCGTCATTGATGGTCTCATTGTCTTTATAAGTTAAGATTACAGAGGCACCATTATGAAACCACGACTGTGATGTTATAGATGGTGCAGAGCCTCCTTTGGTTAAATAACCAGGCATAGTAAATTCCACATTGAGAATAATGTCCACCTCGAATCCGGACGGCAGAACCGTTTCACCCACGTGCTGCAACGTTGATACGATTCCCGGACGCATACTCGAGAGAAGCTTCACAACATCTCTGCTCGTTTTGTATACGCTTGGAATGATTGACCGGTAATCTTGAAGATCACGAAAGAACTTGTGTAACTTGAATTCTGGAACTTTGATTCTTTGAGGAACATACACAACAGCCTCTTTGGCAATAGTACGTGCGATACGACGACAGTTTTGTTCATCAGGTATCGCACGTGCAATTTCGGCCCGCGTTGCGCGTGGAGGAATGTTAATAGGAAACTGTGCTTCTATTACACGTAGTTGCCTCAAGGTACAGCGCAAATAATTCAGATTTTCTTGCGCCTCTCGGTATCCTCTTTCCACGTTCTCGCGCGGATTGTTTGAGTTGATTTACAGTTGCCGTTGCAACCAGCCGCGGTTCATCTGGGGGAAGTTGTCTCACAACCGGTCATGGCTCAGTTGCGATTCCTAATAGTACAAGTATACCTGCCTTTCTCGTGCCGCTTAGATTCCTTATTCCACTCTATCGCGCGGATTGCTTAAGTTAATTCACAGTCGGCATACCTTATTATAATGAAAAAACATTGTCTAATTGCTTATTTACCAATAAACTTTTTTTTATAGACAGCAATCGTTTTCATCCTTGACAACATCGTCGGCTTTTTCCTTGACGACATCGTTGACTTTTTCCGTGACGAGCGCGTTGGCAAGTCTTCGCCACCGCTCAGGATAATACTCGGCAACAGATCCACATGGCCGGCAAAGCTGATTAAGCAACTAGACTCCGATACCACATTTAAATCATGGTCGAACAACTAAGTCAACACGTAACGCTAGCAAGTGTAATTTACAATATTTGTAATGACATGTTCTGTTGCAAAGTTCCCGTTTTCCAAGGCATACGACTTTGCATCGATTGCGTCCCAATAATATTGATGTTTCTATATACATGCGGATTGTAATTCTTTAATAGAAACACTCATTTATGTTCTCGATTGATGGTGTGCGTAACTTCAGGCGTATCCTGTCCATTGTCTCATGCGGCATATAGGGTTGTAGAGTATACTGCAGTGGATAGTATTTGATCGTACGACCATTCACCGTGAAATACTTAACACCCATGATGGTAATTTGCAAACTCGGGGCAGTGACTAGTAAACAAACTTTTTAACCAGGCTGCAGAAACCGAGGATTACATTCAAATAGCTTTCCTTGTTCAAATAGAATTTTCTTCAAGCCGGCATTTGGCCCAACTACTGCACGCTGACCAGTATAATGTATTACACTAACTCGTAAATGACCGCCCCTTGTACAATGATATCCAATGATTTCAAACGTATTGCACTGCTTGTATGCTGACTCCACAGTTTCTCTGTCTTTGCATGTAAATCTTTTATAAAACTCCTGACATTGCATCTGCTGTTCATACTCTGCAGTTTGTAGATATTTCTCATACCCACGTTAAGTGTCATTGGTGTTTCCATATATTATATGCTGAAGGCATCTCTGTCATTAATTTGTTCTTGATGGTGATCATGGAGATATTCGCAGTCTTTGTAGACTCCGTCGTCTCCGCTATCTTCGTTGAACATTTCACTGCCATCGCCGGGTTTGTCCCTGTCTTCAAGGTCGTCAATGGTCACTCGCACCGGCGACTCAGTTAACGTCAGAGACTTTAAGTTTTCTTGCATAATATCATACAATGACTATTCTGGTTTTGTTGTATTCTTCGCCAAGTTTCCATCGTGCTCGCTCCAACTCAAACCCTAACCCGGTTAATTTATCAAGATGCTCCGGATACGTCTTTGAAATATTATATAGCATCTTTTAGGCCTCTTAAACGAATCGATAGGACGCATACAAGCTAAATAGTGATTTAATCTTTTTTTGCGACGTTACAAACACACCATGGGTCTGGTAATTTAATTCCTGCTTCAACCGCAAACATGAATTCTTTCATAATACTATATGGATCAACCTTTGTGGTCTCTAATGGTATTATATAATAGCTCATTGTAATTTTCTAACAGTGAACCACTTATATGTTGTCAGCGTATATCGATCTGTCTGCGAGCTCACATCATTTGAGCTCCAAACCAATGACAAGCAAAACTTCCACGTGCACTCACGTGGGCTACAATCACAGATGCACACGTGTACAAAAATCCTCAGTGGGGAAAAGGTATGGGGAATCCCGAAGGGATTTCGGGTCTGGGAACCGAAACTAGTCAGACGGTCTCAAATCCGATTATCACACTACTAATGAGTCACCATAGACCAAACCGCTACGCCCATTAGCTACAAATCCGCTATCAATGTGTGTCAACAGTAGGTATAATAAAGTTCCACTATAATGACCTGTCAGTTTGTCCTTTCAGTGAAATATTCACGAGAGCAAAGTCTACTCACAAAATTGGGTATTATAATGCATCAATTTGCTTCCTTGGTGTGCACGAATGATCTCGTGCGTACTCTGCGCATACATTGCATGCATACTGCTATATCTTTTTACTGCCCTAATAATGGTTGGTTGTTATGGGTTTAACGCCATTTTTCAGCACATGATACATGGCGGCCAGTATATTTGGTGGAGGAAGAACCCGAGAAAACCCCGGGGAGAACCACCGACCCACGGGAAGCCACTGACAAGCTTTCTCACATACCCACGTTGGCCGAGCCCGAGACTCGAACCCACGTGGACAGAGGTGAGATGTCAGTGATCTGTAAAGGCGAGCGCCTTAGACCACTCGGCGACCGGGACCCAACCCCCTTCCAATATTGGTGCTAATGAAATGTGAAAATGACAGGTCACTCCTTTCGAGCTATGCTACCGAGATTCGGATTAAACTTTATCGATCCATCAATTCAACAGAAATATTACTTGTTTTCAATATGTATACAGCTTAAAAAATCATATTCATTTCTCACAAGGTTTTAATTGTTTATACACTTTTCTAAAATCTTTCTGTATAGAGTTGTCATTTCTGTTTATTTTTTTGTTGTTGTTTTTTTTAAAAATATTTTCAAGATTCAAATAAATACTTTTATAGTTTTGTCTGGCTTTATGTACAAAATAAACCAATGCTTCTAGGGATTAAGCGATGGTTATATTCATCCTTTTGTCTAAACGCCTGTCTGCAAGCATTCTATTTTCTGCCCGATATCTCTTCTTGCCATCAACCAGTATTCAGGAATCCTAGCAGATGAATATCTTTTGTGTACAAACCATCCAATGGTGTTTGAGATCTGAAGTGCGGGCATGTTGCATTTGGGAGGATTTTGCATATTCTACAGGTTTGTGCGCACTTCCTTGTATACATTTAAGCATTACGGTCAAGCGTATAAATTTTGTGCTGAGCTATTTTCAAAACAGTCACACTGTAGAAAATTTATTGTATATTTCTAACAAACAATGCTAAACATACAATACTTGTTCTCTCTTCTCTCTCTCTCTCTCTCTCTCTCTCTCTCTCTCTCTCTCTCTCTCTCTCTCTCTCTCTCTCTCTCTCTCATATGACGCGGATGATTTTATTACCCTGGTCTATAGTAAATATGGTAATTTCGAAGTTCCACGGTGTGCGGGAAAGCTGGCGCAGCTCAACTTTAGCGGGTGCTGCGCTTAGTAAACCATTTAACAATTATTGGGGCTGAAACTATTCTCCCTAGGAGTAAATTTAGGTATAAAAGCACCGAACACAAATATAAAGCTCAAAATTGGTCAAATACTTTAAATACAAAGTCCAAGTATTCATAGAAACGTCACTCTTTTGAAAAGTAAAAAACCTTCTCAGCTGGAACATTACCATTGGACACATCCCAGGACAAACAAGTTGCCTCTATTAGTTGTCTCTTACGACATGCAGGAGGGTCCCTCGCATTTACAAATCTCTGACTTAGCTGATGTGTTTCAAATAGTTATGGAAGTAGCTGGTTGTTATCTCGTGTATTTACAAGAGATAACAACCAGCCACTTCCATAACTATTTGAAACAGCCTCCCCCCTTTCGATAACTCTATTTGAAGCTTGAACAATCATTTTATTATACCGATACGTCCTTAGTAAAGTGCTTGACTGAACGCTTGTGAGCTCTATGATTTGTGTCGAAGGCAAGTTTTATTTATGGACCAGTCATGTTGCTTGGTTTCATGTCCTTAACCATGAAGAGTCCGTGATCTAGTGGAATTTCTACGCTTTGAAGGAGCACTCTTAATAATAACGCCACGGAAAACGTATACACCTCGGCCATGGGCAAAGAGGCATAAATTTGTTTTTGTTGTGTATGCGTGTTTGTATATCTTTTACTGCACATGAACACGTTAAGATTAAATTGTACCAAGCCAGTCGGAGGAAGGATACACCAAAGTTTTGGCCCAGTATGATCTAGGCATGTGTCGAACCTGCAGGCCATGGATTACGATTAATTTACTCTGCCAAATGAGGTGCCGCTATAAGAGATTGAGAGAGGGGAGAACTAGGAGAAAATCGAGCGAGCTTTTCACTATCCACAATTTATACGAAGAGCTGTAATACTCATAAAACATAATTTGACAGATCTTGCAAAGTACATGTATGTTGAAAACGCCAGAACCCCAGTCCTTGATAACATCGAGTTTTTCAAAATATAACGAGTATAATTTCACAAAATTTTTACGTACTTTTTCCGACTTGTCATTGGACTTGTTAGTTTAACTAACTTGTTAAAACGATTACAGAAAAACACGAAAGAAGCACTAGTCGCAAATTGTAACAACTCTAGATGAACAATTTGAACTGGATCATTCATTTAATGTCAAAATATTTGAAACATTTGATGTATTTAAAAATTTTAAGTTAGCATTATAGAAGAAAGAAGCGGCTGAAAATTATTTAAAATAAATTCTTACAACCTGTACAAGCCTTTATTTGCTCCACTCCAATGCAGGAGACACTTTTCGCGCCCGCTTGTTTAGCATTTATCACCAATGGTGCTTATTTGTTCGCATTACCACGTGCTTATCTTTACATACAAGTTTGAATGCTTGTACATTACAGAGAAATGCAGTTAGTGCACAACTCACTTTAACTTACAATTTTGAATATGTATAATTTAGATTCGATTTTAGTAATTCGGTTTCGCCACAGTTACAGCACTTTTCTAGTAACATGTGAATTACCTTTCTGTTACAATAGTTTCAATAACCAATTTTCAGTGTGTGTAAGGGTGCAAATTTCTGTCGATTTCGGTAGAGCGCATTAGTTGGCAGATAACAATTAATTAAATTTATGAGGAAAGGTACCGTATGAAATTGCTAGACTGCGATGGTTTTAATGTCCTTGTTAGGGGGCGAGATTGATTATTAGCAGTCGGACATAAGGTTAATTGGAGGTTTAGTTATCAAAAATGTCAAAGTTGAGAGAATGTAGAAACGAGTAGAAGTAGTATTATCTTTTTAAAATTGTCCAGAATCAGTTTTACATGGCGAACGAAAATCTAGGATTACGCTAACCGCATAGAGCGTGTATTTATAAAAGGCGGTAGATACGTTTAGTCTGATTGGCTACGCTAAAAAAGAGGCGTGTTTCCCAGACGAAATTTCATGTTTTAAATTTCCACATCGCAAAATTTAGTCAGTTTAAGTTTTTTCTGAAAGAGGATGAGATCTTGACTCCTTGAGGATAAGAAGAAATTCTCTTGTATAAACAATTGTTCAAGTGACAAGTGGCTAGAAGTTGAGGGACAATTCTGGCGGTAGAAGCGAGCGAGTCTCGAAAGCACAATGAAAATAGCTCTACCTACGTATCCACATATCCACCTTCCACCTACCCACACAAAGTTTGAAGGCCGGAAAGAGGCGAGATAAGAGAGAGAGAGTGATAAGGGAAAAAGAGGAGAACATCAATCTTGACTGGACAGCAACATTGAAGTTGGAGTGACCAGCGATAAACAGGTTAGGCAGGCAGGCAGGGCAATGACTTCGATTGTTCACTCTGTTCTATGATGAACTAATTCTATCGTTTAAAACAGATCGGCTATTTACATAAGTATATTTGTGTTGAAATTCGGTAAATGATTTATTTAAAAAAGAAGTGTATCTTCCTAATGTAATGTATTATCTCAATTTGTTTTATGTAATTGATTAAACTGTTATATTTCATGTACGGGGGCTCGTGTTATTCTGTTCTATATATCTGCTCAGACCTCTATTTATTCCATCTATAAATTTCATAATT
This sequence comes from Margaritifera margaritifera, assembly GCA_029931535.1. Classification (NCBI taxonomy): domain Eukaryota; kingdom Metazoa; phylum Mollusca; class Bivalvia; order Unionida; family Margaritiferidae; genus Margaritifera; species Margaritifera margaritifera. The sequence goes on along the minus strand of JAQPZY010001419.1, from coordinate 624,237 downwards.
TATTTTATTATTTACTCGATCCGGGCAATAACACCGAGGTCGATCATCCTCTAGATAACGATAACTAACCAAATCGTACCCCTTGTAAGAAGGGGGACCGCCACAGTGTGGCAATAATGTGGTTCATACCAACTTATTCTAGTTGCAAAGAGTGTTCCCTGTTATATATCCCTTACTAGTTCTTCAACAAGTGGTGAAGAACTGAATGAGACATTTTCAATATCTTTGGTTCGTTCTATTATCGGAAGACATGGGGCAGTTTTGCGATTGAGGCAAGAAGTGAGCTTATGTTATGTCCCTGCGTCCGCAGTGGCCTCCCCCCCCCCCCCGCCCCATTTGAACCGCTCTGGTAAATGCATAACCCCGTTGTTCTAAAGCATGCACGTGCTGCCTATCGGTCCGGTTCATTTTTTCCCAGCATCCCCGGAGCTACTGCACATACATCAACATTTACATTCGTCTACAGTCGAGTTAAATGTAGATTACTTTTCGGTCCAAACGAGTACAGTTTTTAAATCTTCGCAATACCAGATCGTGCTATGATAAACTGTACAAATGTGTAATGAACAAAAAAAAATCATAACCTAATCATACCTATGTAAGCCAAACAAGTTTTTAAAAGAACTTTCTGTCAAATGAAATAAAAATACGTAGAGTCACTTTTAGAAAAGCAGACGGACTTGATGAAACTTGCTTTGATTTTCTAGTTATGACCCCAGGGTTTTGCTCCCATGGGTATGAAGACACCATGGGACATAACCCAGGGGAATGAATCTGGGGCAAAGTTGGGTTTAGAAAGAATGTGAACTGTTTACATATACAATAACCCAAGCTCAAAAGCATAATTTATACAAATTTACAATAATCTGTAACAACAAAAACAAAATATGCAGAAATGGTGGTTGCTTTAACCTCCACCGATACAACCTATGAAAAAAGGACTCCATATAAATTGAAAAAGAGCATTCACGCTCCCTCAACATTAAGTATTGAAAGTTTCATAACATTTCCAAGAGTAGTTTTAGAGTTATGGGAATGGACACACACACACACACACACACAGAACAAAAAACATTGGGCTGACGCCGTTGAAGACGTGGCCAACGACCACTTATCGCTATATCTCACATTTTTATCCCGAAAAGAGGACTCAAGCATGGCGTTTAGACTCAAGCATGGCGTGTTCTGATACTAACTTATCGAAGTCAATGGAAATTTGGATTAGAAACAAAGTGGCTCGGTTATACTCCTTTCCGATTACCCTTTCCTTAGCTACATCATGCATACAATAAGACTTAGGTATTGAAAATACTCGTATGTTAACAAATATTCACTCGAATAATTTCCAGGAGGCAAAATCATAACAAATGTTTATCAAGATGGTGGCCGCTAACCTTTTGTTGGATTTGTCTGAATAGATCGATCCAGAACTGTAGGCATTGTTTCCTGAGGACACTCCACCAGAATTCAACATGCTTATTTGCCCTGCTGTCTCTACATACAACACTCTTCTCACCAGCACGATCGTCTTGATGACTTCTGAGAAAGCTTGCATTTTGTGTAAGACAGTAGTCTTGACTCCCATGTCAGTGCGCACTATTCGAGGGCGACCTTTCCGACACCTAACTGCTTCTGTGAAATAATAGTGTCGGAAAGGTTATCTCGCTATAACGCAATGTTATCTCGTTAAAACGCAATACTATCTCGTAATAACGCAATGTTATCTCTTAATATCGCAATGTTATTTCGTAATAACGCAATGTTATCTAGTTATAAATTTATTTGTTCATGCCAGTTAAACGGGATGACGAATTAACATCCTTGGCAAAAGTTGAAACACCTTAAAAATTTTAGTCAAAATAAGTCGATAATTTGTATAGTCTCGCTTTGCTTCAGTAAAGTCCATATGCCATGGCTAATTGCTATAATTTCGACATATATGATAGGACTTTATGCCAATTTAGATGCTCCATGTTAATTTTGATCATAATTCGTAAAGCTGTCGAGAAGTTTCTGTTTCCAACTTAGAATGTCTTGGAATTTTTAAACAAGTCCGGCTTATATATTTGTTTTGTGTACCTAAACTTACTCGGCAATATATAGCCAGGATTGTGCTGATGTGTCGTTAAACTCTATACAAACACAATTTTTAGTTCTGCTGCTTGAAGACCAGGAGCGCTTATGCAATCATGGTGTCCCTCGTCCGTTCGTTAGTAAATATTTCTTATGACTCTTCTTCCTAAAACAAGCGCACACTGGCCACGCAAGAAAGTATTTCTCTATTTGAGCAGACCAAAACGACACAGAGCGTCGTTGTAGTAGTCCCCGCTTAAGTCATCCAGGAAGAAAAAGTGTGATACACCATGCAAGACTCAAAATTCAACAAAAAGAAAGAGCCACAAGAAATTTAATTTTACTTAAACAGTATAAATTAAAGAGACAGTAATATACGAGAACGCAATATTTGACGAATGGGAAGAAGAAATTACACAGGAAGACAAAGATTACATTGATACAGCAACAGCTTAGGATGTTATCGAAAATTTACCGAAAACAGGGTTTCACTTTTATTTTATGACTTTCGTTCGACTGGTGAAATACAAGAAGTATCTAATAGAAAATATTACATTATTGTTATGACTGGAAATTATTAGCTGCTTTCAGTGTTGTGGAAGACGGGAACTGAGGCATTGAGAGGGCATATAATAATATTGGAGAGCCGGTTACGACCTTTTTGGGGGGATATTTATTTCAGTTTTGTCTGGACCAGGCAGTATTGGAATGCTTATTTCTGGAGAATCCAAAACTAGGATAACATGTCCTGAATCCTTCTGAAAATAATTGTACTGTCCCTTCAGGGACATCAGTTGTAGGAAATACTGTTTCCAACGTTCCTTCTGTTCTAAAGTCCAGAGTAATCCATCAAGTCCAGAGTAATCCATCAAGTCCAGAGTAATCCACCAATTGCTATGATCCATAGGCATGACTTATATCAGTAACATAAACATGATGTGTGTTGTCTCCACTGATTATTTGGTTATCTTAATTTGGTGTCTTGTTACCAAGGTTACAGATTTAGTTAAGTCGTTAGATTGCCTAATGTCAACTAATGTATCTTCATTTAATAACTTGCTATCTCAAATTATATTTCGATGTTTCTACTTAAATAATGCGTTAATTCAGCTTGCTATTTTTTTCAAAGCTTACAATCTGCTAAATTTTGTCTTTAATGGGAGACGCAGTGGCTAAATGATTACACGCAATCACAGGGTTGCTGGTTCGAATCCTGCCCAGAACGGACCGTGTCGGCTTCTGTGATGTGTCTTGGCAAAGCAATTTGCTCCCATTGTCTCACCACTGAATACTAGTAATCAACTAACCAATCAATTAGTCAATCGATAAATCAATCAATTAGTTCTTTCTATAATGCTGTTACAAAATATCGATTTAATCGAATTTTTAAAAAATTCTGGAAGATACTAACGATTTTTAATTACTAATTTATGCTATAGCTGAGTTCCAACGGGTCGATATCATACGTTAATGAAGTTGGGTCATAATGACACTTTGACCACCTTGTCTTCAGGCTTCATTACTATATGTAAAGTACATATAAGTCATCGCGGCAGCGCATCGTTGCATGAGATCGAACACAGTGAAATTGGATGAACGTACAGCAATAACTTAAATAATACAGCAACACTTACTTTAAAAAACATACAATTTGTTACTTGGACAACTGTTACATTCCACTAATAGGCTGAAACATAGGCATGTCTTCTCTCCATAAATGAAAGAAATTCAAATTTTAACAAAGGATTGTGACTTTCTGAGTAAGTGCACTTTTTAATGCACGTAACAATAATAAAGCATATCTGACTTTTGATTTCAGTTGATGCTAGGATTTAGCAACCCCAGAGAACGATATTCACCGATGCCGCAGCCCAAGATGAATATCCTTTCTTCAGGAGTTGATAAATCCTTGTATTTAACCAATACCAAAAGTCAGTAATTGTGTTATTGTATGACGATGTATTTCACGATATTCATTTCCATTAATAGCATTCAGGCAACACTGGATAAAGTTTTAACTGTATAAAAATGCGCAGCGAAGGTTCAGTAAAGTGTAGGGTTGTTTTTACATTCATTAGTCACGATATTTATATGAATTTTAATAATCAAAATCATACAAATGTACAGAATAAATAGAAAATATTCCAAATCACTTTTAATTTTCTCGATAATTTGAAGTTCCCATACTCTTTCATTTAAAACGAAATTACACACAGACGAAAGGAGGAAAGGACGGAATACAAACAGACAGACGTACATCAGACGGACGGAAAAATCACTGTTTAGTCAAGGGTGATGTTATGGCGATATTTGTTTCTCGTGACATGAATATTCAAAGACTGGGGCATATTAGCATCTGCCATTTTCACCGTCAGCATACAGATCTAAGGTATTTTGTCAGGTAGATTCTAAAACTCGTATCAGATATTTTTTAATTAATAAAGGTAAAAGAAAATGTTGTCTCTCGGATAGTCAATATGACCAAAATTGTGGCCATCTTGACAATCTTGTTATCGCTACTTCACCTTAACAGACAGTTTTATCCAAATGAAATGTTTTCTCAGCATGGAGTTTTTCATTAAACAGTTCCTGCTAAATGTAGTTTGTTCTAAATTAAAAAATAAAATAAAATAAAATAAATTGTGGAGCTAAAAAATGGGAACCATTTTTTATTTCGACCCTTTTTTTTTTCAAGGCTACTAGCTTGACAATCTTGTATGGTTTTCCACAAGAACAGATAGTTATCACTACATGAGGTGTCCACTAAAAGAATTAATATGACATTTTGTTTGCCCCAGATGAAAAATAGTGTAGATATGACCTTAAACATGGCTGCCACGCTGGCCATCATGCAAATTGTTTGATTGGTGCTTCTCCTGAACGAGCTGAATTGATATACAGTTGGTTTTAGAGAAAATAGTGATGATATGACCTCCAACATAGTCGCCACGGCCGCAATTTTGAAAATCTTGTTATGTCTACTCCTCCTGAACATATGCTCGTATCGACATAGATGTTTTAAATTACTTTTACTAAAAAGATTGTATAGCATATAGTTGGTCCTAACTGAAAATTGCAATTGTGGCGATCTAACATTTAACAGTAATACCATGGCAGCCAACATGAAATTATTATGCTCACAACTTTTCCTAAAGGAATGTTCTTATCGACATGGGATTGTCACTGAAATTTATCTTAGAAAATTTAGCTGGTCTTAAATGCAAATAGTGAGGATCTGACATCGAACATGCTTACCAATGTTTCAGAAAGGACATTGATCATATTATTTTTTTTTTAATGTGTTTAAATGTTGACCCAACATAGTACCATGACGTTATTTTCAAAGATCTTTATAAAATTTTTTAGTTACAAAAAGAACATAAGAAAGAAGAAAAAAAAATACTCGGTATCCTTTATTTCATACTCGAATTACCCCTATCCTTTATTTCCATCTTCTCCCTGCCTGTAAAGTGTGATTGACTTCATTAATAACACACTCCGTGCAAGAATATATTAACAGATGACGTTTATATCGAATGGCGGACAGGCATCATACATACATGGTTTTCCCTTTTTGCTCTATCACATTTTCATCACGCTTAAAAAGTTTCGCATTCTCAAAGTAGCCTTCGCCACAATATGTGCATCCCTGCTGTCTGGATTTAAACGTGATTTAAAAAAAAAAAAAAAACTTTAAATACATTAGTGGGCAAATCTTTTGGACTCTTAGTTCGCGCGTTATCAATCAGAGGCGGATCCTGAAATATGGTTTAGTATCGTAAATGGGGAGGGTGGGGCACCTGGACAAATAGGCGAGGGATCTTTGGGACGGAACGCCTGGGCCTTGGGAGGGGAGTAAAGCTCCTCTCTCCCCCTCATCAATCCGCCCCTGTCGACAGTCACCATCGTTGGAGTAAGTGTGCCAGGTGTAGTACATGGTTGTTACGGCTTATGAAGTTGGCGTGACTACACCTCACGTGGAGAATCGTCAATATTGAAAGGACCTGATGTAATGACCCTCCATATCAAAGTTGGTTGATTGTAGTGTTTTAGTTCTATTTTTCCCCTGTTAGAATCGCACTTACTATTTTTTTTATTCAGTAGTGGTCATAGACCTATATAATGGTGGATGGGCACCTTATTTACAAACTTGATGAATTTGGCAACAAATGGTCCAATAGGCGTTAGGAATAATAAAATGCAAATGACAACGGACGGATGAGACAATGATGCACGATGGATGACAGGCAAGGGACGTCACACGACAAATTCATGACTTATGCATGCCAAGCTAAAATATGTCCAGATCAGAAGAAACATTCTGTTTCAAGAAACACATATTCCTGCTTCCCCCCGTTTTGGCCCCTCCCCCGACCCAAAGTTTAGCAAGGGTGGATATAGTGGCCAATACAAGTTGCATATATGTATTTGTCTTCTCATGGATAGAAAGTATATATATGGCTACAGGGTGGGGATCTCAATAGTTTCCAAACTGTGACTCAAAGCTTTAGGTCCCAGGGGTGAGCAATCCACCCTACCCCACCCCCACCCCCATCCAATTCCACGTGAGGGGGAAATATCTGTCTCAATACCAGTGGCTAATTCTCCAAGGTGGGCAAATGCCACGAGAGTATATGTTGGTCACACCTATGGATTCGCCGTTTCACCCTTGAAAATGCACCTAAGATTATAAGGTGGCGGTCTTAATAGATTCGAAAATATGAGAGGGGGCTAATCTTGTCTATACAGGTATTTTTGTACGTCATATATTGTTTATGCACATTAATTCATGTGTCCATGCACTGCATCTGCAAATATCGTTATAGGGTGTGGATCAAGTTTTAAAAATATAACCCTTTAAGTGTCATCTCCTCCTAGCTGCGCCTGAAGGGTCGGATTACAATTCCAAAATGTTTGGCAAACACTATTAATGATCCAAGTTTTATGTTTATATCTTTAATGATTCAGGAGGAGCTAGGTACGTACGAACGGACGTAGTGTATAGTAATATCCTCACGTTTCTTTGAAAGCGCGTGATGATGATGATGATTATACATAGATACTTTAAAGCTCTCTTGTCAATTTTTACATTTATATTTTTAGAACTTAACTTTTAATCGGCACTATATGGCCATGATTGCGCCGACGTGCCGTTAAACAACATCCATACATATATACGTACATGCTTTTCCGTCCAGAATTCCACTTAAGGATATGGCATGGAATATATTGCGCAAATGCCCAATGTACACAATGAAAAGCAATGTGAAATATACATAATTTAGAACACTGTTAATACAAAGCTTCATACATACATACATACATACATTATTCCTCCCAGCCATCCCTATATTTTATATAAAACCCTGTGCATCACTATCCATCCATCCATCTATCTATCTATCTATCTATCTATCTATCTAGATTTGAGATAAAAAAAACCAACACAAACGCCGATAAATTTGTGCGACTAGTTTCGCATTTACTATATGCTTCTTCAGGCACAAAATGTTTTTGAAAGAAACTGATGACGTCTATAAAGTTATAAACAATTACGTCATTAACATAACGTCATGTTTTTGAAATAAACGGATGACGTCTATATATTTATAAATAATTACGTAATTGACACAACATCATAAATGATATGCTTTATCATACAAATATCATATGCATAACAGGATCAGAATGATACATGAGTCTCTAATGAAAACTGAGAGTGAGATTATAATGTAGAGACTAACAGTCATACATATAACTACATAAGTGAGATTATAATGTAGAGACTAACAGTCATACATATAACTACATAAGTAGAAAAAAAAAGAAATTATCCTATACATGTAATAGAGTCTGCTTTAAGTAAAGTCTGTATTCTTACCCAAAATGATGCTTTAAATACAGCAGAATGTACGAAAGATAAAAATGTAATTCCTTTCATAATACAATATAATCCTTCATTGCCAAATATAGGCCTTACAATTAATAAATATTGGAGTCTCCTCAACTTATCATATAAAAACAGCGTCAAAACATTTTACAAGAGCAAGCCTATTCTTGCTTATAGAAGACCTAGGAATTTACAAGATCTTTTGATCAGAACTAAACCGAAAAAAAATTTTCAAAGATGTTTTTCATCATCTAAATGCAACAGACGTAGGTGCTCTCAATGTGCAAATATTAGAGAAAGTACCTATTTTAGTAGCTCCAATACTAAAGAAATGTTTTCTCTACGTTATAACACTGACTGCATATCAACTGATGTAATGTATTTGATAACCTGTAAAAAATGTAACATGCAATATGTTGGACAAACACTTCAACAAGTTTCTAAGAGAATGAATAATCACCGTTTTCATATAAAAAATTGTATGGATCCTCAGTTCTCCTCTAATGTTTCAATACATTTTAATACAAATAATCACTCTTTACGTGATTTTTCTTTCATGCCAATCGATATTGTGCACGGCGAAATGAACAGACTTATTAAAGAAAGTTATTGGATTAATCGGTTAGATACTTTGTATCCCAATGGCCTTAATACTAAGGCATTATATAAAATTGTATAGATTTTTAGTGGAGGAATTTATATATTGTATACATGTGTATGTATGTATGTATGTATGTATGTATGTATGTATATATGTGTGTATATATATATGTGTATATGTATGTATGTATGTGAATATGTATATATATATATGTGTGTATGTATGTGTATGTATGTATGTGTATGTATATGTATATATATGTATGCATATAATATTTATATAAAAATATGTAGTTATATGTATGACTGTTAATCTCTACATTATAATCTCACTATATATATATATATATATATATATATATATATATATATATATATATATATATATAATGATCGATAAATGTATTTTTTTGGAATGAGGTTTCCAAATCTCTATAACATTCGGATATTTTTGTGGGAGAAGCGCATGCCAATTTTTCGTACGAGTTGGACTTAGAACAATTCATCATGATGGATGTACTCCATACACGTGTGTTTTTGATATATGATTAAATAATTATTTCAGTGTATCATGTCATTAATTTGGCTAATGTATGTGTTCAAATACTTAAAATGTGCTATTCAATTGGTAATATTAATATGTCTTTATCCCTAAAAATGCCCTAAACATCCATATAATTTTGAAATATAGGGCTGGGAGGCCTGGTACATACACGTAAACAGTCAGATGGATACATACATACATACATACATACATACATACATACATACATACATACATGATGGTGGCAGTTGTAATAATAATAACAATAATTTTTAAATGGGCCCTTAGAAACAAACTTCGCTTTGCTTAAATGCCTCTAATGTAACTGCTCGATGTTCCGAATGTTCATTTGTCGAAGGTCATAAGTTCGTACTTTTTATGCACAAGAGCTCTATTTTCCGAACATTTTAGCCCCAAGTTTCATTGTTCCAAATGTTTGCAAGTTCCGAAATATAGCGGTCCGAAGGCTCACTGATTTGAGAGTCCTTAACTTCGAAGGAAAAGTTGGAAAGGTTCACAAGTCGGAAGATTCGTTAGTCCGAAGGTTTTTGACAAGGAGTTTATTGGTCCGTTGGTTCATAAGTCTGAAGATATTTGATAAAGGGTTGACAAACCTGAAGATACTTTGGTCCGAAGGTATTTGAAAATTGGTTAATTGGTTGGAACATTCAATATTTGGAATATAGTTTTATTGGTCCCAAGTGTCATAATTCCATTTAAATCTTCGGGTTAATGCACCTTCGGACTATTGAACTCTTCTTTCAGACTAATGATCCTTCGGACTAACGCACCTTCCGACCACTGAACGTTCGGAACATTGAACCCTTCCTTCAGACTAACGCACCTTCGAACCACTGAACCTTCGGAACATTGAACACTTCCTTCAGACTAACGCACCTTCGGACCACTGAACCTTAGGATAATTTAACCTTCGTCTATATAAAATGTAACCGACGATGATCGTTTCATATTTAAGATTTTCGGGATAGTCTTGAACGATTTTGCTGTATTCATTTCATAAAAGTCACATTTTTGGGGTGTGGACGGGGCGGATGGGCGATTGTCATATTAAGGGAATAATAATAATAATAACAATAACAATAACAATATTGTAATAACGACAAGACAAATAATAATAATAATAATAATAATAATAATAAATATTATTATTATTATTAAAAAGCAGCAGCAATAGTAACCACTACCACTCCGGCGACTAATAGAGATAACCATTTTTAATTTTTTCTTCGGATGCGACCGTGATGATGTTCCAACTAATGGCTTGGTGGTCGTGTTATGTTTTATAAATTTGTTAAAAAAACAAAAATTATATTGTCTTTGTAGGATTTTACCCCCTTTTTTGTATTCCTTTTGGGGAGATACTTTTACTGTCCGGAACTACATGACCAATATTGTGATGTTAAATCCTATTCATACATACAGCAGCCAGTCCCGCCGAGAGAAAGAGGGGGGGGGGGGGGGCAATTGTCCAGGGTCCCGGCGATTTCTAGGGGCCCGCCGTCAACTCAGTTATCAAAAGATTAATCTTTGCAGTAAATATTAAAATGCGTTCCTTGCTTGAGTCTAAGTTATGGTAGATTACTACAAATTTTATATGCAAACTTGTACACAGATTTTTATATACAAGAAATTAAACTAGTTTTATGTACCATGACTGCTCTGCCCAGGGGCCCGGAATTTCTGTCGGCGGGTCTGCATACAGTAGTAGTAGTTACATATTTGTGTGATGAAAATATAATTAACTATCATTGCTTTATTTCATATATATATTTAGTGACAAAGATCTGATGCAACCCACGTTACCTATACGTGATCAGTGTTTGTTTTCTACCGATAGAACGTAAGGTCTTTACAAACCATAGCGTCACAGTTTGATAATACTCTCATCGCCGTAACACGTGCTGGAATATACATACAGCACACGCTGTTCACATGATCAGACGAATTTGATTGGTTAAGACAAACGTAACCTCTTGTTTGATTGGTGAAGCCGTCCCCGCCTTCATGGCCAAGTTTGTTGTGGTTCGAACACACCCTTGTGTGAAACCAAACACTGACCAATTTTTCAGGTTCATTTCAAAGAACCGACAAGATGCGAGTGTGCAACGTTATCTATCCTCCATCACCGCCAGAAACACCACATTCAATGGTGCAAGTAAGTTGAATGTCTTTTATCTCATTTTCTCGATTTTCCTCTGATTACTTTTTCTCAAACAATGTATCAAGTTCGACGGACAAAATTCAACGGAGATGAATCATGAAAGCAGTTTGAAATATGGTGCGCATTTCGCTCGTTGTTTTAGAGTTCCTTATAACCATATTCTTTATTCATAATATGAATAACTTTTTTGCTAGAAATTAATATTGTGGAATGAATTATTGGCATTTTGTAAACTCGCAGCATCACCGGTTTGCGGCTGGAAACATAGCTGGTAAAATAATAGTTATGTTTTAAAGTTATTTGATCAAATTTCTTTTCATTATTTATAATACATTAAATTTTAAGATTAAAAAAAAAAATGTATTAATCATTTTGCCTCTTGTCTAATGTTACGTGCCCTGCGTCTTGTGTTACAAATGATAAGAAACTGGGTACACTCTACCATGTTCATGGTAATTTCACGATGTAAACGAATGATCTCCCTTTGACCATGACCTCATTTGCATATGTTTAACAACAAAGCTTTACATTAATAATATTAGGGTTCTTTTTGTTTGCTTGGTCATTGGCCCCAGATTACACGCCTGCATCTATGTACTGCATTATGGTCCTATTCATTTGTCTCTGTTATGGAAGATAAAGATGGTATCCAACATTGAATAAATCTTGTGAGTTTGATCATGCACTTTCCGTGGGAGAAGTGGGCTATGCACACGGCACTCGACATGCCGAGGTCGTGATAGATATTGACATGTAGACTGTCGCCATCCGTGACCCGTACGAGTTAAGAGCATTATCAAATTGAAGATATGACCCTAGTCCTTCAAATTTAAATTGCTTATATGAATTAAATAATATATATATATATATATATATATATATATATATATATATATATATATATATATATATATATTACAATAGATACAAAATGCTTGTAGATTAAAAAACTTGAAATATTATGAAGCATATTGTCTCAAAAAGCAAGAAAAACGGCACATGATAAGAAAGGAATCTTTTTGTAATAGATTTTTTGTATAATAAATCCCTTGTGTGCATTTAAAAAAAAAAAGTCATTACTGTCTGCCTTATGGTATATTGTTTCATTGGCAGTCATATTTTAAAAAGTGACAAGGTTCAAGTCAAAGTTGAAATATTGCTTACAACCATTGTAATTTTATTAAATGGTCTCAATTTAAACCAACAAGTCATGCTGTCTTTTTTTTCTTTCTTCTGACATGACTGGTGGTCACGTGTTGGTCTAGTTTCAACCGAGACTCCAGAGTTTTTATTATATGGTTATTATTATTGCATTGGAGGGAATAATAATAAAATATATTTTAAAAACCTTGGAGTCTCCATCAAGACTAGTTATTAAAGTGCAGGCAACTGATGTAAATTCACAAGATGTTCTTTCATTATAGTATGGATACAACTGTTGCCATGACTGTCCAGATTCAGTGCAAGGACACCCTCAACTTTCATTTGTGGAGTTCGGGGAGTGGAATTCATGAAAAAAAGAAATTGTCCCTTTTTTCAATTCAATTAACGTCAGGTTGCATCTTGTTTAACTCCTGCAATCTGTTAAAGTTACTCTTTGAAACGGAAAGTACAGGCCAAGTACAATCTGCATCACCAGTCATTGTCTGAATTATTTGATTCTGAATTACACTTGTTGGTACTATTTAAGCTTCCACTATTATGTGAAATATTGTAATAGACTGAAAGTTAAGTTACATTTATGCGGATGAAAAATTTAAAATGCTTTCCAAGATGACAGTTGCTAACTTTCAATTTGTTTGTATTGGGTAGATAGGTCATGTATGTAAGAGATTTTACAGCCTTTTCATTAAAAAGCCTTTAATTAATTGCTAGAGAACCAATATATAAATTACTTTCTTCATAATAAGATTTTTTTATATTTTCAGGGAGAAAGCATGCACCCAGAAGACTCTAATTCGACAATTATTGATGAGAAGATAGAGCAGGAGGCTGTGGAAACCTTGCTCTCCATCAGCAAATCTCCTCCAAGACCTACATACGAATCCTTAAATGATTCCTTTGTTTCAACAGACTGTGGTCCAACATGTCCGTCTGGAGACTTGCCACCAACGCCAAACAGCATCAGGAATCAAGAGAGCATGGATAATGACGAATTTGAATCTAGAATGAAGTCGTCAGAAAATCGGTGTGTTAATAGAAGATCAAAATTGGCTCAGGTTAGTCAACACTAGTGGTGTGATGATTAATCAAAATAATCTATAATTGGTTGGAAAAGTCAAATTACCCAACATTAAATTATGGTTTTCTATATATAAATAAAAACTTGTAAAGTTTTATTTTTTTTAAGCTGTTCAACTAATTTGAGACAATACCTTCCAACCAAAGCTGTAACAACATTGCAGTCAACAAATCTGCAGGTAAAGCATTCACTTTTGGTAAAAAGGCCATTTCACCGTTACCAAGTGTGCACATTAGAACATTATGCATGAAAAAATATAGAAAACATGTTTGTCTGATTAAAATTAATAATTGATAATTGGTTATGATGAACCAATTTTTAATCTTCAAATTTCAAATGATTCCCAAAATTAGGCTGTCCCTGTCGCTGGAAGTTGCCAAAAACTTCTAACCAAGTCGCTTGATGTAAGCAATAGCAACCTCTCCCATCTCTATATAGTAGAAATGTTCAGTATTTATATTTTGCTAATTCCACTTTCATATTGCCTGTGAAGTACAGGCAAGACATGGATATTGTTGTAAAGTACAGGCAAGACATGGGTATTGTTGTAAAGTACAGGCAAGACATGGGTATTGTTGTAAAGTACAGGCGAAACCTGGGTATCATTTAAAAGTACAGGCAGGACATGAATATCGTTTTTCTGATCTTGTTTGTTTCTGGCACAAGTGTCAACGGGTTTTTGCATTTACCTCCATTTCCTAGAAATTGTTGCATTTACAGTCAGAAAAATTGCTAAAGTAAGAAGTAGGTCATGATGATCTTTTTGGATTAGTGGTAGAGATTATTTAGAAGCAATACAGGTGAGACATACTGGACAGAATTCTTAAATTAAACTTGATAAAATTAATTAAAACCAAATCTTTTTTGTGTAGTATTTGCAATGCTATTATTCTCATCACTATTATTATTATTATTATTACATGATACTTTACTTCAACAATTCACATGTAGAGCAGATTTTCACATTTACAGATGATATGTTTAGGATATAGTTCTTTTGCAGTAGTACAAACTTGCAGTACCTCGTAGACTGTTGGTGTCATTATAATTCATTGTTAACTCCTTATTTTACAGCTTCTTCTAGAAGGAACTTTAGAGAATGAATCCATTATTAAACCGCGAAGTCAGGCTGTGTCTGTCATTGTTCCCAACATGGCAGCCAGGAGGCCATTTATTGCTAATCAGAGGGAGACCACTTCAACAGTTTCAACCCATACAATTTCATCAAGCATTTCATCCCATGCAGCAGCTTTTAATATTCCTATCCAATCTGAAGTAACTGTTCATACAGAGCCATGCCAGCCTTCTGCCAGTATTAATTCTGAAATACTGGGCATTAAACCATTGACTGGAGCACCATCAGTGAACACAAGTGTAGTGCAGTACCCAGTAATGGTGACAAACATTTCATCAAATGTCTTGCAGCTGCCAACAACAACACCTATAGTGCAGGTGTTTGTTGTAAATCAAAACACATCTAGTTATCCAGTTGTGTCCATAAATCAAAATTTTACAGGCAGTAATGTGTCTGACAGACTGTGTCACATTGCCCCAGCTCCAGCACCATCATTCCAGAATTCTAGGATAAATACAGAGAGCCAGTCCAATTTTGATTCATCTAGGAGACGAAATCATGTGTGCCCATACAAAGATTGTGGAAAGACATATTTCAAAAGTTCTCATCTGAAGGCACATTACAGAACACATACAGGTAATTTATTTGAAGGCACATTACAGAACACATACTGGTAATTTATTTGAAGACACATTACAGAACACATACAGGTAATTTATTTGAAGGCACATTACAAAACATGTACAGGTAATTTATTTGAAAATTTCATGATCACTGGAATTTTTTGCACTTACAGTTAGCATAATTATCAGTTAAATATAAAATGGAAAATATCTTGAAGCCTTAAAATAATTGAATGAATAGTATGTAATTTCTTATTCTGGGTGCTGTTGTTTTTAAATAGACCTGGATAAATTTATAGAAGATGCATTGAACCTGCTACCAGTGTCCACATACATATAAAAGTCGTCGGTAAAAAAGACTAATTTCCATAGGTCCTATTTATAAAAAAATTGATACAAATGTTTATAAAGACCACTTGCTCATGATGACCATTTGTAAATGGTCACCTGAGAGATTGCATATATCTATATGCAGGGTAGAGAGCAGTTATGATAATAAAAAATGGCAGTCAGTACTCTCGTTTTTGTATATACTTGCAATTCTTAAAAAGTAATTGTATTCAAATTTTGATTCATGTTACTGGCAAAAGCAAACAGAAGAAAAGTTGCCTCCCTTCGAACAGTTATAGCACAAGTTTCCATGTAAGGGAGGAAACTCTGGTATTGGTTTGTTCAGGGAAACTGCAAGGTTTGAAATGTTTTAAACTTTCCTCTTTTCTCTCCCAATTTAATAGATGGGAGAAAGATGTTGAAATGTTGATGCAACACAATGAATGAAATGTCACCAACCATAACACATAATTTTATTATCTTTAAATAAAATCTTTGGTGACTATGTGATTTATATAACAATGCATTGTTCATATTCTCACTTCATCTTTCAACTTTTCCAGGAGAAAAGCCATTTGTCTGTGATTGGGAAGGCTGCCACAGAAAGTTTGCGAGATCGGATGAGCTATCCCGTCATAAGCGTACACATACGGGAGAAAAGAACTTCGCCTGTCCATTATGCGATCGGCGATTCATTAGGAGTGACCACTTGGCTAAACACATCAGACGACACAACAATCAAAGTCCCAAGAGTCCCATGTTAGATAAAAACATTACAAGGAATATCAAAATGTTGGATATTGTTAATGAAAATACTTGGGCCTCAGAATTATCAAAAGACCTGCCAATGGCAGTGGCTGATTAATTCATTCATGTTCAGATTGTCATTAATTTATTTATCGTCTTGTCTTGTTGTAAAGTCAAGTATGTGCTTAATAGATAAGTTGTCTGTTAGGATGATTTTAGTAAAAGGAGTGGAACCACCAGTTGATTGATAAATTGTGTAAAACAAAAACCAACATTAACAGATATGCATGTATTGGTAGGGGAGCAGCAATATTTTATTTATAAAAATACTATTGTTCATTGAAATGTCTTTTAAGTAGAGGAACTGTGGTGGCTCAGTGGTTAGCATGCCTAAACCATGACTGAAAGGGTGCGAGTTTGAATCCTTCCATTGGATAAGCTCTGGTCATGTACTGTAGTGTGTCCTTGGGCAAGTCACTTTACTCCAATTGCCTTGGTACTAAAAAACCTATTCGTGTTGCTGTGCAGTAAAACACCAAACCAAGCCTTGTTAGTAAAAATTACAGTAAAATCTAGGTGAACTGACAAATTCTGATTTTACATGAACCCAAGAGTAAATAAATTTGCACAGTGGTACAGTGAAAAGTGATGGCTGTTTAGTTGGAGTAATTTGCTACTCTAAGATGAGTAAAATATAGCAGTATTTTTCTTTCATGTAAAAATCAGTTCCACATCTTTCCCAGCAGTTTTACAAAGTTGCTCATGTAACTTGCAAGTGCATAAAATAACAATACTCGTTCTTGGACATTAATTGCATGTTGGATGCATAGTTAAATAAAAATAAGCTTGTATACTATGTGTACACTTTGTAAGACTTTAAATAAGTATTATTATTTATATGTGTAAATATAGTTTATTTTCAACTATTCCATTATGCTGTGGGCAGAGCAATTCTACTTGCAATGTTTTATCATTAGCTCTACTGGTCATATACCAGAAGAGCTTATAAGATGGTCTGTCATCAATCTGTTAGCACCAGTTTGATATCACTACTCCTCCTAAATTACTTTGAGGTTTGCCTTGAAACTTTACTCACATTCATTCCATAAACGTGTAATTTTCCTTTTAGGAATGTATTTGTCATTACTTGTGTTAAATTGAACTGAAACTGTCGTCTGCCATGCGCATGTGTGCAGCTTTAAGCTGAGACCAGTTCATATAATATTACATAGAAGGAAATTTAATGCAGCTATTTCTTCATGTGCCAGTCAGGAAAAAACGGCATATTCTTCTGACCTTTACCAAATTCTTTATCCTGGTTCACTAACTGTACTTGATACTCGTTGTGACGTTTTCTTACATTTGGAGACCAGTAATTATCGATACATCAAATTCTCATGATTCTAAAGCAAACTGGGATGGCATTCGTCGGATTATATATACTAAATGGAAGTAATCAAAGGTAGGGCTTGCTATTGTTATGCAAAATTTGCATGCATTCCGGTGATTTTGTAGAAAATGGTTTGAATCGAGCAATTGCGTGTCCAAGAGTAGACCCTGTAGTTGTTGTTTTTTTTTTACATGCTGTGCTCCATCCAAATTTGTTTCCATGATTTGATTGGTCACCATTTATTGTCTAAATGTTGTTCTATCAATATTTTGCAATGCAATTGAATTTAACATCCAAGAGACTGACCATTACATTTTACATTGGGGAGGGTGGGTGGGTGGCTGGGATTTTATTTGGAACCAGATTTAAAAAAAAAAAATGTTTTTCCTAAAGATAATTTTGGTTTTGAACTAATATAAAGGATACAAGTTCTTTTTGTTCTTCTAATTGGAGGAGGAATATATTTTTCAAGCTATTTGGGGATTTGAGAACCAAAATTTTGTTTTAAAAAAAAAAAATCTCGGGCTCCCTCTCAGGTAAATGGTTAGTCCCTAAATGCAGAACATCTACATTCACCGACATTTGCTTTAGTGCAATTATGTAGAATTACATAAAATTGACAATTATGTATGTCTAATATTTAACAGTCCAAGTCCACGTGGGTTTTTTTCATGACGTGTCTTAATGACACAACACTGCAAGATTTGACAGTAAACAGTGTTGACATGCTTGCCTTTTCGTCTCCTTTGTGCTAAATTCTCCCAAACTATTGTCGTCAAACAGACAACTGCTATGATATTCTTAATATTTGATGTATTCAGAGTACTGAACCTCTCGAGTTTAAGGATTTTACAGAGAAAGACATTTAAACATTTATTTCCCACTGGCATCAACTTGTACATGGTGTGCCCATTTCTCAACTTACATAAAAAACAAAAGCGTAAATTTTGGGAGAATTATTTAAAATTGAGATTGAAGCAGTGTTCTAATGAAATATATCAATGTTTTTGGTCGTTGTAGATATAAAGCATTCTATTTATTGGATGCCTTTTGCTTTGATTTAATTTAAATATATTTGTTTACAATTATCTAATGTTTGTTGTTTTTTTTTTAGTCCATAGTTGTTTATCTCGTTGATAATGGGATCTATACAAATTACCTAGATGCTACTACACATCTTTAATAATGTTGGACACTCCAGTGAATTCACGTTTTCATATCTCCGGTAAAAAGCACATATACCTACTATTATGAATAAAATCTGTTGTATATAGACTATCATGATTAATATACATATACTCGTACCACATATTCACTCGCATGACCACATGCCAGTACATGCACTTACATGACATACATAATTGTTTAAATACACGCATATCATTGAACTTTATCAACAAGTTAACTTTATGAATGATAATGACAGCATATGACATCGAGTTCAAACTGCTCTCCATTGAAATGGATAAACAACACTCCCTGCACAGATTGTGTAACCCTGGACTCTGCCTCATTTTGAATTATCATCTCTGTCATTTTTGTATTACAAGAGTTGCTGGTTCAAGGCTATAAAAATGTACATGCACTTTTCTTTAAATGTTGCAAATCTGAAAAATGAGGCACGAAAAACGGCACGAGTTTCTGCCAGAAATTCGCAGAAATCGGCTTGTGGTAGCAGTGGCATTTTGAGAGGAGAGTGCCGCCTGGGGGAAGCAGTTTGCTTTGAGACGTGCAAGACCTCATGATAACAAATTTTTAACCTCGATGTGCACGCGAAAAGTCTGTTTTAACATCTGATATACCCCTTTCCAGTAAGGTCACTAGTATGTTTTAAGCATTAGAGGTCAGCCGTTTACGTGTGTGGAGATAAAGATTGCAACTTTCAACAAGCATATAATATAAAATCACGTTTGTAATTAAATTAGCAGTGTGAGATAAAGGTAAACACTTAATTTTGTCACAGTTAATTAGGCAGAAGAATTCTATCTGTAAATTATATTGAGAATGATTGTGTGGTACTGATGGAGCTTTATAACAGAAGTTTCACAACTCGTCAAATAAGCATGACCTGGCAAATAGTTTAGAGATGGGGGGGGGGGGAGGATGACTGCTTCTTAAAGTATCAACAAGCTATGATCATTGTTTAAACTGTCAGTACAGTATTGATTCTATCCGTTCTGTCAAAAACGAGACCTAACTACTGACCGTTTTGGAGTTGTAAAATTACAATCATACTGTAAAAAAAAAGTAATGCTTATGCTGTCCTTGACTGACTATTTTATATCTAATAAACCACTTTCCTGGGTGTCGCTCTACTGGTCAGAGACGGAGAGCTTTCGGGATGGTCTGTTGACCGTCATCTATCGGTTAGCACAAGTTGGTTATCACTACTACTCCTAAACTACTTGGAGGATCATCCCATGGTTTAGTTGGTACTAAATGAAAATGGTGCCACTTGGACATCCAGTATGTATGCCACAACAGCCATCTTGAAAATCTTGTTATAAGTGCTTCTCGTGAATGAATATTTATATCAACATGGGGTTTTCACTGAAAGATTTCTTATGATGTCTAGTTGGTCGTAAATGACTGGTGCCAATCTGATATACAATATGGCAGCCATCTTGAAAATCTTTTTATCGTTACTCCTCCAAAATGGAAAGTCATATCAACTAGAGTTTTCACAAGAAGATTTTTTATGATGTCTTCTTGATCCTGAATGAAAATGGTGCCAATCTGATTGCCACTATATCCGCCACAGCAACTAATTAGAAAATCTTGTTATCGCTGAAGAATATTGGAGATGGTTTCAACACTCAGATGTTTAAAGGTAGAAGCGGTCTTATCTTGAATTCCTGAAAATTCTTTTCGGCCAGTAGAGCATCGGTCCCATCTAGGGAATCTTGTTTTTCTTATACGCCCTAGATCTAAAAATATGCCTTTGTTTTGCCATTCAAATGTTCAGTCAAACGTGTTAAAAACCAGATCAGAGTTCGGAAAAATAAATAAAACAGCATTGGACTAAAACAACTTGTACCGAAAGAAAACATATGTACCATAAATTGTTATATATGGATATATGCCGGAAGTTGTATAATAACGGCAATTCAACAACCGAAAAGGATTACTTCGGAATTGCAGAAACAGCGCGAATTATATACAACGCCTTGATGTTTATTATAAAAGTTATCTTCGCCGAAATAAATTCATAAGAGAGAGAATCTGTGAAACCCATTACTCCATATAAATGATACATGTTCATAAACGACATTTTGCGAGTCACTTGTCTTAGCGCTCTATTACGCGTATTAGGTAAACTTTTCACCCATATTCTAAATAATATATTTGTAAGGGTGCAAATTTCTGTCGATCTATAAAGAGAACATTAACTTGGACAGAGAACAATTAATTAGATTTATGAGGAAAGGGTGCGTATTTAATCGCTATGCTGCGAGAATTTTAAGGTCTGTGTTGTGAGAGGAACCGATTTTTAATTAAGCATTCGTTTTTTTAACAGTCAGAGAAACTGGAAGGGAAAAGGTTAACTCAATCTTTGTATCGAAAATGTCAAAGTTGAGATTGTCCAGAATCAGTTATTTGGAAATCTAGAGGGTCAGGATGACCGCAAATTTTGGCGCCTATTTATAAAAAGGGTGGTAGATATATTTAATCCTGATTGGCTACGCTAAATTAGGGGCGTGTTTCCCACACGAAATTTCATGGTTTTAATATGCCACATCGCAAAATTTAGTCAGTCTAAACTCCTGCAAGAGGAAGATATTTTTGGCTCCGAAATTGAATTGCAAGAAATTATCTCGTAAAACAATTATCTAAGGGACCGGATGTCTGGAAAGTTGACGGACACAATTCTGGCGGTAGAAGCGAACAAGGCTTGAAAGCACAAGGGGAAATAGTTCCACTGACGTAATCCACTGACGTATCCACGTACCTACGTATCCACCTACCCACACAAAGTTTGAGGGCCGACAGAGGCAAGATAGTCAGAGTGAGAAGAAAGCGAAGGAACCAGTTGAACAGCACGGTGGGACCGGAGGAAACCAGGTTATGAAGTTGTACAAGGCAATGACTTCGATTGTTCACTCGATTCTATGATGAATTAATTCTATCATTAAACAGATCGGCTATTTATATAAGTATATTTGTGTTTAAAATTCGGTGAATGATTTATTTCAAAAAGAAGTGTATCTTCTTACTGTAATGCATTATCACAGTTGTTTATGTAATTAATTAAATTGTTATATTTCATATACGAGGGCTCGTTTTAGTCTGTTCTATATATCTGCTCAGATCTCTATTCATTCCATCTATAAGTTTCACAATTTATATTATTCTTTACTCGATCCGGGCAATAACACCGAGGTCGATCATCCTCTAGATAACGATAACCACAACCACCCCCACCCCCACGCCACAATATTTACAGAATGGGTAGACGATTTTTTAGGTTTTTGTATTAAAGCTGTCTGGGTTCAGAGAAAATATGTCTATGGTGGATAACATTTTTATATTGTATGGTTTTATTACTCATTGTCTAAATTTAGATAAGAGATTATATTGCGCTTTTATTGATTTTACAAAAGCCTTTGACAATGTTGTAAGAGATATATTATGATATAAACTACTAAAATTAAGGATCAGATGACGGTTTTTAATATTATACATTCTATGTGTGAAAATCTTAAATACGGAGCCCTGCAGAGGACATGAGGTGAAAAATACTATTTCGTTCCCTCAAATTAATATTTCGTTCCCTCAAATTAATAATTCGTTCCCTCAAAATAATAATTCGTTCCCTCAAATTAATAATTCGTTCCCTCAAATTAATAATTCGTTTCCTCAAGTTCTTATTTCGTTCCCTCAAAATAATAATTCGTTCCCTCAAATTAATAATTCGTTCCCTCAAATTAATATTTCGTTCCCTCAAATTATTAATTCGTTCCCTCAAATTAATATTTCGTTCCATCAAGTTATTAATTTGTTCCCTCAGATTAATATTCCTTAAATAGAAACAGTGAATTCGTCTGCAGCGTAACGTGTCAGTAGAGATTTATAGTGAACTTGGGAGAATTTTTCCACGGACAACTAGGTACTACTGTATTTTGACGCATTCGAACAAAGCAATTTGTGTTAACAATAGGAAATATAGTTTTGTTATAAACAGTTCAGTTTTGTCTGATCTCGATCAGTATTCTGTGGAGAAAAATTCGTCATTTTTGGTAAGACAATTACTAAATGATCTAGGTGATCTGGGACTTGGAGAAGCTTGGATCAACCAATCTGTTGGCAGTACAAATCTTGCTGTATCACTTGTCAGACAACGTCATGCTGACCAGTTTGTTCAAAACTGGCATTCAAGGATAGAGATATCCTCAAGATATAGGCTATATGTAAATATGTCTTTGGTGTTCGGATATGAAGAATATTTAAGTTTTGTTACAATTCAAAATATTTCAAAAAGCTATTTCAAATTAAGATCATAATCGCATAATTTGCATATGAAAACTTGTAGATGAAACAGACCACATCCTACTTCAACTGAACATAGACTGTCCTTTCTGTGATATACACGAAGATGACTATCACATTATCATTGATAGCGAAAGTTATTATCTGTTTCAAATTAAATACACAGATTGTTGATTTGGGTTAGGCCACGTACGTACAAATTCACTGAATTAATAAATTGTCAGCATAGTGATGTTATCAGAAATCGGGGTAATTTTATGCACAAAGCATTTATCTTAAGGTCTGATTTAATGAATGCTAGGCAAAATAACTGCTAATTATGTTGTAAATTTATATTAAATTTTAAATAATCATATATAGTGTTGAATAATGTAAATTTTATTGAAAACTACTATTATTAATGACGTATGGCATATACATGTGCAAATAAACAAAGAAGATATATGTTACACTTAATGTCATCTCCAATTGAATAATCCAAATGTTAGTCTATAGCGATGTATACATTTAGCCCAATTTCTATATTTCTGCGCCAGCATACAATACCAGGTATATTAAAATGTGTTTTATGTACTTGCCATGGCTAATTGGTTGTATGCAATACAATTCAATCAATCATACTCATACTATTATCGTTATAATAATTTTATGTTTTTAGGATTTTATATGTTTAACATTCATCTTTTATTTTTATATACCTTTTACAGAATTGTAACAGATTTACTTTTTCATATTTTATATTGTAGTACTTTATGTTTACATTTATTTGGAAGCCTTTATCTTCCTAAAGTTTTTGTGCAATTCTTCCGTTTTACATTTTTAGAACTTTACTTTTGATTGGCACGATATGGCCGTTCTTGTGCTGAGTTGCCCTTAAACGATAATACATACATACATACATACATACATACATACATACATACATACATACATACATACATACATACATACATACATACATACATACATACATACACCTCTGTGTAAGAGGCACTTGTACTCAAAGGACGCATTTTTATGGGCCCTTGCATTTTGTTTGTTGATAGATTTTACTTTTATCAGAAGAGACTGATGAGAATAAGCATAAATCACTTATTAATCCAGTAATAGTAATAAAAATCAGCAGTGCTGAAATTTTTTATGAAATTCAGTTAGAATACTGGAGAATTGAACTTGCCCAAAAATATAACAGCATAATATCAGAACAATTTTTTATTTTTTTCAAAGTAAGGTAAAATAAAGTACATGGGATGCTTTCTTGAAACTGTGTTATATTTATTTTTACAAATAAAGGGCTGATTTTGTATTCTTTTTATCTTTTTTTCACATTGAAATAACTAAAGTTGTATACAATTATATGTCTAATAGTACATAAAGATAGATGTGTTGATGATAAAAAAAGGAAGGGTTTGAAGTGATAGCTAGAGTTAGAATGGCAAAGACCGACCTATAGCTAATAGACTCTTCTCTTCAATTACATACACAATACTGAAAGCTTGATTTGGAAATGAGAGCGATTTTGTTATGATTTATTTATTTACACACTTGAATGGTTTGAAAATACTTATTTTATCCATGTAATTATTTGCCAACAATAAATATGTATTGGTCTCCTGTAATTACTGCTAGTACATAACAATAGATGGTAAACACCGCTCATGGTTAGTAGATGTTTTGGTACATCGATCGAACTTTTAGAGAAATCAACGTCACTAATCATTAGAGACGAGCCCCTTTTATTTCCCAACACACCTGTAACAGAAATCTTGCGAGTTATGTCATGAACAAACATCACGTAGTCACATTGAAATCGGCAACATCCATCGAAACAAACATTATGAAAAAGACTGTTAAGAGTCGGAAGTTCTGCACATTTTATCGGACCAGAAAGTTAGCCAGGCAGTTTATTTGGCCATAATACTGATTAGGACGAGCCTAATCGGCTACTGCCTATGGCTAGGTTAGGGTTTGAAAGTCGGCGAATCCCGTATACTTACAAAAATTACGATATAAATGTAACTGATAAAAAGCTTAAATAAAAATATTTATTCTCTATTTGGAAAAGCTTGCTTTAAAAGATTCACATTATAATGTCTGCGTGAGAAAATACGAGACTGAGACTGACATTGACTACAAGATGGAAGTGACAGACTCTGACAAGAATGGTGAAATAAAGGATCGATAGACGAATGAAATTGCAGACATGTATGTAACAGAAGCATGCGGTACATATAAACGCCAAGCAAAGGTGCTGCCATATGTACCGTGGCGACTTCGCAGAATATAAAACTTGTAGAAAGTAAAGCGTTACGAACTGAACATACACTCTCCTTCCCTCTCTCTCTCTCTCTCTCTCTCAATTATTTGGACTTGCCCATGGGCAAGCACCTTGCAAACTTGAGCTTGCCTGAGTCAAATTTAATCTTGTCCCAGTCATCGGGCAAGTGGATTGTTTCAGCAATGGTCCAGTAAGATAGTAATCGAAATATAACTTCACCGTTAAATGCTAAAATAAGATATTTAATAAGCAAAATCCACCGAACTGAGGGCAAGAACGGCTATAGTTTTAGCGAAAGAGATTCATTTCAACAATATCTAAATATATTATCGTAATCGTCGTATACCAAACTTGCCTGTTGCAGACACACACACACACACACACACACACACACACACACACATATATACACACAGGGCCGTCGTAAGGGGGCGCCAAGCCGAGGGGGGGGGGGGCTATTCGCGGAGTTTGCGGTATTTTTTCCCTAGTGAGGGGCGTCGAAGGCGACGTTCGCCCGGGGCACCGTTTCTTCCAGCGCAAACTTGCGACGGCCCTGCACACACACACACACACAAAATACTTTTTGGTAAAAGAATATGTTTTAAATAAATTAAACAGTAAGATGTACAGTGTCTTAAACTGCAAGAAAGAAAGCGTACACTAAAAAAAAAAAAGATACATTTTCTGTTATTTCCGATGTTAAATGAAAGAAAAACCTACACGTTCAAAAATGATACATTCTCTGTTATTTCCGATGTTAAATGAAAGAAGCCTACACGTTCGAGAATGATACATTCTGTTATGTCCGATGTTAAACGAAAGAAAGCCTACACGTTCAAAAATGATACATTCTCTGTTATGTCCGATGTTAAATGAAAGATTGCCTACACGTTCAAAAATGATACATTCTCTGTTATGTCCGATGTTAAATGAAAGAAAGCCTACACGTCCAAAAATGATACATTCTCTGTTATGTCCGATGTTAAATGAGTTATTCGCTTAGCATATCGATACTTTTGCATCCGATACTAACATAGATTTTGAATAATTAAAAGAACAGGACATAGCAACTCAATGTTTTTGTGAATTATACTCGAGCTTAATTAAGCAAGTCCGTCAATTAAAGGTATTCATGCATTAACAAGCTGGATAACAATTCTTACCTTTCGTGGTTTAGAATGGCTCTATGACTGGAAAAAAAAAAAAAAAACGGCAGCAAGCGATACAGATGTTACGAAAACAGGAGAATTCGGGCGCATAGGTTCCGATACCATCATATCCACTTGATTGAAAAAAAGCCCGAAAACAACCGCACATGTTCCGATACCGTCATAACTCCACTTAATTTATCAAAAAAAACTCTCTCTCTCTCTCTGTCTGATCATCATCAATTCGGTTTACCAAGTGCACCTTGCCCCAAAGAAAATACATTTCCCTCATATTTGATTGACTTTTATGTCTCCTCCCTGATGGAAATTGTTTTATTGGGAAAACACACCCTCTTGTAATCAGACACTATCCAACGTTCAAGTTCATTGAAATGTCAGAGAAGAGTGATTATGAAATACCCTCCATCTTACCGGAAACGCCTTCATCAGCAACTTAAGTTCTTTCCGCCATCTTGCCTTCTTCGTGATTTCTGTCGGCTCTTTCTTCGCTAAGGATTATTAGACTTTCATCACTTATCCAGTGATGAGAATTGGATAAAACATTTCAAAGGATGTTATACCATTTTACTCGATACACACAGTGATACTTCTTTCTTTTAAATATAAGAGGTACAGTACAACGTATATATATATATACACGTAAGAAGAAAATACAAGGACGACCGCTCTCATAGTTTGTTTATGAAATATACAAGTCTAAACTCAAGCTGAGACTGTTAAGTTAGAAATACTAGTTTTGTTAATACGTTTTTTCTCAGGTACATTTAAAATAGCGACGCATTGTTTGCATTTTTAGGTAGTAATGTATATTATGATGATAACTGGCATAATAATTTTTTTTAAAAAGAATGGCTATTATTATAATAGTCACGCCAATATATCACGTTATCGTGGCACTGAAAATGATCCTAGTTTTGACCATGACTGAAACGGGTCAATTATTTCTTATCACACGCAGGCGCCATTTCATGGTTTGAATCTCAATTTGGACTCTGCATATGGACGTAAACCAATTCTTGCAAATGAATTTATTTCCTTTAATTTTCCAGCTATGTATGTATTTATGTATGCACGTACTTGCTTATCTTTTTCCATAATGGCACAACAACGGAAAAGTCTTTGGAATGTCATCCATTATCGCTGAAGAGATGCATTAAATGTATAAGTTTTCTTTATAAAAGAAGGTGGCAATTTGGAGGCCAATAATATGTATCACAGTTAAAGTCACACTCACTCGAATTTCATTTGTCTATATCTAATGCTGTTTGTCTAATCTTGCTACATAGTTTTAGTAAAAAAAATGTTCAAGTCCAGACATTTTAAAAAATGTGTTAAAAATTGAAAACTTGCTGTCATGGTCCGAAAATCTAATCAGTTCATCTATATAAAAGTACAAGTAAGCACACTAAATTTTACTTGTCTATCTCAAGTACTTTTTGCTTAATGGTGATAACAAGGTTTTGGTCAAAATGTTCAAAATCCAGAAAGTTCAATAATGTGTGGAAAAAACTTAATAATTGCAATACAGACCTTAAAATCTAATCAGGTCACCTAGATATGAATACAAATAAGCCTATAAAATTTCATTTTTCTACTTCAAGTGGTTTTTGCCTAATCGTGCCAGCAAGGTTCAAAAGCGTGTAAAAATAGAAAAATTACTGCAATAGTCTGAAAATCTAATCAGGTCATCTAGTTATGACCATGATATAGTGTTTAAAAGTTAATGGTTCTAAGTTAAATAAATTTTGTCTTATCGCGCTAAAATGGATTCAGGGCTGACGTGCAGACGGACGTGGGGACGGACAACAACAAAACAATATGCCTCCTTCTGCTCTCGCAGTGGGGGTATAAAAATCAAAAGGCCTACTCTACTGAATAACGTTTCTGTTATGTTCTGTTTAAAATAAAATTTGAATCATAATTGTCCAATGTATTCATTTTGTAAACATTTTTGTAAGTGATATTTTCTTTTTTCAGGGTGGAGTGGAACTAATGGATACTTCATACTTGCCAAAGGACCAAGATACTATAGAGCGAGAGGCAGTGGAAACCTTGCTCTCCATCAGCAAAGGTCCTCCTCAACCTTTGAATGGAACGTCTGTGGATTCTGCTGCATCGCTTACAGAGGATCCAATATGCTCTCCGTCAGATATGCATCCGCTGCCCTCGAGCGCCAGTGAACGAGATGAGATTGGCAAAGAGGGAGAGAAGAAGGAGGTGATTGACTTAACATCGAGTGACGTTACCTTCTCGGTGGAAAATCAACAAGACAGTCTCGAGAGAACACCAAAACTAGTTCAGGTAGGACCCAATATTTTCGATGGATTAACCGACTGAGTGGGGGCCTTCAATTTTTGACCAGGCGAAGGACATATCATGGAGAAATAAAATCTGCAGCATCAAAATAAGTAATAGTTCACATAGGAAATATTTTCACACGTAGAAAAGGACCAGTCGATATCTACAAGATCAAAGTTCAGTTAAGTGGAAAAAGAAGAAAGTATCGACATGGGATTAATTTTCCAGCGTAAAATCCAATGACATATTCGTGTACAATTTTATTTTCCCATTATAGACAAAATTTGTCATTAGAACGTTATATACAGACTATAGAAGGGAACAAATACAATTGATACTATCACACGAACATAGTAAAGATGACCTTTTTAGTCCGATAAGATAATTTGCCATTTAAAAGAGTTACTTCATTATTAAAATTTTATTAAGAGTTATTTCCCTTTCAGTAGCACCACATGTACCCTTTCCTTTGAGTTATATAAAGAAATTATTTCAAGGGGATCACCTTCATCCATCATTAGCCAAATATAAAGAAATTTTACATTATATATTAATACCATTCAGTTAACTTCTAATGCAAATAACAAATTGCTTTCTGAAAATTTGAGCCCAAAATTTGCTTAGTCGGAGAGAAAATTTCTTCTTCTTGTACTCGTCATTCAAAAAGAAAGATAACTCTTGGGAACAGTTTATATCCAGCTGGATATAATGGTCTATGAGAAGAATGTAATATCAAAAACACAATCCAAGCATTGTATATTGTTTTCTTTGAAAGGTACTTCGAGAAGGAACCTTGGAAAAAGAACGTATTGAAAAACCACGCTGCCAAGCAGTCTCTGTAATCGTTGCCAACAATATGGCGTCCAAGAAACAGAGTGTCATCAGTTCGAGAGACAGCAGTCCTGCCACTGTGACACGAACAGTTCTCTTAAGAGATCACAATCACACGGTTTCAATGAGCGTCTCCAGCACCTATGAACAAATTATTGAAGTAGAAACATCTTGCTCTCCTTCTCGTCTGAGTTCTGACAGAAATGGTGCGAAAATCACGACTGATCCGCCATCTATGTCCTTTAAAGTTGTCCAGTATCCTGTGATGGTCAGACACCCTTCCAGCACGGCACAAATCCGACCTGACACACCCATAGTGCAAGTTTTCGTTGTGAATCAAAACACACCTAGTCGACCAGTTACACCTTTGAATCCAAATTTCAACGCCAATAGTGCTTCTGATAAACTGTATCATATTGCACCAGCACCAGCGCCATCAATGAATACAGAAAGACGGTCCAACTTTGATATGACCAGAAGTCGGAATCACAGATGCACGTATAAAAATTGTGGAAAGACGTATTTCAAAAGTTCTCATTTAAAGGCACACTACAGAACTCATACAGGTAAACCTTCAGAATTTTCTATCTAAATTTGATTTTGTAGTTATCAATTTCAGCCGTTCTTAATGATAAGTGAACCAAAAAGATTGTACTGAGTCCATCACGTTGTCTGTCTCTGAAAATTTGCTGGGGGGGGGGTGCCTTTTGTTTCTTTTTGTTTTTGTGTTTTGTTTCTTTCTCAAAGGCCGCTGGATCAATTTAGACCGAAATATTGGGTACGCTTCATGGCATCAAAGTCTTTAAGCCTAAAGTTTGTAAAAATCATGCCAATCTGCCACAGATGAAGTCGCATTAAAAAAACACACCTTGAAAAGACATTTTAAAAAAAAATTAATTGAAACTGACTAAATCTGACAGCATCCGGACACTAATGTCTTTTATTCTTTTACAAATGATCAGCCAAGAGAAACAAATCTGACAGCATCCTGACACCAATGCTTATCAAGTTTGTCAAAATTATCCGCCATCAAATATGTCTACCGTCGCTCAAAAAAGAAAATCCTTTAAACAAACACTTTTCAAAAACTGCTCAACTGATATTTTTTCAATTTTGACAGCATTTGGCATCAAAATAATCAAATGTCGAAATAATTTATATCAATATAACGAGAAAAGTATTGCAATATATTGACAGAGAGTCTTAATTATTTGTACATGTCAGGATACATTATGTCGTCATGATGTTAAAGAGTTTCTCGTTGTGTCAAAATGTTGTGACCTACATGACAAGTCGAAATGAACTATTTATATAAATTCTCAACATTTTGAAGAAAAGGTCCATTTCATGATATACGTTTTTATAGTAGGTGTAGATAGATTTTATACCAATATGTTGACATGTTGCAATAAATACCAGACAATATCGTAAATTTTCAATACATTTTGTAAACATGTTATCATATCCATATAAATGATGTAAAGATGCTGACATGTTTTCATTAGGAATATCAACAAGTCGTCAAGTCATTTAAAGTAATATGGAAATGTTGACATATAATATACCGATATGTTGACATGTCATGATCTCGATTACAATCGATTTATTTTAAACTCTCTTTGTGGGAGGAAACGTGCTGTAAAGATTGGATTGGCTGCAAAATATCACAGTTTCCAGGTGGATATTTTGTATTAGAGCATACATTTTGCATGTTTACTAATATCCAAAATGCAATTTTCTCCATTTGAATTTGCCATTTAGTGTTTCCTTTGCAGCAGAACATTTTCAAATGAGACCCTCCTAAATGTAGACATTTTCCAGGCAGCAGACCTGTGTATTTGTAACTAAAGTTATATAGTAGAAGGTATATATATATATATATATATATATATATAGATATATATATATATATATATATATATATATATATATATATATATATATGAGTAACAACGGTTGATCCAGCACCAAGAGAGAAAGATAAGCCGTTAAAGGGGAAGGATTATTTACATATATTAAAAAGAAAATTAACAAAGCTGATGAACCTAGGGCTAATAAGCGTACAGAAGATGCATAAACTACTTCCCTTGAGTTAATCAATTATTCTCAAAAAAATAATTATATCGAACAAATTCGAAAGAAAGCATCCTGTATGAAGGGCTTTCAAATATTTACAAAATATGCCGATCTGCCACCAAATATGACCACCCGTTACTAAAAATAGAAAAACCTTTAAATGACGTCTCAAAAAGAACTCGTTAGAATATGTCTAAATTTAAAAGAAAGCATCATGATATAAAGTATATTCAGATTGGCACAAACGACACCAGTCTGCTATCAAATATGGCCGTTACTAACAATAGAAAAACTTTTATACGATTTCTTCTCAAATACCACTCAAAAAAATGTGACCAAATTTGTCAAAAAGCACCCTTGCGTAAAGGGCAACACACTGCGTAAAGGGCTTTCAAATTTGTACAAGTGATGCTTATTCACCATCAAATATGGCCGCCGTTACTAACAGCAGAACAACCTTCTAACAGCTTCTTCTTCGAAACCGATCAATAGAATTTTATCAAATTTGACAGTAATTATCCTACCATGAAGGCATTTAAGATTTAAACAAGTGATACCGATCCGGCATAAAATAATAAAATATAGCCGTTTTACTAAAAATAAAAAAAACAAACAAAAAAAACAAACAAAAAAACAAACAGCATTTGACCAATCTGACCAGCTTTGACAGAAAGTATCATAGCATAAAGGCCTTTCAATACTGGACAAATGATGCGGATGTGCCATCAAATTGAGATGAAGAAACAAACGGATAGAGAAATCTTGAAACAATTCTTTTCATAACATGCAATCAACAGCACTGGATGAAATGTCTGCAGAAAGCATCCTACTGACCTAGGGACCCATATGTCTTGGCCAAATGCTCTTGTTTTCGTTATTGGGTGGTTCATGGTGTCTGAACGATGTATATTTTTATTTTATTTCATTCTGGAGTAGTTAATTTAATCTGAACAACGATACGTTTTATGTTAGTACTGAGTTGTTCTTTGCATCTGAACTATGAACGTTGTATTGTTTCATTATGGGGCAGTTCACTGCATCTAACGATGAACATTTTTAGTTTCATTATTGGGCAGTTCATTGCATCCGAACAATGGGCCATTTTTGGCATTACTGGGTATTCATTGCATCTGAACAATGGGTCATTTTTGTCATTACGGAGTATTCATTGCATTCGAACAATGGGCCATTTTTGTCTTTACTGGGTATTCATTGCATCCGAACAATGGGCCATTTTTGGCATTACTGGGTATTCATTGCATCTGAACAATGGGTCATTTTTGTCATTACGGGGTATTCATTGCATCGAAACAATGGGCCATTTTTGTCATTACTGGGTATTCATTGCATCCGAACATTGGGTCATTTTGTATCATTACTGGATATTCATTGCATCTGAACAATGGGCCATTTTTGTCATTACGGGGTATTCATTGCATCCAAACAAAGGGCCATTTTTGTCATTATTGGGTATTCATTGCATCTGAACAATAAGCATTTTTAATATCATTATTGGGCAGTCTACTGCATCTGAACAATGGTATTTCTATTTCATTATTGGGTAGTTCATTGCATCTGGCCAATGGGCGGTTTGTTATTTTGTTATGAACAGGCAGCTTCTTTTTTTAGTACTGAGTTGTTAAATGATCTGAAGTAAATTAAAAATATTTAATGATTGGGTTTCTTCTGGTTGGATATTAACGATAGATAAGTTTGTTCATTACAACTGCTTTGTCATTTTTAGCTCAACTGGCAATAACAAGTGTTGTTTTCAACTTTTCAAAAATTACAAGATGACTTTCAACCAAACCTGGCAGAGAGCATCCAGACGTGATGCCGATCCGCTTTTAAATATGGTCGCCGTTACTAAAAACAAAAAACAAACAAACAAACAAAAAAAGATTGAAGTGACTTCTTTCCAAAAACCTTTGAACCGAATTTGACAGAAAGTATTCTGGTATATAACGCCTTTTAAATCTGTACAAATAACGCTGATCCGCCATCAATATGGCCGCTGTTGCAAATAATAATATTAAAAAACTTTAAACGACATCTTCTCAAAAATGGTTAAACAGAATTTGACAGAAACATCATGGGATAAAGTCCTTTTAAGTTTGTACAGATGATGAGAATCCAATATAAAATATGGTCGCTGTTATTAAAAAAAAAAAAAAATAAAAAAATAAAAAATAAAATTCTAATAACTTATCAAAAACTGCTGAACCTAATTTGAGCAAATCATACTGAAAGCATCCTGGCTTCAAGGCTTTTCAGATTTGTAAAAATGATGCCAAGCTGCCATCAAATATGGACGCCGTTACTAAAATTAGCAAAATCTTAAGAGACTTCTTCTTAAACCCAAACAGAATTTGACCAAACTTAACATACGCATCTAGTCATGAAGGCCTTTCCAAATTGTGCAAATAATGCCGATCTGTCATCAAATATGGCTACTTTTACTTAAACAGAAAAACACTGAAATCTCATCAAGCATACAAACACAGATTTTTTGGCCAACTGCCCTTCATTTGGCCTTCAGGTATATGTTAGCCGGGTGAGTAATCTCAATTCACTGGGGCCTCTTGTTTATGATTACATGTAATTTATTTGCATCTTATTAATGGTTTTAATGGTTTTAAAATAATTTGGTTGAAAGTTCTTCTTTTTTTAAGCATATGCATTCGGTTGGAGAATAATGATAAATTGCTTGATTTGTTAGGTGTGATTAGGAAAAGTTATTTGGATATTGTGATTGCCTCTCTCCATCGCTTATTATCATTTTGTCTTCAGCTTGAGACATAAATCCACAAAACGTCCTGGAATATGCTACCACATACAGATTGTATATGAGTTATCTTTTTTGTACAATGTGCGACAACTGACACATTATATATTAGTGCGTTGTTTATTTGTGTGTGTGTGTGGGGGGGGTGCCCATGAGGACTGGGATGAATGGGGGTGGGTTGGGAGTAGAGCAGAATTTGTCTCAAATTAAAGTTATCCTGCATATAAAATGAAACAAAAATATGTCAAACAATTTGCTGCCTAGGCACTTGATTACCTCTAGAATCATAGATTGGATCAAATACTAAATAAGACAAGAAAGAGATTCCCGCCACTTTTGGGAACATTTTACGTTGAAAATTTAATATAATCAATAATAGACATTAGACATACACATGTAATTTTTTAATGAAAGAATAGTGAACAATGAACAGAACAAGAACAATTAAAAATCCAAATTAACAGCTTCAATATCGGACACAAAATTAGAATATTAAAGGACACAAATATCACAAAACCTTCAAGACTAACTATCCACTAAGTTTGAAGTAAGACAGCTATCCAACAATTTAATTGGATAATGGTGTTTAAACACAAGATGGATGGTCTTTAGCAACATATGTTGTTCAGCGGTAGAGCATTAAACTCTTAATCCAAAGGTTGTGGGTTCGATTCCCATACAGGCCAGCCAAAGTTGGTGTGTCCTTGGGCAAGGTACATTGCTCCAAATGCCTCGTCTCTAAATAGTCAATATTGTGCAGTGGCTCAGCTTAACAATTCGTAGGTGACCTACGTAAAGTAGAGAAGAACTACTGTACTACTGCCACTGTTGACCTTCAATACTGGAAAAAGCAGATCTGTATATGCTTTATCCATATCTATATCTATCTACGAGGGGTATTTAAATAGTTCTGAATATTAGTGCACTGTACAACAAAGTTCTTTATTAGTGAACAGCACGTCAGTGCATCCTCTCAAATTACTCCCCACGCACCTCTAAACACTTTCTCAGTGTGATTATCCAATTATTAAATGCCATTTTGTATTCACCTTTTGGTATTTTATTTATATACTGGAAAACTACTACAACTCCAAGCGCATGGCGGCTTTCAAATCGTCTGCCCCTCAGCGAATCTTTGACAACGGGATTCAGCCAAAAATCTACTGGAGCTAAATCAAGGCTGTATGGAGAATGTCACAAAATTTGGATGTTGTGCTCCTTCAGGAAGTCTGACACGAGGGCGGATTTATGCGCCGGTGCCTTGTCATGGAGTAGATGGACACCTCAGGTACCGGTGCTCGGACGGGTGGTTCCGTAGTGTTCCACAACTTTTGGCAACACTTTGGAGGCATAAAAATGTCCAGTGACACTAGCAGAATATAACACTAGCAGAGTCAGGCACAAATACCTGGACGACCGGGCCTTTTGCATCGAAAATAATGCGTATAAAAATCTCTTGACAGTCTGACTACGTCGAGCGATTTGTGGTCTCTGCTAGTTTTTTCCGATTCAAACTTTATTATTTTCTCTTGAGTTGGGTTCAAAAAAGTAAATCCATGTTTCATCACCTGTGACAATTTCATTCAGATGTTTCTGGTCACTCTTTTCATATTTGGCGAGTAGCTGTTTGGCGATTTCAACCCGAGTCTGTTTTTGATCAGCCATCAACAAATGCGGGACCCATCTTGCATAAACCTTTCTGAGCTTCAAATGATTCTTCAACACATTAAAAACCGCTGACGAATTAATGCCAGTGATAATAAAAATATCTTCCACTGTGTCTTGAGCATCTTTATCAACTGCCCTCTTCACAGCAGTCACCAATCGCAGACAACGGTCTTCCGGAACGTAGGTCACCTTCCATTGATTCGCGACCATCTTTAAAACGATGGAACCGCTTCGAAATTGTAGGATATGACAGAGAATTGCATCGGCAAACTTTATCCAAGTTAGCCTTGATATTAGTCAGAGAGTACCCTAAGAGCGCCCGGATTTTACAGAATGCTCTTTGCACTGTAGCAGAATTGTTCTCCTCTCCGACATTTGTATAAGTCACTGTCATTTACCTATGTTATGTCACACACACACATATCTGCAGGTGTCCGGCGTGCTGCACGTACAGCTGCAGATAATTTTTATTGAACGTTATTTTGCCTATTGATCGGCATTCAATATATTGGCAGGTTCAAAGTAACAAAAAAGTTATAACAAAATATTCAGAACATTTCAAATACCCCTCGTATGTATATATCTATCATTATTTTTCATATTGCATAATATTATCCACTTATCTGATTGGTCATTTGCATGTTAAATGTGATTCCTACATCCCAAGCCGTATAATGAATATGAGAGTATACAGCACTCCCTCGCTATAAGGCACATCAGTATAACAGTGTTACTCTCATAGGGCGGGTATAGTCATAGTTTGGTTTGGTGTTTTATGGCACAGCAACATAAGTAGGTTATTTAGTGCCGAGGCAATTGGAGCAAAGTGCCATGCCAAAGGACACACCACAGGAGCCGACCCGAGCTGATCCAATGGTAGGATTCAAACCCGCACCCTTTTGGTCGCGAATGCGGCATACTAACCACTGCGCCTTCGCAGTTCTGGTATAGTCATGGATCACATGTTAGTATGTAGCAGTACATTTATATGTATAAAGTACTTCTTATAAGGCAACCTCACCTATAAAGGTGTGTACTTTATGGCTTCAGTGGACAGCGTTGTAATGAGTGAGTATTGTTTATCTACTGCCTGATGCACGCGATAGTACAAGGTATTTGACTGGTAATGACTTCAGTCACGACCTCCAATTATTTTAGGTTGAACAAAAGGAGTCAGACATGCAATGGCTTGTAAAAAGTCGGTCACAGTGACCTATATTAGGCTTGTTCAAGTATTAATTTGGGTACATGCACGTACGAAGTTTAATGAAATTAAAGTTAAAGAAATGGAGCTAAATATAAAATCTGAATTGTTACTACTTCAATCTAAAAATAAATGGTCACAGTGACCTACATTTCACTGGGTTGAATATATCATGTCAGATTTGCAGATAAATATCAAGTCACATTACTGTGTACGGAACGATGTCCAAGAAAAAGAAATAAACACAAAAAAATTAACAAAGTCAGTAAAACATAGATAGTAAAAATGCGTCATAGTGACATAAATTTGATCAGATATAGTAGGACTCTTTAGGATGCATGCACACATGAAGTTTTATGAATGTACATGCAACAGTGTTCCAAAAATGACTCGATCTTTTTCCAGCACTATTCCCCCGACATAGAGAGTTTAAAATAAACCGATTATAATCGGAATCACGACATGTCAACATATTGGTATATTATATGTCAACATATCAACGTTTTGATATAACTTTAAATGACTTGACCACTTGTTGATATTCCTGATGTTAACCTGTCAACATCTTTGCATCATTTACATAGACATGATACCATGTTGACAACATTTTTTGAAACGTTACGATACTCTCTGGTATTTACTGCAACATGACAACATATCAGTATAACATACATCTACAAATACTATAAAAACTTACAGCATGAAATGGCATTCTACTCTGAGATGTTGAGAATTCATATAAATAGTTCATTTCGACTTGTTATATAGGTTACACCATTTTGACACAACGAGAAACTCTTTAATAAGATGAGGATATTCTGACACGTCAATATCATTAGGACGATCTGTCGATATAATGCGACACTTTTCTCGTTATGTCGATATAAATTATTTCAACATCTGGTTACTTTGATGGCAGCTCTATGCCAGGGTCTTTCAATTTTGGTACAAATGATGCCGATACGCCATCGAAATGGTCACAGTTACTAACTTTAGAAACACTTGTTAGAACACACTTTTTCACAAACCTGTCAACCAGTTATAGCTGTATCCTGGCAACCTTTCAGTCTGATACATAAATGATGATCCGTATGGAAGTATTAACGAGATATTTCTCTTGCGTACGCGATCAAGATGAAGTCTTTTACGTCAACAAGGCGAGTTACCTTTTTTGCAATTTATTGACATGATTTTGTTGACATGACGACAAATTTACATACTTGTTTTACTGTGGCAACATGTCAGTAAGACAACATGGATACACGAATTTGTCATCATAGCTACATAATAATGTCAGCACATTGCAATCGGTAACTCTTCTTGTTGGCATGAAAGATGTCGTCGTGATCACCTATTCGAATGAAATATCTCGTCATGACGATGGCAGCCTAATACTTCCACAGATCAGACATCACATGCGGCCATTGTTACTAGAAACAGTTAACCTTTCAAATACATATTTTCTAAAAATCACTCAAAAGAATTAGACCAAATTTAACCTAGAATATCTTGGTATCAAGTTTGTGCTCATGATGTCAATCCTCCATCAAATGTGGCTGCAGTTAATTAGAAATAGAAAAAGAAGAAAACACTTCAAATGAATGTTATGAGAGGTCCCTCGGTTTTGTGTCTTCTAGATGACCAATAAAATCAACGATCAGTCCAAGTGATATTTTGTTCCGCTTTGCTTAATCGGTTCTGGTAATAATTATGTGACACTCTTTCTTCGACGCACATAATACTAAGATTTTCAGCATTTGTTCCACTAGTCTATTTTGTCTCGCCTTCTTCAGCAGATAGAGAAATAAATGTTTGAATCTCCTGGCGGCCAAGTCAGACTGGAAATAGAATATACCAGTTCTGCCATCGCATAATGCGCCGGCAGATCTGGATCTATACAATTTTATAGGACTAATAAGTAGAACAAAGTACATAACCCCATTATGCGACAGCAGATCTGGGTTTATGTTGTCTGCAGTTGGATACGATTTATACGCAAATATATACGGCATCTCCATAACTTGTACACTGTTGTAAGCACAAGCACGAAACTTCACTGATGCATTCAACTCGAGGGGTACCTCTCATCAAGATCAAAAGTAGATCACAGTCAGCTATTTTTTGTTCTCAATTGACTACGTTTGGTTCTTGAATAAAACGCGGAGAAGAAGGTGAGACACAGCATTCTGCGGAACTATTATTTCTTGTTTCTATCCCTTCGTTTTCTTTGTCTTCTTCTTACTCAGCAATCCGATATAAATTGGAACATCAGCAAAATAAAATATTCTCCTCTGTCTGTAAGGAGATTTTAGCGGTCATATTCAGACTTTTTTTCCCCCCTCAGGTGAGAAACCATTTGCCTGTGACTGGGAAGACTGCGCCAGAAAGTTTGCCAGATCAGACGAACTTTCCCGCCATAAGCGTACACATACAGGAGAAAAGAACTTCGTCTGCCCCTTGTGCGAGCGGCGATTCATCAGAAGTGACCACATGACCAAACATGTTCGGCGACATGATAACAATTCAACAGCACCGAATCCAACATTAGACGAAAATATTCAAAAAAATATGGAACTGCTTCGTTCTTTCAAGACCAACAAATGGGCCTCGGCCCTTCTTTCAAAAGATCTCCCGGAAGCCGTCGTAGATTAAGTTACCATATTTTGGCAATGTTAGCAGCACCTCGATTAGGATGCGAGACAAATTTATATATACTAATGATTTACCTGAGACATTCATCGTTTTTGTCATGACTTCTTTGACATTAAACATATTGCCGTTTGTGATGAGTATATCAAACAGAAACAACAAAAATTACATTCTTTTCAATAAATACTTATTGTACCTGTTTAAATTTGACTCCTAGTTAGTAACTCAGAATTGCAAGATAGTAATTACTTCCCATCACAGTGGACGTTGATTTCGAATTCGAAGGTGGTTCAATGGTTATAATTAGCGTGCCGGTGTCAGGAAGCCATTTTTCTCCCGAATGGATTCTCCTCCACCCAAGAGCCAATTTTCTTCCGCGGGAAATGTTCATTGAATAGAGGTTAAAAGTATACTAAAACCGTTTGTCCCGGGTTAAAACTAGTCTCGAGTCTTTATTCTTCCAATCTAACAAAATAGAGACATGGTCATTGTGTCATTCCATCATATTATAACTGTTGATGATTGGTGAATATCGGATAATGATGAATACCTTTAAAGTTCTGTGTGGTATGGAATTATGGAGGAAAATATCTTTTATAGCTAAAATTAAAACTTTCTGAAGACATTGTTTGTATACATTTATAACCTGAGTGTGTATGTGTGTATATATATATATATATATATATATTCCTCCTTTTGTTAAAAAAAATTAATAATAATTTTAACAAATCACAACGCCGGAGATAGCAGGTGCCAAAAGACGCACATACCGTAACATTCTAAGTCTATAAAGTCAGCATGTGTGTGTGTGTGTGTGTGTTACTAAAACTTTACCACAGGTACATTTTCTGGCAACTCAGATAGACTATGAGAAGAATTTAATCGGGTTTTTTTTAGAAAAGGCAAGAACTATACTATAAAGTTCCCCTGTCCGCCCGTTTGTAATGTAGCGTATTTCGTCGCTCATCGTAAGGGGAGAAACCCTACATC
Source organism: Margaritifera margaritifera (assembly GCA_029931535.1). Lineage (NCBI taxonomy): Eukaryota > Metazoa > Mollusca > Bivalvia > Unionida > Margaritiferidae > Margaritifera > Margaritifera margaritifera. The sequence continues at coordinate 583,106 of JAQPZY010001419.1, read as the reverse complement.
TTCGGTATACAGTTTTAACACCTTTATTCGACGGCGGGGAGTGGGGTGGGGGTTAGGTATGTGTATTGTTATTCACCTAAACTGCAATTACTCCTACATCATTAGAGGTACACATGTGAATTTTTTATTGTTTGTTTCGCCTGCGAAGCATAGGTAAGAGATAGGGTCACTTTTCCGACGGCGTTGTCGTTGACGTCGCCGTCGCCGTCGTCGACATATAGGTCATCGTTAAGTTTTTGCATTTAGCTCAGCTTCTCAAATACCGTTATTTTTATACATTCATGAAAAGAGATGAGTGTATTTATCTTGGAGAATGCTGCTGACAATGGACACAAGTAACCTTCTTTTTCATGATCCAGCGCTTACGTTAATATATTCGGCATTTAGCTCAGTTCTTTAGACGCTTATGTGTGTACAGCCATGACATTAGATGGGTGTATTTTAATTAGAGATATTAATCAAATCAGTGACCTACTGTTAAGGTCACAATGACCCACTTTTCTTGCTCTATTGACTATGCAAAGTACTTGGATTATGCCATAGTATTCTACATAATTTTTGTTGTATTTATTGCGGGTGGTCCTTGACTCGAATTTCCACATATATTACACTTTCACTGTGCAACCTTTGAGTTTTATTCTGGGAGTGGGACTAAATTTTCTCACAGTATTTAGTTTCTTGTTGTGTGTGTGTGTGTGTGAGAGAGAGAGAGAGAGAGAGAGAGAGAGAGAGAGAGAGAGAGAGAGAGAGAGAGAGAGAGAGAGAGAGAGAGAACACAAAAAATTGCAATGTCGGAGAGAGGGCAAGCGAACTTTGATGTACAACAGATAGAATTTGGAATATCGAAGACGGCGCGAAAAATCGCAAATTTAAGATACATACAATAAAATAATATAGTTCACAGTGACATACTTTTATGTTTGGAAGATTAGATCACTTAAATAATTCGGAATATAATGCTAGATTACTTTAGAACCAAAGGAAACTGAGATATGACACTGGAAATTTCACCCATCGTTTCGGGACGACTTACAGACGGACATACACATTTGTTTTCTTTTTTCTCGCTCACCACTCAAATGATCTCGGCAAAGTTCAGGGTTAAAAGTAACAAACACAAATGATTTTTTCGTAACTTTAGTTGCATGGCCGTCTCACAACAGTTATGAGCACTTATGTACTAAATTTACAATAATTCAAATTAATTATTAATCTTGCACTGAACGCGTTTTCCGAGCAACTACTATTTCATTTCATATCTTCACAATTATATAAATGAATGATCATTCCAGAACTTAATACTAAGTTTGAAAATAATTTAAGGAAATCACTATGAAATTGTGGTAGGGGGAAAATTATGAAGGTTGATCGAGTTCCGTGTAGATGCCATGCCTACAGCCGGAGCTTTGCTACGAGGACAAAACCTTTATATTAGAGTAAGCTTGTAAACAACAATGTCATCAGTGTATTGTGTGAGACAAGTAGGTCACTGTGGACAACTTTTATCTGGGAAAGTTTAGAACGAGGCAAGGAAACCCTAACCAAGTTCCATGAACACAGCATATCTTCAGTTTGAGATTTGCCAGTAAGACAAAACTTTTACAGTTTGGTAAACCTACAAATATCATTCATTAGTGCAATAAAAGTAGGTCAATGCGACCTACATTTCCTAGGACTCGTTTACAGTGATGCACAAATCGCCATGACCGACGTACACGAATATACCTAGCCTCAGCTGGAGATTTGCTTAAAAGACAAAAGTTTCACCCAGGGATTAACCTTTAAAAACAATAGATCACTGTCGTAATCTCTTCTGGTGTGGTTCTGTGAAGTTATTGAAATTAAAGCTGGTCGCAGTGGTAATAACAAAACTTTTAGACTGTTAACCTGACTGCAGCCAACGCAGACATTTTTTGAGAAAAATTTTGTTCACTAAAGACCCCACATGGAGTATATTAGTACACATGAATAGATGCAAATGTCAACAATGAGCTATGTACTGTATGAACAGAGTTGAAGGTATAGTGATCAATTAAATTTTGATAATAAAAATGTACACAATTTTGCAAATCCAATTAATACAAAAATATCTGTGTTGCTCATGAGGGTTTCAAAGTTTGGTTTACTGAGCAAATGCAGAAATAGAAGATTATATCTTCCTCTGTTGAAATAAGTAGCGTTAAAAATACCGACTTCGTGGATATAGCATACGGACAGGCAAGTTAACTAGACCAGTTATTTCCTCTTTAACAAGATGTCGATTTGACGATGTTTGCTGTTAACTATATAAAGATAAAGTAAATAAACGTACAAAGTACTTATTAGGTTCATAAACTTAAAGTTTTATCAAATTTATAAATAACAGAGTATCAACATCGTCCTGTTTTTTGCATGGTTTCTTCTGACTCAGTTTTTTCACGAGTATTTTGCTTTTCTGTGTAAACACATGATTCAAAGCGCACAGGCCGTTGAAATGTTATCAATACAGTATGAAAACATTCGAATATTTTAGAAAAATACATACAAAAAGTAAATGTAAAATGAGAGTATTATATTTTTACACCCCCTCCCCCAATAAAGGGCTGCCTCACAGCAACCTACCGCCCAGGGGGCATTGGCCGCCAAACTATTAGGGAACCTTTAAAGTGCTGTCTTGCTTCCAACCACCACAACCCGATGTTCTGGTGTCTCACGAGGGTGGGGTGGCCGAAATAGCATTAAATGTCTTTTATCAACTATATGTAAGTTACTCAGTCACATTCCGTTCAAGTTAATAACTTTATAATCACCTTTCACTGTTGATCAATAGAGAAAAACCAGGTCAGCCTGGGCGAGATTTCAGCATACGTGAGACTGGGGCGAAATAATGCTTCTAATAATGGCTTTACGTGGCCGTTAGTCAGTAGTATTCATAATCGAGGTTTCTGGGGGCAATACGTGCGATAAGTCATGTATTTTACCACGTGGTATGATTAGGTCACCGCTATTGATCGATGGAGAAAAACCAGGTCATCCCACGACTTGCCACAATTCCATGGCAAGTAGCCAGGAACTATCGGGGACAAGGTAAACTGCTTGATATTTTTACTATGGGAGCAGTGGCTTCAATGTTTGTTTGTCGAAAAACGTTATGCTTGGTTGATGAGAAAAATTATAAAGGGTCTTATCTTACAGTAATTAAGTCCCTTCATATGTCGGCCATGAGTGTCGCATATTAGAAACAGTCACGCTCGCCGAAAAGCTGTCAAGCTCTGATAGCTTTTTTTGATTAATTAATCCTCTCCGTATGTTTTGTGACTGAAACACTTCTGCTTTTCCTTTGGCTATCAGCTCCTTTTTGCCACCTCATCGATGACAACCGAAGCGCATACTTTGTGTGATGCAGCCCGTATTTAGCTTTTTGTGGCTGTATATTTGTCGACTTCATCGAGGATGAGCTTAAACCCTTCCTCGGAGATAGCGTTGTCGCAAAGACCCTTCAATATGTGGTCGAATATTGTGTTGAGTTTTCGGAGAGCCGTCGGCTAATGAAATTTCCGACCATGGAAACCAGTCCGCAGCCCAAAGCTATCATCTCAAGGGCAACCGCAATGATTGCTAACAATATGCCAATCTCCGCCACACGTGTGCCCACAAACACAGTCGTAAGTGCGATTTTTAAACGCCATCCGAGCGCCTGTATTTTTAGGACTGAGTGCGCCGCTGTTCAGCCTCTACACGTAAAATAGATATTTTTTAAACGAAAATCTTGAGGATCTTTGAGTTTTGTATATTATAACTCCTTAATGAGGAGCGTAATATGAAAGTTTTAATTGATCTGGGGTGGTGGTGGTGGTGGTGGTGGTTGTGGTGGGTAGCTGTTATGCGGGCACGCACTTCTAAATGTCATTTTTGTGTACTGGCAAGACGGCGATGTAGTGAAAGAAAATGTCAGTTTCCTTAATATCTTTATATCCGGAAATGGCACGGTCTTCAACATGCCCGCCAGCACGCTCACCAGGAGTCACAACCGGCGTGCCTTCTGTTTCGCAGGGGTTGACATTGTGTGTTTTTTTTTGTTGTTGTTTTTTTTTTTTTGCCAATCCCCTTAATCGGACAAAACTTATCTTTTTCGAAGATCACACGGTTGTGTTGTCTGGTGAGCTCAGTGATCGAGGGCGTTACATACTCCGAACTAAAGGTTATTGCCGACGAGGTCTTTGTCAACAGCGCTTCACCAAATACCACGTTGACATTGTAGTAACAATCCCGACCCCGCGCGCTTTCGCTCAGTATTTTGGGTTTTTTTTCCGGCAGCTTAATTACCTTTAGCTGATCGCGGGTTGGCTTATGGGGGTTTTTTCTAGGACGGGTTGGCTTATGGGTTTTATCTAGGTGACCCTAGTCTATCTGTTTTTTTATCCTCGTTCCATCTTAAGGTGAACCGAGGCGTGTCAACCCACGTTGGTACAGATACTCTTCCACCAGGGTTGGTATTTCCAGTCGATATCAGCCTGGGCAAGTTTTGCGAGCCCCACCAAAACTCCGTCGTAGTCCGCTAACGCGGGATCTTTCAGGCGGCGCCAATGATTCGTGTTCTTCGTTTATGTTTGGCTGCTCACCCATGGCCTTTTTTACTTTATGGCGATTTCTAATTACTAGCCACATTCGTGGCGAAGATTAAGCTAAAGATGGTTAGAGCAGTTGAGAATCCTGTCGACTGTGCGTTGACGTTGAGACATTCGCACTTAATGGTGTCTCCGATGGCAAACATAGACACAAAGCTAGTTGTAAGGCTTTTGGTGTGAGGCATTTGCCGGAACGGTAGTACTACCGTTATGTGCCATTAAGGCTCCGTTTACACGGATTCAAATAGAGGTCCAGGATCCGTCCCCCGACTCCCGTGGAGGTTAATGAAATAGAAACCGTTAACAGTGACGGTTGTAAAGTCGTTGTCGTTGCTGAGTGTAAAAGCACTAACGTTTTGAAAGTCTTGTGTTGAATCTCAGCGATACAAACCGAACGCATTTATTAGCGTAGCCAACCAACTGACGTGATTCTATTGGCCGTTAAGTACACAACATCCTCCTTTGAAAAATGAGGAGCGGCTTTTTCGAGCTGCGCAAGCGCTGTTGCAGCCAGCTCGCCCTGTATCACATATTTGGCGAGGTCTGCCCTTTTTTATGTATTCTGGCGTTTCGCATGCAGAATGGAAGCTATGGCCTGGAAGCATCAGCAAGCACGGCAGCGTCGCCACCAAAGAAGCGAGGAACACGTAGAATCACAGTGTACCAGCGGAACGCCAACCAGTGCACAATTACAAGAATGAAAGTGCACCCCAGCATATTAACTGGTATGTTTTTTTATATCTAAAATAAGTACCGTTAGCTCATGGATGTCGCCTTCACGCCACTGTTGTTTTCCATAGGAGACAGTAAGCGTGTCTCCGTGGGACTCACCATCCACAGAAATAACTTGTAGAAGGTACTGCTTTTCCCATCAAGAATACTCCCAGTTATGTTTATCTGATCGAGGGGGACATAAAACTGCGGAATGTTGACGAATGCAGTTGAATTGGGTGCTACTGTTACTATGCCTTCCACGAAAATCTTGACGTCGTCGCAGCGTATAGGTTTGGGCAATAGTCTTGACGCTGATACAGCAAGTTGCCTCATTGTAGTCTGCAGTCAATCCAGGAACGGCAGCCTGAATAACTTTTTCGACCGTATGTATGTTATATTACCCATCCGGAAAGGTGATGATATTCATTAGGATGTCAGTTACCCCATCCGGCTGTGGTATTTTTGCGCCAAAGGGGAAACAACCAAGCGCAGCCGAAATGTTTAACCATCCTGGTTTGTAAGAAATCTCCAGGAGCGCTACGCGCGAATTTGAGTCGGTGCAAATCACCTGTTTCAGAGCCACGCTTCATCCACCGCTCGCTTGATGCAAAGGGAGCCCAGAGCACCATTGTTGTGACCAACAATCCAAGCACCATAGACCAAAACTAGATGCTTTCTGTCGTCAGATTTCCAACTCTTGGCAGCAGCGATGCTTTTGTGCCTGGCACTGCCAGACTGGCATTCACAACTGCTTTGAGCGGCGGCACGTACAATCGTGACAATCCTGGGCCGCGCCATCGTTAAGAAGATAAGTGTTAAGCTTGGGAGCAATTAACTCACCAGCATCGACGACGCCGACATTATGGGCGCTTACAAAGATCGTTGGATGACTGAAAATGAGAGGACCAACGCGTTCTACCAGGGCATATAGAACGCGAACACTGCCGCTATACGTGTCAACGCTGGCAATGCTGTTGCCGCCACCCAGCCCTACGCATTTATCGCTGCTAAATGACCATATACCATTCTACCAGTCAGGTCTTTTAGACTCTCTCATCTTTAAGCTGACGTTTAACGACCATGGTGAGGTGATCTGGAACACTAAAAATGGGGCGAGCTACACCATCAGCGGCATCTCGTTGGAGGTCGACGTCGTGACCAACGCAGATCTCGCACACATGATTAGAAATCAGTGCATAGGAAAAGTGCCGATATTGTACACCAGAGTGCTGCGCCACCGCAGGGTGGTACTAAACAGGAACGATAGCGTGTGGAATATTAACCTAGACACTCCCGCGAAAAGTATGAAGGCAATAGTCATACTCTTCGAGGACTCGACGCAAGGCGCTGATACTGAGCATTTTTACGACCCCTTTATCAACAAAGTGTCAGTGACAATCGAGGGTGTTACCAAATCAGATATATGCCCATGGGCTGGTGCAGTATCAGCGGTAGGAACAGGCCCCAAAACTAATGGGAAGGGAAACTATCAAGGACACAGAACTGCTATCGATAAACATTGGTGAATTTTACCAAAACAAGTTTGCCCTTGTCATCGAAATGAGGTCGGTGGAAGACCATACTCTCCATGGATCAGGAAGACGCATCGAAAACGCGAGCGAAGGCGTACCGCTGCAAATCGAAAAAACAAACCAGGCAGGCGGTTTGTTGAACACGTACATTTACATCGTAATGGACGCGCAGCTTAACATACAAAATGGCCAGTGTCAGCCATGTGGTAACACACTGTGCCATGATCGTTGGCCGCCGCGATTGTGGAAAGAACGTATTTGTATGTGTACGTCTAGAATCAGCATTGAAGGGCCACTTCGATTACATTATCATTATCCGCCCTACTATATACCTCAACAAGGCGTACAATAGGCCGTGGCTCTGCGGTCAAACTGACGCGGGAGTAATTTTGGTAAACCCTGACGGCTATATTCTGGATGCCCTGCTTTGTTTGCTCGCTAAAAAGTTTGGCGAAACGCATGAAACAACCACGCTTTTTTTTTTTACGATTGCGCCTTTCTTCCTGGTGTTCGGCATAAGGAAACGACCCTTACTAAGCTCGCCTATATCAGCCGCCATTCTGGCATCAGCGCGTGGGTCATAACACAAAAACACAATGCCGTTGCCCGCGATTCCGAGAGCAGACCTCGTGGAAAGCCCTCTTCTACTGCAAAGGCGACGACTCGTGTAGGGACACGCTTAATGAAAACGATATCATTGAGGCCTCGCGTCAAGTGGAGGCCTAAGAGTTTCTTTAAAAGGAAAATTTTGGCAAGTTCTTTATACGCACAGACCCACCAGTGTCCTACCAGCTTGTTTCCACATCCCGTCGTTCCGAATAGACTTGAGCGACCTCCCGTGGTTCCGACTTGCTCGAGAGCGAGACTTGAGCGACTTGCGCGGGCATGTGATTTGGTAGCCTTATGTTACACTTTGTGCATGCGCTGGCAGCCACGCCACTTGCGGCCTTAGACTACTCACTACTTAGAGTCAGATATCAGCAAACCATATCCAAAACTTCAAACTTCATAAGAGCCAATGCATACATTATTAGCTACCCTGATCTTGAGGAGATACTAAATGGGCTGGAAGCCACGCCAGCAGAAGTGTCGGGACAGCACGGAATGCCTACGACGGCCAGCACAGCTGGAACAGCGGGAACGACTGGAACAGCGGGACTAATCGGAACGACTAGAACGGGCAAAAAACGGCTGCAAGTCAGTGTTACCGCCTGTCTGAGCTAGTGGCTTCTGAAGCGTCGAAAGAATACATATGCCGGCATCTTACCTTTGACGGCTTCAAGGCGATGAGCGATGAAGAGGTTTTCAAAATCCTATCCCATATACGAGGCTAAACTGGGAGCTAAAATGACAACTTCGCTGGGGTCGTTTCTGCTTGGACTGTATACAACGGTCGTGAGCCACTTTCTGCCCGAAAATAGCCGCGAGCACCTTGCAAGCGATTTAAAAGCTGAGCCGCTCATCCCGGTCCCTTTGACGAGCGTCAGCAGCCACTTCTCTTTAGGTACGGTCAGAAACTAGCGCCAAATGCAGCTGGCATGATAACCTATGGGCATGTTGAAAAAACGCAGTCTCAAAAAAATATATTTTAAAAGGATGATGATTGCGACTTCGGAACCAGCACAAGTACCTTCACGGAACGCGGAAGCACCGATTTCGGAACCAAAAGCCGGAAGCGATACCTGCACAACCGCGGAACGCGGAGCCGGAAGTGATGCAGGTCATTACGGTTAAAAACCCAGGTAGAGTTGTCTCCGGTAAAAAAAACCCCATCAAATCTTGCTGCTATGAAGAAACAACGCTGGGCTGAAGAAAGAAAAAAAAACGAAAAAAAAAAAAAACGCCGACACTCACGCCGTTCCAGTATAAACAGCGATGGCTGCACTAGTGCAAGATAGAGCGATGCCATCTTATGATCCCTGGATCTGCCTAACTCTAGCGGCTGGCCTCGCATATTCCCTGTTCCGCGGCTCACCGCCCCTAGAGCGGCATCAAAAAGCAGCGGGCCTGTCGGAACGACAAACGCCGCAGGTGCCAGCAGCCACTATTAGACACACGCCCGATCCTTTTCACATGGAATAGTTGTGTGCAAGATGTCTACACCACCGTACGCTAACGACCTCGGAAACCTGATTGACCATAGAGCAGTAAAAAGAGGCCGAAGCAAAAAGCATCCGCCACGATAAGGCATTAGAAGAGCTTCAAACTGCGCATGCTGAGTACCGACGTAAGCGCAGATAGCTTCTTCATCTCCACAATGAACAACAACAGCAGGAGCACACAGAAATACTGGATTTACAAACCGTTTATGAAACTGCCATTCTCGCCAAAGAACAGCGGGAGGAAAAAGAGCTTGGGACTGAGCCAAAACGTTCTGACTTTTATACACCCTCACCCGCTCAGTAAAATTACGAAATAACTTTTATTGTCCTGTGCCTCGCCATGGCTTACAAGTACACTGCCAGTGCAAGCATTTTTACGCCGGCATTTTCTGCTGCTAGCTGAGCGATGGAGGTAGAGTTATGAAGCGCCGCGAAACGTGACAAAATTCCTGGCATTATTACTCACCTGGGGAACAGGGCCAACTTTCTTATTGAGGTCGGGCGTTAATCCCCATCCTCGATGCGACAGTTCACTGCTCGCGTCGTAGGCATACACTTCTACCCTCTGCCCCCCCCCTTCCGATACCTACAATGCCATTGCAAAACTCGTCTGTGTCGCAACTCAGTCGCGAAGTACATAACGGACGTCCCTGCCGGTTAGCGGATGGTAAGCAAAGGCACTTTTTGCGCTGCCAAGTTGAAGATTCCAAAACAATAAAGCACAGCAAACGTTTTAGCTTGTTAGGCCATAGAACGCACAGATACTAAGCTTGCGGCGATATACTACAACCTGCGAGGTTTGCTGAAAGGGAGTGGGAGCTCCCAAAGAGATGGCAGAAACCGCTAAAGTCTCACAAGATGCTGCCATGGCGTGGCTCAAGAAGAAGGCCATGTGGCAGATTTACCTGCCGGCACCGTGCAAAATCTCCCCTCCCGACCTCAATTTGATGTTAAATCCCAAACAAGGTGCGCCAGGCCGATACAAGTACACAGCGCCCATAAACTCCCGGCCGGGGTCAACCTTCAGCATCTTGGGCCACTTTAGCGGCCCCCTCTTATAGATACGTACCAAAGCGTCGGGGACCTGAAAAGCCTCCTTTGTGGTCAGGGGCTCAGCCTCCTTGTAATGGTCGGTGAGGTAATATGGCAGTGGTCCCGAATGTGATCGTGGTCAAGTTCTTAAAAGCAACTTTGTCGTCTTCACTCAACACCATCTGTGCGGGAGTTCGGAGTACTTCTCTGATCTCTTCTAGCTCACGCTCCAGGCTCTGGATGAAAGCGGCGACAGCCTCATAACCCCTGTATAACACTGGCTCCTTGGAGAATCCATCACAGAGAACAACTATGTAGCAAAAGGCACATGGAACCTGGTCAGCAATTTCTTGCGTGTGGCTTTTCTCTGGATTGTTGGCAGGGTATTCCACTGGCACGTTCAGTGCCTCAAAATCTGCATAGATGATGCATGAAAACACATGCATCTGGCAATTGTGTTTCTTCAAAGCTAGGATGGCACTGCCTTCCTTCATTAGGAACACTCGCTGTGGCTTTTCGCTTATACCACGGCAGTCTTTAGTGTGGCATTCCAATAGGTCTGCCCGGTTAAAGACGTGGAGGCAGCGGCAGCAGACATGCTTCTTTCCATTGTGTTTGCTGTGCTTCCATGCCAGTCTGCTTAGTTTCTTTATCCAGACGTAGTGGTTCTTTTCTGCTTCACCGGCGCATACCGTGCCTGCAATGAGCAATAGGAACACAGTGTGTGGGTTGACTTCCTCGCTAATACGCAGTGGGTAGAAGCCATCTTTCCAATCAAAGACATTAACCGCTAGAGTGTCGTTGCGGCGCTCAAACTTGGTAATATCTCTAAACTTGAGCGGAAAGTCAATGCCTGTAAAGTCAAGCTCACCCAGGTGCTGACGGTACTTCCTGGGCTGGACAGCATTGTTACTTGCTGGGTATAGAGCTGACAGAATAGTCCATTCAAAACAGCGATTATCGGTGTTTTTCACATTAATAACAGACGGCCGTGGTATACATTTTGACATCATAATGTAGCTGGAACTGGCCGCTTCCTCTCTTGGCGTGGTGCCGGGACTGGCCGCGCTGCTGGTCCTGGCGCAGGAAGAACTGCAAGCCCATCGAAATAAGTCACATGGCTAATCTCCTCTCTTTTTAATAAACTGGAAAGCTCCCGTACTGCACTATCCATCTGCATTATATTTAACCGCACAACTTTTCTCTAAATGAAAATTATTTCATGTATGTATGCCAGTCATTATAGGTATATGTATGTATCTCTAAATAAAAAATATGCGTATAACGGCCTAAATGGGTGTGCGCATGTTCAGCTAATTAAAATCTTTTATCTTTGCAAGACGCTTAAACTCATACTCAAATGTGGCCTCACTCTTTCGCCGTGCCTTTAGCGCCAGAGCCCCGCATTGGTATCAAAGAGAAAATTTTGCTTTCGTTCCTGCCCCACATTTAGTGCAGGCGTATGTTCCTCCACCTTGCGTAACCCTGCATGTGAATTTTACAAAACCTCACTATGCAGCTCCTGTTGCACTGATCCATCTTCCCAATCAACAGCCATGAGCACTTATTACCCCCTTCGCACCTTGTTAATTTAGTTAAATATACTTTTCTTTAATTAATTTTTTAAAAAATAATTAGTTGGTTGCATTATGGTAGCAAGACAGCACTTTAAAGGTTCCCTAATAGTTTGGCGGCCCAAGTCACCTGGGCGGAGAAGGCTGGAGGGCAGCACCTAAGGGGGGGGGGGGGGCGGGGAGGTAAAAATATAACAAGTCCATTTTACATCTAAAATGAGAGAGAGAGAGGAAATATATCTCTGTATAAGGTTTTTCATATTTCTGTGTTTTTTTTCCAATATTTGTATGTTTTCATACTCTAATGATAAAAATGTCTGTGTATAGTGTGATACAACTTTAGATTTTCACAATTGGATTAATACGAGTCTCTGACTCTGCTCTCCATAGACAAGTCAATCAAGGAGAAAGATCGAAGACCTCATTTCAGTCAGATTTGTAGTTTCAATGTGTAAACAGCTTTAAAAAAAGATTTAATAAAATTAAAGGAAGGTAAGTAAATACGCCTTGTTTACGTGAAATCTTTAAGCATATAATCTATGCTTTAAGGGCTTTATTTCTTTTTCTTGGTATTCATGGCACAGATCAACCGTCGTCTGGAAGGCGCACTATATCACGCTTTCTCCATGTGAGCAAAGAAGTATAATTTACATACTTAATTTATTTTGCAATGTCGGAGTAAATAAAACAATTTTTTGTATATCTGACGTAAACACTGTCTCTTGGTGTGTGTGTGTGTGTGTGTGTGTGTGTGTGTGTGTGTGTGTGTGTGTGTGTGTGTGTGTGTGTGTGTGTGTGTGCCTGCGTGCGTGTGTGTATACATTTTAGATTTACGTGAAAAAATACCGCGAGAAATAAGTTTGCATTGTTTTAGGAAATATATATTTGAATAACTGGAAGAATATTATGCACACGAATGTGTCAATTCTGAAACCTGTCATCCTCTCGATCTGTCTATCTATTTATCTATAACAGCGGACTCGGGGATGTAGAATAGGTCCCTACCCCTCCCCCCTGCATGTCGTAAGAGGCGAATAATGGAGGCAGGGGCAGCAGTGGCTCATTGGTTAACGTGCGGGACTCGTGACTAAAAGGGTGCTGGCTTGACTAAAAGGGTGCTGGCTTGAGTTAAAAGGTGCTGACTTGAGTTAAAGGGTGCTGGCTTGAGCTCTACCGCTGGATCAGCATGGGTCGGCTTGCTTGAAGCATCCTTCGGCAAGGCACTTACTCCAATTGCCTCGGTACTAAAAACCCAGTTTGTGTTGCTGTGCCGTAAAACACCAACCAAATCAAACCTAGTCCCTATATCTATCGATCTTTCGTCTATCTGTCTGTCAATTTGTATCTACATTCAGCAATCTATCTATATATCTACGTTCACCTGTACATCTGTCTATCTTTGTAACTGTATTCTGATAGCATAAAATGTACATGGATAAATATGAACCTCTCAAACCAAGTTCACATATTAATTTACACGATTGGATGAAGAACAAAAAATCATATAATAACGTAATTGATATCAATAACAAATATTTCCTTTATGTTATCCAGTCAATTTCAAATCCACCCAAAACGGCCCATCACAGTTTAAATGAAGATATTGGTTTGATATATGTCCTGTAAACCGTTAAGGATATTTACAAAATTTGAAGACGAACTTGGTGTATCCGTAAATGTTTGTGAGATTGTAGAAGATAAATACATTAGGCCAATGAGGGCTATCAAAAACGAGAAAGAAAAACATGAATATATGTTAATCTTTTTTTTTTCGAGACAGAGACGATGATGTTGTCACAGATAGTCATTTCGCTGTATGTGATAACTACAAAGAAGGAGCATACAACTACGTTGGATTAAAAGATTTTTAGAAATTTGTGTCGAGCCAGATAAACAAACATCAGCAACAAAAAGTTCATCTATAAAAAGTGGTTTAATTTTTTCAGTACACCAGAAAAATTATCATAGCACAAATCATTACGCTACAATGTAGGCAATACGACAGACAGACATCATGCCTGGAAAAGGCTCTATCGTAAAATTCAAGAACAATAAATATAAATGAGCAGTTCGATTCATAATGTACTGCGACTTTGATGGTATTTTGGTTAATTATACAGAGAATATCATAAAAAGAAATACACACAAAAACAAGAAAATTTTGTTTATACCTTCGGAGGAAGCAATTCACAGGAATTTTAAACCGATTGTTTGCATATGAATTAATTGTATTCAAGTATTGTACGACATGTTGAGTAAGACTGCAAAACTAGTGTACGAAAAATGACAAACTTGCGATATTCATGGATGAAGATGACAATCATTTTAACTCAACAAATACATCCAGTATATGTGAGAAAGAAATCGTGCACGCGTGTACTAAAATTCGCGATGGTAAAGCCAACGCACACAAGCTGTGTGACAACGAAGTTAGCGCTCATAAAGTTCGAGACGGCGAAGCCCACGTACACAAGGTCGGTGGCGACGATCATTTAATTGGTATGTACAGACGTCCTGCTCATACCGAATGTAGTTTGAATTTTAAATATTTAAATACATCTCAGTATTCATTTATAACATTCTGATTACAACATCAACCAATTTATCAAGGAGTTCTGATTACAACATCAACCAATTTATCAAGGAGTTCTGATTACAACATCAACCGATTTATCAAGGAGTTCTGATTACAACATCAACCAATTTATCAAGGAGTTCTGATTACAACATCAACCAATTTATCAAGGAGTTCTGATTACAACATCAACCAATTTATCAAGGAGTTCTGATTACAACATCAACCAATTTATCAAGGAGTTCTGATTACAACATCAACCAATTTATCAAGGAGTTAGTTAGGAGAGATCGTAATCAGGACGTAGCAATCATACCGAACAAGGAAGTGAAATGCATATCATTCGGCAAGGATTTCACAGCAGAAAGGTTCGTGAAAAAATGAGAAGAAATAACGGTAAAAATGACAACTAGGTTAGCAGAGAGTTTTAGATTCATGGAACACTCGTTGGAACAATTAAAGAAGAAGCTGAGTGACGAAATGTTCACAGAGACGATGAGTTGGTTTCAACATTTCTAATCTAAATATTTCATAAAAGACATTTATCTGTATCAATATAGAGACAGCTTTGAAAGGTTTGATGAAACAGCTATACCACCCATATACAAGCTTTACTCGTCACTATTCAACTCGAATATATCAAAAGACGATACTCAATATGTTCAGGATGAAATGGAACATTCTGCACTGAAAATACTCGGTGATCTTCATGACTAGCATGCCAAAAAAAAACCCACTTTAATGTTGTGTCCAATTTTTAAGAGTTTAGAAATGTATGCATGAAAAACTACAAACTTAATCCTTCTGACAATTACAGTGCTTCCGGCTTAGTTCATGATGCAACCTTGTAACTTACGAGTGTTGAATCAAAACTGTTAACATTTAACGATATGTTTCTGATACTTGAGAGTTAAATACAAGACGGGATAAGCATGATACAGCATCGATACGCCTAAGCCAATCACGATTACTAACTGGATCCTGGTGGAACAATTGTAAATGATGGCAAATACAACAAGTAGAAACGAAATTCCTCCACTATGTATCTTCAATATAAGAGCCGTATGACTTGGCCATGTTTCATTACATGACGGTAAAAACTGTAGATGGGCAACTACTGAACACATTAAATGGATAGAAGAAAATTTGTTAGAAATAGAAGAAGACATTGAAACTGGACACGTTTTAGAGGTTGATTTTGATATACTGAAAGAGCTAAGCGAATACTTGAAGGACTACCTATTAGCACCTGAAGAACATATTCCAAGCATGAATAACATATATGAGCTTCAAAAACATTTGATTGAACAGAACAAAGGAACAAAACCAACGGTACCAAAATTACTAAGTGCATTGAAAAACATGGAAAAATACGTCATTCACAGCATAAATCTAAAGCTTTACAAAGATTTTGTTCTAAAACTTAAAGAGGTTCATAGAGTTGTCCTTTCTGAACAGCAACCGTAGTTAAAATCGTACATCGAGTTGTCCTTTTTGAACAGCAACCGTAGTTACAATCGTACATCGAGTTGTCCTTTTTGAACAGCAACCGTAGTTACAATCGTACATCTAGTTGTCCTTTTTGAACAGCAACCGTAGTTACA
The DNA here is from genome assembly GCA_029931535.1 of Margaritifera margaritifera. Classification (NCBI taxonomy): domain Eukaryota; kingdom Metazoa; phylum Mollusca; class Bivalvia; order Unionida; family Margaritiferidae; genus Margaritifera; species Margaritifera margaritifera. Next base: position 567,366 of record JAQPZY010001419.1, on the reverse strand, counting down.
ATCGTACATCGAGTTGTCCTTTTTGAACAGCAACCGTAGTTAAAATCGTACATCGAGTTGTCCTTTTTGAACAGCAACTGTAGTTAAAATCGTACATCGAGCCCAATTCAAGTTTGATATAAAAAGCCACTAACGATTTCAAGAAGAACGTTTTCAAATTGATAAACAGCCGTGTGTTTTGTTAGCAGATGGAGAATTTGAGGAAAAGAATAACTGTTAAGATATGTCGGAGTGAAAAGTAATTTTTGAAATGTTAAAAAGATCTATCATTTTCCTGGAGAACAATAATAGATGATAATTTGGTTCTGGTTTGCGGGAAAAACAAGAAAATCTAATTAACCAAACAAGTACACGGTAGATTCAAGGCGTTGGAGCTATCGAAGTGGCTAATTTATGAATTCCGGTACACCAAATTGAAAAAAAAAAAGTTTAAGGAAAGAATAAAACTTCTTATGACCGATATAGATTCATTGAGCATCTATGTTGAAACTGACAACTTTTATAGCGACATGAAAGAAAACATCAACATCTTTGACACCAGATACTGAGAAAGAACTACTTGTTCAAATACCTATGGTAAAAAAAAACACATACCGGGACTTTTCAAGGATGAAATAAATGGCACACCTATAAGAGAGTTGTGTGCTTTAAGGTGAAAACTCTATTAGGTCAAGACTGATCACTAAGAGAAAAATATAAGGAGAGGGATACAAAAACTTTGAGATCAGAACGAATGGACATGGATTGTTTATCCAATTATGATGAAAACTTTAAAAATTAACCTGCTTAACTCTTATCATTATGAGATGTATAACATCATAATGAAAAAGGGGCTTTATCAGATAGTAATGATACAAAAGTTTTGATTGACAACATAAACACACTACTTTATGCATATTTCAAGTGAGGCATTTTTAGTAGTCCTATACATTTCAAAACAATAAATTAAATGTCATAATAGATATATATTTCTGTTGTCATGGATTTATGATGGAATGGGATTGCTTTGATCAAAAATATAAAAGACATCATCTCGAAAAACAGTCACTAACTTTGAACATCATATCAGAACTAAAGAAAGATAGGAACATATGGAGAAAATTAAAAAATACTGGTTAGCAAATGAGCACTCATTACAAAATCACGAATGAGTTTGTTATACCATCTCCTTTTAGATACCCTAGCAAAACGTTTTTTTTTTATTATGTTCTTGCTCAGGAGAGTCAACTCGTCACGGAAGGCAAAAAATAATCAACAAAATAAAAATAAAAAAATAAAAAATAAAAAACAAAGAAAGAAAAGTAATCAAATAAATATTGAAACAAATAATGAAGCAGTAGGTGAGGGTGGAGTGGACATTTTAAAAAAATCACAAACATACACAGAGTGTTATCCGTAGCCTTTTATAAAAAAAAAAATAAGTATCGACCTTTTTTTCATGAGATAGAAGTCAATGAGATGAAACGTGGCGAGTTAGATGTTAATCACTTTTAGTAATAGCATTTACAATAATATTTTGAATATAGTAAATGAGTAAGATTGTTAAATATTTGCCTGAGTCCGATTTGCTTCAAGTTTTGAAGGAAATGGCTCGAATGGAGTCCGCTGAATACATTTCATCTAGATCTGTACACAACTGAAAACATAGCCTTTGAAGGCCTATCAAACTTCATTCTATAAACATGGATGCAATGTTTTACGTGATGCATTGCTAAACTCAATGAATGAAATAGAAAATCATTAATTCGAGTTTACCAAGCAAAACAGATGGAAATAACGAAATAATTCGACCACAACATTGTTAAAAACCAAATGAGTCATTTAGTACAATGGCAAAGCCAAAAAAGTCAATTAACAAGAGACTCGACAAAACGTTAGTAAGCTACGTAAAGCAATATATATAGCGATATAAAATAGGTGAACATTTTTGTATCTGTTTAACGGTCTGCCTTTGTATACACAAATGTTAAACAAATCAATAGTTGATCATTTATTTTTACTCATTTAGGTAATGTAGATTATGCGTAGCATATACTGTGAGAGTTTCTGGCGCACCGGCGTTTTTGGTTTAATTTTGTTTTTGAAAAATCAATGAAAAATGGTAGAAGCAACTCTGCGAGTTGCTGGCATGTGTAAATTTTTCAACATTTTCCAAAATATGAATTCTAACAGTCTATATAGTACTTTAATCTCTACTATAGACTGTTCTTACAACACAAAGGCTTACATGGCATGTTTCCAACCGTATATACAAATTGCAAAGTTGTGGGGAGGGACTGTCTAACAGCAAAAATGCACCAAAACCCTATGTGTCAGCGCTGGACTATTTCCCTTTTCCCACAAACACCCACTCCAACCCGCTTGCTTATTTAAGATTGAGATGTCTCAGCTGAGCTGATCAAAACAAGATAAGACAGATCGTGTGACTTTTATACATATCGTAAGTTACATAGATCTATATATGGAAACATGATACTGATATCCACATGAATTTTGTGCTTGACCTTCTACTGATTACAAAATCAAGCGAATCAAATTTTATATTGTGTAGGAAAGCATATAGAAGAAAGACGTAGATAACTTGTAAGATCAGGCCTACTTCTGAGTTATGCAGTAGGTGCTTATAGGAAGAGAATTTTCATGTTTATTTCTATTGTTTTTTTTTCCCCCTTCACTCAGAATCGAGCATGTGCATGTATTGAACATCACCGGTGCAGAGATAACCACGACTACTAATATAGATTTTTTATACGAAATTAAAGTTTACACTTTCACAATTAGTGCCATATGAATGAGTATTAATTTTGAGTATATACTGAAAATTTAAAGAAAAATGTTTGGAAAATGTCAAAAAGTTATATTAAACTTTTATGTTTCTGATGATATACATGTATATTGATCGTCAGTTAGGTGACGGACATCAGACCTGAATGGCCGACACACGTTTAATGTGCCTGTAATTCTGTAATGCCTCACACCTTTACTTCCGAGTGCCGCACTAGGTCAGCTGGTAGAGCGTCGAACTCGTAAATCCAAGGGTAGCGGGTTCGATACGCTCCCAGGCCATCCCGGGTCATCTACCTCTGTTCGTCCATGGCAAAGTCACTTAGCTCCCATTTCCTCGGCAGGATATAGCCGTTATAGTGCCGTTAAAACCAACAAACAAACAATCCATATGTAACAGCAAATTTTAGAATCTGACTGGCATATAGTGATAGGTTGATTGATGCAGCTGGTAAATTGGCTCAGTCTTTGCTAATTGCCAAAAGCAGAAGATATTTTCCCAGAAATTAGCATTTTTTGTCCGTAATTGTATAACCGAAGTTCTCCAAGTTATTAACCAGTCAGAAGTCTTTATTCATTCATTTATCTAAGTTATTAACCAATCAGAAGTCTTTATTCATTCATTTACTCAGTATGGCTCCTTTAACTTTACTGCTCAATAAAACCATCAAACAACGCTGCTCAATAAAATCATGAAAAACGCTGCTCTTTGCTTTAAGAGAAAGTCACGAAGACCAAATTTTTTAGAACATTTATTCTTAAGCACAATGCGGTTAACTTTTGGATTCATTGCAATTACAGCTAAATACAGCAGTCTGACAAGTGGTCCAATACAAGGTATTACTTTCCCTCGATTGTAAGCGTTCAGACGCGAGATAAATAGGATGTCTATTTAAGGGGTGAGAATATAGTGTTTTGAGCACACAATAATGACGGACAAATCGCTCGATTCAAGTTTGGCGTGTTTTTTTTTTTTTATTTTTATTTATTTACAGTTGTTTGCATGTAACTTTCTTATATACTGAACACCGCACAACACTTTTACAGGCTCAAACAGCGTACTGTTAAAATTTGCCTTTCAAACCCAGCAGATTTTTAAAATACTACCAGAGTTTTCGGACACACATTCCTCGTAGATGATCTAAATGTCGTAGAAAATGGTTCCCTTTTGCCGTTATATTTACGGCAGAGATATACATTTAAATGACATCAAAAGCACAAAAGTGGTACGGTCTGAAATATTACTCACATCGACAAAACAGTCTTAAATTCAAGATTTCCGGTATGTCATGTTGTTTTGGTCATACTTAGTTTAAGCTACGATGTAGCACACACACACACACACACACACACGCCTGCGCGCGCCACTCTCCATGTGCAATAAATATGTCTATGTGACACTGTAGGTACGTTTTGTTTATGAAGATAAGCTGATTTTTTTACTTATTGATTTTTTTTTTTTTTTTTTTTTTTTTTTTGGGGGGGGGGGGGGTTCCTGTTATGATATACCTTTGACTTTTAATAATCTCTATTACATTTGGCTAGCAAATTAGCAGTAATCAAAAAATCTGATTGGTTTACACTGGGTACTGCCATAAAGGCTTCCACAGATCTGTAATACAAACGTTCTGCTAATCTAAAAAAAAAAAAACCTCATTGTACGTGTTTTTGGGACCAATAAAGATTTCTTTAGAAATTATATTCTTCTGTGAAACGTTTCATCCTAGAAAAAATTAGGTGGGAAGTGCGAGGGCGGGGGGGGGGGGGGGGGGGGGCAAAGAATAAAAGTGTCAAAACTTAAGCTCTCACACTATTGTAAGTCTGTAAATCTGCACGCACACGCACACATACACACACACACAAAGAAAAAACAGCTTGAAATGGGCGATTTGTCTGACAATGTCTGTGAACGAAATCCGGTATGTAACGTAACCCCTGCATTTGTCATTTTCTTTGTTACAAAAGTTTAAAGTTTGTACCCTATGTGTTTCGTTGACAATAACTGCAGTAACAAAAAGTGAGATTTAGTATACCATGAAATACCTTGTTTTAGTATTTTATGATCCTCATCTTTCAGTTAGTATAAACAATATTTATTCAAGAAAACATATGCATATATATTTCAAGACAATGCAATATCTGGTGATTCAATAGAAACCTGGAAGCTAATGAAAAGCTATCCACTCCCCCCCCACCCCATTACAAATACATTCTAATAAAATCAATGTTTGTCTACTGACTTAAAGTGGATAGATCACTAAGATATAGAAATATATACGTAATCAATTCTAGTATATGTAAGTGCCGTAGAGATCTATAAAATAAGAAAAGATAAGTGTGGTTGTGATCCATGTGCTAATCTGAAGAAAGAAAACCGAGACGAAAAAAAAAAAAAAGGAAAAAAAAAGAAAAAAAACAAAAAAAAAACAACAACAACAACAACAACGAACAAATAAACAAAAAAAAACGTTTAGATAATGTTATGTTAGTTACGACGTGAGGTAAATCAATGTATGTTCTGTTCTTATTTTTGTAAAAGGGTTGCATTACAATGTATATCGATAGATGGGCATACATGTAACTGACGACAGGAAAATAAGAATTGAAAAAGTTTAAGATTGGATAAAATAGCAAGGAGGATCTAACAACTACAAATAAGTAACAATGAATACAAATGAGTCATTAATTATTTGCCAATTGATGCTGATGATGACGATGATGATGATAATAATGAGGATAATGGTAAAAAGAAAAGCAACAGTAACAACAGTGACACAATACTATAATGAGCACTCAGACTATCATAGCATTATTTATCACCATCGCCACATTAACAACGTAACTATATTGATCTCCTATTAATATTTAATTAAACCTTTACAACGGTTTCGACATAAAACAGATCTTTTTCTCTGTGTGGGGTTGCACTAATCCAGATTTAGTACACACTTAAAAGACTCTGCGATAAGTAACTTTGATTACTGATAAACTCCAATCTTCGTGACGTAGAGTGACTCTATTTGAAGTAAATAAATGATGTAATTAGAGATATTATTGTTTGAGCTTGTGTTCGTAATACATTCTTAATAGCATTTAGTACCATGTGTCTGACCTGCCACACTAGACATGCTGTCGTCCTTACGGCAATATATTTATTAACATTGCTCGCTTTTGTTCTATTAGGCAAACTTTTCATAACATCCATTTTGAATAATATCCTACCTGCCTGCCTTAGGCGCGACCGTGACTCACTTGGTGTAAACAAATAAGAGAGATAATAAGCTGAAGGGACTGAAAGCCAGTCTATTCCGATACTTGAGGTATCAATCCTGCATATCAAATTCTGATAATACATAATCCCATCTGTCGGGGAGCTTGGCTTAAATAAAGTTGTCAGGTCCAATGTCCACGTCAGTCAACCTTCACTTCAAACGATATTAGTGCTTCATTCATTCGGATCTAATTCAAGCAGGACCAGATAGCGCCACTAGTAAACTCGAACGTGAATGGACAAAATGGTTGACTCTGGCTGGACTAACATAAGTTTCAATGTTTTTAACCCATACAAAAGCAGTACATAACGTCATAGTATTGATCAAAAAGATTTTTTTTTCTCCAAAGTTTCCAGCCACTTGCTTTCGCCTCTCTTTGACTTTTGACCCACCCTGTATTTTCACAACCATAGCAGACCATACCCAATCGTGACGGACCGTAACCAACAGAAATAAGGCACTTCTCGTGCATCTAGCTTAGCAGTGAAGGAACAAGATAGAAGAAACAATCTTTATTCCACTCATGTCACCTTGTGACAAACGAGGAATGTATATTAGTCAAAAGTAAATAGTTATCTACCTTTGTGTATTAAGTCGATATGTAAATACAAAACTAGTGACAAGATGCACCAAGTATACACAGTAAGAAACTGTACAAATTTGATAATAAGACCACCCCCCGCTCTCTCCCTTACTTTGTGTCTCCCTCCAGTATGCATAATCAATTATAATATATGTACTAGCAACGGAGAGCTTCATTAAAAGAAATTATAGGTATGGAAAAGTTGGCACTGCTAAAAAATACCTGTGTAATAGTTTCATCAGAGTACATGGACTTGCCAACTAATAATGTCCTAATTATAAGCAGGGGCAGATTAAGGCTTTGGGGGGCCCGGGGCACTTAAGATATAGATCTACAAATACACCCTGAAAGATGTTCTTAAACTGTCCTTTATATATGTATAATTATTATAGCTATATTAGGCTAAGTATTATACGGTTTTGACCTATATATGGTTTATTTAAACACATGTAATTTTATTCACGGCAACCAGGGTGGCCCCTGTAACTGAGGGGGGGGGGGGGGGCGGGTTACGTGCCTCCAGCGCCCTCATCTTAATCCGGCACTGATTGTAAGTTTGTAAGTAGAGATACGGTAATGTGAAGAGAACATGATTATCAGCTGATTCGATATGCCCGCATGTATAGTAGGTTTTCTGTTGAAAAGATGATTTTGTTTTTAAAAAATCGTTATTTAAACTACTACATTTGGTTCTCAGTCTCTATGCCTGGATTGAACCACCCGATCACCAACCTAATAATATGAAGGAGTTAAACGTGTATCTGATTATAGTCAGCTTTTAAATTTTGAATAGACGGGTTGTTTATTTTTCTATTGGTAAAGTGTTTCACATTTGAATTGTAGATGACGAAAATTAATTTTGATACAAAATTGTCCTATACAAAGGGCGTCAAAAATAGCATATGATGATTTAGTGGTGTAGGACTCATTGTTAATAACAAAGGGTAACATTAAATCTTGTAAGTATTCTTGAGCAAGACCGTGGTACGTTTTAAACAACTTAATTAGTCTATGCTTGCAAAGTCGATTACCCAGGTTCTCCCACACGGTTTCCTTGTATAATAGTGTCCGGGACGAAGTCTTGGTAGCACCCAGTGCTGGATTACCCAATAGGCAGACTAAGCATGTACTTAGGGCACCAGCAAAGCAGGGGTACCCAAAAAAAAAAAAAAAAAAAAGAGAAATTACATTTTGTTGTTGTTTTTTTTTTTTTTAATTTTATTAGGTTTGCTTAGGACACCAGCAAAGCAGGGGCACAAAAGAAAAAGAAAAAAGAAAAAAGGAAATTACGTTGTTTGCTGTTTTTTTTTTTTTTTTTTTGGGGGGGGGGGCACCATAATCTTTTCGGTGCTCAGGGCCTCTAAAGGTCTTAATTCGGCCCTGGTAGCACTTGTTACTGTTCTCATAGCTTACGAATTCTTTTTCAGTGATTCTTTTTCTCGCATAATACAGTTATCCCATATATAATAAGCACAGTCAAACAAGGAACGTGTATAAGATTTATACAATCTTTCCAAGGAAAAACGATCCAATATATATTTCAATTTCTTCAAAAGTATTATCTGTCTCCCGGACATTTTCAGACAAATACTTGATATGTGCATGCCAAGTGGCATCAAAAGACAATATAATATCTAAATGCTTATGTTGGGATACTTCTTGAATACCTTTGCTAGTCATCAGCAGTATAGGATAGTTATTTGGATTACGTTTTCGTGTTATAAGCATTGACTTGGTTTTATCTGCAATAAAAATCACTAGCCACTGACGGGAATTCATGTAATTTTTAATATCCGAATTTAGAATTTCACCTACTTCATTTGGATTTGCATCTATGATATATGATATAGTTTCGTCTATGATATTGTATAGTTCGTCAGCGAAAAGCTTAATTCATGATTTTATATGGTTTACAATACCATTTTCGTATACTAAAAACAATAACGGTCATTGGATTGATCCATAACTCCTGCGTTAATGTTTTGAAAGTCCGAAAATCGGGAATTCATAACAACTCGTTGCTCGTAACGATACATAATTTTGTTTAACCACGACACTAAACTACTTTGAATGCCGATATTTCTACGTTTAATAATCAATCATGTGTATCAAACACTATTAAATGCTTTACTTATATCGAAGAAAACAGTTCTAACTTTCATTCCTGGTCCATAGCTAGGCAAATCATATTATAAATATATAACAACTGATAAGTTGTAGAGTCACATGGTGTAAATTCTGATTTATTTGGTACAATCAAATCATGCTGAAGAATATAATTATAAAAATATTTATAGACACGCTTTTCAAATACCTTGGACAAAATACAAAGTAGTGACATTGGGCGATAATATGAAACATTTGTTCTACAACCTTTTTTATGTACTGGGACCACATTTGCAAGTTTCCAAAACTTTTGACATCTTTAAATTTTAAGAGAAATATTAAATATTCGACACAGCGGGTACGTGACTGTACTTTCAATTCACCTAAGTAGCTTGTAATTTAGTAAATCCTGGCCATACACCTTAGTTTGATCTAAGAAGATTAAGACTTTGTATACGTTGTCTTCACTAATATTTATGGGAGAAAGAGGTTGGTACGGCAATATACGCATGACTGGTTCAGAAATTTGACAACGTGACATATTATCAATTTGTATGCTAGACTGATAAAAATAAATCATGATATATTTTAGCTTACTCTCAACCATCAGTTACTGTAGTCCAAGTTACAATCAGTGATTCACAAAATTTCTTCTTAGATTTACCCTGGATTTATTTAATAAGTTTCCACTATTCCTTGGGGTTATCTGAAGAATTGTTAATTTTGTCTGTCAGCCGTTGATTATAAAATTATTTTTATTCACGTATTTTGCTAATAATCCAATTTCTTTTCTGCCAATATAAAACAATAACCAATGTTGTGGGGTTTTTTCGAGCGTTTCGCTCAATCGTAAAGCCATAAGATTTCTAATTTCAGGGTGCATCCAAGGCGGATCTTTAGTAACCGTTTTATGTGGCACACATTTGCTCACTGCAAACACAAAGTCAGACTTAGAAAGCTGTCTGGAGATAGAGGAAACAAAACGAGTTCTAATGTTAGTATGGATAAGCTTAAAATATATACCATGTTGAATGCTATATTGAATGACTTATCGCTCAGTTTGGATATAAAAAGTACTGATTCCAACAAATGGCTTTTCGATCAAAAAGAAGCCTTTTATATGAACGTTGACAAGTATGATCCATTAAACTGTAGTCTTGAGGACGAATTAATTGAATAGTTCAAAAACAAAAAGCTTGCTTAAATCTGAAAAACGACGATAATAAAATAACATATTTTTTCAGTGTTGTGGAGTAAATTTTAAACGCTCTATCTAGAGACCGACAGAGGCCAACAATAAAGTACAACCTGAATAAATACGCTTGTTGGTTTAACATATGTCTAATGAAAATAGAAGACATCAGCAAATGTGTATACGAATTCTATATACTAGTATCTGGTAACATCTATGAGCTTGTAGAAGACAAATATTTTAGGCCAGTGAGAATCTTAACAAGTGGAACTAGACACAATTTCCTGGTATACCTATCACTGTAACACGTGTGTATTTTTCAGCTGAATTGCAATAAACTATTTGCGCATTTTTATTTACACAATGTATAACGACAATTTTGTTATCTCTTAACTTTTAGGTCATGGAATATAGATGGGGTTGGCAAAAAGATCAGTGATCAGGAAGTTAAAGATATAGGTTGTGAGTATGACCATTATGTCCGTACAAGATTATGGCTCTTGCATCAAAACACAGTAATAAAACGGCAAGAGGAAGGTTGGGTGGAGGAGAGAGAGGGCAGAGGTTGGGTGGAGGAGAGAGAGGGCAGAGGTTTTGGAGGGTTGGGTGGAGGAGAGAGAGGGCAGAGGTTGGGTGGAGGAGAGAGAGGGCAGAGGTTTTGGAGGGTTACTGTTGCTTCTGTAGCGACAGCTTATATCCGTATACAACAAGGTTAAAAACAAACAATCCATACAACCTCAAAATCAAATTACAAGATTGCTTTTTTGGGTGGGACATACATGCTTACCTTTGTACTTATTATAATCCACCCTGTGACTCAACATATTTTTTCCGACCAGTTTGAGACACTTGAGCAAAAAATTGCTAAATTATCTAATATAGGCTAAGTCTGTCTTATGGGTGACTACAGCGCTATGCTTGACTTTATATAAAATGATTTAGACACCCCTCCCTCCTAAACATAGACGGTAGCTGTGTGGATGCAAAGCGTACGATGAGAAAGTCACGCTATAATACAGAAAAACCTAATGACAAATGTATTGATCGATATGTGTGAGTTCACAAATACAAATTCTCAGTTGTAGAACCCCTGATGGATTACCTTGGCAAGCTGACATGCTATCGCCGTTCTTGCAAAAGTGCTTTGACTATACAATAGTTTTTGACCTATTTATGGATAATGTGGTAGTTCTAAATGTCCACAAAGTCACAGTTAATTCTATCCAAAGTCCCATTACAACTGTATATAACGTAACATCAATTTTGAGTTACTGTCTATACTCGTGTGTAAGTCGGATCCATCTGCAAACTGCATAGACACAGATCTACCGTCGTATAATGCTCTGGCAGATCTGGGTCTATGCGGTTTGCTAGGAGTAATCAGAAGAACAAACATAGAGCCTGATCTGCTGGCTCATTATGCAATGGCAGATCATGATGTTTGTTGTTTGCAGTTGAACCCAACTTATACGCGAGTAAAGACGGTATTTAATGTCAGTAACGTACAAAACAATACCAAATAAGATAAATACCAAGAATCTCAATAAGAATGTCTTTGGAAAACAATTAAATTCAAATGGATCCCTCAACAAATTAAACACTCTTTTCATAATACAAAATGGAACAGTCTAGAAGAAATAAACAATTTAACATCGTATTCGACCTCGACGTAAATGGCCGAATGGCCGAACACGTCGTTAATCCAACGAACGAACGAACGAATCGTATTCGACAAAAATAGTCCTCGAGGCGAGACATTTTAAAAGGCCCCGCCCCCATCCAAACACAAAGTTCGGGAAAAAAAGGTTTCTTCATACAAGTGAGAATTTAATAATTTAGCGTTACTAGCAATGCAATATCCAAATAAGCCATAAATTAGGGGCAGATTATTTCTGGTTTAAAAAGCAGCTTAAAAAAAAAAAAAAAACCTATTCGAATATTAGCAGTGATTGTATGGAAAAACACCAAGATACTGGAATCCCAGCTAATATTTATCATAAAGTACGTGAACACTTGGGAACCTAAAAATTGAAGAATGGAAAAGCAACAATACAAACTCTGTTTTGAATGAATTGATAGTTCAAGAGAATGAGCCTTCGTCTAGGGCAATAAACTATCCCTTCTCAATGAACGAGGTCGCTAGAGCTATTAAAGTACTGAAAAGCAACAAATCTTGTACCACCGATTGAATCTTTAATGATATGTTCAAATATGGATGCACTGCCTTATCTACACTCTTACGAAAGTTATTTAATATAATTTGATCCACAGGGCACAATCCACATGCCTGATAACACGGATTTCTTCCTCCAGTACATTAAACGGATCGAAATCTGACCTTAACAATTATAGAGACTTCATCATATCCAGTTGCTTAAGAAAAATGTTATTATCTCTGCTAAAAATAGACTCTAGGATTTCTTCAAAACCAGTAATAAAATTAATGATAACCAGGATGGATTCAGTAAAATGTCGTAAAACAGCCAAAAACTTACTGAAAATACTTAGATTTGGCCTAGTGGAAAGTTTTACAGAATTATTAAATTCTATCAAATTTTATAATCTAATCACAGATAGTTTTGTAACTAATATTGGTGTAAAACAGGGGGGTAATCTAACCCCCGTATTCTTTAATATTTTTCTGAATGACTTGAGTTTTCCAGCTAATATGTGTCACCCTCCAACATTTGACACTTTTAAATTTACCCACCTTATCTGGAAAGACGACTTGGTTCATCGTAGCTAGCACCGGCGATAATCCGCTACGCTCCTTTATCACCCGTGGCTTCCTGCGCTGAGATTTCTTCGTTTTTCATGAGTACACATAAACAAAAATGCGTCATCAACAACGCGATGTAACAGTCTCCTACACATATATGAATGTTCCCGTTTTATCCACCGATAAGTGACTGTGGTTGGAAGAGAAACTTTGATTGGCTCATTCAAGGTTTGGTTTTGTGGGTTTAACGCTATTTTTCAGCACATGATAGGCTGATAGGCCAGTATATTTGACGGAGGAAGAACTCGGGAAAACCCCGAGAAGAACAACCGATCCACGGGAAGCTACTGGCAAGCTTTCTCACATACCCACGTTTCCCGAGCCAAGGATCTAACCCACGCAGACTGAGGTGAGATGTCAGTAATCTCTAAAGGAGAGCTCCTTAGACCACTCGGCCACCCGGGGCCCCGATTGGCTTATTCAAACAGCGCGAAAGGTCGTGCTGGGTCACAATGGCGAGAAAAATTTACTCTCTCACGCAGTGATTGGTTAAGCAGATGTATGCATATTCATGAGAAACAGGGAAATCTCCGCGCAGGCGGTCACGGATGATAAAGGAGCGTACCGGATTATCGCCCGTGGCTTGCGACGATAGACTTTGTTATACTTTCAGAGACACCCGGGGGCTTAACAAACTGCTTGGACACACCAAGTACTGCCAAAATTGGCACATTAACAAGAATATTAACAAATATATTGTTATAGTTATTCAAAAAGGAAATAAAGTATGAGATATCACAAGTTTTCACTCCAAGGTAATGACCTTACTATGACATATACATATAAGTATCTTGGTTGTAATTAACTCTAACGGTACATTCAAACATAAGCGAGACATCATTTATAACAAGGGCTCAGAAATGCTGTTTAAAGCCAAAAGAGCATTCTCTGGTTCACTACCTAAACCATTAATATATTGTAAATTCCGCACCGTTTTCAAACTAATAGTATAATATAAATGGGAAATATGGGGTGCAGACTTTATTTCAAGATAGATTCAAACTGATAGTGTAATATAAATGTGAAATATGGAGTGCAAACTCTGTTTCAAGATAGATTCTTTAATTTGATTGTGAAAAAAACTCTTGACAAATTTCAAACTAAAGTCTGTAAATCAAATGCTGTTAAAATAACCTCTAAAAGTGAATTATTGCGATATCTCCTGATAAATGATATCAACCTACAAATTGTTAAATATTGGTTGGGTCGGCTGGGTCGTTTCTGCCCACATACATTTTATTGGGAAATAAAGTTGAGCAACAAAGTACCAGTGATCTAAGTGACATATCAGCTGATTATATATTTTAAAAAAATTAAAAAACCCAACTTAAATTAATGAAACAAAAACCCCAATTGTACGTGAGATGATGGCATTGTTCTATATACAAATCAAATGAAATAATGTAACACTGTTTATCTTGCATTACCAATTTAATAGTGAAATATTTTCAAAGCAGCTTATTCACCTTTTGTGCGAAATTGAAATAGTTTGCTTTATTTTATTGAGAAAAAATACAATTACTAACAGTGAAAAAAAATCATGAAAACAGGGCCCATGCCGTAACATGTTTTCATCTATATATATTGGTCTGAGTATGTTAATGCTTTTGTTAGATTTATGTAGAATTTATCTTTATACTGTGTATTACTCTGTATACTGATAGTCCCAAATGACACTTATATAATAAAAATGAAAATGGGATCCTGTCAAATATTTATGATTTAATTCTATACAATATAATACGTATATATTCTGCTGATCTTGTGCGCCTCATATTAATCGCAATAACGAAAATGATAACGTAACGAACATTAAGGTGTTATCTCTTTGGAAAGATAAAATATATGTTAGTAATCTTTGTATAAATCACCATATGTTATTTGTTTTCTCTCAATTCCTAATGAATCATTTAATTTTATGCAAATTACTAGCACTAAATTGATTGATGCCGCTGTAGGTACACATCATATCACGGTCTGTTTAATATTTGGTATGATCAGTATGCCCTTAATTAATTTAATTGCAAACAACAATGATGGGATCATCTTACCATCCATTTGCTAAACTGTTTGAATACCCTCCTGGAAGAGAGAGAGAGAGAGAGAGAGAGAGAGAGAGAGAGAGAGAGAGAGAGAGAGAGAGAGAGAGAGAGAGAGAGAGAGAGAGAGAGATGTTTAGGTACAAGATTGTTCATTTGAAAATTAAACAACTAAGAACACAACTGTGTTAACCAAATTTGATTCATGTTGTAATAAATCATAGCAAAGTTTTATGCGCAGTATAACATAACAAACATCAGTAGTATACAGAAATAATGTTGTTTTTCCCCCTCATTTTAAATAGGCACACTTTTTTATCGTTAACGAGCATCCATTTATTGTACAAAATACTTAAAATACTTATTAAAGGCTATTAACTTAAAGAGACCGTCACTAATTGCGCATTTCATTAGCTGTCCAATTAAGGATCAAAGATGATATTTTCACGTTTTTGTAAAGGAACGATAAGTATTGCAAACATTACATACGGAAGGTCTGTAGTCTTTCTTTCAAAACGGATTAGTGGCATTGTCTTCTTTTAGTTGTATTTACGACTTTGATTTATGTAGACTGATATGGTTCTAAACCCTTGTATATTAACTTAAAGAATCCGCAACTAATTGCGCTTGTAAGTTGTGGTCCAATTAAGGATAAAAAAGATGACAATTTGTGTCAATGAAAGATATATGTTACATAAAAAAATAAAAGATAACAAAACTTTACTGGAAAAAGAATTATACTCGGTCATACATATCGGCACATGAATCAAGTACAATTAAGGTTCTATGACATGAGAAACCATAATGGTGCATTAAAAAGGGATGAGAGAGAGAGAGAGAGAGAGAGAGAGAGAGAGAGAGAGAGAGAGAGAGAGAGAGAGAGAGAGAGAGAGAGAGGGAGGGAGAGAGAAAGAGAGAGCATGGATTATCGAGGTAATGGAAATCGTCACCCAAAACGTTATTCTGACATTCGGTACAGTTTCTTTCTTCATATGGATTCCTATTATTTCGAATATTTTCAACATGTGATTTGTAGATTGACGACCTAAATTTTAAGATAGGTAAGTACAATTTTTTTTATTAAATATTTTTCGTATTTGAATACAGGTTTTAAAATATGTAAAAATGTTGTCCTTTTGACATTTTTTTTCTCTAAAACAGATAACCAGTTATGTCTGTGCTGATCTAAGAGGACGATCTTAATATAAATCGTAGCACCTCCCTTCCTCATAAAACTATGAGAAAACCTTTTGCAAATGTTTTATAATTACACCTTTACAAATAAACATTAATTTTCTCATTAAAATCTTTTTTTTTTTTTATCTAGGACTCAATTATAAGACGGAAAGATATATCATTAATTTATAGACCCCTCACCCCCCCACCCCCCCAAAAAAATTCACCATTTTGCAAATCAGTTACGTACATTAGTCAATCCAATAATAAACCTGATGATAAGAAACAACGGACACAGAAAACATCTATTTAACTAAGTTTAAATGAATTAATAAATTTATTAAAAATCAATAATCAATAAACGGTACCATTAATAGTATTTATTTAAGTTAATTTTGTTAACTTTTCAAACATTAGGCCGAAAATTTTATTTATTATTCTATTCACTTTTGCACAATACATAGATTTACCTAACTATATAAATTATGCATTAACGTTCTCTTATGCTTAAATGTACATGAACTCTTTATATACTGTCTATATCAAAGTATAGTGGGTCGAAATGACCCGCAAATGCTGGACGAATTGACCCGGTTGAAATAGCTGACCGAAACAACCCGGCCGAATCGACCCGGGACGAACTGGTTTTGGGCCGAAATGACTATAAGCCATTTGAAGCACTCTCCTCGTTAACAATAATATTTACTTTTATAATGTGACTGATGTGATTAATGAAGGCATAATATTGCAAACATTGAAACATGCTAATGAGGTATTCAAAGAAAATTATACATACAATATTGTAATAATGTCAGATAGTAACTAATAAGCATTTACAGCAGAAACAAGTTACTGTATACTAGCAAATCAACAAATGGAAAAAAGAAGCAAAAAAAAAAGATGTTGGCATTGATGGAGTGGGGGGGGGGGATAATGGACTTTTAACTTCAGTTCAGGTGGTACATATTTATAATGACCAAATACTTACCGGAGATATAATAGCTAAATATTGGCAACACCTGAATAATCTACCATCCAAGAGAGATGCTTCTCCATGCAATATGAAAGTACATTACAGACATGAGAATTCATGGATATCATATGCAATATGAAAATACATTACAGTCATGAGAATTCATGGATATCATATGCAGTATGAAAATACTATCATATGCAGTATGAAAATACAGTATAGTCATGAGAATTCATGGATATCATATGCAGAAAATATTGACAAAAATGAAATGATCAACGATGTTTCGCAATCAACTGTAAATTTTTACAAAAAAATTAAACAATAAACAAAAGTTGCAAGACACCGAGAAATTATAATATTACAGATATTTAACCAGACCATACAAGCTCTCACCCTACCAAATCAAAGTTCATAATAGCAATTTTGGACAAGCTTTAATCGAATTGAGATTATGAGCACACAAGCTAGATATCGAGACCGGACAACATAAATTCATACAAGGGTCATACAGGATATGTTCTGATGGAATAAAACAAGACTGTCAACTTTAGCAGATGTATACACATTGTTACGACTCTATGGTCTAAGAAAAATGTAACAGAAAGAAAGTGAAACCAACAAATCAAGTAAAAAATCAACAAACAATTTATTACTAGATAATTAAAATGAAAAATGAAAAAGTCACTTACAGTAATGTGTTTTGAAATCCTAATAATCCAATAAGAATGATTGTTCTAATCACAAGTCCTAAATATAGAATGTTCCGAATTCACGGCTGTGTCCTTGAATGTTATGATGTGTTAATGGTCTCGAAAGTCCTGATGTACTAGTAATCTTGATGTGCTGAAGTCAAAATGAAGTATTCCAAAATCTCTGAATAAGTTCACATAAATTCCAAAATTGTCAATTAAAAATCCAAAATCCAAAAGTTTATGAGCACTGTTATAATCCAATGAATATTTAAAATAATTCCTCTCTTAGAATTTGGAATGAATTTTCACAACTGTAATAGCTCTTTACAAGACTGATGGTAATGTCAAAACTGAATAAATGTCCACCAAACATGGTATATATAAAGATTGGTCACATGACAGAATGTTCTAGAATATGAGTCATCTTAATGGAATTCTAACTGTAAACAAAATTCAACCTTGACCTTCAAATTGAGAAAACATTATATTGATCAAAACAACCTAATTCAAGGACACTAGTTATACATGTTTTTCCTAATAAACATAAAGATTTAAGCAAATATTAAAGTGAAGAAACATTTATAATTTCCTAAAATATTTATAATATTATATAAACATCATACATAACACCTCCCTTCATAAAGAAAAAGAAAGATTTATATAATAAAGCTTTCTTTTGAATATACATCTAATACTATAATAACCCAAATTACATAAGAACATGTTTTATGATACTGGACTTAATTACATCAAGCAATATTACATTTCAAGGCACGTGAGAGTGCATCTGCAATCACATTGTCTTTTCCCCTGATGTGTTTGATGTCAATGTTATATTCTTGCAATATCAAACTCCATCTCAACAATCTCCGATTTTTATCTTTCATTTTGTTGATGAAAGTAAGGGGATTGTGATCACTGTACACAATAATTGGAGAAAGAGCTGAGGTGACATACACTTCAAAATGCTGTAAAGCCAATATCAAAGCCAAACATTCCTTCTCAATTGTGGAATAATTTTTCTGATGTTTGTTTAGTTTTTTAGAAAAATAACACACAGGGTGATCCACACCACTTTTGTCTTCCTGAATCAATACTCCACCAACCCCTACATCACTTGCATCAACAGATAATTTAAATGATTGGCTAAAATTTGGTGCAGAAAGAACTGGTGCATTCTTAAGCATGGCCTTTAACTTGTCAAAAGATTCCTGACACTTGTCAGACCAATTAAATTTGGTTTTCTTACTCAATAAACTTGTCAAAGGTTCAGCAATTTTGGAAAAATTGGAACAAAATTTCCGATAATATCCAGCCATACCTAGAAATCACATCAGTTGCTTTTTACAAATTGGAACTTGAAATTCAGAGATAGCTTTGACCTTAGCTTCTATAGGTTTAACTTGACCTTGTCCCACAATATGTCCTAAAAATGTGACACAAGCATGGCAAAACTCACTTTTGCTCAAATTAATTGTCAAATTCGCATCACTGAGTCGATCGAAGAATTTTCGAATGGTTTCCAAATGATCTTCCCAGGTGTTGTTGTAGATAATGACGTCATCGATATAAGCGTCACAATTATCAAGACCAAATGTTATCATGTTCATCAGACGTTGAAACGTTGCAGGCAAATTTTTCATTCCAAACGGCATGACTTTATATTGATAAAGTCCATCTGGAGTTGCAAATGCTGAAATTTCTTTTGCCCTTTCCGTCAGTGGAATTTGCCAGAATCCTTTTAAAAGGTCAAACTTGGTGACATATTCCGCATTTCCAATTTTATCAATGCAATCGTCCATTCTTGGGATTGGAAATGAATCAGTTTTGGTGACACTGTTGACTTTTCTATAGTCAGTACACATACGGAATGTATTATCTGGCTTGGGAACAAGAATACATGGTGAACTCCAGTTACTTTTACTTGGTTCTATGAAATCATTCTCCAGTAAATACTGAATTTCTTTCTTCAGATAGTTCTGTTTGAGAGGATTCATCCTATAAGGATGCTGTTTCACAGGCGCAGAATCTACAATGTCAACGTCATGATAAATTTTACTTGTTCGCGTTGGAACATCAGGAAACAAGTGCTCATATTCATGTAATAGCTGTTTTAGTTCATTTCTTTCCTGTTGTTGTAGATGTGAAAGTTTCTGGTCTAGGTTGTTCAATATTTCTGAATTCCGAAGATTGGTTATACCAGAGTCACTATAGTCTGATCGTATTCCATCGTTGATATCTTCACTGTGTGGGACAGGTACAACTAAATTAACTGAATAATTAGCTGGGCTATCTCTGTCAAAATATTCCTTTAAGATATTTATATGACAAAGTTGTTTCTGTTTCCGTCTCCCAGGAGTGTTAATGATATAATTTAAGTCATTTACTTTCTTTTCAACGGTATAAGGACCAAAAAATTTAGCCTGAAGAGGATTCTGAGGTATGGGAAAGAGAGCCAGAACTTTGTCACCAGGTTTAAAACTCCTTTCCTGTGAATTTCTGTCATACCTTAATTTCATTTTTGACTGGGTATTGTGAAGATTAGTTCTTGCTACTTCACAGGCCTTTGACAACTTGTATTTGAAATCAGAAACATAATCAAGAAGATTAATCTTTGAATCTTCATTTGAAAGAAGTTTCTCTTTCAATAATTTCAATGGTCCACGGACAGTATGACCAAAAACTAGTTCAAAGGGACTAAAACCCAACGACTCTTGAACTGATTCCCTAACAGCAAACAACAACAAATGAACACCCTCATCCCAATCCTTTTCTGTATCAAAGCAATATGATCGAATCATACTCTTCAAAGTTTGATGAAATCTTTCCAAAGCACCTTGACTTTCAGGGTGATAGGCAGAAGATTTAAACTGTTGGATGCCTAATTCATGCATAACTTGTTGGAAAATTCCAGACATAAAATTTGACCCTTGATCCGACTGGACAGATTTGGGAAGGCCAACAAGTGTAAAAAACTTCACCAAAGCTTTCACAATAGTTTTAGTTTTTATATTTCTCAGAGGAATTGCCTCTGGAAATCTTGTAGATGCACACATGATGGTCAACAAGTATTGGTTGCCTAACTTGGTTTTAGGTAAAGGACCAACACAGTCTACTATTATTCTACTAAATGGTTCATCAAATGCAGGAATAGGTTGCAGATGAGCCTTAGGTATCTTCTGATTGGGTTTTCCTACCATTTGACAAGTGTGACAAGGTCTGCAGTATTTAGAAACATCACTTTTGAGTTTCGGCCAATAAAAATGATTCAAGATCTTGTGAACAGTCTTACGGACTCCTAAATGACCAGCCAAAGGAGTTTCATGGGCTAAATTAAGAATTTCCTGTCGATATGACTTAGGAACAACAATTTGATAGCTCACTGACCACTCGTCACCAGCGGCTACATCAGGTGGTCTCCATTTCCTCATAAGGACCCCATTTTTCACAAAGTAACACACTGGAACTTGTGTGGCTTCAGTTTCACTAATAGCCCTCTGAAACAAACAAGATATCTCGGGATCTTGCTCCTGTTCAACGACAAGGGATTGTCGTTTGTCATCCTGATTAGAACAAAGAGAATGAGTTGCCAAAAGAGGATCACTGTGATCAATACCATTTGATTGATCAATACCTGAGGAAAAAGTGACCTCATCAAAAGACTGACCAATACATGTGTCAGCTAAAGGAATAATATCCTGATCAACATCACTCTCAAGAGCTCTTTTTGCCATAGCTCTAGTAACTGCACAAGCAGGGTACAAATCAGGGATTTCAGTTTCGACAGGATCAACTTTCTGATCCAAACAAGGCTTGTCAGTTACAAGTGGATTAACCACAACCTTATCTCCAGCTAGGTCATTGCCTAGTAATAAATGAACACCCTCCATGGGTAAAGAAGTCACTGCCCCAACAGTCACAGGTCCAGAAACTAAGTCTGATGCCAAATTTACATAATGGAGAGGAACATTTACAAAGCCGCACTCTACTCCCTGAACAAGAACACTTTCACTTGAAGAAGACTCCTCAGACAAAGGCAAAGTACCTGATAATGAAAGACTCTGAGAAGCTCCAGTGTCCCTTAATATTTTAATTGGGATAGGTTTGGCAGAATCACCAATAAGTGATATAGAACCTTCTGACATGAATAGGTTCATAAGCCTCCAAAATAGAATCAGACTGGGGTTTGTTTGACCCAACAAATGTATTGCTTTCAATACAAGACCGTGACCTTGACCTCTTTGAAATAAGAGCATTTGGAAAAGCTCTGTCTTTTCTCTGTTGCTTATTTTTTAACTTGAAGCAATCAGAAATAACGTGCCCTTTCGTTTTACAATAAGTGCACGTAGGAAGAGATAAGGATTTCTGATCAGTCTTATCAGATGTTTGATTCCTAACAGTTGTGCTGTTGTGAAATTTGGAAGTACTCGAATGAGATTGAAATGGTTTTTTTACCAGAAAACTGCTGAGAGGAGGATTTATTACCAAATGAAATTTTGTGAGTCAAGGAATAATCATCAGCCATACGAGCAGCATTTTCCAAAGTTTCCACATTCTGCTCGTCAAGATAGGTTTTAACATCACTATGGATGCACCTCTTGAACTCTTCAATTAATACGAGCTGTCGGAGGTTATCATAACCTTGATCAACTTTCTTGGCTGAGCACCACCTATCAAATAGTTGTTCTTTATCCCTTGCAAATTCGACATGAGTTTGTCCAGTTTCTTTTCTACAATTCCTAAACCTTTGTCGATATGCCTCTGGTACCAACTCATAAGCTTTCAAGATGTACTCCTTAACCACATCATAATCAGTGCTTTGTTGTACTGACAGTGAAGTGTAGACTTCACGAGCTTTGCCAATAAGTACACTCTGTAATAACAAAGTCCAATGCTCTCTGGGCCATTTCAAGTTTTCAGCTATTTTCTCGAAATGAAGAAAGTATTTATCTACTTCTTTTTCCTGAAAAGGGGGTACTAACCTAATATATCTAGTAACATCAAAACCTGAACTTGTATTTAAAGGAGTGGAGTGTGCTCTGTTTGCCAGTTCTAATTCTCTTAACTTAAATTGCATTTCCCTTTCTTCTCTTTGCATCTGCATCTGCATTTGTATTTGTCTATCTTCTTTCTCTCTCTCTCTCCATCTGCATTTGCCTCTCTTCTTTCTCTCTCTCCATCTGTATCTGCATTTGTCTCTCTTCTTTCTCTCTCTCCAACTGCCTCTCTTCCTTTTCTCTCTCCATCTGCCTCTCTTCTTTCTGCATTTGGATCTGCCTCTCTTCTTTCTGCATTTGGATCTGCCTCACTTCCTTCTCTCTCTCTCTCTGAATCTGAAGCTTTGCCAATTCTAAATCCATCTGGTTCTTTAACTCTAATTCCCTTAATTTCCTGTCAGAACCAGATACAGGCTTTCTCTTCAAACTTAAAGCACTATTTTCAAAAATTCCCTTACCTACTAAATACTGAATTAAAATAATCTTTATCTACTGTTTTGTCAATGATACTTTTGCCTCAGATAGACTGTATTTTCTGGCAAGCTCGAGCAACTCATCCTTTCTCATGCACTCTAACCCCTCCTCGGTAGGTTTTGAAATGAAATTCTGAACATTAGATGCCATTGTAAATGCTTGTTGGTTTCACACAAAAAAATTTCTATTTAAAAATCTTTGCCAAAGACAAAAACAAAAAAAAAAAAATTCCAAGAGAAAATCAATATGAATTTCAAAGATAAATTTAATATCTCTAATATGCTTTAAAGAAATTCAGATCCCAGAAGACGAGCCCCCAATTTCTGTTACGACTCTATGGTCTAAGAAAAATGTAACAGAAAGAAAGTGAAAACAACAAATCAAGTAAAAAATCAACAAACAATTTATTACTAGATAATTAAAATGAAAAATGAAAAAGTCACTTACAGTAATGTGTTTTGAAATCCTAATAATCCAATAAGAATGATTGTTCTAATCACAAGTCCTAAATATAGAATGTTCCGAATTCACGGCTGTGTCCTTGAATGTTATGATGTGTTAATGGTCTCGAAAGTCCTGATGTACTAGTAATCTTGATGTGCTGAAGTCAAAATGAAGTATTCCAAAATCTCTGAATAAGTTCACATAAATTCCAAAATTGTCAATTAAAAATCCAAAATCCAAAAGTTTATGAGCACTGTTATAATCCAATGAATATTTAAAATAATTCCTCTCTTAGAATTTGGAATGAATTTTCACAACTGTAATAGCTCTTTACAAGACTGATGGTAATGTCAAAACTGAATAAATGTCCACCAAACATGGTATATATAAAGATTGGTCACATGACAGAATGTTCTAGAATATGAGTCATCTTAATGGAATTCTAACTGTAAACAAAATTCAACC
Source organism: Margaritifera margaritifera (assembly GCA_029931535.1). Classification (NCBI taxonomy): domain Eukaryota; kingdom Metazoa; phylum Mollusca; class Bivalvia; order Unionida; family Margaritiferidae; genus Margaritifera; species Margaritifera margaritifera. Next base: position 543,387 of record JAQPZY010001419.1, on the reverse strand, counting down.
TTGACCTTCAAATTGAGAAAACATTATATTGATCAAAACAACCTAATTCAAGGACACTAGTTATACATGTTTTTCCTAATAAACATAAAGATTTAAGCAAATATTAAAGTGAAGAAACATTTATAATTTCCTAAAATATTTATAATATTATATAAACATCATACATAACACCTCCCTTCATAAAGAAAAAGAAAGATTTATATAATAAAGCTTTCTTTTGAATATACATCTAATACTATAATAACCCAAATTACATAAATATAGCGTCAATAAGGTAGTTGCTTTTGAATTTGTACTTGTCTGCAGGGTGAGAGTTGAGCTGACGGGTTTAATCATTGGTCAAATCTTTATTCAACACTAAATAGCACTAATACTCGGTATGGTGTAGTGACTTAATTCCATTTAGAGCACAGGTCACTGAATACAAATTAAACCAATTGTTATGAGATTTGTCTCATCGATTATGAACATAATTATGGCGTAATTATCTGAACACGAAATTTGTTTAAATCCTCTTACAATGTACTTAATTAGCTCCTTCCATGTGTATGGTCCAATTTGAAAACAGCATTTCACTTATTAAATAAAATATTTCATTTTTCAAAGTCATAATGCAAAAATTCTTGCGAATTAATACAAGATATGTCATATTTACAACTTACGAAAATTTCCAAACATCACCTTAATAATGTCCAACTACACAGAAACTTTCAAACACAAAATAAATGAATAAAGTTCTTTAGAGAACTCTGAAACACAACTTATCTGTACAACAGAATTTTGCTGACTTAGTTTTAATGTATGTGTTTATATAAAGATTAAATATTAATTATTTGGTTTAAAAGATCTCTTCTATGAATAATCGACCAACTGTCATTTTATTATACCAATAGTTGATCATATTTGATGTAAATTGAATTATGACATAAAAAATTCCATTTCCCAACTTTTTTTCAAGTAAAATATAATTCTCGTTTCTGCTGAATTTATTAGTTAAAAAATATTTAGGTGGAGTGATCCCTCATATTACTTACACATTCCATATATATATATATATATATATATATATATATATATATATATATATATATATATATATATATATATATATATATATATATGGCGAGACGAATTAGTTACAAGTTAATCAGTCGAAACACATTTTATTGCCATAAATTAGTTGAAAATTATACACAGTTACAAAATGTATTTCTCTCCATTATCAAAATGCAAGCATGCATGAGAAAGGAATTTTCAGTATAATGTCAACTGATGAGAGAGAGAGAGAGAGAGAGAGAGAGAGAGAGAGAGAGAGAGAGAGAGAGAGAGAGAGGGGAGGAGGAGGAGGAGGATAGTTTCTTTGTGAAGTAGCACTTACTATGTTCCAACCATGGCAAGATGAGACGATGTGAATGTGCATAGTTAACATATAAATAACAACAAATGCAATTAAAATCACAGCAGAGATAGTTTAGCAAAATAAGAAGGCCATCTTACTTCCAAATATTCAATACAATTATTGATATATTGAAAATCAGCTTCTAATATGTTATCAACTTGAATATTTAATTTGAAAGCAATGGCTTCGGAAAAAATAAAATAAAGAATTACTGAAGTACAGTACTTAGAATTAATTTGTATAAAAACTGAATCATTGTACGAAAGTTTTCATTGAACGAAATTTTTGCTCACTCGTGTGGGGCGGATTCAGAATTTTTTTGTGATATTGGTTCGAATTTTACCTTAAAATTGCATACTTTTTGTTTGTTTATTTTCTTTACTCGTGTTTTTTTTTTTAAATATTTTTAATTTAAAAATTTTTTTTTTTTTTTTGCTTTTTTTTTTTTTTACTGAAGAGTGCAATATGGAAACTGGAAAGGGTGGGGTGGGGGCTAAATTCCCCTATAAATCTGCCACTGCCGTGGACAGGTATGAATGGCCAATAATGTCATTAACGTAGTGATTTTCACGAAGAAAAGCTTTCACGAAAAGGTGACGCATCTGGCAAAAATGTGGATTTTTTCACTTAAAAAAGTGTTTCCACTGGCATAACGTGTAAAAACGAAGCGATTTTTGTAATGAATAAACTTGTTCAGATGAGTTCTTTCTTCGCGAAAAATATGACCAAACTTCATAAATTTATTTACTTTTTGGGTGAAAATTAAAATATTTAATGAATCTAAAAAAAAATAATAATAATAAAAAAAAAAACACCTGAAATATTTGCATCGACGTGTACGGGCACTTTTTCGTGAATAAAGTTAGATTCTTTGTGAAAACTACTTTTTTTTTTTTTTCACCCAAAAGTAACTTTTTCGTGAATTTTGTAACTTTATCATCAAATGTTTCCATCGACGCGTTAGGTACGTTTTTAGTGAAGAAACCGACATTTTTGATGATCATTACATATTTTTCACCACAAAAATTCTTCGTTAAACAAATACAATCTTTATGTCACTTTTTCACGAAAAAGCACCCTTTATAATACCTTTATTAATTTTCACAAAATGGTACCTTTACACGTTGAGGCAATTTTTAACGAAAAAGAAAGTATTCGTGAAAAATGTGTAATATTCATACGAAAATCACTTTCTTCACGAAAAAGTGCCTTTACATGTTGATGCAATGTTTTCAGAAGAAAATTATTATTTATTTTTTTTTTAAGAGAGTGAACTCATCAGAACACATTTTTATTCACACAAAACCACTTTAGTTTTAACATTTTCGAACATGGTACACACTTTGTACGCGAAACAAGTGATAACTTTCTTTTTTTTCATGAAGATTTCAACATGACTGGTTACACAAATCGTCGTGAAAAAGTTTGTATATGAACGGCCATTAATAAACATGACTCAACCTGCCACATATTGATTTGTTGCAAAAACGAGGATAATTGTTGAATATTCTGTATTGTCACTTTGAGTATGGTGCGTTCATATGTCAAGTTATCCTAAGCTATACCAGTCTTTTGTTTGCCTTTTAAATAACTGTGTCCTGTGTTGACACAAGCCATGGCAATGTGGGTTAGAAGTATACATATTTAAAACTTAGCTGGAAAGAACCGGTTGTATGCTGTTCGGTTGTGAACGGATTGATTATACATATGGAACTAAGCGAACTTTACTATGGAGTTCACGTGACATTCAAATGATTCATTACGCAAGAAGGCGGTAACCAATGAAAATTAGCCTGACGACGCTAGACGAAAAACGATATCGACCGAGGAGTATAAACTAGACTGGTTCATCTGATTTTAGCTCTATCTTATGCAAGACCATTTAGTATGGTTCGAGAACCCGCTTATACAAACATATATATATATCTCATGCACTGCGCATGAGCTTTAAAATCACGCAGCCTTCGAGAGCAGTTAACTTGGGTACAATAAGTGTTCAAAGGAAATTTATTAATGTTTTTTGTAAGTTTAACCATTAATCTGCAAAAATTACGTCAACAAGGGAAAGAAGAACAAAGGGCTTAATTGGGCTGACACAGGTAAATTGCACTGAATTTTAAAGACTGTGAGTGTGAAGAGCTTTAATAACAATGCAGCAGGCACGTTGCTTGCTATCTCGCCGTGGCCATTTTCGAGCCAAATCTTCCGACTTTATAACCTTGCCAGTTTTCACACGAAAACCAGGGCCATTCAATACGTGTATACCAATTTAATATAATGTATGCGTATTATTTGACAGAAGCTTGTGAAGTACGTAACGAGTAATTTAATGAAATCGGTTTAAAGAACGAATTCTCACGCGCGCTTTACAGGCGAGTTCCATGTCCCTGCATGTCGGATGTAAATAATTTGGCGCACCTTCAAGAATACGTCATCATAGTATGAGAATTTTAGTCTCAGGGTAGGTGGATTACACCAACAGTCGAGAGTTTTGATGGAGCTTTAGTCAGTAAATGACCTAATATTTCACTTAAATAATTTTAATTTCATCAACTGTTTGAAGGTAAAGTCCAGGTACATCACTTAGACCGGAAGATTTTTTTTTTTGAAAACAAGTTTTTATTAGGCTATTGACTTAAATTCGGGGAAAATCTTGGCACATGACATGAATGTGATTATCTTTTGTAGACATGGGACGGTAAGGGGACGTAACTCCCTGGCTTCCCGATTTCTCATACCGCTTAGGTTCCTGAGCAGTAAATATAAATTTGGAGATCTTGGAATGCAAAATTGTTCAAACACATGACAAGAAATATCCAGTAATGTGTTTATGACATAACGCAGCATGTGGATTGTAAACGATGTTATTTTTAGAAGATTTGAAAATGTTACGATTTTTATTTCTATGTATTAAGAAGTGGTAATAATCATAAACAGTTATTCCTACAATGTAAGACATTACCCTGATAGTTATGATGGTTGGGTGCGACGTCTTATGTCCAAACAAACCGTGTTGTATAGCATTTTCCCCGTTCGACTGATGGGAACTAGAGACCACATTTTCAGGAATATCTCGCACACTTGGTAGCATACATTGACACTTTTCCACAAATTAAAGTCTAATTGCTTTAGTCAGACTATACTTGCTCTGTCTTTTTCGTAATGGAATCAAATTATGACGCAAGCAAGTGGATGTATTTTCAAGCTCCAATGGCATACATTTCAGTTGGTTGAAATGCGATGGTAGCCAAGGAATGCCAAAGTTGGTTTAAATTGGAGTATGTTTCTTAAATGAAACTAACAAAATTTTGTAATTATGTCGATGAAATCATTAGATATCTTTGTTGCGTTAAAGAAACTTGTGTGTCCTTTAACTGACTTCGGCATTCCTCAGCTCCTATCGCATTTCAGCCAACTGAAATGACTAAGTAAATAATGTAGTTTAAAGTAAATCAACTTGATGTGTAATGTTGTCTAAAGCAGGGCTCGAAATTAGCAATAGTCCGCTAGCCCAAGGCTAGTTAATTTCCTGTTGGACTAGTAGCTTTCACAATTTGAAATGTCTGATGGCTAGTGAAGTTTCAGTTGTTGCCAACATTTTGTGGGGTGGACTAGTGAAGATTTAGTCCAAGTTCCCTCGGACCCTTCGCACTCCATTTTATATATTTTGACATTTATGTTGTTGGTATAATGTAACTACCATATTGACATGCTCTTTGCTTGATGAATCTGCAGAGAGGCTGCCAGGGTGTGCGAAGTGCGCAAAAGTTGTACTCTGCGCAGTATACAATTTTGATTTAACTGTTAACCGGTAAAGTGCTTGTCGCGGCATGTCGTGCCACCAGTAGAGGTCTCATAGCGCTTGTCTCGTTATGTCTTTTTTCTGGTCGGCAACTGTTTAGACATCTGAGTACTTCAGCATGACATGAACGGTTGTTAAACTAAATTTGATTGGGACATTGGGACCTGAAACAAGCATTGCTGAGGTTGAACCTTGCATTCATGAAGGAATTTTTACAAATGTGTGTTTAAAGCAAGGGCTAATAGAAAATCAAAAATGGCAGACTCCCAACATAGTACATCTTCATACGATTTCATTCAGCAAATAATGGCAGATGATAGTGATGATTACAATGATTTTGAAAGTTTTGAAGTATATGAGATTATTGGAGCACAGACGGCATGCCGGTCAACCCCCTATTAAGTGGTATTGCGAAATTAAATCTCGAAAAGGCAGAATACTAAGCCTAATTAACATGCAGGCAATTTAAAAGCAGAGTGCAATTTTAATTTCTTTTCTCCAACAATTTTGCCTTGAGGGATCTTGTGCTACAGAACAATATAGCACTCTAAGGGTTAATATAAATTGAATAAATAAGAACCGGAAAAGAAATTAAAGTAAGGATATTTATTTTTGATCAAAATAACTCTGAACAAGCTGACTATGGCATTGATGGACTTGAAATCCAAATACAACATTGTGGAACAGATAAGAAATCTGGCGTAGTAGTCGGCAAAGCAACAATTCAAGAAAGTGAAAATTTGATATCCAAGAGACAATACCTATGAGCAGTTGATAATTGTAAATAACAACAATAAAGAACAGTTTTCCAACTTGTTCAAGTAGTCTTAGCTAGCTATGCACATGTGAAAGGGGGTTCTCAGCACAGAACAATATTCATACAGATAAGGAACAAATTAAGCTCAGAAATGATCAACAGATTAATGCTTATACCACTAGAGGAGACATCTTTTGAGGATTTTGATTTCAATAGAGCAGAAAGAAAGAAAGAGACGGATATAAAGAGACGGACAAGTTTTTAGTAAATATTAAACTATTACTGTTTCGTCCTCCCTCATTTTTTTTCACCTCCCCCTTACTATGGTGTAAAGGGGGAGCTCCCCCCTTTAGATAAAATCCTGGCAGCATCTCTGAATCTGGCTTTCTTCAGGTTGCTGCCACAGCTACAGGTTTCTGGTGATAGTTGTCAGAATAAATATGTTGAGAATTTTTTTTTTTTTTTTTAACAGTGACTTTCATTTATTATATTTATTATGGCACTATTTAAGGTCTGTCAAATTTGCTAGTCCCAGTAGTAAGTGGTGGTGAATTAACTGCTATAGGCAATGCACTCTGATCTCGCACCCCAACATAATTGTCATAACATTAAAATGGGGTTGGAAGGGTCAGGGTGAACTTGAACTAGTGAAGATTCAGATGGACTAGTACATTTTTCAATCTGCTAGTCCTTCTGGCTACAAAAATGTTAAATTCTAGGCCGGTAATGTGCAGTAAATCGACCAGTAGAGCTGAAATGAATAACCCGATCATTCAAATGAGAATTCATGATCATGAATATTCAAATAGTTGGTATTTGAATATTCGTTTTTTTCTTGTACCGATAGTGTGTTCAGCCACTCTTGTATCAAAGTAAAGGAGATGTCACAAAAGCTTTTTCCTATGTACAGTTTAAGCACTTTACAGATCATTTAATGGAAACTTTTACTTAGAGTCTCTCCGCTGCTTCATGTCTTGTGTAGATGGATCCAGTTTGACGGTATACACTTCTGGTACGTTACCAGAATTCTGATTGCTAGCTGTTGTTTATCTTGGACTAGAGTAGATGACTATCAACCCTAACCAATCAGAATTGACCGTGGCCTATTCACTGCATGGCATAAAAAAAACATGCTATGAGTAGGGTTCATCAATAATAATCCTTTCAGCGAAGTAACTTCATTGGGAATTTGAGCACTATTAGATGAAATACCTACAATCCTGTAATTCAATCTAAATTGGATTTTTTTGCACATTAAAATGAAGAAATCAAGTCCTCGACTGTTCATGAATTGTCTCAGAAAGTTCCCTGTGACACCCATATGGTGCGTAAGAAAGACCCCAGAAAAAAGATGATACATTATTAGCATAAGATAATCAATTTCATTGCTTGACAAAAATGTATAGCTGAATTTGGTTAGCACAAATAAAGTGGCATTGTGGCTGCCACAGTGGTCAATTATCAAGGATAGAAAATTTGAAAGGAGAAATCTTGGTATGGAAGGCCCATGGCAAGGGAGCCTGGTAAATGAGATGTTTGTATTTTCTTTATTAAACAGAAATTGGCAAGGATATTTACAACCCGTTTTTAACTTTACTGGCCATAGACCAGAAGAGCTTATGACCAGCTTGAAAATTGTACGATCACTATTCCTCTTGAAGGGATAGTCATTGATCTGGGGTTTACCAAAAGATATCTTATGATGTCTTGTTGGTTTCAAATGAAAATGGTGCTGCTTGGATATCCAGTATGGTTACCATGGCAATCGTCTTGAAAATCTTGTCATTGATACTCCTCCTTAATCTTAATATCGACCCATTTTTGTTTTTTCACTTAAAAGATTTTTTATGTTCCAGTTCTAAATGAAAATGGTGCTAATCTGAAATCTCTTTAAAATCTTGTCGTTACTCCTCCTTAATGGATTGTTATATCGACATGGTGTCTTCACCAAAAGACTGAGGTCTAGTTGGTCCGATGTCTGTATTGTAATGTCCATCCCACTCCTCCTGAACAGAAAGTTTTATCAACGTGGGGTTTTCATCAGAAGACTTCTTATGATGTCCAAATGGTTCCATAATGAAAAAGGTTCTGCTTGAATATCCAACATGTCAGCACAATGACCATCATGAAAATCTTGTTATTGCTACTCCTCCTGAATGGATGGTCATATCAGAATGTTTTTTTTTTTTCAGTAAAAGCTTAGGAGTTCTACTTTGGTCCTAAATGAAAATGGTGCTGATCTGACATCCACTATGGCTACCACAGCAGCCATCTTGAAAATCTTGTCTCTACACCTCATGAACAGAAAGTCGTCTCAGCATGGGGTTTTCTTATGGTGTATTGTTTGTAAATAAAAATTGTGCTGATCTGATATCCAATATCCTGAAAATCTTTTTGCTTCTCTTCCTAGATTTGAAATCATGCCAACATTGGGTTTTCACCAGAAGACTTCTTACAATGTCATAGGGGATCCCGGATGGCAGAGTGGTCTAAGGCGCTTTACCGATCACTGCCATCTCACCTCTGTCCACGTGGTTTCAAGTCTCGGGCTCGGCCAATGTGGATATGTGCGAAAGTTTGCCAGTAGCTTTCCCGTGGGTCGGTCGTTCTTCCCCGTGTTCTTCTTCCACCAGATAAAACTGGCCACCATGTACAGCCTATCATGTGCTGAAAAATGGCGTTAAAACCCACAACAACAATGACAATGTCATAGTTGGTACTAAATGAAATTTGTGCTGATCTGACAATCAATATGACCACCTTGGTGGCCATCTTGAAAGTCTTATTTGCTACTCCTCCTGAATAGAAAGTCGTAATCAAAATGGGGTATTCACCAGAAGACTAATTATGATATCTCCTTGGTCCTAAATGAAAATGGTGCCAATCTGACCTTAAATATGGCTGCCACAATAAACATGTTGAAAATCTTGTCACTAATTCTCCATGATGGATGATAATATCAACATGGAGTTTTCACCAATGTCTTCTAATAGTGTCTAGTTTGTCTGAATTGAAAAGGAGCTTATCTTACATCCATTGTGGCTGCCACATTGGCTAATTTGAAACACTTGTTGCTCAAGAATATCGAAGATGGTATTACCACTCGGCAGTTAAAAAAAAGAAATGGTCTTGTCTTGAATTCCTGGAATTTTTTTTTGACACTAGAGCACCAGTCCCTTTAACAGAGACTCTTGTTTTTCTTGGTTTGAATGGCACTTTGAGCACATTATTTGCTATATTATGCAGTGGAAATGGGAGGTAAGTACCTTTCTCAAGGACAAACTGAGGCAGCTGGCCTGAGTGGGTACCAAACCCACAACCCATGGATTACAAGTCTGATGCTCTACCAACTTGGCTACCAAGGCTCAGTGAAAAGATGAGAAAGATGATTCAGAGTAGTGGACCAAAATGTTAAATATAATTTGATTACAGTGCATGATCATTATGGACCAAATGTCCAGACCAGCAGTGCAACAGTATATCAATTATCTTGCTGGCTTTTCAACACCAGGAATAGGTGCCTGTATGTTAACAGTGTTTACACAAGTTCATGTTTACAAACACTGATAATTAAAGGTCACCATGGATATAGGTCAATGAGGTGAATGACCTTTAGGTGTAGTGAGTCAGTTACACATTGATCAGCTAATACATTATGTGTCGTGCATTTGCTTGGTAGTTTGTTCACCAAGGTTAATTCAAATGGACTTTACAATGGAAATTGTACACATTTTGCTTAATTGCTTCTTAAATTGATGTACAAAATCGGGTAAGAAATTAGTTGTTCTGTTTGTGTGGTTTTATTTTTTAGTGGCCACATTTTTGTGGATTTGTAAATTCAGTAAATCACCAAATTTTTACTTGTTTTTCCAAATTAATGCACCTTGGTTTATTTGGGATGAAATGCTCCTGTGCCATGTATCGATACACATCACAATACACAACCTATGGTACAATTCATGTTGATACGCTTGAAGAATAAAGAGGCATATGACTAATATAAATTATTCATGGCTGTTGAAAATTAAAACCAACTTTTTATTTAATTTTGCATTGATTTTTGTATAGAAATGCAGCCTTCTCATTATCTTGTGAAACATCTGGCTCATTTTGAAGTACAAGGCTAAGCCAATCCAACAATATAAAAAAAAATGTTAATGTTGTAAAATTAGATGCCTCTGTTGGAAAAGCAAATGGTAATTTAGCTGCCAGTCGGTTGATGATGCGAGGACTAGTATGGGAAAATATTTGATGCATCACTTCACCCCTATTATTTATCTGCTTTTGCAGTGTAATCTGAACTGTGATTAATATTGTTGTACATTTGTTTATTTGTGCTAAATTTGGGATACTCGTGCTCATTAAGATTTGTATAGAACTAATTTTATATGTGAAAAACGTTTTTTTTTCTTTTCTTACTGTAGGGTGGTCGTTCACCCAGTCACTATAACAAAAACCCAGAGGGCTGCTTACGTTTGAAGCGCAAGTTTAACTTCAACGCAGAGCCGCCTTGGGAGCCAAGATAGCATCGGCGGGAAGCAGGTGTTCACACGGGTCAGGTACGAGTTTTTTTTTTCTTATTTTTAGCTGTTTTACAAAGTAGTAGAGAGCTACTATACTATTTAGGTGTTGGTGTCTGCACAAATAAAAGCATAATACATATGTACAGTTTCAGTGAATTCTTCATAGGTCCTAGGCAATACTTTGGAGTGGGAAGAGGGCTGAAGCAGCTAACTTGGTGTATATACATTAGTTGTACTTTCTTGGTCAATATATTGCACTTAGGTCAGGATTTTTGGACCCAAGAGAATCATCGAACTTGCAAGGGGATGCACCTTGATTTGTACTACAACCTCATCACAAACGTAGGTCACTGTGACCAATATTTCCAAATTGTTTTATTTCCTAGACTCTGTTCTTGCTAGAATTGTCAACCTAGATGGTTGTATGCATCTGTTAGTACCACCAAAACAAGGTCACTGTGACCTGCATTTAACATTTTACTGGCAATGATAAAAGTTTTTGCATTTAGATCATGACCAAACATATTTTTCAATTTGTTTATATACTGTCATTCATAGAATCATGGGACTTTGTGCATCTTGATTGTTACTTCACACCCATCATGAAATTGGATCACTGACACGTTAACACTCTACAGTTACTGGTTACATTTTCATTTCAAAAGTTCTGTTCTTGGTAGAATCGTCCAACTAGATGATCATATGCATCTCTGTTGGTACCACACACTTACTACAAAGGAAGTCCACGGTGACCTACATTGCACATTTTACTGGCTTATGTCAACTTTTTGCGTTTAGTTCATAACCAAATAGATTTTTAGCACCCTGTATACATAGTTATACCAAGATTCATAAAACTTGGTGAGGGGTATCCTGAGGAGTACTTTACCCTTGTGACAAAAGTAGATCACTGTGACTGGTCTTTAATGCTGCACTGATTTGGGTTTAATCTAAAGCACTTCTCATGTCAGCATAATCCAACTAGGGTGATTTTTTGCATCCATATTAGTACTACACCGTCATTGTGACCTACATTTCACATTTTACCGTCAAAGGATGGTCACTTATTAATCATAGACTCAAAAGTCATCATGGACCACCTTTGATCCCCATATTACTTATAACGGCTCAAAAAACATCCTGCAGTTGGCCTAAACTTTCCAGATTACAACAATAAGGAAGTCATTAACAGCTTGTTGTGTACATGTTAGGCTTAATCCAACTACACATTAATGCATCATTGCACCGGTTGCAATGACTGCTGGAACAGTTTTGGTTCCCAGTAGACTGGTTCTGGCTGTTTTCTGTAATGCGTGGATAGTACGTGTAATAAAATTCTAATTTTCAAAATCGGTAGATTTCAGTTATAAAACAGTATGTGCGGTAGACGGCTTTAATAAACAGTATTCAGTTGTATGTTTAGCCAAGTGATCACTAATTATAGGTAACCCAGGCAATCTGTTGTTCATAGGTCACCTGGTTCGCTTTGTACACCAAGTTTACCGTTTGTGATAGAAGTACAGTAAGTAGACAATCTTCATGAGGGTAAGGGGCCTACATGGGGATAAATAATAATAATTTACTAGCCTTTCAACAACTTCAACCTAAAATTCTGCATTTCATCAGTGCAATAAAAGTTTCCCAGGCACTTTTTTCCCCCACCCACCCGATGGGCACTTCATTATAATACAGGCGGGGCCCGATCTGAAATTAGAGGGGTGTCGGGCTATCAGACTTTTTGGGCATTGCATATCCATGAATTAGTCAATATTTATTCATAGAAATATCAACATAATGTATGCACAACACAAGTACTCTGTATTATCTACCGTTAGACCATACTGAATAGATATATTAATGTGAAAGCAATTGCCATGTCCAATTCAAATAAAAGTCGCTTCATAACTGCTTTATTGAAGCCCATGTCGGGCAGGTCTGTCGGAAGTGAAACTTTGTCACTTTGCATGAATTGGCTAGGGGCTTGATTTAAGGTCACTGGAGTCTTTAACTGATACTACATCTCCACTGTTCTTCCATTTTAATCACTGGAGCCAAAATAATACTCCTGAAAGTCTGATTGAAGTTCCTTCTTGTACAACTTGACGGATAAATCAAGGGTTGCAACTTCTCTATGCATGCGGCTGGCACAAACAGTGGTATGATACCATTTTACTTTAACTGAGATCGCAGATTATCCCTTGGCTGTGCTTTGAAAACTTCCAAGTGTGATACCACCTTCTGATCACACTAAGGGGCAGGGAGTCACATACAGAGTTCACATTGTGTATCAGAAAAGTCAACAAACTGGATCAAAGTATCTTCATTGCACCAGCAAGATTAGTAAATGTAGTGTACCACTCACTTGGAAATTACACTCCTTTTAGCAAGCATCTGTCATTCCACCATAGATCGGCTGGTGTAGCAGCAGTGGACCTGATTTGGTGCTAGCTAGAAATATTGCGATTTGTCTCCTATCATTTCATGCCTAATAGTCTGGAATTTTGGGTTTTATTGGTGGACTTTAAGAACACTGAGAAATCTAATTGCAATCTTAATTATAGCAGTGTAATTAAGTTCCTTTGCTTGTAAATGCATGGAAAAGGATGTCAGCATGTTTTATTCTGCATTTTTTGTAAGTGTTGGCAATGACAATGAATAACTTAATTACTGCAGTAGGGAATAAACCTGTTTGATTGAAAATGCATGGAACTGTGTTTTGGTATAATCTTTTATAGAGATATTTATATTGTTAAAAAAATATTTTTTCTTCAGATGACATCCATGAAATTAAGTAGCCACGAATGTGTATTTTTGAACCAAACCAATAAAATTTGAAACATAAGAATTTAAAGTGGTTCTCAGTGTGTTAATATAACTCTTACTAAATCTGTCAAATTGGAATACAAAAGTTTTTATTTTCTACAAGATTTCTTTTTCAAATTAATGTAATATTTTTCATTTTGTTTTTCAGTTTGTCTGTACAGTCAATCATCAACATCATTTTAAAACCTTACAATGAAAACTTATATTGGGAACAATTGTGTAGTTGATCTTCTTCCATTTGAAAAGACATGCAAAACCCTTGTGGAGGAGAAAATCGCTTTTCATGAAAGAGAGGTAAGATGGAAATGTTTTTTGTCATTAAAAACGAGATAACTATCACATGTGATTGACTGTTACTTTTCCTGCATTTCATGAAACTAAATCTTTTCACATACATATATTTTTCTTCCTATGGTGAAGAGAGAAAGTATTCTTCCCAGTGATTATCCTGCCATGCAACAAATGTGGAAGAGGCACATAGTGTTACCCATTTCCTTCTGTCTTACCATCTGTCAATCTGTCGTGCCTCAAGTCATGGAAATTAGTATTGGGCCATCAGTCATTACCAACAAAACATTTGGACATGCAAAACTTGCATTCAAAGCAGACAAATGCAGAATACCAATTCTGGGAACTTCTTTTCAGTATTCAGTTGCAGTTCGTTACTTTTGCACCATCCTCGTAACCTTTCTTTGGAACATTTACGGGTTTGTAAGCTGGCTTTACATTGGTTAAATGATGATGAATCTACCAATCAAGTAAGGCCAATACTAATTTGTCTTGTTTTCCTACTTGTGCACTCTTTGTGAGTTTGGACCTGCAACACCTCAATAGAACCTGCAAAGATTCAGAACTTGCTGGACTGAACGTCTTGCAAGAGTAAAATGTTATTTTCCAAGACTGGGTCAAGTTTTGCCTTTGGGTCAGTTTCTTATGCTCTTTTGGCTGCAGAGTTATACAGCTTTGTGTGTTGATGAGTGCAACACCATCCACGAGTAGGTCACCGTGACTTTAGTAAAGTTTTGCATAGTTAGCTGCAATCATGCAACTTTGTGCTGATGCTTTGTTTTATAAGCACAATACTCCATATAAACACTGGTCTCTATGATCAGCATTTTGGCCAAGAAAATCATTTTCCATAAACATTACTAATAGATGTCAACAAGTTTGATGTGAACTATTTTTAAAATTATGACTGAATCATCCCCCAAAATAGCTGATAGTTTTAACACTATTCCTTGCCTTGACAGAGTTCTAATTAAGTATTGAAGGAAACTGTGCTATGTGTATTGTGTACAGTGTCTTTCTTAAAATAGCCTTTACCAGTCTCCGACTTCCGCTAGACTTGTCTTGTATAACGGTACATGTTGTGTATTTTTTTGACTTCATTTCACCTTAAAGCCAAGTGAGCTTACGGTATGGCTCAGTGTTTAGCATCTGTTATCTGTTAACATTTTCGTCTGGACGTGCTCGAACAAAATTATTTTGGGTGTTTCTACAAATAACAGTTGTTTCCATGGCAACCATATAGAGAGCCTATTTGTGACTTTTCCAAAATGTCTCAGTCAGTTTTGATAAAATTTGGTATAACATGCTCAAGGAAAACTGCATTTGGGTTTTGCTCCGCTAGCTACAGTGACTACCTTAGCAACCATGCCGAAACCAATTTAGACTCGTATACAATGGCCTGGCCAATATTTTTCTCTACTCTGACCCCTGGGTAAGCAGCATATTTGCATATTTTACACAGAGAAATATAAAAATGTGTGTAGATTATTTTTTTATGCATTCAGATTATGCAAAACAATTTAATAGTCCATGTTATATGATGGCATTTTTGGTCAGTATAAACTATGCTATAGGTGTAAGATCCACATGTTCCATGTACGTTTGACATGACTCTATTTGATTCTTATGAGAACTCGATCACAAATAGAGCCATATAATCAAATGTGCCCTGAATTAGTCTTTGTCACTAAGATGTATGACACATTAAAAAAGGCAAGATTAACATCTTGATGATTAAGACAGTAGCATAGGTTTGGTTTGTGGTTTTTGCAGTTTACTCATTTGAATGTATAAAGATGTAGTTAGTTCTAAACATGAGAGTAAAATACACAATTTGTTAAATTCTTAACTTTATTTCTGTCTAGACCAGACGAACTTATGTGATGGTCTATCATCCATCCATCGTCCGTCAGTTAGCACAAGTTTTGAACTATTGGTAGAATTGAGCTGAAACTTTACACACACATTAATCCCAAGGTCTAATTGGTCCTAAATAAAAATGATGCCTCTTTTACATCCAATATGACCCCCACTGCTGTCATTGTGAAAATCTTGCTGCTATTCCTTCTGAACTGATTATCATATCGACATCTGGTTTTCACTAAAAGAGTTCTTTTGATGTGTTTGTCCTAAATGAAAATGGTGCGGATCTAACATCCTATATGGCCACTACTGCTGCCATTTTGAAAAAAACTTGTTGCTGCTTCTCCTGAATGATGGGAGCCGCAGTGACTCGTTGGTTAGAGTGCCGGACTCACGACCAAAAGGGTGCAAGTTTGAATCCTACGATTGGAACAACCTGGGTCAGCCACCTTGGTGTGTCCTTGGGCAAGGCACTTTACTCCAATTGCCTCAGCACTAAAATAACCTACTTGTGTTGCCGTGCCGTAAAGCATCAAACCATCTCCTGAATGATGGTCATATTGATGCAGAGTTTTCACTAGAGGACTTATTATGATGTCTTGTTGGTACTAAATAGAAATGGTGTCAATCTGATCTCCCACATGATTGCCAGGTTGAAAATTGCGTTATTGCTACTTTGCCTGAATGGATTGTAATATCGACCCAGTTGTTTTCACCAAGACTTGTGACATTGAGTTGGTCTTAAATGAAAATGGTACAAATTAGACCTCTTGTTACCTCTACATCTCCTGGATGAAGGTTATTGACAATCTCGTGAATGATTATCAGATCTTCTGCCTGCATTTTGGATTGCTATATTATCTGGTTATTGTGCATGAACTAAACTCCCCAACTTGCCAAGTATGTGCTCATATTGTTGGACCAAATTTGGCATGCAGCTCTATATTAATGAGACCTAGAAGAAGTTCAATTTCCAGTATGACATGACATCATTGGCAGGAGTTATATCCTCTAATGGTCTATCCTCCTGACTTTGGTTGCAATGTTTATGTTGAGACCTTGAATGAAATCAAATTCCAGTGTTCCATTACACGATTTGCAGGAGTAATGCCCCCTGATTGCCTGACTTTCAGAGTTTGGTTTCTTCAGCTGAACTTTTCAAGGCTTGTTGGATTTCAACCAGATTTGTTATTGGGCTTTATATTGTTTAAACCTTGAATGAGTTTCCTGCATTGGTCATTATTCTTTAGAAGAGTTATGTCCCCCTGATTACTTGTCCTTGTTTGGTTTCTACAGCATACAGTTACCAGCGATCATTGGATTTCAGTTTGTTCTGCTATTATACCTCTATGAACCATGGTGAGACCTTGGATGACTTCGATTTCCAGCATCCCACATCATTTATTTATCTGACTTTGTCTTTCTATCTTTCTATCTTTGGAAACCAAAGATAGAAAGACAGAAAGTCAGATAAATAAATGATGTGGGATGCATAAATTTACCAAGGTTTGTTGGATTTCGACCAAATTTAGTATATTGATAAGACCTTGAATAAATGTTATTTCCAGCATTCCATTACATCACTTTAATCCATGTGACTGTGGTTTCAATAGCAATACTTTACCAAAGATTGTTCAATATTGGTCAAAGTTTGCATGCAAATTTATTTTGGTTAGACCTTGAAATTAATTTAATTTCCAGTGTTTGACATTATCATTTAGAAGACTTGTGGCCCCTTGACCATCTTCCTTTTGTTCTGCAGCATAATTTTACTAAGGAACGTTGGATTTCAACCAAATTTATTGTGCACCTTTGTTGTATTTCCAGCATTTCACCTCATTACTTATGGCAATAATTGTCCATTCTCTCAACTTGAATATCCAAAGACAAGTTCCTTTCTTAAGAGGCCTGCGGAGCAAATTGTAGAGAGCATGTCTTTGTGATGCATGCATTGCCAATAGCTCTAATTTTCCCCACATATGATAATAAATATTGAAAATAAAAATGGTTATCATAGTTGTCTTTTTGCAATTACAGGGCAAAGAAGAAGCCTTTCTGCTTGGGGATTTAGGGGACATCATCAGTAAATACAGGCGCTGGGTTAAAAAACTTCCAAGAGTAGAGTCGTTTTATGGTATGTTATATGCCTCTATTTGTTTTGCTATCAGGGCACATCAGAAAAAATGCTGATTTCAGACAGGAGTTGGGTGGTGGGAGTGGGTGGGGGTGAATGTAGTATAATGGGTAGATACAGTCATAGTGGAAGTGAAACCAAGGTGTTAATTGTATATGTATTTATGGTTGTGTTTTAAGGAGAGCGTGTTCCTGTCCAACATTATGTACTTTTGTGTATGTAGGTTTTTGTGTGTAGTCTTACAACACATTGTACAGTGTTTAAGATCAGGAAAAACTTTCGACTTTGACATTTGAGGTGGGAGGGAAGGTTCTCGATGAGCTCCCTCAAAATTTTTGATAGGATCAGGGTAAGCACTGGTAGCATCATAAAATATTTTCAGTAACACGTCTTACCATAAAAGTGACAAAGTTAATGCCAATGAAATGTAAAAGTTCATATATTTACATAGTATTCTTTATTTTCCTAAGTTATAACATGATTTAATGTGAAAACTCCTTAGTCCTTGAATTTAACTAAATGCTGAGTGTCCAGGTTACAATATTTCCAAATGACAAAGACATAAGATGGTTGTAAGTACATCTGTGGCAATTATGAATATTGTATCACTGATTACGGTTTTTATGCTTTTATCTGCAGTTCTGACAAATAAGATGATGCATATTAATGCAACAAATATACTAATTAAAAAATATCACCTCTTAATTTTTAATGTAACAAGTTCCAACTGCAGACTAGTTGTGTATTGTTGAAAAAATTTTTCAGATATAAATGAATGAGTAATCTAACCACTGCTAATTTTAAGCCCTGACATAACCTTTGTACCTCTATTTTTTGTTTTTTAACATCACATTAAAAGATTAATGTGCAGTTTCAGCCCTGGTATGTAACATGCATTGACAGTAAGAATTGGATGCTATTGTCATATGACCTACAGTATATTATTGACTTGTGTAATCTATCATGTAAGTAGAAGAGCTATTGTTACAAATGTAAATATTATTTTTCTGTCAGCTGTGAAATGCAATGATGATCATGCTGTGCTGAAAGTCCTGTCGGACCTCGGATCTAGCTTTGACTGTGCCAGCAAGGTAAGAAATTCATAATTTTTGGAAACCTGTAATGTGTCACATAATTTTTCATTTACAGAGAAAAATCTGGTATCATACAACTTAATTTAGCCTCCTGTATGTAAAATAATCATCCGTCATGTGGCGTAAAACATTGGAAGTGAAATGCAACAATTTAGCCAATTTTCAGAAGTTGTCATAGTTACATTAATTGTACCCTATGTCCCTTGCAAGGTTGCTTGGAACAGTTTAAAAATGAATAATGCAAAATTGATTCAGAATTTCATTAATTTTTTCTGTACAAAAAAAAATGAAATCCCAATATTTGCAACTTGTAAGTGTTACACATGTATAGAGTGTTTATCTAGATTTTGACCACCTCTGTTAGACTGGTTCTCAATCTTTATTGAGCCAAACTAAGATTGAGAGTGAATACACACATCAGGGGCAAGACAGCTGTAAACAAGAAGAACATGTATGATAAACAAAATGAAAGTTGCTATCCAGTGCATGCTAAATTTTCTCAAGTTTAACTGAGGAGCTGTCAGAATTAAACTAGATGCGAGAACTTTATACATTTTTATTAGTATTGTTCGGAGTGGCAAGTTTGATCACGTTTTTAAGTGAAAACTTACAAAAGCTATTACCTATGCGAGTTGCCAATAAGTCTCGTATGATGATGCAAACTTCGGGACTCTAGATACAAAAGTTTTAGTACACAAGTTCTGTGACATATTTAGAAAAAGGCTAGCAAGACCACTGGTACAAGATTTTAAAGGATCTTTGAATATTCTATTAAATAGATATTTTTTGTCAACTTTAAAATGAAACAAAAGGTTAGCAGAGCTCTAGATCAGTGGTGTATATTTAGAAACATTGAAAGTGAATTTTGTTAACTAGTTTAAATTTTGCAAAACAGGATTCATTGAAAAGCATTTAGTAAGTTGTCTATGTTTTTCCTGCCATAAGCAGTTTTTATCAAGTGCATCCATGAAATATACACGTCGTTGTTGCTTCTGGGGCGTGTGTGTGCGGGAATCCCAGGGTTCATGACAAGCTGGCCTAAATTAAATGAACCACTGCGCCAAAAGTTTTGCAGTTCAATGTACATTGGTGGAAACTCTGTATTTGGATGTGGGTTTTTTTTTTTTTACTTGTACTAGTTTGAAGCTGTATAAGCATGTATATTAATAAGGTACTCTGGCATCTTATTTGCATGTTCAGAGAGTGATGTGGAGAACATTTTTTTTTCAGGCTGAAATTGAGAAAGTCCTGAAACTTGGGGTGCAACCTTCCCGCATTATCTATGCCAATCCATGCAAGCAGACGTCATACATTCGCTATGCTGCCAAACGTCATGTCAGTCTCATGACCTTCGACAATGAAGGTGAATTGCACAAGGTTAAGGAAAACTATCCAGAAGCAAAGTAAGTTTCATTAATTTTGAACTTTACTACTTAGACATGACAGTTGTTTAGCTCACCTGGCCATAAGGTAACGATGGCTTATGGTTTAGCGTTGCCTCACATGTCATTCAAAAAAATGTTTAAACTTCTCACCACTGGACCACTTTTTAATAAATTTGGCAGAGAGCATCTTGACAGGAAGGGCTTTCAAATTCATATAATTATGATGCAGATTGGGCTTCATTTATGGCTGCTGTTACTAAAAATAGACCGTTCTAACTTCTCAAGAACCACTGAACATAACTTGATCAAATTTGATAGAAAGTATCCTGGCACTAAGACCTTTTAAGTCTTTACAAAAATGGTGCTGATCCACCATCACATAAGGCTGTAATTGGTAAAAATTGTCAACACTTGCTATTTTCAGTTTCTAATAAAAACCAACCAGACCAATTTTTACCAAACTTGGAACAGAGGATAAAGGCCTTTCAGGGTCATACAGATGATGCCAATTCACCATAAATGGAAAAATCGTGAAATGACTTGTCATAAACTGCAGAACAGAATTTTATCAATGTGACTGAAAGCATCTTTGCATTAAGACCTTTCGTTTTGTACAAATGATGCCATCAGATATGGCTGTCATTACTAAAAAAATATACAATTCTTAAATTGTGTTTTTGAAAACCGCTGAATATAATTTGACCAAGCTTGACAGAAGCTTTCTGGCATGAAGACCTTTCAACTTTGCACAAACAATGCACATCTGGCATTGAATATGACTGCTGTTACAAATAACAGAAAATCCTTTAAATGCGATTTCCAAAACCACCGAATAGAATTTGGCCAAAATTGACAAAAGCGTCCTGGCATGAAAAACTCCATTATTTTGCAAATATTGATAATCTGCCATCCAATATGGTGGCCATTACTAAACAGAGAATAAACTTAAACCACTTCTCCAAAACCAATAAATAGAATTTGAAAAAAATTTGAAGGAAAGCATGCCACAGTAGAGCAGATAGAGACAGAGCAGTGATGCTGACACGCCACGCAAGTGTACTAATTATGCAAAATTAACCATTTGTCACACAATTTTAAATTGGCTATGCGCGAGATTTCATGCAGTGAAACCAAAACTCCCAAAAATACATCAATGATGCATGAATAAACTAAACGAAGTCGTGTTTTGCTTTGTGTAAGATAGTCTACTTTAGTCATGATCACCAATGTGTTTTTCCCATGCATTTTTCACACTTCCCGAGAATGCATGACCAGAAATCCATTCAGGTGTGCTTAATACTGGCCAGTTGTAAGTTGATTGCTTAAGGTTCCCTCTACCAGGCTTCTGGCAATGATTTGGATATTGAACATGTTGTTGATAACTTTGATTCTTCGGTCGCATCTCTGGGAACCTGTGATCTAACAGAAACAATTGAAGTTTTCCAGGATCTGTGTCGACTAGGACTTAAACTGCATGTGATGAAACCCCAAAGGAGCCAGAAAAATTTTAATCAAAATTTCAGAGGTCGTGGTCATGTTAAAGTTGGAAAAGCTACCTTTACATGTCTCTCCAAACCGCAGATTATGAGAAGGTTTTCTCTGTACAGATTAACATTCACACTGCAGTTAGAAAAGATTAACTTCCAAAATATGTCAACAAAATAATGTTAATACAGCTACAGTGTTGTTCATTTGAAGATTTCAATTTCAACATGGCACAGGATACATGGAAGGGAAAAAGGAACAGCACATGTTCAGGTGTTAAGGGTAAGATTTACATCAATCCATTATTGTCCCAATGCGCCTCTTTTTAATAGCTGGGATGGGGAGTTATCCCACTCCAACAAATTCCATGAAGCGTCACTGTTGAGGGCTTTCAAGATTGTTCAACTGTTTCATCAATTCATTATTGTCCCAACTCGCCCCTTTTTAATAGCCAGGGTGGGGAGTTATCCCACTCCAACAAATTCCTGGAAGCATCACTGTTGAGGGCTTTCAAGATTGTTCAACTGTTTCTGATCTGCCATCAAATATGGCCACCATTACTAAATATTTAAAAACCTTCAACAGATTCTTAAGAACCACTGAACAAATTCGATACAATTTAATAGAAAAGCTTGCTTGCATGAAGACCTTTCAAGTTTGTACAAATTGTGCTGATATGCCAATAAATATGGCCGTTGTTGCAG
This sequence comes from Margaritifera margaritifera, assembly GCA_029931535.1. Taxonomy (NCBI): domain Eukaryota; kingdom Metazoa; phylum Mollusca; class Bivalvia; order Unionida; family Margaritiferidae; genus Margaritifera; species Margaritifera margaritifera. Next base: position 521,130 of record JAQPZY010001419.1, on the reverse strand, counting down.
AAATATAAAAACCTTTAAAAGACTTCTTGTCCAGAATTGCCAAATAGAATTTGACTGAACTTGACAGAAAGCATTCCAACATGAAGACCTTTAAATTTTGTACATTTATGTCAATCTGCTATCAGGAGAAAAGCCTTTAAACACCTCAAGAATTGCTTTTCAGAATTTGACCAAATTTGACAAAAATCCTCCTGGAATGAAGGTCTTTAAAATTTGTTCAGATGATGCTACATCACAGACCAGGACCAGACATTGATAATGACTTGCACTTTGGGTAAGGAGGAAGCCTATCAATTTTGGGAGTCTAAAATAAAAGGTCAAGCTCATTGACTGAAGCAATAAAAATTGTTTTTTCAGTTCTCGACTATCTTCACCATGGTTTGTGGATGATTTATATGTTGGGTAAGAAGCCTATTGATTTTGGGGTCAAAAAGTCAAAGGTCTAGGTCACTATGACTGAAGGAAGAAATATTGTTTTTACAAAATAACTTGGTTCTTGGCCATATACAGTCAAACCTGTCAATAGCAGCCACCCATGGGAAAAGGCAAAACTGGCCTTTGTACAGTTTCACCTTTCAAAATTGGTTTTTGAACAAATACCATGTACCAAATATTATTATCATTATTATTATTATTATTATTATTATTATTATTACGAAAATAAAAAGCAAAAAAAAAATATCCCCCAAATTCAGGCCAAATCAGACAAAAATCCACAATGAAATATCCAGCTTTAGGGTATAAACATAGATGCCACACAGGTGAAAAGAATCTAGCAGCACAGTAATAGAAATTTATTGATATTGGTACATGCTAGTATTTTAACATGTTTGAGATTAGCATTTTGTTTTTACACATACTTTAGAACACCTGAGTACATTGTTTGCAACTTTTCAGACTTGTGCTGAGGATTCTTCCTCCAAACAACTTCAAAGTCCAATGTGAGCTTGGCATGAAGTTTGGCTGCCACCCATCCAAGGCACGTCCACTCCTTGAGGCGGCTAGAAACCTGGGATTGGATGTTGTAGGTGTCAGGTCGGTACAAGAATGGTCCCCATAATATACTTTTAACTTTAACTATATCACAACCCTAGTATTTTTTTCCATTTTTCTTGAAATGGACTGACAAAATACTTGCGTCTTGAGAATTAAGAAGACAAAACTGACAGTTGTGCACAATACTTTTCTTTCGAAAGAATATTTTTAAAAGGGGGAAAAAAATTCAGCATTCAGAAAAATTTCCGCGTGCCTCTCCAATATAGGAGGAGGGCTCTTTACTCTAAATTCATGAAGATTGTAATTAGACTTGGCTTCAGAACTGAAGTTTCCTCTATCATGCTTAAAGAGTAGTTACTCACAAGTGATTATTCATGTTATTGCCCACTTCGTGAGTTAAGAAGTTTAGTACATCCATTTTGTCAAGCATGCCTTATCGATCACTTTGCTTTCCGTGTGCACCCGTGTCCAGTAAGCATGGTTACTTCCGTAGTGCGAGAGACAGACAGACATTGTGAGCAGTGATAATAGCTTATTGTTTACAAGGCAAGGGATTGATGTGTATAATCTTTGTTTCAGTTTCCATGTAGGCAGTGGTTGTCGGGAGGCCAGAGCATTTGCAGTAGCTATCCAGCAAGCCCGTCAGGTGTTTGACATAGGGCTGGATCTCGGTTTCAATATGAACCTTTTGGACATTGGAGGGGGATTCCCAGGTCAGAGGTCAGCCCCCATCTCATTTGAGGAGGTAGGACACATGAAAAAGAGAGAATTAAACCAAGTAGAAAGAAACTTGAATCTTTTTGTCCTGTTTATCGAGGCAGAAATCAAGATTAAAATAAGAAATCCCATACAAGGGTCAGAATTTGAGGGCATGATCTAGGCTGTGCCAAATTCCTGCCCACAAATTCCTATCTCAAGGGCAGGATTTCTCTGTCCCACACAAATGCATATGATTATTTTCTGTCATTTCTAATTAGAAAAGAGTAGTGGAATAAAGACGGCAGATCATTGGTATGGATGTTGCTATAGAAAGACCCAGAATAATTTATTTTCAGTACTGAAAACAAAACACTAGAAATACTGCAGATGGCTTTCTCACATGTGCAAACTGTGTCGCACATACATAGGAATTAGAGCTGGGTATCACTTTTCTTGCAACTTCATCAGTGTCGGTTACAGTGTGGATGTTTTGTCCTATGTTAAATGGAGGGTGTTGTTCATATCTAGGATGTAGGTCAGGAATTGAGTTTTTGCTTACTCACTTCTGAAGGAAGAAATATATTGAATGTAAGTGGCCCTGGATAGTGCAGCAGTAATTGGATTCCTTTTCACCTTTGTGGTCCCAAGTTTGATTCGCACATGGTTCGTACAACCTTGAAAAATTCTTGAATTTGTAGGGCTGCCTTGAAAAATCCTTGAATTTTGAAAAGTTGGTTTTGTCCTTGAAACGTCCTTGAATTTGCTGAAAAACTTGTGTAATTTTCTCCCAAACTCTGAATTTATTTCAGGAAACACAAAAAGTTCAAACTTGATCAAATATATCACTTTTTAAATTTAGAATTTTTTAAGAAATAAAATGAAATAAAATTGGGTGGATCAAACAACACACATCGGTAGCTACCAGATAGAGCATCCTTTTGCGCTATGTTTTTTTGTTTTAGCTGGGATGGTCTTTCATCCTCCATCTGTCCGCTGGCACAAGTTTGTTATTGCTGCTCCTCCTTACTACTTGGAGGTTTGCCAAGAAACTTTAAATACATATTCATCGCATGGTTTAGATGGTCCAAAATGAAAATTGTGCCACTTGGACATCCGATATGGCCACCACACCAGCCGTCTTGAAAATCTTGTTGCTACTCCTAAATAGATGGTCATATCAACATGGGTGTTTTCACTGAAAGACTTCTTAAGATGTCTAGTTGGTCCTAAATGAAGATTGTGACCATACTTTGAGGATTGCCATGAAACTTGACATGCACGTTCATCCCAAGGTCTGGTTTGTCCTGAAGGAAAATAGTGCCAATCTGACATTCAATAAGTCTACAATGGTGGCCATTATGAAAATCTTGTTATCACTACTTGTCCTATTTGATGGTAATATCGACAATAGGGCTTCAACTTATGATATATTGTTGGTCCTAAATTAAAATGGTTCCCCACAGACATCCAATATGGCTGCCACAATGAACATAATTGAAAATTTTGTCACTAATTCTCCTGAATAGATGGTCATATTGGCTTTGGGTTTTTCACCAAAAGTTTATTTGTTGTGTGTCTAGTTTGTCTGATATAAAAATGTGGCCGATCTTGCATCCAGTTTGCCTGCCAGAACGGATAATTTTACAATCTTGTCGCTCAAGAATATTAGAGATGGTTTCAAAACTTGGCATTAAAAAGAAGAAATGGTTTTATCTTGAATTCCTGGAAATTAGAGGACTGGAGAGCATCAGTCTCTATCGACTATATAAGCAAGGGTGTCAATGTTTGTGTTTGTCATAGTTTGTGTTAAAGTTTTTGCAAGTTTGTGTGGGTTGGTGGCAGCTACATTATTGCAAGTTCATGGGTGAGACATTGAGTTCCGTAAAATACTTGGTTGAATCATTAGTCCTGTGAAATTTTGAAGAATGTATACTTGAGAACATATCTTTTTATTCATAGTATTTGGACAAGAGTCAAGTATTGAAAGGCACCTCAAGGTAACTTGCTTGATGTGTGTACAAAGTTTGGTTGAAATAACTTGAATGGTTTGAAGTTTATGATCAGGAATCAAAAATGTTTACAGAAGGTTGTATGGACATAGTGATAGCTAACCTCTACATAGTGAAAACAACCCTACCACCTTATTACATACTGGCAGGATAAAATGAAATCCTTGCTGAATTTCCTTCCAGATTGTAGAGGTTCTGAATGAGGCCCTAGAGCTTCATTTTCCATCAGATAAAGGTGTCAGAATCATCGCTGAACCAGGACGCTACATGGTAGCTTCAGCCTTCACCTTGGGTGCCAACATTATTGCCAAACGTGTGGTTGCCAGGGACCAACGTGGAGAAAGTAAGAATATCCTTTAAAATCTCCCCATGTGCACAGAGTTTTGTCATCTTTATGCTTAGGTAAATGATTAATATATATTGTGTAATAAATACAGCCAGATTGTGGAGTAATTGTACAATACCAATCAATTATAGAGTAGTTAATGACATTCTACCTTTCCTTCAGTAATGTGGTTATGATAGCATTAGGGAAGCACCGATTTTTATTCATGGTTGGCAAAAACCACAAAATTTAGACCCACCAAAAGAGGATTGTTATGAAAAAAACATGAAAAGTTATAGTGCTGAAACAACTAGTTAGCCAGTCAACCACAAATGAGTAGAGACCCAGTGCATTGCTTATTGTTGTTAATATACTTGATCAAACTAGTGATGTTATCATGTATCACCATCACAAGGTATCGTTCGTGTTTTGCATTGTAACAGTATCGGTGGAAAATTATAGGTCATCGATACATAGATTTGTGATCCACCCATATCCACAGAGTTTAGGCTCACAATAATACCACCATCTTAACATAAAAATATATATTTGTTAAATGGAGTTCACTAATTAGTAGGACACTAACATTTAAAACAACAGTTTAAATGACCAATAGTCCATGAAATTATCTCTGTGTATTTACATGGTGGTGTATGTGGTCATAAAAATACATGATGAATGTGGACTTAATGTGCACTTTAAATTGTGATCTAACTTTCCATCTATTCATGCAGAAGAAAATGCATAATTGCATCACAAATACATCTGTACATTGAGAACATGGTATACTTTAGTTGCCATTAGACTGAGAGTTGTAGAAAAGACGGGGATATACAAAAATGGAAACATCATGCGAGTTGTAGATTTCTGTATTATTTTTAGTGAATATTACTCAGCTTTAGTGTCAAAAACTAACTTTCCATATTCAGTAAGATTAGCGCTCCTCCAAGTTTTGATAAATCTTGTGCGAGTTGTGTGACATATATGCAGGGGGAGCAGCAGTTCCTCAGAGGTTAAGGCATTGGATTCCTGACCTTAAAGAATAGCCACAACACTTGACAGCGGCAGCTGGATTAGAAGCGGGGTCATCTCGGTGTTTAATTGTAGAAAACGGGAGTTGATCAACATCAGCTCAACAGTAAAAACTGGTTCTTGCATTGCAAGGTTCAATTACTTTTACAGACCTATATTGATTGCGATATATAAGCTTCAAGTGGAGTTCATAGAATCTTGAAAAGTTCTTGGATTTCAAGGGCGTCTTAAAAATACCTTGAATTTCGTTAGAAGGCCTTGAAAACTCCTTAAATTTTGTCAGATGGCTTTGAAAAGTCCTTGAAATTACCATCAGTTCAGTTGTCAATGTTATAAAGAAATTTGATTATTTTTTCAAAGTGACCAACATATTTTAAGAATGATAACCAAAAAATAGAGATGAATGTGCGTCGTAAGAATTAAATACTACCAATCCTGTACAATCAGTTATTGTAATCTACAAATATTTGATATGGCAATAAATGCAGGAAGACTGAAAGACTATTAGACAGTCAAACAGGAGAATAATCTTCATATATTTTAAATTTTAATTATTGGTTTTCAGTTTTGGCAATGAATATACAGGCCTTGAAAAATCCAGGCAAAGTTCTTGAAATTTGTAGTGCAGTTTGTTTATGAATCTTGTTTAAGCACATAGAAATTCTTGCTGTGCATACAATCTTGCAACTGCAGTTATCTCTTGTAGAAAAGGTTTTGAAAATTTCCTATATTATTATCCAAGAGCCTTTAATGTTGCCATTAGTGAAAGTTTTTATATCGTACTTCAACAATTTTACTTTGACATGGAAGATATGACGTGTTTTGTTGTTGTAGACTGCTCAGTACTGGGTGAATTTTTCAGGCATGTATTTCGGAGTCTATGTGCTCAGCTGAGTTTTTTGGGGCATGGGTTGTGATTTTTAATGATACGAGAGACTATTCGAATAGGTAAAAGCAATAGTTGTTTCAGCACTAGAAAATATATGCATTCCTTGGATTAAATTTATTTAATTTTATTTCATGGATAAAGTTTATGCAACACTAGTTATGTACTGTTTAGAGTGCCAGTGGTCCTACAGTGCAAGACGTCCATCCTGATATTTATGATGTATAAAATGTGACTTCTTATTTCCAGCACAAATGGTGTTGTGTAGTGTGTTCCCCTGGGAACTAGAGGCCAAATTTTAAAGAATATCTCGTACACTTGGCAGCCCATATTGACACTATTGCACAGATGAAAGTCTAATTGTTTTAGTCGGACCATACCTTCTCTGATGTCTTTTTCCTGATGGAATCAAATCCAGACACAATCAATTGGAATCGTTTTTAAGTTCCATTTACATGCATTTCGGTTGGTATTTCAGCGATGGTAGCCGAGGAATGTTGAAGTCGGTTGAAGTAGGGGTAAGTTTCTTTAGCGAAATGAAGAAAAGCACACTAATGTTGATGAAAGCGATTACATGCCTTCGTTTTGTTAAAAAAAACGTACCCCTACTTAAGCTGACTTTGGCATTCAACTGACATCACATCCCCACAAAACATGTCAGGATGGATGTCTTGCATTGTAGGACTATAGGTGATAGAATTATATTCAGAGCGATCTAGTATAATGAGAAAACTCGGGTACATAAAAAAAAAAACAACTAACGACTAGTCGCAGATGATTAACCCCCTGCCGGTTGTACATCGGGGTTGGAAGTAAATGTAAAGTAGCAAGAAGCAAATTTTTGCTCCCTATGTTTTAATCTGGCAGCAAATGGCTTACCTAGTGACATAATTTTTTACCTTACAAAAGTTAATTCCCTTGTATTGCCATCACTCGTTAATTGAGCATGTTGTCTGCTGTCACCTTTTGGTAGAAATGACATCAAATTATACACACATTCAACAGATCCATATCTTGAGGACACTTTTCAACAATACTAGTTGTGTTGGGACTTCATAGTTATGAAGACCATGTTTGAAAATGCCAGGACTTTGAACACAATTGATTAACTTACATTTTGATGAACATCAGCAATTTAACCTTTATCCTTGAGGAGAAGTGTGTTGTAAAAGTTCTTTTTGACAAGTACAAGTCAAACCTTGTGTCACTGGAATTTATTTCTTTTTGAGAGCTGCGACAGCGAAGTCTGTAGAGTGTTGGCTGCATAATCCAAGGGTCGCTGGTTTAATGCCTGCCCAGGTGAGCCTGGGTTGGCTGCCTTGGTGTGTCCTTGGGAAAGGCACTTGGCTCTCATCTCCATGGCATGATATAGGCAATAATGTGCTAAAAGTGCCGTTAAAAGCAACAAAATCAAGACAACTTTTTTTAGTTTTGGAAATTAGCGGTAAAAAAATTTTTACACTGAATTTTTTCATCAGGTTGTAAAACCATAAGAAAAGACACAAATTTGTTTCTTGGCATGCTTGAAAATTCCAGGACTTTGGGCACAATTGATCAATATAAAATTTGATGTAGACCTTAAGGAGAAACGTGTTGGAAAAGTTCTTTTTGACAAGACCAAATCAAACCTTGTGTTGCTGGAATTTGTCTTTTTTAGGGAGCCATGGCAGCAAAGTTTGTAGAGTGTCAGCCTCGTAATCCCGGGGTCGCGAGTTCTTTACCCACCCAGGTCAGACTGGGTTGGCTGCCTTAGTGTGTCCTTTGGAAAATCACTTGGCTTCCATTTGCTTGGCATGAGATATATGCAAAAAATGGTGTTAAAACCAACAAAAACAAAAAACAAGCAGAATCTTTTAATTTGATATTGATGGTAACAAATTAGTAAAACTATAAAAATGTCACGAATTTAAAAATGTCACAAATTTGTTTCTTGCTGCTGTGTATTTCGAACCCTGTTTAAGGCACCAGTTATCAAACTTGAAAGTTTGGATGCTAAAAAAATGTCTAAATCATTGCGCTTCCACACTGGAGGAAAGGTGAAGTTTTTTTTTCTTCTTGGGTTTCAAATATTTGTTTCTCAGACTAATCATGAGAACTTGTATTTGATGCCCGTATTTATTTATCTTTTTTTTTGGACTTGATCCTATGTGAGATATATTTTGAAGCAAGCTGTCACAGGAACTCGCTGGAAGCATTGGCTTGGATAGCTCAGGTGGTAGATGGCCTAACTAGCATTAGGAAGGTCCTGTATTCAAGCCCCTGTCCAAGCTCCCTGTTATGCCTGGTGCTGCAAGAAAGATTCCGTGTTTTTACACCTGCAACAAAAGAGGGAGGGTGTCTGGAGAATTAATGGAGGCATAGGGATGTGTTTCTGAAAATGCAGTGGAAGAGAGTAGCAAGTAACAGCTTGGAGTGTCTGCTCAGATAGCTGACCTGGTAGAGTGCCCGGCTAGCGTAAGAGGTCTCAGGTTTGAGCCATGGTCTAGCCGTGTATTTTTTACCTGTTACAAAGCAATTTGTTACTCTCATTGCGATTCTTTTGAAAATCTTAATACCAGAGTTGAGTCATCAGACCTATAAAGGGAAGGAATTCTTATTCAGTAGCACTTGTGCCTAATACTGTGAATTCTTTTACTTTTGTGGGTATCCATTTTTGTGATTTTATCAAACTTTTTAAATACTAGAATCAGATGATGTGCCTCTGTTGAGGTACAGGACTTTATTGTTTACATAAATGAATCATTTGTTCCTTGGGTCTTTTAATGTACAATCTGTTGCAAACATAAAATTCTTGAAAATTGGTACCCAACAAATAAATAAATTTACAGTAAGTAACCAAATTTGTAACTTGTCTTGCCATATTATTTACAAATCAATCATTTAACTCTGTACAGTTAACTTTATTGGAAGATATATAAAAATCTCCATTTATGAAGAATGTATGTTCATCAGAACATTGGCAAAAACTTCCACTGAAGAGAATAGTCATTTTATATACACATTGCAAAAAGGTATCAATACATTTATATTAACTAATATCTTTGAAAGTGTTAATAATTTTTTAGGAGAGAATTTTTGTGGAATAACATTATCTCTGGCACCTGAACTGGAATAAACAGCTTATATGGGCTGCCTTCTAAATTTAAAATGATTAAAGAAGCACATCCAAAGATTCTAGTCAATGTTCTGGTGACAAAATGTATTTTAGCAATGTGGTGGTGACATTGTTCAAAAGAATTAATACAGTGTAATCTTCCATAATGGCACAGTCATGGGGTGGAACAATTTAGGCTGTTTACTTGAGGTGGCTAGTAAAGGAAGGTAAATTAAATATAGATTAATTTGGAGGGAATGGAAGTAACTGGAAAAGAAGGGTTGTAGTTCAAGATAGATGGCTGTAATGGAAAGTAATTATGTTGACTAAAATGATATATTAAAAATATTAATACCTGCATTCAGATGTAATGAACAGTTTTTTTTATAGTTTAATTCGATTCATGGCAAGTAAATGTTGTACTTATATTTCTTGAGAAAAGTTTCTTCAGCACTGAGGCTGATTATGAATAATTTGTTTCTTTCAGATGGAGAACCTATGATTCTTTCAAGTGCCTCAGATGAGCCTGCCATGATGTATTACATCAATGATGGGGTGTATGGATCATTCAATTGCCTTCTGTATGATCATGCTCATGTTGCAGTATCTGTACCAGGGGTAGGTTGTCATTACAGATGAATTGGGATATAGATATGATATCGCAATAATGTACAAGTACTGATTTCTATGGTATCAGTACAGTGAACAGAATTCTTCCTTTCAAATATATTTGCTTTGAATTTAAAAAAAAAAAGATTTTTGTTTGTAAGACACGTAGACCAAAAAAAACTAAAAATAAATGTAGGAAAATTTGAAATATTTTGTTGGCATACAAAAAGTAATCCGGGCATGTAGATACAAGTACAAAAATGCATACCAAATTTCATTTTGTCTACCTAAGTGTGTTTTGCTAAATTTTGCTAACAAGGGTTTTGTTGAAAGTAGTCAAAAATGTAAAAAGAAGACATTTATAAATTGCGGTAATGACCTGAAAATCTAACCAGGTCATCTACATATAAATACAAATATTACTATCAAATTTCATTTGCCTACTGCAAGTGGTTTTTGTTCAGTCATGCTAAAGTTTAGTCAAAGACCAAAAGCAAAACAATATGCCCCCTTTTGCTGTCTCGGTTGGGACATCAAGAAAAATGACATATTTTCAGATGAGCTTTTTTCGTTTTTCTCCAAGGACTGCCAGAATGTTTTTTGCAAGTATATTTTTGTGTATTTAATATATGCGAGACAAATGGGCAGCTTGATTTGCCCATCACCACATGAGCCAACATATGCCACCATAAAAGTCACAAGAAATTTGCTATTTTTTTTATCAGTCAACACATTGATATATAATTATTTCCAACCCAAACATCAGGTTTGAGATTTCACATAAATAACAGCACTTGTAAAGTATCAACTTTTCTTAGTGGCACATGGCAAGTACTGTTTTTTGTTTTAGTCATCACTTTTGTTGAATAATGATGTTTTAAATTATTTATGACACTGCTTAAAGTAGTGAATCTTTTACTGGTGTTCAGCATATAACTACCTCATTTAAAAATTAGTAGCAAGAACTTTCATGGTGATTTTCTTTGGTCATAAGGAGTGCAGTTTAATCAGTGACTTTTTTTTATTATCTGTTGACACGACATGCTACATTACAATAGTGTTGGCTATGGACCTTAGAATTCACCTCAAGATGCAAACTTTCCTGACCTCTAACAAATAGTCCAGCCGCTGCAAAGGTGATTGGAGAAAGTAGGTGATCTTTAGAGGACAGTTTTTATCAATATTGATCAATATGTCAGAAATAGATGCCATGTAAAGTGCGAGTAATGTTTGTCTAGGCAAGCTTGCTAAGAAAACATTACTGCATGTGAAATTAAACTTTTTGGCATATCAGTACGTGAATTTTTGGTATTTGAAAGTAGTGCTGTTCTAAGAAATGTTACGTTGTAAAAAATATGGATACCCCTCTTTTAGACTACAGGGATAAGTGAAATTTGGGTTCCAAGTTCAATATTCATTAAAGCTTATAACCAGTCTGTTATTTATCCCAGTGTCCAAAAGCTGAGGTTTCCAAATTAAACACCATATCCATCCTTTCAATGGTGGTTTTTGTTTGCACTTTTTTTAAAAAAAACCTATATTCCTGAAAGCCCTGGATTCATTGGTCTTATGAAATTCTATTGCATAGTTTATTGCATAGTTTACAAATTGTTAACCTCTTCTGGTAAGTGTGTGGAAGTGACATATCAGAGGAACATATAACTTGCTTAAGTGGAGATTATAGTACAAGTGATTTGTGATAATGTGGTGTAAAATAAACTGTGATTCTGTGGCAATTAAGAATTCAAAGACTAGTGCTACATCTACCATCAGTGTAGATATCAATGGCTAAAATCAAAATGCTAAGCTAAACGTAAATGGTCAAATAGTTGAGTAGAATTTTAAAAAATCTTGTTTGTTAGGGATGTACATACATTTTCTTATCTTTATATTATCCAAGTCTAAAAGAAAATACAAGTATACCAAATGCCAATTTTGGGTCAAAATTATTGCCAATAAGCCTGTGAGAATACACTGTAGTTAAGTGAGATGGTAAATAAGACACCTTCTTTAAATGTAACCTTTTATCTTCTAACATAATATTTCAACAACATTAACTTGATATTTGTGGTATTTATATTTAGCTCTACTGGTCATAGACCAGAAGAGCTTGTAGGATGGTCTGTTGTCCATCGTGCGTAATTCGTCATCAATTAGCACAAGATTGTTGTTGCTGCAACTAATAAACTACTAGGAGGATTGCCATGAAACTTTACACACACCTTCATCCCAAGGTCTAGTTGTTCACAAGTGAAAAAAGTGCTGCTTGGACATCCAACATGGCTGTCACAGCAGACATATTGCTGCTACTACTGAATAAATGGTTGCATCAACATGGGTTTTCACTAAAAGATTTTTTACAATGTTGGTCCTAAATGAAATTGGTGCTGATCTGACCACTAATATGGCCACCATGGCAGCCATCTTGAAACTCGGGTTACTACTCATGAACGCAAAGTAACATAAACATGGAGTTTTCACTGGAAGACTTCTTATGATGTCTAGTTGGTCGTAAATGAAAATGAAGTCGATCTGACATCCAATATGGTCACCATGGCAGCCCTCCTGAAAATCTTGTTATAGCTACTTCTCCTGAAATGATGGCCATATTAACATGAGTGGTCATATCGACATGAAGTCTTAACCAAAAGACTTCTTTGGTCCTAAATGAACATGGTGCAGATTTGACATCCACTATGGCTGCTGCTGCAGCCAACTTGAAAGGCTCCATTGATTCCATGTTATGGTTATGGTTATGTTTTGGACTTCTACCTTATTCACATGCATCTATGAATATGCCTACAGTAGCTATGCCCCTGACAGATTTTTTAAGTGATTTCACAGTATTGCAATATTATGAACTTGCACCATACTTTTCTTATCAAAGATATTTCTACATTGGAAGATTGCCAATTTACCATTACATTTTCAAATTATAAAATGTATAAAGGAAAATGGACTTGTTCATGGATTCCCGGCTTTTCTTTTCAGCCAGTACAGCATGTCCCCTTTGAGGGACTCTTGTTCATGCAAATAACATATACAATAGATTATGGAAGTTGTGTCTCAATTTAGTACGAGGTTGGCACACTTTTTCAAATGGAGGGAATCAGTTGGCCCCTTTTTTCTAAAACCTGGCTGAAACACTGTGCTCCACTAGTGCAGGTTTAATTGATTTTACATGAGAGTTTTGAACACTATTTAGTACAAAATTCGCAAAAATATATAACAGTATCATTCTCTCTTTTGACTTCTTTCCAAGACTTGTTTGACTGATACATCAATATTTTGGATACCTTGATTTAAAAAGACTCCATGTCTTTTACTGTGTTGTATCTGATCTGTGCACATTTAAAGCAATGTTGGCATTAAAATAGGGCCCTAACATGTGATAGATTCTTATATCAGACAAGTTAAATGCTTTATGTCGGTGAGTAAAGGCATATGAAACCAAGACAATAATAACCAGTTGCAATCATGTTTTTTTTTTCTGTTAAATATAATTATTTGTAGATTCTAGAAAAATACTTACGGAAATGTGGTAAACTTTGTATTAAAGTGTACAAAGTTGAAGATGATACAAGGTTATAAAAATAAAGAAACAGGTCAAAGGAAAAGTAGTGACAAAATGATTTTTGCAAATCAGAACGTATTAATAAATTTATTTCTGTTGGCTACAGGAACCAGAGATGGACCTAACTTACGAGTGCAGCCTGTGGGGTCCAACCTGTGATGGCCTGGATTGCATCCTGGCAAAGACTAAACTTCCGGAGCTGAAAATTGGAGACTGGTTGTATTTCCTGGACATGGGCGCATACACCATGGCTGCCGCATCGACCTTCAATGGGATGCCACCACCAATCCGCTACTACTACTGCCTTGGAGACATTTGGTAAGGAGAATTTGTATTTATTTTGATTTCTCAGTTGGATGTAAATGAATCTTAATTGACAAATGAAATGGTGTCAGCTACTTGACGTGTTATTAGGTATGTTTAATACAAACTGTTATGATAGGGTATATTTTATGGGAGAAAAATCAAAATTATGATTATGATGTGACACTGTATGTAAACTAAACTTACACAGCACTATTGATCAGAATAAAGTTTTCAGTCAATTGTAGCATGTGTTGCTTTGATTATTCGGTTCTAATCGCGATATGTTGGCGATCTGTGATTTTGTGTTGGCATCATTGAATTTCGGACATTTTTTTCTAAAAATGGAGCACTTTTAACGTAGTCAAAATCAGAACAATATTATTGTTTAGTGTTGAAGTGAAATTTACACAGTTGTTCAGCCATTGAAGTATTGTATCTTTAAAGTTTACTAATGGTTTCTGCTTTCCTTGTATTCTATTATTGAAAATTCTTGCAGTTTCTATAGTAAACTTGCACGAAAATTTAGTGTAAAAGTAGGGCCAGTTGAATGGCCCACTGGCCAGCAAAACAATCATACCTTAAGTCTACCCCCCCATATAGATGGTGTGTTGTGTACCATAGCCATGCCCCATCTCAAGGTCAAAGTCATAACAAGGGAAAATTTAAATCTGTGACTTGTCTGTGTCCGGTGTATAACTTTTGAAACAGATATTTTAATGAAACTTTACCCAACTATATATCATGTATGGACTGTTTTGCAGGCTTGAGAATCTTCAGGGAATTCACTGATTTCAGGGATTTTTACTCCCAAATAGTGATTGAAAACAGTTCCCAATTGGCCCAAAAATGATAACATTTAAAAGATTTTCTGAGGGGTATAAATAGTATCGGGGAAATTCACCAACACATCAAGGAATTTTGAAATTTGTTATTCTCATGCCCATGTTTTGTGTACCACAGCCATGACCCATGACCCATCTCAAGTCGGGTCATTGCCAAGAAAAATTCTGTGAATTGTGTTCTTTTGGTAACAATTTTAAACGACGGGATATTTTAATGAAACTTTAGCCAGTTATCTACTATGGCTATACTGTGTCACATTGCATAGCCACCCTCCGCAGAAATATCAAGGTCACATCAGGGGAAAAGATAAATCTATGACCTATCCATGTGTGATTAAACGTCTGAAACAATGAAAATATTTTAATGAATCTTTAGCCTGTTATATATTGGAACTTGAAAGTGTCTCATGTATTCAGTCATACCCCTAGTCTCAAGTTCACAACAAGGGACAATGTAAATGAATGGCCCGTTTCCTTACTGAGTATGTTGCTTTTCATGTCCTACAGATGTTTTGATGAAACTTGACCCAGGTCCACCTTATCATACAATAGTCGGGTCCCTAGCTCAAAGGTTATGGTTATTAGTAGGGGAAGGTTTACATGACAGACATATCATGTGCCATTCACCATTACTCTTGTTGTATCAGATATACTGTACCTGAAATTTGAAGAAAAAAAAAGAAAAGAAAAAAGGGGGATTGGAAATGATACTATGAAAGAAGACATTAAGCCATGTAAACACGTTTTAAGAAAGATGTTGTTTAACAAAGTGTAACAAACTGAAAATGTACTGCCTATTTCAGCATATTTGTTTTATGTATTTATTTTCTAAAAAGTAACATAAACAATCTCCACTTTATATCTTTTTATAAATTGTAATTTTTTTATCTTGACAAACCATATAAAATACAACTAAAACTGGCATATTAAAATGTGGGCTCTGTTAATGTGATGCATAAATATTAGACAGTGGATTTTGATGTACCAATACATATTGTAGAAAACATTATAATTTCAAAGAGGACTCTAGAAAAAATATGGTAATTATCTGATAATTTGAAATGTTTAAAGCAACAAGTTAATTTGAAAATAAATAAATAAATGACAATGTACTACGTAGCTAATTGATAAGTAAAAATTCTGTAGCAATTTTTTTTTACAGTAGAAAAACAATTGGTTTCCAATATTGGCCTTTGTGAGAGTTAATAGTCTTAAGGGAACCATAACCAAATATCAAGATATAATATGTGAACTTTTTCAACTAAATTTTGAAAAACAATTTTACAATGAAAATTAAAGGATGCAATTTTTTTAATTCTGTAAAATATAAGATAGAAGATTATATCCTCATTGCAGCTTATATCACCTTTTTAATCCCTGAGAACATCTACACATGTGCATTCAGAAATTCAATTTTGGTCACATTTACAGTTAACACTTTTCAGTCTTGGCAAGAGGAAGTCTTCAGTCCAAGTTTTACATATATTCATTATTGAATTTGCATTAAAAAAAATTGAAAGAACTTTGAATATTCATCAAAATCCACAATTATAGTAGCTGCTTTTTCCAAATGACCAACTTTTGACCATTATGAATTTCAATGATTGCAAAAGTTTTCCCCAATCTTTGATTGCATCTTTTTTTTGGATTAAGGAGTGGAGGCTTTTGTTATGTAAAGAAACGCTGTGCTGTCTGGAAATTCCGAAGAAACAAAAGATGAATGTCCACAACTTGCCCGCTGTCTACAAAACTTTTAACACTCAACATGTGAACCTTTTCACTCTTCTCTACTCCTCCACGTGTCACCCATAGTTAAGTGGCAATATTTTAACATCAGAGCATACTGCAAGAGTGTGCTGACACATCATGATGATCATTAGGTAAACAAAACACGTATTTAATGGGAATAGTCTTGGTCATGTGTGTTGCATGTTACAGATGGTCAAGCTTTTAAGGGACTGATACCTAGCCCTTGTTATGAAAAGAAACCAAGCTGTGCTCTTCTGGAAATTGAAGGATCAGTCTTGTGATTAGCCCCTTTTTGATCAGTATAAATTGCAAGCTCCGTGACAAAGCAGCCAGAGTGCTAGATAGGAGACAAAATTTGAGGATTTTTTGGCAACAAATGATTAAAATTAAGGAATATTGACTTGGGCACAGTCAGAAAGGCATAGTAGAGGGGCAAAGTTGTGGTAAATAAAGGGCACGAAGGGCAGGGCTGACGTGTCATTCTGCTGTAAGAAAAACACTACATTCAGTGGTTGAGATAATTGCATTTTATACTCTGCTAAATTTGTTTGCAATTGTTAATCACAATTTTCACAAGTAGAAATTTTTGCAAGTACAGAAATTGCAGGTTGATTTGTGAACATGTTTTCATGTTTATAGCAGCAAAATTTATAATACATGTGATGCCAATCAACAAATTACAAAATTTTAAGGCACATACTTACTGAATTTATTGAATTGTCAAATATCCTATGCTGCCATACTATAATGATTTCCTGTAATATGTCTTTACTGAATTTTTTTTGAAGGTTTGATATTTACCCAAAACAACAGAGAAAAGAAAAAGCCTGGATCAAGCAAATGCCACAACATCTGAAGTCGGGCCACACCCTTCAGGAGGCTGCAGCCACCCATGACTTCGAGAATTTACTTGACACCGCCCCAGCAATAGATGGCTTCATGTTAGGAACCGTATTTGATGCCATCGAGCACTAAATATTAATCCATTTTCTTTGTAGAATGCTTTCACTTGTCTTGAATGCTTTCCCCTATATTGTTCCCGTAAGATATAAATTATCCAAATAGTCACGGAAGTGCCATTTTGAATCAGAAATCATGTGTTGTATGTATTGATTTATAGAGAGATTAAATACACCTGGATATTTTTCAAAACTGAAGTATATTTTTAGCAGAAAAGTGGCAGTACTTGAAATTGTTAAGGCTATTTATGGATAAAAATGACAGAAATGTACATCAAAAGCATGAAAGTATATTGGTACAAAAATGACAGCTTACAGTGATGTTACTTTTATTAAATTGTGTAACAGTGCATAGCATGATGTGAACAATATTTTGTATTTTATATTTACTACTGTTTACTTTTTTCTGTTTATTTAAGATGATGATGGAAGGGCAATATAAAGTAAAGCATTTTGAAGATAATTTAAAATGTTTTGATGTGAGGGGTTTGTTTTCCAAATATTTTATTTTCTCTGAATTGCATTTTGATGTTGATAACTAAGCTTTAAATGCTCCTTTCTTTGAATCTATGTATTTTTCTAATTTTAATACTTCATATTTTTACCACAAATTATAGTTTTCATGAAAAATATTTTATGGTTATGGCATAATACACAAATTGTTTCAATTATTTTCAAATCTTGTGCTACCATCAAATATTTTAATGTTACAAATAAAATATAAATTTTTCAGTACATCTTGTAGCACCATGGATACAAAGTCAACAATTCATATTAATCCAGAATTTCCAACATCCTGTAAGCATGCATATTTTGTTCCATCATATATAAACAAAATTAAGAAGGATAACATTATTTTAGTTGATATATAGGGAATCTGAATTTGTAATCAAGAAGTAAGGTGCTCAAGTCACACATTGAATACCTTCATTCTCAATCATGTGTTCATGTGCATTTGTCTGTATTGACCTCGCATTTAAAGGACCAAATGATTACAATGACCAAATACACATAAATACATGACAATCGTGACTTAAGCTTCATTCAGTTATCAATCCACAGCATAATTCAGCACTCGCCGCACACAAGAATCATAGTCATCATCTTTATTATTATTATTATTTTTATTATTTCTATTATTAAGTGCCATCACATGTACGTATTTTATGTGAGACTAAAGTCACAAATTAGCATGATCTTCATACTGCCACAAGGATATGTTCACAGAATGAAAGGAGATGCTGCCAAAAGTAATATTCATACAAAGCTATTTTAAGAATAAACAAGTTATTGATTTGTGTGTATTGTATAAACACCGTTGTCAACAGAATCATGCCAATTATCAGTCCCTCGTCAGTTTTGGTACAGTGTATGACTAGGCATCTTATTTGTTGATATTCAAGTATTTCCATATATCAGCAGAATAGAGAGTTA
Organism: Margaritifera margaritifera; assembly: GCA_029931535.1. Classification (NCBI taxonomy): domain Eukaryota; kingdom Metazoa; phylum Mollusca; class Bivalvia; order Unionida; family Margaritiferidae; genus Margaritifera; species Margaritifera margaritifera. The sequence goes on along the minus strand of JAQPZY010001419.1, from coordinate 502,616 downwards.
AGGAAGAGAACATATTCAGAAAATTTTATCAGATAACATAATGTGGCTATCTATACACAACCATCTCTTAATGCTATTTTTGTAATTTTCATGCAGTTTGAATGAGGACATGCCAAACAATAATTCTTATAATTTTCCATGTTTTTGGAATAAATTTTATAACTAGCCTCCTGGAACCATTTTTAGACCAATTTTTTAAAATGAAATGTATATTGTACATGAACACATGCAGATGTACATGTGCATATCATCCGGGGAAAGGCAAGTTATTAATGTGATGTGAAATTATGAAAAACATGTTACAAATGTAGAATAGGCTTTTATGTATATGCTTTTTTTTGCAGTGTAATCAATAGTATTCTGAGAGATGTTTGTAGTGTTTAATAATTGTTTGCTTGCTTAATTAATTGCTTACATTTTGAAAGTTTCTGTTAACATTTTGTGTTTTTGTTCTAATAGTAACCAGTTATAAACTGTTTTAGTATTGAGTGGGGAAAAATTTTTTTGTGCCATTGAACATGGATGTAGGGCTTTATGTGTAAAGGAACAGTGGTCCCTCTCTGTTTATATTATTGCCTGGATATAGCAATACCCTATCCCACCTTTGACCCCAAAATAGGTAATATTTACATTACAACCTCATGATTACAAAAGACTTGCTATAATAATTACTTGTATTCTGGCTGTTTTTCCATCTGTAGTGACAGAAGCTACAAAAAATGCTTTGAGCAACAACCATACATGTTAATTAATTGTAGGTCTAGATCTTGAATACAGTTTGAGTATGCTTTGAATTTTCACTTGGAAAAGGCTCAAACTACATGTGTCAGCTTATAGATGATGTTGATGACTGAGCTGTACAGACACCGTGAACACCTGCTGTGTCACTTTACTGACCAGCAAAACACCTAGTCTTGACCTGTGTCCCGTCAGGCTCACTGGCTAGATGGTACTTTTAAATAAAGTTTTTAATAGTCAGACATGACTTGTTATTTTTACTGAATTTCCTAATCGGTGGGAAAAAAAATATTGACTTTTTAAAATTGTGAAATGCATATCTATTATTTACATGCTTACCTGTCTCACAGTAAAGGATTTTGCTCAAGACAAGACGATGTGGCAAACAGAATGTTGGAGAAAAGGTTAAAATAGAGGCAAAATTAGCACACAGATTTCTCAGAAGGCTCGGAAAAAAGATGAGCGCACAATCCCCAGCTGTCACCTTTCGTTTTTATTACTGGCATTCTGTGTCCCGATTTTGTCTTTTTATCGGGATGCTTCCAGTAGTGGAAGCATTTACAAGTCGTGGTCATTTACAATCACAGAGTTAGTGAATATGTATCTATTGGTCCTGGTCATTGACCATCCCAGTGATGATGGCATTCATGGATCTCTCTGCCCACCTACCTTGGTCCAAGTCTTCGTCATTGGCCATCCAAGGTCGGTGGTTTTCATGGGTTTCTCCAGTTTCCTCCAACTCGTCAGACTTCACACGTCACCATCTGGCCATCGGGAGCACTTGACATAGTTTTTACTCGCCTTGAAATGGTGAAACCTAGGAATCACTTACATTGTTGACTACGGTATTTTTGTCAATGTTCTGAATATTGTCAAGTTTATGAATGGAAACTTTGGTAGATTATTACTATATGGTTAAAGTTTCTATCCAGGTAACCAAGGTTTTGTCACGCCTGCATTAACGGCATCAGCAGTGTTAACATTGAGATTGTGTTAAGTTTTTAGCTCGATGCAAGACCAAATGAGCTTCCAGTGTGGCCTTTCTGCTCAAAAACCACAAAACTAGTTTTAACTAAATGTGGCACAGAACATCCTGCTTTTCAAGTTTGTACAAAAGATGCTGATCCACCATCAACTGTGGCCATCATTACTAAAAAGAGACAAAATTGTAAAAAATTTCTCTAAAAACTGCTGAACAGAATTTAATTAAATTTAATGGAAGCAGCTTGGCATGAAGACCTTTAAAGTTTGTACAAATGATGCCTGTCCATCATCTGTCAACAATTGCTATTTTCAACTTCTCAAGAACCTCCTGACCAGTTTCAACTGTTACGACTCTATGGTCTAAGAAAAATGTAACAGAAAGAAAGTGAAACCAACAAATTAAGTAACAATTGACGAGCAATTTTATTTCTAGATAATTATAAAAAAATCAAAAGGTACTTAGAATAAATAGAATAAAAATCCAAACAATCCATTAATCCTAACTCCTAAAAACAAGTCTTAAATATAGAATGTTGCGAATGAATCGCTATCCTTCAATGTGTTGATGTGTGAATAGTCTTTAATGTCCTGATGTGCCAATATTCTTTAATGTGCTGATGTGCCAAAAGGAAGTACTCCCGAATATCTTTGAGTAAGTTCACATAAATCCCAAAATCATCAATTAAAAATCCAAAATCCAAATGTCCATGAGCATTTTTATAATCCAATGAATATTTTATATAATTCCTCCCTCTGAATTTGGAATGATTTTTCACAACTGTAATGGCTCTTTAAAGACTGATGTTAAATTCGAAACTGAAAAACTGTCCACTAAACGTGGTATATAGAAAGATAGGTCACATGACAATGTTCTAGAATATTATGGTGTATGTGACTCATAACGCACAACTCTGTGGGAAATTCTAGTTTTATCTGTAAACAAAATCAACCTTGACCTCAAATTGAATCAACATCTTGTTTACCAAAACCGTCCTTGAACTCAAATACTAAGTAAACAACCTAATTCAAGGACAATAGCTAGACATGTCAACATTATACTTAACATTACGGTTTAAGCAAATATTAAGGTCAAGAAACATTTATAATTTCTTAAAATATTTATAATATTATATAAACATCATACATAGCACAACTGAAGTTGATGAAGCATCCTGGCTGGCATTGCTAGATAAAGAAAAAAAAAAAACCTTTAAATGACCTCCAAAACTACAGAACAGAATTTCATCAAATTTCACCGCATATTGGCATCAAGAGCTTTAACATTTGTATATAAAATGCCACTCTGCTATCAAATGTCTGCAGTTACTAAAAAAAAAAAATACTTTAGACAACTCCAACGAAACTGCTGAATACAATTATCATCCAATTTGACAGCATTCTGGCATGAAGACAGTTAAAGTTTGTACAAATTATACTGATCAACCATCAAATATAGGAGGCGCTCTACAGCTATTATGTACTTCTGAGAGTGACAGGTGTAAGGTGAAGTTGTTTGAATTTGCAACATGCATAATGAAGAGAATGTTGGCATACCTCTATGCTATTTTCATCTACTGTGACTGAAATTTCTTTACATACTGTAGTTGTGGAAATTGTACATGATCTAAGCACACGGCTGACAAAAATGGCCGCTCGCATGCGCTCGAAAAATCCGCCTGAATTAGTGCAAAGTACACTAATTTTAGCAGTTATTAAAATGGGGAAAACGAATTTTGCCAGAGTAGGCAATACCAGCTTCTGAAAGTACAATGAATGAATTACAAAATATATAAAAAGTAAAAAAGTTATAGGCTCGTTTTTATACAATTTACCTTTGAAGTCCAGGAAGTGAAAATGACCAAGTGGAGCTAGCAGTTTTTTGATAGGTGCACATCTGATGTAAGGCCAAGCTGTATACTCAGTAACCCAAATTATACCCATCAATAATGCACCAAAATGAAGGAAATTAAAAGTTCTTTTAACAGAACCTAAGATGTACAAGGTCTCTTTTAAATAACCAGGTAGGAAAACCTGGGAAATTCTTTGTCTTTACAAAGCTAACCCTATGCAAAATGCGAAACTGTAGAGCGCCACCATATAAAAAAGTTTCTCAAAAATGGCTGAGCAGACTTTGACAAGATTTAATAGAAAGCATCCTGGCATGAAGGCTGTTCAAATTGGTACAAATTATGCAGATCCTACATCAAATATGGCCACCATAACTATAAATAGAGAAAACTTTTAAACAACTTCTTCAAAGCTGCTGAAAAGAATTTGACCAAACTTGGCAGAAAGCATCAATGAAGACTCCCAAATGGTTCTGATCCACCATCAAATATTGCTTCTGTTACCAAAAATAGAAGAAGAAAAAACTTGAAATGACAACTTCCCAAAAACTACTTCATATAATTTGACCAAACATAACAGCATCCTGGCATGAAGATGATTAAAGATTGTACTAATGATGTCAATCTGCCATCAAGTATGGCCATTTACTAAAAATAGAAAAATTTTAAAACAATTTGTCCAAAACCATTGAATAGAATTTGACCAAACTTGACAGAAAGCATTTTGGCACGAAGACCATTCAAATGTATGCCAATGTGCCAATCTGCCATCATATATTGCTGTTGTTACTAAAGATAGATAAACCTTCAATAACTTTTAAATAACTGCAGAACAGAAGTTGACCAAATTTGATAGAAAATGTCCTACTGGGTTGAAAAAAATACTGGAAAATTGCTTGAAAATATTCATTAGACTTTGAATTTCGAAACACATTGAGGTAATTGAAAACCGTTAATTTACTGATATAAATATCCAGAAAGAAATATAAAAGATCCATTATAAAAGAAACCCAACCTTTTCTGGAATTGTTATTCCATGTTTGGAGGCTTGTATATGAATTCAGTAGGTCCTCTGGTTGCTTACATGCTTATTAGTACTCTGCCTTTTTTGAGATTGTAATCATCACATGATGTAAATGAATGGATGCTGTGTTGACTGATTTGTTAAGGCTGATATAAAAGTCAGTAAAGTGCTCTGCCATGGGAAGCATATTTTTAAACAAGATCGCCATTAGTACTCTACACATGGTATAGGTAATGCCAAGTGATTAACAAAGAACTATGTGTTGTTTGTTAAGATGTTGAATCAATAGTAGCTGTGGTCACCTTCATTCTTACTGATGGTGGGAATATTACCATGAACTTGCATACTGATCACGGTAGTAGAAAATGTCTCAAAATAGTGCATTTGTCTGGCCCTGTTTTACCAAAAACGCTTGAAACCAGTAGAAATGTAGAATTAAATTTTATCTTTTTTTTAGATAAAATAGATGAATAAACTCCATTCTGCTAGTACCAAGTGCAAAATCATCACACTGACCTTGATTTTCTGCCCAACTGCTCTTGCGTTTGGCTATTGGACCAGAAATCCATTCAGGTGTGCTTAATACTGGCCAGTTGTAAGTTGATTGCTTAAGGTTCCCTCTACCAGGCTTCTGGCAATGATTTGGATATTGAACATGTTGTTGATAACTTTGATTCTTCGGTCGCATCTCTGGGAACCTGTGATCTAACAGAAACAATTGAAGTTTTCCAGGATCTGTGTCGACTAGGACTTAAACTGCATGTGATGAAACCCCAAAGGAGCCAGAAAAATTTTAATCAAAATTTCAGAGGTCGTGGTCATGTTAAAGTTGGAAAAGCTACCTTTACATGTCTCTCCAAACCGCAGATTATGAGAAGGTTTTCTCTGTACAGATTAACATTCACACTGCAGTTAGAAAAGATTAACTTCCAAAATATGTCAACAAAATAATGTTAATACAGCTACAGTGTTGTTCATTTGAAGATTTCAATTTCAACATGGCACAGGATACATGGAAGGGAAAAAGGAACAGCACATGTTCAGGTGTTAAGGGTAAGATTTACATCAATCCATTATTGTCCCAATGCGCCTCTTTTTAATAGCTGGGATGGGGAGTTATCCCACTCCAACAAATTCCATGAAGCGTCACTGTTGAGGGCTTTCAAGATTGTTCAACTGTTTCATCAATTCATTATTGTCCCAACTCGCCCCTTTTTAATAGCCAGGGTGGGGAGTTATCCCACTCCAACAAATTCCTGGAAGCATCACTGTTGAGGGCTTTCAAGATTGTTCAACTGTTTCTGATCTGCCATCAAATATGGCCACCATTACTAAATATTTAAAAACCTTCAACAGATTCTTAAGAACCACTGAACAAATTCGATACAATTTAATAGAAAAGCTTGCTTGCATGAAGACCTTTCAAGTTTGTACAAATTGTGCTGATATGCCAATAAATATGGCCGTTGTTGCAGAAATATAAAAACCTTTAAAAGACTTCTTGTCCAGAATTGCCAAATAGAATTTGACTGAACTTGACAGAAAGCATTCCAACATGAAGACCTTTAAATTTTGTACATTTATGTCAATCTGCTATCAGGAGAAAAGCCTTTAAACACCTCAAGAATTGCTTTTCAGAATTTGACCAAATTTGACAAAAATCCTCCTGGAATGAAGGTCTTTAAAATTTGTTCAGATGATGCTACATCACAGACCAGGACCAGACATTGATAATGACTTGCACTTTGGGTAAGGAGGAAGCCTATCAATTTTGGGAGTCTAAAATAAAAGGTCAAGCTCATTGACTGAAGCAATAAAAATTGTTTTTTCAGTTCTCGACTATCTTCACCATGGTTTGTGGATGATTTATATGTTGGGTAAGAAGCCTATTGATTTTGGGGTCAAAAAGTCAAAGGTCTAGGTCACTATGACTGAAGGAAGAAATATTGTTTTTACAAAATAACTTGGTTCTTGGCCATATACAGTCAAACCTGTCAATAGCAGCCACCCATGGGAAAAGGCAAAACTGGCCTTTGTACAGTTTCACCTTTCAAAATTGGTTTTTGAACAAATACCATGTACCAAATATTATTATCATTATTATTATTATTATTATTATTATTATTATTACGAAAATAAAAAGCAAAAAAAAAATATCCCCCAAATTCAGGCCAAATCAGACAAAAATCCACAATGAAATATCCAGCTTTAGGGTATAAACATAGATGCCACACAGGTGAAAAGAATCTAGCAGCACAGTAATAGAAATTTATTGATATTGGTACATGCTAGTATTTTAACATGTTTGAGATTAGCATTTTGTTTTTACACATACTTTAGAACACCTGAGTACATTGTTTGCAACTTTTCAGACTTGTGCTGAGGATTCTTCCTCCAAACAACTTCAAAGTCCAATGTGAGCTTGGCATGAAGTTTGGCTGCCACCCATCCAAGGCACGTCCACTCCTTGAGGCGGCTAGAAACCTGGGATTGGATGTTGTAGGTGTCAGGTCGGTACAAGAATGGTCCCCATAATATACTTTTAACTTTAACTATATCACAACCCTAGTATTTTTTTCCATTTTTCTTGAAATGGACTGACAAAATACTTGCGTCTTGAGAATTAAGAAGACAAAACTGACAGTTGTGCACAATACTTTTCTTTCGAAAGAATATTTTTAAAAGGGGGAAAAAAATTCAGCATTCAGAAAAATTTCCGCGTGCCTCTCCAATATAGGAGGAGGGCTCTTTACTCTAAATTCATGAAGATTGTAATTAGACTTGGCTTCAGAACTGAAGTTTCCTCTATCATGCTTAAAGAGTAGTTACTCACAAGTGATTATTCATGTTATTGCCCACTTCGTGAGTTAAGAAGTTTAGTACATCCATTTTGTCAAGCATGCCTTATCGATCACTTTGCTTTCCGTGTGCACCCGTGTCCAGTAAGCATGGTTACTTCCGTAGTGCGAGAGACAGACAGACATTGTGAGCAGTGATAATAGCTTATTGTTTACAAGGCAAGGGATTGATGTGTATAATCTTTGTTTCAGTTTCCATGTAGGCAGTGGTTGTCGGGAGGCCAGAGCATTTGCAGTAGCTATCCAGCAAGCCCGTCAGGTGTTTGACATAGGGCTGGATCTCGGTTTCAATATGAACCTTTTGGACATTGGAGGGGGATTCCCAGGTCAGAGGTCAGCCCCCATCTCATTTGAGGAGGTAGGACACATGAAAAAGAGAGAATTAAACCAAGTAGAAAGAAACTTGAATCTTTTTGTCCTGTTTATCGAGGCAGAAATCAAGATTAAAATAAGAAATCCCATACAAGGGTCAGAATTTGAGGGCATGATCTAGGCTGTGCCAAATTCCTGCCCACAAATTCCTATCTCAAGGGCAGGATTTCTCTGTCCCACACAAATGCATATGATTATTTTCTGTCATTTCTAATTAGAAAAGAGTAGTGGAATAAAGACGGCAGATCATTGGTATGGATGTTGCTATAGAAAGACCCAGAATAATTTATTTTCAGTACTGAAAACAAAACACTAGAAATACTGCAGATGGCTTTCTCACATGTGCAAACTGTGTCGCACATACATAGGAATTAGAGCTGGGTATCACTTTTCTTGCAACTTCATCAGTGTCGGTTACAGTGTGGATGTTTTGTCCTATGTTAAATGGAGGGTGTTGTTCATATCTAGGATGTAGGTCAGGAATTGAGTTTTTGCTTACTCACTTCTGAAGGAAGAAATATATTGAATGTAAGTGGCCCTGGATAGTGCAGCAGTAATTGGATTCCTTTTCACCTTTGTGGTCCCAAGTTTGATTCGCACATGGTTCGTACAACCTTGAAAAATTCTTGAATTTGTAGGGCTGCCTTGAAAAATCCTTGAATTTTGAAAAGTTGGTTTTGTCCTTGAAACGTCCTTGAATTTGCTGAAAAACTTGTGTAATTTTCTCCCAAACTCTGAATTTATTTCAGGAAACACAAAAAGTTCAAACTTGATCAAATATATCACTTTTTAAATTTAGAATTTTTTAAGAAATAAAATGAAATAAAATTGGGTGGATCAAACAACACACATCGGTAGCTACCAGATAGAGCATCCTTTTGCGCTATGTTTTTTTGTTTTAGCTGGGATGGTCTTTCATCCTCCATCTGTCCGCTGGCACAAGTTTGTTATTGCTGCTCCTCCTTACTACTTGGAGGTTTGCCAAGAAACTTTAAATACATATTCATCGCATGGTTTAGATGGTCCAAAATGAAAATTGTGCCACTTGGACATCCGATATGGCCACCACACCAGCCGTCTTGAAAATCTTGTTGCTACTCCTAAATAGATGGTCATATCAACATGGGTGTTTTCACTGAAAGACTTCTTAAGATGTCTAGTTGGTCCTAAATGAAGATTGTGACCATACTTTGAGGATTGCCATGAAACTTGACATGCACGTTCATCCCAAGGTCTGGTTTGTCCTGAAGGAAAATAGTGCCAATCTGACATTCAATAAGTCTACAATGGTGGCCATTATGAAAATCTTGTTATCACTACTTGTCCTATTTGATGGTAATATCGACAATAGGGCTTCAACTTATGATATATTGTTGGTCCTAAATTAAAATGGTTCCCCACAGACATCCAATATGGCTGCCACAATGAACATAATTGAAAATTTTGTCACTAATTCTCCTGAATAGATGGTCATATTGGCTTTGGGTTTTTCACCAAAAGTTTATTTGTTGTGTGTCTAGTTTGTCTGATATAAAAATGTGGCCGATCTTGCATCCAGTTTGCCTGCCAGAACGGATAATTTTACAATCTTGTCGCTCAAGAATATTAGAGATGGTTTCAAAACTTGGCATTAAAAAGAAGAAATGGTTTTATCTTGAATTCCTGGAAATTAGAGGACTGGAGAGCATCAGTCTCTATCGACTATATAAGCAAGGGTGTCAATGTTTGTGTTTGTCATAGTTTGTGTTAAAGTTTTTGCAAGTTTGTGTGGGTTGGTGGCAGCTACATTATTGCAAGTTCATGGGTGAGACATTGAGTTCCGTAAAATACTTGGTTGAATCATTAGTCCTGTGAAATTTTGAAGAATGTATACTTGAGAACATATCTTTTTATTCATAGTATTTGGACAAGAGTCAAGTATTGAAAGGCACCTCAAGGTAACTTGCTTGATGTGTGTACAAAGTTTGGTTGAAATAACTTGAATGGTTTGAAGTTTATGATCAGGAATCAAAAATGTTTACAGAAGGTTGTATGGACATAGTGATAGCTAACCTCTACATAGTGAAAACAACCCTACCACCTTATTACATACTGGCAGGATAAAATGAAATCCTTGCTGAATTTCCTTCCAGATTGTAGAGGTTCTGAATGAGGCCCTAGAGCTTCATTTTCCATCAGATAAAGGTGTCAGAATCATCGCTGAACCAGGACGCTACATGGTAGCTTCAGCCTTCACCTTGGGTGCCAACATTATTGCCAAACGTGTGGTTGCCAGGGACCAACGTGGAGAAAGTAAGAATATCCTTTAAAATCTCCCCATGTGCACAGAGTTTTGTCATCTTTATGCTTAGGTAAATGATTAATATATATTGTGTAATAAATACAGCCAGATTGTGGAGTAATTGTACAATACCAATCAATTATAGAGTAGTTAATGACATTCTACCTTTCCTTCAGTAATGTGGTTATGATAGCATTAGGGAAGCACCGATTTTTATTCATGGTTGGCAAAAACCACAAAATTTAGACCCACCAAAAGAGGATTGTTATGAAAAAAACATGAAAAGTTATAGTGCTGAAACAACTAGTTAGCCAGTCAACCACAAATGAGTAGAGACCCAGTGCATTGCTTATTGTTGTTAATATACTTGATCAAACTAGTGATGTTATCATGTATCACCATCACAAGGTATCGTTCGTGTTTTGCATTGTAACAGTATCGGTGGAAAATTATAGGTCATCGATACATAGATTTGTGATCCACCCATATCCACAGAGTTTAGGCTCACAATAATACCACCATCTTAACATAAAAATATATATTTGTTAAATGGAGTTCACTAATTAGTAGGACACTAACATTTAAAACAACAGTTTAAATGACCAATAGTCCATGAAATTATCTCTGTGTATTTACATGGTGGTGTATGTGGTCATAAAAATACATGATGAATGTGGACTTAATGTGCACTTTAAATTGTGATCTAACTTTCCATCTATTCATGCAGAAGAAAATGCATAATTGCATCACAAATACATCTGTACATTGAGAACATGGTATACTTTAGTTGCCATTAGACTGAGAGTTGTAGAAAAGACGGGGATATACAAAAATGGAAACATCATGCGAGTTGTAGATTTCTGTATTATTTTTAGTGAATATTACTCAGCTTTAGTGTCAAAAACTAACTTTCCATATTCAGTAAGATTAGCGCTCCTCCAAGTTTTGATAAATCTTGTGCGAGTTGTGTGACATATATGCAGGGGGAGCAGCAGTTCCTCAGAGGTTAAGGCATTGGATTCCTGACCTTAAAGAATAGCCACAACACTTGACAGCGGCAGCTGGATTAGAAGCGGGGTCATCTCGGTGTTTAATTGTAGAAAACGGGAGTTGATCAACATCAGCTCAACAGTAAAAACTGGTTCTTGCATTGCAAGGTTCAATTACTTTTACAGACCTATATTGATTGCGATATATAAGCTTCAAGTGGAGTTCATAGAATCTTGAAAAGTTCTTGGATTTCAAGGGCGTCTTAAAAATACCTTGAATTTCGTTAGAAGGCCTTGAAAACTCCTTAAATTTTGTCAGATGGCTTTGAAAAGTCCTTGAAATTACCATCAGTTCAGTTGTCAATGTTATAAAGAAATTTGATTATTTTTTCAAAGTGACCAACATATTTTAAGAATGATAACCAAAAAATAGAGATGAATGTGCGTCGTAAGAATTAAATACTACCAATCCTGTACAATCAGTTATTGTAATCTACAAATATTTGATATGGCAATAAATGCAGGAAGACTGAAAGACTATTAGACAGTCAAACAGGAGAATAATCTTCATATATTTTAAATTTTAATTATTGGTTTTCAGTTTTGGCAATGAATATACAGGCCTTGAAAAATCCAGGCAAAGTTCTTGAAATTTGTAGTGCAGTTTGTTTATGAATCTTGTTTAAGCACATAGAAATTCTTGCTGTGCATACAATCTTGCAACTGCAGTTATCTCTTGTAGAAAAGGTTTTGAAAATTTCCTATATTATTATCCAAGAGCCTTTAATGTTGCCATTAGTGAAAGTTTTTATATCGTACTTCAACAATTTTACTTTGACATGGAAGATATGACGTGTTTTGTTGTTGTAGACTGCTCAGTACTGGGTGAATTTTTCAGGCATGTATTTCGGAGTCTATGTGCTCAGCTGAGTTTTTTGGGGCATGGGTTGTGATTTTTAATGATACGAGAGACTATTCGAATAGGTAAAAGCAATAGTTGTTTCAGCACTAGAAAATATATGCATTCCTTGGATTAAATTTATTTAATTTTATTTCATGGATAAAGTTTATGCAACACTAGTTATGTACTGTTTAGAGTGCCAGTGGTCCTACAGTGCAAGACGTCCATCCTGATATTTATGATGTATAAAATGTGACTTCTTATTTCCAGCACAAATGGTGTTGTGTAGTGTGTTCCCCTGGGAACTAGAGGCCAAATTTTAAAGAATATCTCGTACACTTGGCAGCCCATATTGACACTATTGCACAGATGAAAGTCTAATTGTTTTAGTCGGACCATACCTTCTCTGATGTCTTTTTCCTGATGGAATCAAATCCAGACACAATCAATTGGAATCGTTTTTAAGTTCCATTTACATGCATTTCGGTTGGTATTTCAGCGATGGTAGCCGAGGAATGTTGAAGTCGGTTGAAGTAGGGGTAAGTTTCTTTAGCGAAATGAAGAAAAGCACACTAATGTTGATGAAAGCGATTACATGCCTTCGTTTTGTTAAAAAAAACGTACCCCTACTTAAGCTGACTTTGGCATTCAACTGACATCACATCCCCACAAAACATGTCAGGATGGATGTCTTGCATTGTAGGACTATAGGTGATAGAATTATATTCAGAGCGATCTAGTATAATGAGAAAACTCGGGTACATAAAAAAAAAAACAACTAACGACTAGTCGCAGATGATTAACCCCCTGCCGGTTGTACATCGGGGTTGGAAGTAAATGTAAAGTAGCAAGAAGCAAATTTTTGCTCCCTATGTTTTAATCTGGCAGCAAATGGCTTACCTAGTGACATAATTTTTTACCTTACAAAAGTTAATTCCCTTGTATTGCCATCACTCGTTAATTGAGCATGTTGTCTGCTGTCACCTTTTGGTAGAAATGACATCAAATTATACACACATTCAACAGATCCATATCTTGAGGACACTTTTCAACAATACTAGTTGTGTTGGGACTTCATAGTTATGAAGACCATGTTTGAAAATGCCAGGACTTTGAACACAATTGATTAACTTACATTTTGATGAACATCAGCAATTTAACCTTTATCCTTGAGGAGAAGTGTGTTGTAAAAGTTCTTTTTGACAAGTACAAGTCAAACCTTGTGTCACTGGAATTTATTTCTTTTTGAGAGCTGCGACAGCGAAGTCTGTAGAGTGTTGGCTGCATAATCCAAGGGTCGCTGGTTTAATGCCTGCCCAGGTGAGCCTGGGTTGGCTGCCTTGGTGTGTCCTTGGGAAAGGCACTTGGCTCTCATCTCCATGGCATGATATAGGCAATAATGTGCTAAAAGTGCCGTTAAAAGCAACAAAATCAAGACAACTTTTTTTAGTTTTGGAAATTAGCGGTAAAAAAATTTTTACACTGAATTTTTTCATCAGGTTGTAAAACCATAAGAAAAGACACAAATTTGTTTCTTGGCATGCTTGAAAATTCCAGGACTTTGGGCACAATTGATCAATATAAAATTTGATGTAGACCTTAAGGAGAAACGTGTTGGAAAAGTTCTTTTTGACAAGACCAAATCAAACCTTGTGTTGCTGGAATTTGTCTTTTTTAGGGAGCCATGGCAGCAAAGTTTGTAGAGTGTCAGCCTCGTAATCCCGGGGTCGCGAGTTCTTTACCCACCCAGGTCAGACTGGGTTGGCTGCCTTAGTGTGTCCTTTGGAAAATCACTTGGCTTCCATTTGCTTGGCATGAGATATATGCAAAAAATGGTGTTAAAACCAACAAAAACAAAAAACAAGCAGAATCTTTTAATTTGATATTGATGGTAACAAATTAGTAAAACTATAAAAATGTCACGAATTTAAAAATGTCACAAATTTGTTTCTTGCTGCTGTGTATTTCGAACCCTGTTTAAGGCACCAGTTATCAAACTTGAAAGTTTGGATGCTAAAAAAATGTCTAAATCATTGCGCTTCCACACTGGAGGAAAGGTGAAGTTTTTTTTTCTTCTTGGGTTTCAAATATTTGTTTCTCAGACTAATCATGAGAACTTGTATTTGATGCCCGTATTTATTTATCTTTTTTTTTGGACTTGATCCTATGTGAGATATATTTTGAAGCAAGCTGTCACAGGAACTCGCTGGAAGCATTGGCTTGGATAGCTCAGGTGGTAGATGGCCTAACTAGCATTAGGAAGGTCCTGTATTCAAGCCCCTGTCCAAGCTCCCTGTTATGCCTGGTGCTGCAAGAAAGATTCCGTGTTTTTACACCTGCAACAAAAGAGGGAGGGTGTCTGGAGAATTAATGGAGGCATAGGGATGTGTTTCTGAAAATGCAGTGGAAGAGAGTAGCAAGTAACAGCTTGGAGTGTCTGCTCAGATAGCTGACCTGGTAGAGTGCCCGGCTAGCGTAAGAGGTCTCAGGTTTGAGCCATGGTCTAGCCGTGTATTTTTTACCTGTTACAAAGCAATTTGTTACTCTCATTGCGATTCTTTTGAAAATCTTAATACCAGAGTTGAGTCATCAGACCTATAAAGGGAAGGAATTCTTATTCAGTAGCACTTGTGCCTAATACTGTGAATTCTTTTACTTTTGTGGGTATCCATTTTTGTGATTTTATCAAACTTTTTAAATACTAGAATCAGATGATGTGCCTCTGTTGAGGTACAGGACTTTATTGTTTACATAAATGAATCATTTGTTCCTTGGGTCTTTTAATGTACAATCTGTTGCAAACATAAAATTCTTGAAAATTAATACCCAACAAATAAATAAATTTACAGTAAGTAACCAAATTTGTAACTTGTCTTGCCATATTATTTACAAATCAATCATTTAACTCTGTACAGTTAACTTTATTGGAAGATATATAAAAATCTCCATTTATGAAGAATGTATGTTCATCAGAACATTGGCAAAAACTTCCACTGAAGAGAATAGTCATTTTATATACACATTGCAAAAAGGTATCAATACATTTATATTAACTAATATCTTTGAAAGTGTTAATAATTTTTTAGGAGAGAATTTTTGTGGAATAACATTATCTCTGGCACCTGAACTGGAATAAACAGCTTATATGGGCTGCCTTCTAAATTTAAAATGATTAAAGAAGCACATCCAAAGATTCTAGTCAATGTTCTGGTGACAAAATGTATTTTAGCAATGTGGTGGTGACATTGTTCAAAAGAATTAATACAGTGTAATCTTCCATAATGGCACAGTCATGGGGTGGAACAATTTAGGCTGTTTACTTGAGGTGGCTAGTAAAGGAAGGTAAATTAAATATAGATTAATTTGGAGGGAATGGAAGTAACTGGAAAAGAAGGGTTGTAGTTCAAGATAGATGGCTGTAATGGAAAGTAATTATGTTGACTAAAATGATATATTAAAAATATTAATACCTGCATTCAGATGTAATGAACAGTTTTTTTTATAGTTTAATTCGATTCATGGCAAGTAAATGTTGTACTTATATTTCTTGAGAAAAGTTTCTTCAGCACTGAGGCTGATTATGAATAATTTGTTTCTTTCAGATGGAGAACCTATGATTCTTTCAAGTGCCTCAGATGAGCCTGCCATGATGTATTACATCAATGATGGGGTGTATGGATCATTCAATTGCCTTCTGTATGATCATGCTCATGTTGCAGTATCTGTACCAGGGGTAGGTTGTCATTACAGATGAATTGGGATATAGATATGATATCGCAATAATGTACAAGTACTGATTTCTATGGTATCAGTACAGTGAACAGAATTCTTCCTTTCAAATATATTTGCTTTGAATTTAAAAAAAAAAAAGATTTTTGTTTGTAAGACACGTAGACCAAAAAAAACTAAAAATAAATGTAGGAAAATTTGAAATATTTTGTTGGCATACAAAAAGTAATCCGGGCATGTAGATACAAGTACAAAAATGCATACCAAATTTCATTTTGTCTACCTAAGTGTGTTTTGCTAAATTTTGCTAACAAGGGTTTTGTTGAAAGTAGTCAAAAATGTAAAAAGAAGACATTTATAAATTGCGGTAATGACCTGAAAATCTAACCAGGTCATCTACATATAAATACAAATATTACTATCAAATTTCATTTGCCTACTGCAAGTGGTTTTTGTTCAGTCATGCTAAAGTTTAGTCAAAGACCAAAAGCAAAACAATATGCCCCCTTTTGCTGTCTCGGTTGGGACATCAAGAAAAATGACATATTTTCAGATGAGCTTTTTTCGTTTTTCTCCAAGGACTGCCAGAATGTTTTTTGCAAGTATATTTTTGTGTATTTAATATATGCGAGACAAATGGGCAGCTTGATTTGCCCATCACCACATGAGCCAACATATGCCACCATAAAAGTCACAAGAAATTTGCTATTTTTTTTATCAGTCAACACATTGATATATAATTATTTCCAACCCAAACATCAGGTTTGAGATTTCACATAAATAACAGCACTTGTAAAGTATCAACTTTTCTTAGTGGCACATGGCAAGTACTGTTTTTTGTTTTAGTCATCACTTTTGTTGAATAATGATGTTTTAAATTATTTATGACACTGCTTAAAGTAGTGAATCTTTTACTGGTGTTCAGCATATAACTACCTCATTTAAAAATTAGTAGCAAGAACTTTCATGGTGATTTTCTTTGGTCATAAGGAGTGCAGTTTAATCAGTGACTTTTTTTTATTATCTGTTGACACGACATGCTACATTACAATAGTGTTGGCTATGGACCTTAGAATTCACCTCAAGATGCAAACTTTCCTGACCTCTAACAAATAGTCCAGCCGCTGCAAAGGTGATTGGAGAAAGTAGGTGATCTTTAGAGGACAGTTTTTATCAATATTGATCAATATGTCAGAAATAGATGCCATGTAAAGTGCGAGTAATGTTTGTCTAGGCAAGCTTGCTAAGAAAACATTACTGCATGTGAAATTAAACTTTTTGGCATATCAGTACGTGAATTTTTGGTATTTGAAAGTAGTGCTGTTCTAAGAAATGTTACGTTGTAAAAAATATGGATACCCCTCTTTTAGACTACAGGGATAAGTGAAATTTGGGTTCCAAGTTCAATATTCATTAAAGCTTATAACCAGTCTGTTATTTATCCCAGTGTCCAAAAGCTGAGGTTTCCAAATTAAACACCATATCCATCCTTTCAATGGTGGTTTTTGTTTGCACTTTTTTTAAAAAAAAACCTATATTCCTGAAAGCCCTGGATTCATTGGTCTTATGAAATTCTATTGCATAGTTTATTGCATAGTTTACAAATTGTTAACCTCTTCTGGTAAGTGTGTGGAAGTGACATATCAGAGGAACATATAACTTGCTTAAGTGGAGATTATAGTACAAGTGATTTGTGATAATGTGGTGTAAAATAAACTGTGATTCTGTGGCAATTAAGAATTCAAAGACTAGTGCTACATCTACCATCAGTGTAGATATCAATGGCTAAAATCAAAATGCTAAGCTAAACGTAAATGGTCAAATAGTTGAGTAGAATTTTAAAAAATCTTGTTTGTTAGGGATGTACATACATTTTCTTATCTTTATATTATCCAAGTCTAAAAGAAAATACAAGTATACCAAATGCCAATTTTGGGTCAAAATTATTGCCAATAAGCCTGTGAGAATACACTGTAGTTAAGTGAGATGGTAAATAAGACACCTTCTTTAAATGTAACCTTTTATCTTCTAACATAATATTTCAACAACATTAACTTGATATTTGTGGTATTTATATTTAGCTCTACTGGTCATAGACCAGAAGAGCTTGTAGGATGGTCTGTTGTCCATCGTGCGTAATTCGTCATCAATTAGCACAAGATTGTTGTTGCTGCAACTAATAAACTACTAGGAGGATTGCCATGAAACTTTACACACACCTTCATCCCAAGGTCTAGTTGTTCACAAGTGAAAAAAGTGCTGCTTGGACATCCAACATGGCTGTCACAGCAGACATATTGCTGCTACTACTGAATAAATGGTTGCATCAACATGGGTTTTCACTAAAAGATTTTTTACAATGTTGGTCCTAAATGAAATTGGTGCTGATCTGACCACTAATATGGCCACCATGGCAGCCATCTTGAAACTCGGGTTACTACTCATGAACGCAAAGTAACATAAACATGGAGTTTTCACTGGAAGACTTCTTATGATGTCTAGTTGGTCGTAAATGAAAATGAAGTCGATCTGACATCCAATATGGTCACCATGGCAGCCCTCCTGAAAATCTTGTTATAGCTACTTCTCCTGAAATGATGGCCATATTAACATGAGTGGTCATATCGACATGAAGTCTTAACCAAAAGACTTCTTTGGTCCTAAATGAACATGGTGCAGATTTGACATCCACTATGGCTGCTGCTGCAGCCAACTTGAAAGGCTCCATTGATTCCATGTTATGGTTATGGTTATGTTTTGGACTTCTACCTTATTCACATGCATCTATGAATATGCCTACAGTAGCTATGCCCCTGACAGATTTTTTAAGTGATTTCACAGTATTGCAATATTATGAACTTGCACCATACTTTTCTTATCAAAGATATTTCTACATTGGAAGATTGCCAATTTACCATTACATTTTCAAATTATAAAATGTATAAAGGAAAATGGACTTGTTCATGGATTCCCGGCTTTTCTTTTCAGCCAGTACAGCATGTCCCCTTTGAGGGACTCTTGTTCATGCAAATAACATATACAATAGATTATGGAAGTTGTGTCTCAATTTAGTACGAGGTTGGCACACTTTTTCAAATGGAGGGAATCAGTTGGCCCCTTTTTTCTAAAACCTGGCTGAAACACTGTGCTCCACTAGTGCAGGTTTAATTGATTTTACATGAGAGTTTTGAACACTATTTAGTACAAAATTCGCAAAAATATATAACAGTATCATTCTCTCTTTTGACTTCTTTCCAAGACTTGTTTGACTGATACATCAATATTTTGGATACCTTGATTTAAAAAGACTCCATGTCTTTTACTGTGTTGTATCTGATCTGTGCACATTTAAAGCAATGTTGGCATTAAAATAGGGCCCTAACATGTGATAGATTCTTATATCAGACAAGTTAAATGCTTTATGTCGGTGAGTAAAGGCATATGAAACCAAGACAATAATAACCAGTTGCAATCATGTTTTTTTTTTCTGTTAAATATAATTATTTGTAGATTCTAGAAAAATACTTACGGAAATGTGGTAAACTTTGTATTAAAGTGTACAAAGTTGAAGATGATACAAGGTTATAAAAATAAAGAAACAGGTCAAAGGAAAAGTAGTGACAAAATGATTTTTGCAAATCAGAACGTATTAATAAATTTATTTCTGTTGGCTACAGGAACCAGAGATGGACCTAACTTACGAGTGCAGCCTGTGGGGTCCAACCTGTGATGGCCTGGATTGCATCCTGGCAAAGACTAAACTTCCGGAGCTGAAAATTGGAGACTGGTTGTATTTCCTGGACATGGGCGCATACACCATGGCTGCCGCATCGACCTTCAATGGGATGCCACCACCAATCCGCTACTACTACTGCCTTGGAGACATTTGGTAAGGAGAATTTGTATTTATTTTGATTTCTCAGTTGGATGTAAATGAATCTTAATTGACAAATGAAATGGTGTCAGCTACTTGACGTGTTATTAGGTATGTTTAATACAAACTGTTATGATAGGGTATATTTTATGGGAGAAAAATCAAAATTATGATTATGATGTGACACTGTATGTAAACTAAACTTACACAGCACTATTGATCAGAATAAAGTTTTCAGTCAATTGTAGCATGTGTTGCTTTGATTATTCGGTTCTAATCGCGATATGTTGGCGATCTGTGATTTTGTGTTGGCATCATTGAATTTCGGACATTTTTTTCTAAAAATGGAGCACTTTTAACGTAGTCAAAATCAGAACAATATTATTGTTTAGTGTTGAAGTGAAATTTACACAGTTGTTCAGCCATTGAAGTATTGTATCTTTAAAGTTTACTAATGGTTTCTGCTTTCCTTGTATTCTATTATTGAAAATTCTTGCAGTTTCTATAGTAAACTTGCACGAAAATTTAGTGTAAAAGTAGGGCCAGTTGAATGGCCCACTGGCCAGCAAAACAATCATACCTTAAGTCTACCCCCCCATATAGATGGTGTGTTGTGTACCATAGCCATGCCCCATCTCAAGGTCAAAGTCATAACAAGGGAAAATTTAAATCTGTGACTTGTCTGTGTCCGGTGTATAACTTTTGAAACAGATATTTTAATGAAACTTTACCCAACTATATATCATGTATGGACTGTTTTGCAGGCTTGAGAATCTTCAGGGAATTCACTGATTTCAGGGATTTTTACTCCCAAATAGTGATTGAAAACAGTTCCCAATTGGCCCAAAAATGATAACATTTAAAAGATTTTCTGAGGGGTATAAATAGTATCGGGGAAATTCACCAACACATCAAGGAATTTTGAAATTTGTTATTCTCATGCCCATGTTTTGTGTACCACAGCCATGACCCATGACCCATCTCAAGTCGGGTCATTGCCAAGAAAAATTCTGTGAATTGTGTTCTTTTGGTAACAATTTTAAACGACGGGATATTTTAATGAAACTTTAGCCAGTTATCTACTATGGCTATACTGTGTCACATTGCATAGCCACCCTCCGCAGAAATATCAAGGTCACATCAGGGGAAAAGATAAATCTATGACCTATCCATGTGTGATTAAACGTCTGAAACAATGAAAATATTTTAATGAATCTTTAGCCTGTTATATATTGGAACTTGAAAGTGTCTCATGTATTCAGTCATACCCCTAGTCTCAAGTTCACAACAAGGGACAATGTAAATGAATGGCCCGTTTCCTTACTGAGTATGTTGCTTTTCATGTCCTACAGATGTTTTGATGAAACTTGACCCAGGTCCACCTTATCATACAATAGTCGGGTCCCTAGCTCAAAGGTTATGGTTATTAGTAGGGGAAGGTTTACATGACAGACATATCATGTGCCATTCACCATTACTCTTGTTGTATCAGATATACTGTACCTGAAATTTGAAGAAAAAAAAAGAAAAGAAAAAAGGGGGATTGGAAATGATACTATGAAAGAAGACATTAAGCCATGTAAACACGTTTTAAGAAAGATGTTGTTTAACAAAGTGTAACAAACTGAAAATGTACTGCCTATTTCAGCATATTTGTTTTATGTATTTATTTTCTAAAAAGTAACATAAACAATCTCCACTTTATATCTTTTTATAAATTGTAATTTTTTTATCTTGACAAACCATATAAAATACAACTAAAACTGGCATATTAAAATGTGGGCTCTGTTAATGTGATGCATAAATATTAGACAGTGGATTTTGATGTACCAATACATATTGTAGAAAACATTATAATTTCAAAGAGGACTCTAGAAAAAATATGGTAATTATCTGATAATTTGAAATGTTTAAAGCAACAAGTTAATTTGAAAATAAATAAATAAATGACAATGTACTACGTAGCTAATTGATAAGTAAAAATTCTGTAGCAATTTTTTTTTACAGTAGAAAAACAATTGGTTTCCAATATTGGCCTTTGTGAGAGTTAATAGTCTTAAGGGAACCATAACCAAATATCAAGATATAATATGTGAACTTTTTCAACTAAATTTTGAAAAACAATTTTACAATGAAAATTAAAGGATGCAATTTTTTTAATTCTGTAAAATATAAGATAGAAGATTATATCCTCATTGCAGCTTATATCACCTTTTTAATCCCTGAGAACATCTACACATGTGCATTCAGAAATTCAATTTTGGTCACATTTACAGTTAACACTTTTCAGTCTTGGCAAGAGGAAGTCTTCAGTCCAAGTTTTACATATATTCATTATTGAATTTGCATTAAAAAAAATTGAAAGAACTTTGAATATTCATCAAAATCCACAATTATAGTAGCTGCTTTTTCCAAATGACCAACTTTTGACCATTATGAATTTCAATGATTGCAAAAGTTTTCCCCAATCTTTGATTGCATCTTTTTTTTGGATTAAGGAGTGGAGGCTTTTGTTATGTAAAGAAACGCTGTGCTGTCTGGAAATTCCGAAGAAACAAAAGATGAATGTCCACAACTTGCCCGCTGTCTACAAAACTTTTAACACTCAACATGTGAACCTTTTCACTCTTCTCTACTCCTCCACGTGTCACCCATAGTTAAGTGGCAATATTTTAACATCAGAGCATACTGCAAGAGTGTGCTGACACATCATGATGATCATTAGGTAAACAAAACACGTATTTAATGGGAATAGTCTTGGTCATGTGTGTTGCATGTTACAGATGGTCAAGCTTTTAAGGGACTGATACCTAGCCCTTGTTATGAAAAGAAACCAAGCTGTGCTCTTCTGGAAATTGAAGGATCAGTCTTGTGATTAGCCCCTTTTTGATCAGTATAAATTGCAAGCTCCGTGACAAAGCAGCCAGAGTGCTAGATAGGAGACAAAATTTGAGGATTTTTTGGCAACAAATGATTAAAATTAAGGAATATTGACTTGGGCACAGTCAGAAAGGCATAGTAGAGGGGCAAAGTTGTGGTAAATAAAGGGCACGAAGGGCAGGGCTGACGTGTCATTCTGCTGTAAGAAAAACACTACATTCAGTGGTTGAGATAATTGCATTTTATACTCTGCTAAATTTGTTTGCAATTGTTAATCACAATTTTCACAAGTAGAAATTTTTGCAAGTACAGAAATTGCAGGTTGATTTGTGAACATGTTTTCATGTTTATAGCAGCAAAATTTATAATACATGTGATGCCAATCAACAAATTACAAAATTTTAAGGCACATACTTACTGAATTTATTGAATTGTCAAATATCCTATGCTGCCATACTATAATGATTTCCTGTAATATGTCTTTACTGAATTTTTTTTGAAGGTTTGATATTTACCCAAAACAACAGAGAAAAGAAAAAGCCTGGATCAAGCAAATGCCACAACATCTGAAGTCGGGCCACACCCTTCAGGAGGCTGCAGCCACCCATGACTTCGAGAATTTACTTGACACCGCCCCAGCAATAGATGGCTTCATGTTAGGAACCGTATTTGATGCCATCGAGCACTAAATATTAATCCATTTTCTTTGTAGAATGCTTTCACTTGTCTTGAATGCTTTCCCCTATATTGTTCCCGTAAGATATAAATTATCCAAATAGTCACGGAAGTGCCATTTTGAATCAGAAATCATGTGTTGTATGTATTGATTTATAGAGAGATTAAATACACCTGGATATTTTTCAAAACTGAAGTATATTTTTAGCAGAAAAGTGGCAGTACTTGAAATTGTTAAGGCTATTTATGGATAAAAATGACAGAAATGTACATCAAAAGCATGAAAGTATATTGGTACAAAAATGACAGCTTACAGTGATGTTACTTTTATTAAATTGTGTAACAGTGCATAGCATGATGTGAACAATATTTTGTATTTTATATTTACTACTGTTTACTTTTTTCTGTTTATTTAAGATGATGATGGAAGGGCAATATAAAGTAAAGCATTTTGAAGATAATTTAAAATGTTTTGATGTGAGGGGTTTGTTTTCCAAATATTTTATTTTCTCTGAATTGCATTTTGATGTTGATAACTAAGCTTTAAATGCTCCTTTCTTTGAATCTATGTATTTTTCTAATTTTAATACTTCATATTTTTACCACAAATTATAGTTTTCATGAAAAATATTTTATGGTTATGGCATAATACACAAATTGTTTCAATTATTTTCAAATCTTGTGCTACCATCAAATATTTTAATGTTACAAATAAAATATAAATTTTTCAGTACATCTTGTAGCACCATGGATACAAAGTCAACAATTCATATTAATCCAGAATTTCCAACATCCTGTAAGCATGCATATTTTGTTCCATCATATATAAACAAAATTAAGAAGGATAACATTATTTTAGTTGATATATAGGGAATCTGAATTTGTAATCAAGAAGTAAGGTGCTCAAGTCACACATTGAATACCTTCATTCTCAATCATGTGTTCATGTGCATTTGTCTGTATTGACCTCGCATTTAAAGGACCAAATGATTACAATGACCAAATACACATAAATACATGACAATCGTGACTTAAGCTTCATTCAGTTATCAATCCACAGCATAATTCAGCACTCGCCGCACACAAGAATCATAGTCATCATCTTTATTATTATTATTATTTTTATTATTTCTATTATTAAGTGCCATCACATGTACGTATTTTATGTGAGACTAAAGTCACAAATTAGCATGATCTTCATACTGCCACAAGGATATGTTCACAGAATGAAAGGAGATGCTGCCAAAAGTAATATTCATACAAAGCTATTTTAAGAATAAACAAGTTATTGATTTGTGTGTATTGTATAAACACCGTTGTCAACAGAATCATGCCAATTATCAGTCCCTCGTCAGTTTTGGTACAGTGTATGACTAGGCATCTTATTTGTTGATATTCAAGTATTTCCATATATCAGCAGAATAGAGAGTTAAGGAAGAGAACATATTCAGAAAATTTTATCAGATAACATAATGTGGCTATCTATACACAACCATCTCTTAATGCTATTTTTGTAATTTTCATGCAGTTTGAATGAGGACATGCCAAACAATAATTCTTATAATTTTCCATGTTTTTGGAATAAATTTTATAACTAGCCTCCTGGAACCATTTTTAGACCAATTTTTTAAAATGAAATGTATATTGTACATGAACACATGCAGATGTACATGTGCATATCATCCGGGGAAAGGCAAGTTATTAATGTGATGTGAAATTATGAAAAACATGTTACAAATGTAGAATAGGCTTTTATGTATATGCTTTTTTTTGCAGTGTAATCAATAGTATTCTGAGAGATGTTTGTAGTGTTTAATAATTGTTTGCTTGCTTAATTAATTGCTTACATTTTGAAAGTTTCTGTTAACATTTTGTGTTTTTGTTCTAATAGTAACCAGTTATAAACTGTTTTAGTATTGAGTGGGGAAAAATTTTTTTGTGCCATTGAACATGGATGTAGGGCTTTATGTGTAAAGGAACAGTGGTCCCTCTCTGTTTATATTATTGCCTGGATATAGCAATACCCTATCCCACCTTTGACCCCAAAATAGGTAATATTTACATTACAACCTCATGATTACAAAAGACTTGCTATAATAATTACTTGTATTCTGGCTGTTTTTCCATCTGTAGTGACAGAAGCTACAAAAAATGCTTTGAGCAACAACCATACATGTTAATTAATTGTAGGTCTAGATCTTGAATACAGTTTGAGTATGCTTTGAATTTTCACTTGGAAAAGGCTCAAACTACATGTGTCAGCTTATAGATGATGTTGATGACTGAGCTGTACAGACACCGTGAACACCTGCTGTGTCACTTTACTGACCAGCAAAACACCTAGTCTTGACCTGTGTCCCGTCAGGCTCACTGGCTAGATGGTACTTTTAAATAAAGTTTTTAATAGTCAGACATGACTTGTTATTTTTACTGAATTTCCTAATCGGTGGGAAAAAAAATATTGACTTTTTAAAATTGTGAAATGCATATCTATTATTTACATGCTTACCTGTCTCACAGTAAAGGATTTTGCTCAAGACAAGACGATGTGGCAAACAGAATGTTGGAGAAAAGGTTAAAATAGAGGCAAAATTAGCACACAGATTTCTCAGAAGGCTCGGAAAAAAGATGAGCGCACAATCCCCAGCTGTCACCTTTCGTTTTTATTACTGGCATTCTGTGTCCCGATTTTGTCTTTTTATCGGGATGCTTCCAGTAGTGGAAGCATTTACAAGTCGTGGTCATTTACAATCACAGAGTTAGTGAATATGTATCTATTGGTCCTGGTCATTGACCATCCCAGTGATGATGGCATTCATGGATCTCTCTGCCCACCTACCTTGGTCCAAGTCTTCGTCATTGGCCATCCAAGGTCGGTGGTTTTCATGGGTTTCTCCAGTTTCCTCCAACTCGTCAGACTTCACACGTCACCATCTGGCCATCGGGAGCACTTGACATAGTTTTTACTCGCCTTGAAATGGTGAAACCTAGGAATCACTTACATTGTTGACTACGGTATTTTTGTCAATGTTCTGAATATTGTCAAGTTTATGAATGGAAACTTTGGTAGATTATTACTATATGGTTAAAGTTTCTATCCAGGTAACCAAGGTTTTGTCACGCCTGCATTAACGGCATCAGCAGTGTTAACATTGAGATTGTGTTAAGTTTTTAGCTCGATGCAAGACCAAATGAGCTTCCAGTGTGGCCTTTCTGCTCAAAAACCACAAAACTAGTTTTAACTAAATGTGGCACAGAACATCCTGCTTTTCAAGTTTGTACAAAAGATGCTGATCCACCATCAACTGTGGCCATCATTACTAAAAAGAGACAAAATTGTAAAAAATTTCTCTAAAAACTGCTGAACAGAATTTAATTAAATTTAATGGAAGCAGCTTGGCATGAAGACCTTTAAAGTTTGTACAAATGATGCCTGTCCATCATCTGTCAACAATTGCTATTTTCAACTTCTCAAGAACCTCCTGACCAGTTTCAACTGTTACGACTCTATG
This sequence comes from Margaritifera margaritifera, assembly GCA_029931535.1. NCBI lineage: Eukaryota > Metazoa > Mollusca > Bivalvia > Unionida > Margaritiferidae > Margaritifera > Margaritifera margaritifera. The sequence continues at coordinate 475,952 of JAQPZY010001419.1, read as the reverse complement.
GTCTAAGAAAAATGTAACAGAAAGAAAGTGAAACCAACAAATTAAGTAACAATTGACGAGCAATTTTATTTCTAGATAATTATAAAAAAATCAAAAGGTACTTAGAATAAATAGAATAAAAATCCAAACAATCCATTAATCCTAACTCCTAAAAACAAGTCTTAAATATAGAATGTTGCGAATGAATCGCTATCCTTCAATGTGTTGATGTGTGAATAGTCTTTAATGTCCTGATGTGCCAATATTCTTTAATGTGCTGATGTGCCAAAAGGAAGTACTCCCGAATATCTTTGAGTAAGTTCACATAAATCCCAAAATCATCAATTAAAAATCCAAAATCCAAATGTCCATGAGCATTTTTATAATCCAATGAATATTTTATATAATTCCTCCCTCTGAATTTGGAATGATTTTTCACAACTGTAATGGCTCTTTAAAGACTGATGTTAAATTCGAAACTGAAAAACTGTCCACTAAACGTGGTATATAGAAAGATAGGTCACATGACAATGTTCTAGAATATTATGGTGTATGTGACTCATAACGCACAACTCTGTGGGAAATTCTAGTTTTATCTGTAAACAAAATCAACCTTGACCTCAAATTGAATCAACATCTTGTTTACCAAAACCGTCCTTGAACTCAAATACTAAGTAAACAACCTAATTCAAGGACAATAGCTAGACATGTCAACATTATACTTAACATTACGGTTTAAGCAAATATTAAGGTCAAGAAACATTTATAATTTCTTAAAATATTTATAATATTATATAAACATCATACATAGCACAACTGAAGTTGATGAAGCATCCTGGCTGGCATTGCTAGATAAAGAAAAAAAAAAAACCTTTAAATGACCTCCAAAACTACAGAACAGAATTTCATCAAATTTCACCGCATATTGGCATCAAGAGCTTTAACATTTGTATATAAAATGCCACTCTGCTATCAAATGTCTGCAGTTACTAAAAAAAAAAAATACTTTAGACAACTCCAACGAAACTGCTGAATACAATTATCATCCAATTTGACAGCATTCTGGCATGAAGACAGTTAAAGTTTGTACAAATTATACTGATCAACCATCAAATATAGGAGGCGCTCTACAGCTATTATGTACTTCTGAGAGTGACAGGTGTAAGGTGAAGTTGTTTGAATTTGCAACATGCATAATGAAGAGAATGTTGGCATACCTCTATGCTATTTTCATCTACTGTGACTGAAATTTCTTTACATACTGTAGTTGTGGAAATTGTACATGATCTAAGCACACGGCTGACAAAAATGGCCGCTCGCATGCGCTCGAAAAATCCGCCTGAATTAGTGCAAAGTACACTAATTTTAGCAGTTATTAAAATGGGGAAAACGAATTTTGCCAGAGTAGGCAATACCAGCTTCTGAAAGTACAATGAATGAATTACAAAATATATAAAAAGTAAAAAAGTTATAGGCTCGTTTTTATACAATTTACCTTTGAAGTCCAGGAAGTGAAAATGACCAAGTGGAGCTAGCAGTTTTTTGATAGGTGCACATCTGATGTAAGGCCAAGCTGTATACTCAGTAACCCAAATTATACCCATCAATAATGCACCAAAATGAAGGAAATTAAAAGTTCTTTTAACAGAACCTAAGATGTACAAGGTCTCTTTTAAATAACCAGGTAGGAAAACCTGGGAAATTCTTTGTCTTTACAAAGCTAACCCTATGCAAAATGCGAAACTGTAGAGCGCCACCATATAAAAAAGTTTCTCAAAAATGGCTGAGCAGACTTTGACAAGATTTAATAGAAAGCATCCTGGCATGAAGGCTGTTCAAATTGGTACAAATTATGCAGATCCTACATCAAATATGGCCACCATAACTATAAATAGAGAAAACTTTTAAACAACTTCTTCAAAGCTGCTGAAAAGAATTTGACCAAACTTGGCAGAAAGCATCAATGAAGACTCCCAAATGGTTCTGATCCACCATCAAATATTGCTTCTGTTACCAAAAATAGAAGAAGAAAAAACTTGAAATGACAACTTCCCAAAAACTACTTCATATAATTTGACCAAACATAACAGCATCCTGGCATGAAGATGATTAAAGATTGTACTAATGATGTCAATCTGCCATCAAGTATGGCCATTTACTAAAAATAGAAAAATTTTAAAACAATTTGTCCAAAACCATTGAATAGAATTTGACCAAACTTGACAGAAAGCATTTTGGCACGAAGACCATTCAAATGTATGCCAATGTGCCAATCTGCCATCATATATTGCTGTTGTTACTAAAGATAGATAAACCTTCAATAACTTTTAAATAACTGCAGAACAGAAGTTGACCAAATTTGATAGAAAATGTCCTACTGGGTTGAAAAAAATACTGGAAAATTGCTTGAAAATATTCATTAGACTTTGAATTTCGAAACACATTGAGGTAATTGAAAACCGTTAATTTACTGATATAAATATCCAGAAAGAAATATAAAAGATCCATTATAAAAGAAACCCAACCTTTTCTGGAATTGTTATTCCATGTTTGGAGGCTTGTATATGAATTCAGTAGGTCCTCTGGTTGCTTACATGCTTATTAGTACTCTGCCTTTTTTGAGATTGTAATCATCACATGATGTAAATGAATGGATGCTGTGTTGACTGATTTGTTAAGGCTGATATAAAAGTCAGTAAAGTGCTCTGCCATGGGAAGCATATTTTTAAACAAGATCGCCATTAGTACTCTACACATGGTATAGGTAATGCCAAGTGATTAACAAAGAACTATGTGTTGTTTGTTAAGATGTTGAATCAATAGTAGCTGTGGTCACCTTCATTCTTACTGATGGTGGGAATATTACCATGAACTTGCATACTGATCACGGTAGTAGAAAATGTCTCAAAATAGTGCATTTGTCTGGCCCTGTTTTACCAAAAACGCTTGAAACCAGTAGAAATGTAGAATTAAATTTTATCTTTTTTTTAGATAAAATAGATGAATAAACTCCATTCTGCTAGTACCAAGTGCAAAATCATCACACTGACCTTGATTTTCTGCCCAACTGCTCTTGCGTTTGGCTATTGGGCAGATTTTAGTCAGGTGAGCAATCCCTGGCCCACTTTGGCCTCTTGTTGAAGTCATATATCTTCTCCATCAGTTGCTGTATTAAACTGGAACTTTGGTGTAGTAGTACCATATGCCTGATATACAAAGGTTTCCTGTGTAGTGGTGGGTATTGGTTGAAATTTAAAGATTGATGATTGGTTTATCATAACCGATCGACCATTAATTTTAATTGGTTGGAATTGGCTATATTTTTCATGCACAATGTCATTTTTGCATGCTTGGTAATGATAAAGTTCCTTGTATCCCATCAAAAAAAGTCCAGTTTACTGGCATATTTGTTGCCTGCCATGTTGGTGGTGCTTGGGTTGCACTAAACAACAGAAAGTTGTACTGACTGTAATCTGTTGTTTGTGTATATGACTTGTCCAGGGAGATTTCACAATAACTTACAAAGTTCAAAAAAAGAAAAAAAAAAGAAAGGTACAATCATTTATGTTCAATTATGGAAATTTGTAATTGTATGCTTGGTGATTTGACTTTCTGACATATCTTCAATTATTATATCCTTGCCCTCTACAGAGGAGGAGTGGCTATATAGTAGTCCTGTTGTCCATCTGTCTGACCTTGTGTCCAGTGCACAGTCCCACCAGCATAACTAGTCCTGTTGCTTTTGATGGATTGTCATGAAACTTCGCAAGTATTATGGTCATTTCCTGAAGATACACATATAAAAAAGAAATATAACTTTGCTCCTGCAATTTTTGTTAGAGTTAATGCCATTTTTGTTAGCATTACTAGTAGTTGAAGAGTGTATGCAATGGCCTGTTTTCCATATGTCTATCAATTGTCCAACCTTTAGCACAAGTTTGTTATCGCTACTGCAACTAAACTACTTGGAGGATTGCCGTGAAACTTCACACACCCATTCATTCATCCTACTGTTTAGTTGGTCCTAAATTAAAATAGTGCAGCTTGGACACCACAGCTTTGATCTTGAAAATCTTGTTATTGCTACTCCTCGTGATGATTGTATTGGCATGGGTTTCGCTTAAAGAACTCGTATGATGTCTTGTTTGTCCTAAATGGAAATGCAGCTGACCCAACGTCCAATATGACCACTATGGCATCCATTCAGAAAATCTTGTTACTGCTACTCCTCCATAAAGGATGGTCATATCGATGTGGGTTTTTCACAATAAGACTTCATATGATGTCTCCTCGATTCCCCCAAAAAATTATGCCTTATATGACATTCAATATGGCCACTATGATGGCCATCCTGAAATGTCGCTACTCCAGAGCAGATGGTCATATAGACATGTGGGGTTTTCATTAAAAAACTTCCTATGATGTCTAGTAGGTCCTAAATAATAATGTTGCCGATCTGATATTCAGTATGGCTGCCATGGTGGCCATCTTGAAAATCTTGTTATAGCTACTCGTCGTGAATGGATGGTCTTATTGACACGAAGTTTTACATTAAAAAACTAGTGATTCTCTAGTTGGTCCTAAATGAGATGGGTGCCCCACAGATATATAAAATGACTGCCGTGGTGGCCATATCACAGATTTTGTTATTGCCATTCTTCCAGAGGGGATGGACACATCAGTGTGGAGTTTTTACTTAGTGACATCTTGTGTCTAACTGGTGCTAAATGAAATTGGTGCCAATCTGATTTTTAATATCCCAACCATAGCAGCCATCTTGAAAATCTTGTTATAGCTACTCCTCAATAGATAGTCTTATTAACATGAGGTTTTTTAAAAAAACAACAATTCTTATGATGTATAGTTGGTCCTAAATGAAATGTTGCCAATTGGATATCCAGTCAATCTGCTTATAGTGTATGGTTGATCCTAAATGAAAATGGTACTCTCCAGACCTCCAGTTTTATGGCCATGGTGGTCATTTTGAAAACCTTCTTGTCGCTATTTCTCCAGAATTGATATTCGTAGTGACGTGGGGTTTTCAGTACAAGACTTCTTATGATATGTGGTCCTAAGTGAAAATGGTGCTGATTAGATCTGCAAAGTGGCCACCATGGTAGTCCGCTTTAAAATCTTGTTATAGCTGCTTCTTCTGAACAGTTGGTTCTATAGACTGGTTTTTGACTTGAGGATTTCTTGTGATACCTGGGATCAGTGATAGCGCAGTTGGTAGAGTGTTGAATTTATAATTCAAGGCTTGCAGGTTTGAAATCTGACTAGGCCAGTCCATGCCAGCTGCTTAGGGAAAGACACTTGGTTCTCATTTCAGCTGCTTCTCTGAAATGATGACCATGCAAACGCTTTTTTCGTGCAGTATATGGAAGCCATGGTTGCTCTGTTGGTGGTGCACCAGACTCATAATCCAAGGGTCACAGGATCGATTACCCCAGCCAGTCTGGGTAAGTTGCTTTGTTGTGTCCTTGCGAAAGACACTTAGCTATCATTTCCTCGGCATGATCTAACCAATAATGTCTTAGAAGTGCTGTTAAAACCAACAAATGAAAAGAACTTGCAGTATATAGTTATTCATATATTAAAATGATGCTTATCTAACCTCCAGAACGATGGCCATCCTGAAAATATATGGCTACAACTTCTGGACAGATAGTCTTATCGACATGGGGTTATTACTAAAAAAAAATACAGTTAAAGCAAAAGATGGCTTGTTCTGAATGAAAATGGCGCTCGTCTGACCTCTAACATGGTACCATAGTAACCATCTTGAAAACTTTATCATTACTCTTCTAGCATGAATGCTGGCATTGACATGCAGTTTTCACTAAATACTTATTGCAGTATTTACCTGGTTTTGAATAAAGGTTGTGTAGATCTGGCCACCAACATATCATCACATTTCTGAAGGAGTTTTGAAAACCAGACCTAATTGACCTTGAGGTTATCAAATGTTATTACTTGCATGTTGGTATTTCATTGAAATTATGAACACAGTGACTTGCACGTATACAAGTAAATTTTGACCAGACTTTGTGTTAAGTTGCATTTCAGTGAATAAGCTGATAGCACTCTGACATTGATTTTAAGGTCAAAGGTCTGTAGTCATTGGTTAGCATGATAACAAACAAAAATGAATTGATTTTTTATCAAACCCAGTTTGTAGATATGTCTGATGAATACCTTGAATAGTGCCACTTAAATAACTTTGGTTTTAGCTCTACTGGTCATAGACCAGAAGAGCTTATAGGATGGCCTGTTCTCCTTTGTCCATCTGTTAATTAGCACAAGTTTGTTATTATTACTCCTCCTAACTACTTGGAGGATTGCCATGAAACTTTAAACATATTAATCCCATGATTTAGTTGTTCCTGAATGAAAATCTTGTTATTGCTGCTACTCCTGAATGAATGGCCATATCCTTATGGGGTTTTCACAACATGACTTCTTACAAAATCTAGTTGGTCCCAATTGAAAACAGCACCAATCTTGCATCCAATATGGTGCCAGATGGTTTCAACACTCTGCAGTTAAAAAGAAGAAATGGTCTTATCTTGGAATCCTGGACATTGTTCGTTTGGCTAGATGATTGTCAGTCCCTTTGAGGGACTCTTCTTGTAACAGGTAGCCATCTGACATTCAATATGGTCATCATAGTGGCCATCTTGAAAATCTTGTTATTGCTACTCTTCCAGAATGGAAAGTTGCATCAACATGTAGTTTTCACCAGAAGACTTCCTATAATGTCTAGTTGGTCCTAAATGAAGATTGTGCTGATCTGACCTCCAATTGGGCCATTATGGCAGTCATCTTGAAAATCTTATCACTACTTCTAAATGGAAAGTCCTACTGATATGGGGTTTTCACCAGTAGATTTCTTATGATATCTAGTTGGTCATAAACATATTGGTGCCTATCTGATGTCTAATATGACCACCATGACAGCCATCTTGAAAGTCTTTGAATCGCAACTCTTCATAGATGGATGGTCATATTAACACGATTTTCACCCGCAACTTATTGTGATGTCTAGATATTTCAAAATGAAAATGGTGCCAGTCTGACATGTATCATGTCTGCCATGGCAGTAATCTTGAAAATCTTGCTACTCTTCCTAAATGAAAAATCATATCAACAAGAAGATTTATTATGATATCCACTTGGTCCAAAATGAAAATGGTGCCTAACTTAACATCCAGTATTGCTGCCATGATGTTCATCTTGAAAATCTTTTTATTGCTACTCCTGCAGAATGGATGGTCATATTGACATGGGATTTTCAATAGAAGATATTTAGTTCTGTCTAGTTGGTCTCAAATGAAAATGGCGCCACTCTTGCATACAATATCATATATGGCCACCACATTGCCCAATTCTAAAATCTTGTTAAACACTCCATAGTTTAAAAAAAATGGTCTTTTACCTTGGATTCCAGGAAATTTGTTTTTGCCAGTAGGGTGTCAGCTGTTTTCAGCTGAATATTTCATATGTTTTCACTTTGTATTGCTTAGTCAAATGCCTCACATGTGTGGATATAATTGATTGATAGAATGGGAAGCAACCATTATAATACTTAAAGTCAAAATGTAGTAGCCATTTACAAAAATTAGCCTTGTTTTGCAAGCATAAGGTACTTGTTTCCAATTCAAAAAATTGTTGTAAAATCACCTGAAAATTGCAGCACTCAAGGCATGTATCTAATTGCTAAATTAGATATTTCTTTTGAAGTCATTATTAGCTTTAATAATCATGGACCAGAAGCGCTTATGGTATTGTCAGTTGTCTGTATTCCAGTCATCTGTTAACATCAGTTTGTCATTGCTACACCTCCTAAACTACTTGGAGGATTGACTTGAAACTTTACACACACATTCATTTGATGGTCTATTTGGTCATAAATGAAAATTGTGCCACTTGCACTTCCAATATGGCTGCTGCAGTGGATGGTTATATCAACATGAGGTTTTCACCAAAATAATTATTAAGATGTCTAGTTGATCTTAAATGAAAATAGTGCCAAGCTTATATCAAATATGCTTGCCAGATGGTTTCAACACTCGGCAGTTGGAAGAAACAGTCTTATCTTGGATTCCTGGACATTTTTCTTTTTTTGGCTAGTAGTGCATCAGTTCCTTTGAGGGACTCTTCTTGTAAGAGCTATTTCCCTTTTTGACTTGAGCTGCATGCACTGTATGACAAAATTTTGTGAATGCAACTATTCTTGCAGGTTTTGGATCTACTAGTCGTAGGCCAGATGAACTTATGTGATGGCCATTTGTCCGTCTGGTGCCTGTCAGCTGTTGGTCATTGTCCATTTGCATAAGTTTGTTATCGCTACTCCTAAACTACTCCGAGGATTCCCATGAAACTTTGCATACACATTCATCCCAGATCTACTTGGTTCTAAATGAAATGATGCTCTTTGGATATGCTCTTTTCACTAAAAGACTTGATTATGTCTAGTTGGTTCTAAATGAAAATGGTGTTGATCAGACATCCAATATGGCTGCATTAGCTGCCATAAGGAAAATGTTGTTATCGCTCCTCCTCCTGAATAGATGGTCATATTGACAGAGTGTTTTCACTAAAAAACATCTTATGGTGTCTAGTTGGTTCTGAATGTAAAATGTGATCCCCAGACATCTAATATGGCCACCACGATGGCCATCTTGAAAATCTTGTTATCACTTCTTTAAGTGTGTACCGGTAATCATACTGACATGGGGTTTTCACTCAAATACTTCTTATGATGCCTAGTTTGACATAAATGAAAATAGTGCTGATCTGACATCCATTATGGCCACCAACGAACTTGGGGTCAAGTTAAAGGTCATCGCTTGGATTTTTGTACTTTATTTAGCTTTTGTACACAGTGACTTTTACATATACAAGTGAAATTAGACGACTTTGTATTTGATTTAATTCCTATGAACAAAGTTGATAGGCATCTGTTCTGGCTTGTGAGCATGATAAACAAGTATGAATAAATTTTTATCAAACCCAGTTTCTGGATAAATTGGAAGATAGCATTGAATGATGCCACTTAAATAACCGAGGTTTTTTCCCCCGAAAAATATATAATTATGGATTTAACCAAATGTGTGGATATATCTTGACATTGTCTATGACAAGTTCATTGCTTTTCTATCCATTATATCAGGTTCAAAGTGAAAGGCCATGAGAAAGAATTATGTTCTCCTCTGACATGTATCTCATGGACATGTTAACTTAGACATGTAAGAAAATAATTTTGTTACTAAATTTGGTATATTGGAGTTTCTCAAGAATATCGGAGATGGTATCAGTACTCAGCAGTTTAAAATAAAAGGACAGAAGAAATGATCTTATGGTGGATTCCTAGAAATTACTTTAGCCAGTAGAGCATCAGTTACTTTGTGGGACTCTTGTTTCTGGATTGCTGTGATACATGGTACATATTATGGTCATCATTTGAAGATATGCATGTTGTTCAATCATTGTACTCGCACCATTAGATTTATGCCCTTTTAATACATCCGCCATGTTGGCAGAGCGTATTATGCTATGACCCTGTATGTCTTATCAATCCATTAATTTTTCCTATTCTGGGTGATAACTTCATCTCTATGGCATGTACAACCAGCAAACATTGTGGATAGCCAAGCTATTCACAAAACTCTGTAAATGTGGGATCAAACGGTCTAAGGTCGAGGTCACTGTGGCTGAAAGACGAAAACTGGTGTTGGAACAATAACTTGAGTTCTCCACAATCTTCAGTTACCCATGCTCATGGTTTGTATGTAGGGCAAGTACGAAGTCTCAAAATTTTGGGGTCAAAGGTCAAGGTCACTGACTGAAACTTGAAAAATGGTTTCCACATGTTAACGTGACTTTTCACCATCCACAGTTACCAATTTTGTGGATGGCTTGCACTTGGGACAAGAAAGAGCCCTATCAATCTTGGGGTATAAAGATCAAAGGTCAAGGTGACTGATTAAAAGAAGAAAATGGTTGCTGAACAATACCTTGCATTCTACAGCACAGACCTGGACTAAAGTTTTTGTGAATGGCTTGCACTTGTAGAAAGGAAGAAGTCTTTTGATTTGGGGAGAGAAGGTCAAAGGTCAAGGTCACTGACTGAAGAACGAAAATGGTTTATACATAATAAGTTTAGTTCTAGACCAGTAACCTTGACCAAAGTTTGTAGAGGGCTTGCACTTAAGGTATGGAAGAGGTTGGTTGAATTTGGGTTCCAGAGGTCAAAGGTCAAAGTCATTGTGTTTAGAAGAAAAGGGGGGTTTACAGAATAACTTTTATTCTATAGTAAGTTATTGAGCAACTTTGTGGATGGCATGTACTTGGGGTATGACAACAACCTATACAGTCTGGGGTATAGAGGTCAGAGGTCATGTTAAGTCTATTAAGAAATAATGGTTTATGTACACTAACTTTGATTTAAGACCATATACCTGGGGCCCTGGGTGGCCGAGTGGTCTAAGGCGCTCGCCTTTACAGATCACTCACACATCTCACCTCTGTCCGCGTGAGTTCAAGTCTTGCCTCGACCAACGTGGGTATGTAAGAATGCTTGCCAGTAACTTCCCGGTGTCTTCCCTGGTTCTTCCTCCACCAAATATACTGGCCGCCATGTATAACCTATCATGTGCTGAAAAGTGATGAAAAATGGTGCTAAACCACACAAGACAAGATAGGACCATATACCTTGACCAAAGGTACAGGCCAGTGAGACCCATTGGTCAATAATCTCCACAGTTAACTATGCCCTACTAGTTTCTGCAGAGAGGACTATTAAACATGTGGTGGTCACGGTACTCTTGCTGGATGTCACGGGTTGGGTGCGGGAAATGAGGGGGTATATTTACCTGTGCAGATTACTCACAACTCTAGATTTGATAGTCATCACACTCATAGAACCCGCATTAGATTTCACTGTTGCAATTCATGCAAAATGAAATTTACAAGAAAATCATGTTTGCTCAAAGCCAGTCTTTAAATTTTCCAACATGAAACATACGGAATATTTGGCCTGTATATGAAACATCTCCAACTGTGGGGTAAATTTACCAAAGTCATGGAAATCCTGAAACAGTTTCAGAATTACACAGAAGTGTTTCTGTTGCCTTTAGAAGCCGTTGAAAATGGGGATCGTGAAGAAAGCACATGGAAAGTCTTAGAATTTGTTCAAGATTTATATCGAGTCATAGGATTAGCATTTGTTCAAAAACCGTTATGAACTGGGATTTGCTGCGTCAATCCATAGTACTGCTAGATTATTGTTTATTCTTTTTTGTCCTGATATTTTAAATCATATTCATTGAAAACGTATGCAAAGTCATTTCTCTCTCACTCCCTCTCTCTCTCTCTCTCTCTCTCTCAACAATTACATTAACCTTATTAAAAGGGAAATCTTGTTATCCTGCCTATCTATGCATAAAAGTGTAATTTAATTTTCATAAAGGTTCGTGAAATCTAGACTGCCTCCTCCCACTTCCGTTTATAGCAAGAGAGTTGTTTGTGTGCATCTTCATTAGCCAATGTGTAGAGATCATTCATAGATCAGAAACTTCGCTGGCGAAGATGCATGTGGTGAGACCATGGAAGCTGTATTGTGGATACAAACAATTGGATATTGACCATATTGCATACATACATACTCTCTCACTCTGGAGCACTCAACTGTTGACTGATGTGCCTGCCTGGCGTCTAACAATAAAACAGTACGATTCTAAATAATAAAAAAACCAAACAACAAAACAACAGTATACTTATTAAAACCCCAGGACAATTATCAAGGGATAATTGTACTGAAACTCAAAAGGGATATATAGGCGGCTGTGGATTAAATTGGTTTAATCCACAGCTGCCTATATTTCCCTTTAGAGTTTCTGTAAATTATTTCTTGATAATATTTGTTTTGTGATAATTGTACTGTTTTGTAATAATTGTACTGTTGTGTGTGTGTGTGTGTGTGTGTGAGTGTGTGTGAGAGAGAGAGAGAGAACTACAATAAATATTTGGTAGAAATGACCTAGTTGTCCAAGTTCCTTTGTTTACAATCTCCATAAAAGAAAATCTTAATTCTATATTAAATATGATTGCGAAATTGATCTTATTACAATTCTTTATATCATAAATGTTACTATTGGTTCCTACTTTGGGAGACAGCAATTTATAGTGAATAAACAATTGTCAAATCTTGCACCCTGCCTAGACCAACAAATTGTTCTCCGCCTTTCTTTTTTTCTGACATAACTGGTAGCAGTCATGTGATATTGAAACACCCAATGGACGTAAAGAATGATGATGCGATTTTTAAATTTTTTATCAGGGTAGTAATAAAGTGCATGTTGGAATAGTCCATTGTCTTTTAGGGGAAGAAAAGAACGATAAACAATTCAAAATATTAATGCTCATCTAACATCTAAAAAACAATGCATTTTTAACAATTTTTGGAAATGAATGTACTGTGGATTAAATCAGATACATGCTATTTTTCTAGATGTATGGAGAAATAATTGTACAGTTTTTCAAATGTACCGTTATATTACACTCGCCCCTTCGGGGCTCGTCCAATATGACAGTACGTTTGAAACAACTAGACCATTTCCTCATACAGCTAGAAAAGTATGGATATATCTATTACATACTGGTATGCTGCCTTCCCACCTCTTTTAATGAAAAGATTTTATGATAAGTGAATATTCTTTTGTAATAGCGAATTTTTATTTTGTATTTTATAGGCCATTGTTTCTTTTGTTGAAGATATTGGTAAACCCCCTCACTCCCATTCCCACCCTACCAATTCTCTCTCCCCCCCCCCAGCCTTCCCTTTTAATTATTAATTCAACGATTATTATTATTTTTTACAAACCATTGGTTCTTTTCTTTTAGATTATTCTTTGTAAATTTTAATTTTACAAACCATTGATTCTATTATTGCAGATATTAGTCAACCCTCTCCCTTTATAATGAATGATTTCTATTATATTATAGAATATTCCTTGCAAATGAATGAATGAATAAGCAATACTACAACCTTTGTGTAATTGTTTTTGATGAGATAAAAACAAACCGGCATCCACTGTTACTTTACAAACTCAAAGATTCATATCATGAATAGTATATATAGTGTATAAACCGTATTAGTACTGGCAGTCAATAATGTAAATTCAGGTGAATTGAAATACATTTTTAATTTAACATCCACTCCATTAATGAAATGCTTTGTCATTTTAAACACATCTTCTTGTAAATAATCGTTTAAAGAGAAAGTGTCATGTTGTGTAAATGAATACCATACATAAAAATCACTATTATAACCATTTATAGGGTCTGTATCGTTAGGATGTTCATCATCTTATATGATCACCAATCCACTCTCTGGATATGATGTGACAATTTCGTAAAAGTTTATTAATGAAAGCCTTTTAATAATACATAATATTATTATTACTGATTAGAGTATCGTCTACATAAATGTCTGTTTGTTTGATATAAGTATGCTAGAAATTATTAGCAGAATCTTGAGTCCTGAGTTTTGACGCACGTAAGCATTTACTTTCACCATTTCAGAAATATGCTCCTTTCATAATGACATCTCTTATTTCATTTGAAATATTAGTTATTTTAGTAAATCATGCATATCAAATGACACTGATATATTTCCTCGTACTCTTCTTGGCATGTTTTCAACCAGACAACTCCTTGTCGGAAAGTTCGTGTATTACGTTACTTGTTTTGATGCACTTAACAGGAGTCAACTTCTGTCTGTGACACTGTTGTACACATGCGACAGTTAAAAATAATATTGCAGAGCAACATCAATAGTACATAAAAAATGCAAGTTTATAGTAAAAATTACATAAAATAAAGTCAATACAGCTTTCCTAAAGCTTTTTGTTTTATATTTATTGTAATTTTGGTTTTGTGAGAGATTTTGTCTCAAAAGCTATAAGAATCATATTGGGAAAAATCATGATGATATTATAATAAAATTGTTTACTTGTAAGCAAAAAATATTAGATTAGCTTATGACCTATTTTTTAAAACATAATTGGCATTGTGAATATGCAGAACCTCAATACTTGAATGTATTGTTTTTGGAACTTAAAAGCTGTCTTGCATCCTTCATAACTTATTTCTCTAGAAGTTCAAATAATCAGAGACAGAAGATAAAGTTACCGGAAAAGGTTTTACTTTCAATTTATTATCATTATTGCCATTATTTGCAAATTAGGAAAATTACACAGGTCAAAAGAAATTAAATGTTGAAATGTTCTTAAAGGATGACTGAAAATTTTCTGTGAAATTAAAAAAAAAAATTTAAATTTTTTTTTTTCATCGGATAAAATCCTAATGCTTTGCTATAAATAAGAAAATAATCTGAGGATGCTGATTTAATTATGAAATATATCGTAAAAGTATTTTTTTTTTCTTGCAAATTTCCACAAATTATAATAACAAAGAACCACCTCTGAGCATCAGTAACGACAGCGCCTCATGAAACTTTACTATGCCAGATATTATTCTAAACAGTGTTACTGATGCAGTTATCGGCTGTGAGTCAGGTTGTTACCACATGTTGTGTAGCTGACTGGATGCCAATTATGGCGGGAAGTTGTCTGCTCCGTCAGAATATTTAGTAGGGATTTTTATGAGGACTTACTGATTTGAAAAAAAAAGAAGAAAATTAGTGAAATGGAGTTTTTTCATGATATGTATCTTTGTTTCAATTATTAGCTGCTAATTATAGGATTTTCGACACTTTTTTTCTGTCTATATGAATCGGTGTTGATCAGTGTAAACAAATGTTGTGTTCATGACGTCACTGAGAGATGCATTCTTTCGAGAACTGAAGGTTATGACACTGCATCACAACAGGGGGCAGGACAATGCTTACTTTATCAGTTGTAGCAATATTTGCGCTATCTGGTTTAGTGATTTTCGTTTGAAGCGATAAAGCAGTTAAATCGAGAGCAATGTATATTATTCAGAATTTTGATTATTATTTTATAAATTCAATATAATTATTAGATACAGGAGCTGGGGGTTTCACATGATCAAATTGATAAGATTGGACACTTACTTGATTATTAGTTTTTGAAAAGAGGTCCGATTCGTTTGGTAAAGAACAAAATTAAGAAAACCATTTTTTTTACAAGTAAAAAGTATTGGAATTTAGTCTTTAGACAAATCTTGTATGTATTCCTTTTCCTGTAAATTTCTTTGCTTCGTTTCTCTCTCTTTTTAGATTTTCAGTTACCTTTTCCTTCCGGTTGTGGATTCTTTCTTTTTAAGAGGACGATTCCTTTTTATACTTTTATTTTCTTATTTCGCTTTTCCGACTTGATTATTTTAGTATAGATTTTTTTGAACAGGACATCCACAAGCACTATTCAGGTTTTTTAGGCTTTCTCCTTTTATATTTTTTTTTTCAAAGCAGATTCTTGTCGATGCATTACATAGTGAAATAAAGAATTATTTGTCCCGAAAGTAATTCTGATTTCCACGTACCAGGTTGACCTACACAAATTGTATAACTTTCTGCATTAAATGAAGCATCTTGTCGTTTTATGAGTTCTACATTTAATCCTATTTGTGCATCAGCAAGAATTGTAGAAAAATTTGATCCTGTGATCAAGGATTGTAAACTAAGTTTAAATTCAGTTGAAGTAAATTTTTTTAAAAATCGGTTTATATCCAAAACTACTAGTAGGTGAAATATAATAACCTTGTACTAAATTTGTTTTCTTGATGAGGATGGCATTTACATTTTGACTGTTAGAAGAATTTAATATCTTTTCTTCCAAATCGAGTGTTATGTATGATGTTTATATAATATTATAGATGTTTTAGGAAATTATAAATGTTTCTTGACTTTAATAGTTGCTTAAATGTTAATGTTGATTATCAGGAAAAACATGTTTAACTAGTGTCCTTGAATTAGGTTGTTTACTTCAAATTTAAGTTCAAGCATAGTTTTGATAAACATAATGTTTACCAAATTTGAGGTCAAGGTTGATTTTGTTTACAGATAAAACTGGAAAATCCTTAGAGTTATGTGTAAAAAGACATGTCCACACAAGTAAAATTCCATTAAGATGACACATATTCTAGAACATTCTGTCATGTGACCAATCTTGATATATACCATGTTTAGTGGACAGTTTTTCAGTTTCGACATTACTATCAGTCTTGTAAAGAGCTATTACAGTTGTGGAAAGTAATTCAAAATTCTAAGAGAGGAATTATTTAAATATTCATTGGATTGTAACAGTGCTCATAAACTTTTGGTTTTTGGATTTTTAATTGATGATTTTGGAATTTATGTGAACTTATTCAGAGATATTTTGGAGTACTTCATTTTGACATCAGCACATTAAAGACTAGTAGTACATCAGGACTTTAAAGACCATTGGCATATCACAACATTCAAGGATACCCGTGCATTCGGAACATTCTATATTAGGACTTGTGATTAGAACACTAATTCTTATTGGATTATTTGGATTTTAATATACATTACCGTAAGTGACTTTTTTGATTTTTCATCTTAATTATCTAGACATAAATTGCTTGTTGATTTTTACTTGATTTGTTGGTTTCACTTTCTTTCTGTTACGTTTTTCTAGACCATAGAGTCGTAACAAAAATTGGGGGCTCGTCCGGGATAGAATTTCTTTAAAGAATATTAGAGATATTAAAGTTATTTTTGAAATTCATATTGATTTTGCCATGGAATTTTTTTGTGTCTTTGGCAAAGATTTTAAATAAAGAATTTTTTTGGGTGAAACCAATAAGCATTCACAATGGCATCTAATGTTCAGAATTTCATTTCAAAACCTACCCAGGAGGGGTTAGAGTGTATGAGAAAGGATGAGTTGCTCGAACTTGCCAGAAAATACAGTCTGTCTGAGGCAAAAGCATCATTGACAAAACTGGAGATAAAGATTATTTTAATTCAGTATTTAGTAGGAAAGGGAATTTTAGATAATAGTGCTTTAAGTTTGAAGAGAAAGCCTGTATCTGGTTCTGACAGGAAATTAAGAGAATTAGAGTTAAAGAACCAGATGGATTTAGAATTGGCAAAGCTTCAGATTCAGAGAGAGAGAGAGAGAGAGAAAGAAGAGAGGCAGATACAAATGGAGAGAGAGAAAGAGGAGAGGCAGATGGAGAGAGAGAAACAGCAGAGGCAGATGGAGAGAGAGAAAGAGGAGTGGGAGATGCAGAGAGAGAGAGAGAGAAAGAGAAGAAAGGGAAATGCAATTTAAATTAAGAGAATTAGAACTGGCAAACAGAGCACACTCCACTCCTTTAAACACAAGTTCACGTTTTGATGTTACTAGATATATTAGGTTAGTACCCCCTTTTCAGGAAAAAGAGGTAGATACATACTTTCTTCATTTCGAGAAAATTGCTGAAAACTTGAAATGGCCCCCGAGAGCATTGGACTTTGTTATTACAAAGTGTTCTTATTGGCAAAGCTCGTGAAGTTTACACTTCACTGTCAGTACAACAAAGCACTGATTATGATATGGTTAAGGAGTACATCTTGAAAGCTTATGAGTTGGTACCAGAGGCATATCGACAAAGGTTTAGGAATTGTAGAAAAGAAACTGGACAAACTCATGTCGAATTTGCAAGGGAAAAAGAACAACTATTTGATAGGTGGTGCTCAGCCAGGAAAGTTGATCAAGATTATGATAACCTCAGACAGCTCGTATTAATTGAAGAGTTCAAGAGGTGCATCCATAGTGATGTTAAAACCTATCTTGGCGAGCAGAATGTGGAAACTTTGGAAAATGCTGCTCGTATGGCTGATGATTATTCCTTGACTCACAAAATTTCATTTGGCAATAAGTCGTCCTCTCAGTAGTTTTCTGGTAAAAAACCATTTAAATCTCATATGAGTACTTCCAAATTTCACAACAGCACAACTGTTAGGAATCAAACATCTGATAAGACTGATCAGAAATCCTTATCTCTTCCTACGTGCACTTATTGTAAAATGAAAGGGCACGTTATTTCTGATTGCTTCAAATTGAAAAATAAGCAACAGATTAAAGACAGAGCTTTTCCAAATGCTCTTATTTCAAAGAGGTCAAGGTCACGGTCTTGTATTGAAGGCAATACATTTGTTGGGTCAAACAAACCCCAGTCTGATTCTATTTTGGAGGCTTATAAACCATTCATGTCAGAAGGTTCTATATCACTTATTGGTGATTCTGCCAAGCCTATCCCAATTAAAATATTAAGGGACACTGGAGCTTCTCAGAGTCTTTTATTATCAGGTACTTTGCCTTTGTCTGAGGAATCTTCTTCAAGTGAAAGTGTTCTTGTTCAGGGAGTAGAGTGCGGCTTTGTAAATGTTCCTCTTCATTGTGTCAATTTGGCATCAGACTTAGTTTCAGGACCTGTGACTGTTGGGGCAGTGACTTCTTTACCCATAGAGGGTGTTCATTTATTACTAGGCAATGACCTAGCTGGAGATAAGGTTGTGGTTAATCCACTTGTAACTGACAAGCCTTGTTTGGATCAGAAAGTTGATCCTGTCGAAACTGAAATCCCTGATTTGTACCCTGCTTGTGCAGTTACTAGAGCTATGGCAAAAAGAGCTCTTGAGAGTGATGTTGATCAGGATATTATTCCTTTAGCTGACACATGTATTGGTCAGTCTTTTGATGAGGTCACTTTTTCCTCAGGTATTGATCAATCAAACGGCATTGATCACAGTGATCCTCTTTTGGCAGCTCATTCTCTTTGTTCTAATCTGTGTGACAAACGACAATCCCTTGTCGTTGAACAGGAGCAAGATCCCGAGATATCTTGTTTGTTTCAGAGGGCTATTAGTGAAACTGAAGCCACACAAGTTCCACTGTGTTACTTTGTGAAAAATGGGGTCCTTATGAGGAAATGGAGACCACCTGAGGTACCCGCTGGTGACGAGTGGTCAGTAAGCTATCAAATTGTTGTTCCTAAGTCATATTGACAGGAAATTCTTAATTTAGCCCATGAAACTCCTTTGGCTGGTAATTTAGGAGTCCGTAAGACTGTTCACAAGATCTTGAATCATTTTTATTGGCCGAACTCAAAAGTGATGTTTGTAAATACTGCAGATCTTGTCACACTTGTCAAATGGTAGGAAAACCCAATCAGAAAATACCTAAGGCTCACTTGCAACCTATTCCTGCATTTGATGAACCATTTAGTAGAATAATGGTAGACTGTTATGGTCCTTTACCTAAGACCAAGTCAGGCAACCAATACTTGTTGACCATCATGTGTACATCTACAAGATTTCCAGAGGCAATTCCTCTGAGAAATATAAAAACTAAAACTATTGTGAAAGCTTTGATGAAGTTTTTTTTACACTTGTTGGCCTTCCCAAATCTGTCCAGTCGGATCAAGGGTCAAATTTTACGTCTGGAATTTTCCAACAAGTTATGGATGAATTAGGCATCCAACAGTTTAAATCTTCTGCCTATCACCCTGAAAGTCAAGGTGCTTTGGAAAGATTTCATCAAACTTTGAAGAGTATGATTCGATCATATTGCTTTGATACAGAAAAGGATTGGGATGAGGGTGTTCATTTGTTGTTGTTTGCTGTTAGGGAATCAGTTCAAGAGTCATTGGGTTTTAGTCCCTTTGAACTAGTTTTTGGTCATACTGTCCGTGGATCATTGAAATTATTGAAAGAGAAACTTCTTTCAAATGAAGATTCAAAGATTAATCTTCTTGACTATGTCTCTGATTTCAAATACAAGTTGTCAAAGGCCTGTGAAGTAGCAAGAACTAATCTTCACACTACCCAGTCAAAAATGAAATTAAGGTATGACAGAAATACACAGGAATGGAGTTTTAAACCTGGTGACAAAGTTCTGGCTCTCTTGCCCATACCTCAGAATCCTCTTCAGGCTAAATTTTATGGTCCTTATACCGTTGCAAAGAAAGTAAATGACTTAAATTATATCATTAACACTCCTGGGAGACGGAAACAGAAACAACTTTGTCATATAAATATGTTAAAGGAATATTTTGACAGAGATAGCCCAGCTAATTATTCAGTTAATTTAGTTGTACCTGTCCAACACAGTGAAGATATCAACGATGGAATACAATCAGACTATAGTGACTCTGGTATAACCAATCTTCGGAATTCAGAAATATTGAACAATCTAGACCAGAAACGTTAGTAGTAGATGGTGAGTAACTGGGGCAGTTGTGACACTCTGGGTAAAAACGGGAATTTAACATGGCGAGGACACTCTGGGGTCCTACGAGAAATTAACATTGGAACACTCTGGGGTCCGACGAGAATTTAACATGGCGGGGACACTCTGGGGTCCTACGAGAATTTAGCATGGCGGGGACACTCTGGGGTCCTACGAGAAATTAACATGGCGGGGACACTCTGGGGTCTTACGGGAATTTTAACATGGCGGGGACACTACGGGGTCGTACGGGAATTTTAACAGGGTAGGCAAGAATGGAAAATTAATCTTTTCTTGAAAAATTGGGTGGCCCTGAAAAGGGCCGTTTTTTTTTTTTTTTTTGAGTGCACCTAGAGGTGTGGGCACCTCCCTGGCTTGGCCCGACACGCAGGACAGCTCCCTCTCCATGTTTTACTACTCACGTGACATGGAGCTGTGAAGGTCGACGGAGGATGAGTCGCTTCAGGATCCCAATTTTCTCTTTCTTCCATCATCAGGTGAGGTTGGATGGTCTCCTTCTTTTCCCTTTCTTCTTCCTCCCTCTTTTCTACTACCCCTAGGAGGTGCCACGCCACCTCTAGATGCATTCGGATCTGTTTGATTGTTTCTACGGTGTTCATCTTGATAGATAGCAAATGGGTAGTTTGACCTTGGGAAGGCGTTGTTTTAATATACTAGAGGCGCGGACGTGAAGGAAAACATCCCTTACACCTTTAAAAAACCCATCACTCACACTACCCGCGTCTGACGTCATTCTATGCTTTGCGGATTCTGCACTCCATCACCCCTTACCCCAAAAACCAAACGCCTTGTATGCTTTATAAACCCAAACCTAACACACTATCCCAAATGCCTTGTGTGCTGTCTAAAAACCCCAAACCTGCTATCAGACGAAAGGGTATGACGAAGGGATGAAATCACGCCAACATACTATCCAACACATACACCACACCATCCATTTTTTAAAAGTTTTTATTTTTTATAAAAACACATACACCACACCATCCATTGCGCGGACCTAAAAAACAAACAAGAGCGGAGATATACATCAATAATAATTATATTTTATTCAATGTATATACATTATGTTACTCGTTGTAATAAACAATTTCATATAAGTCCAATACAGTTCAATACACTTCCATCTCCACCATTTCATCGTCTTCTTGTTCTTACACTTCAGGAAGATTCTTGTCGACAATTCTCTCATAACTTTCTTCTGGACTCTCATTGATAAACTCCAACTTAATAAAATGTTCATTAGCATCTCTAATCCACTGCCTTTTCCTACAAATCCTGTAAACTTCAGGCTGATCTAATCCAAAACATCTTGCTACATCACAAGTGGAATCCATCCGACTATATAATCCTGAATTCAAGTCAGTTAATTTCACAGGTCTCACAAATCCTTTAGTTACTTGACTCTTCTTCTCTGGCTCTTCCAATCTAGCTTGAAATCTTTTCTGGAACTTCTTCGAAAAGACCGACTTATAAATCCCAGTACAGCAATAGTAGATACTTCCTTTATTACAATCAAAATATTTAACAGCCTTTGCCATACTTCCAAATCTTCTTTCCTCAGTCTCACCAACAAACTGGCACAACACACTTCTAGCACTTCCAAAATTAACTCTCCTTTTTTCTTTACCATTCTTCACATGTTTGTGCAAACATGTTCGTTCACTAGCAGTCATCACTTTAAGATTTTCTATTCTATCATCATCAAGTACATCATTGAGATGTACTACTTGACTCTGTCTTGGTAGATCTACTCCATTCACCGCTTCAAAGACAAATCTCCCTCGATTTGTATGTTTCTCCCTCTTTCCTTCCTTACAAGCAACCATAATAGCTATCAATCCAGATGATCTCAAATTTCCTTTGACTTTCCTTCCAGACTTCATATGATAGACATTACCAAGTATGTCAGCAGCATAATCATCATACACCTTATGGACATACTTATTCAATTCAATTCCAAAATCTCTTTTTTGTTTTCTTTGAGGACATTCTGGAGCCCAATGTCCTTTCTCTTGGCAGATATAACAAGTATCTTGACTTTTATCTCGAGAGGAGGAGGAGTAGTCCTTTGTCTTATTGGTATACTTTCCAAGGACTCTCTGTAAAATTTTGATACCCACAGCCGTCTGTTGTGCTGAAATTTTGAGCAGAAGGGCAAGGTTTTCTGACTTCTTCTCTTCCATCTTCACAGTTTGAATGTTCAATCACGACTACTGATTCTGAAGGTAAGAAGGTCTCTCTATATATACTCTCCCTGTGTGAAAATCTCTCTATATATAGGTTCCCTGGGTGAAACTGAATCAGTTTCAAATCAGATTTCAAGATGAAAAGATCACGCCCAATCTATGAGAAAACAGAAGAAGAAACAAAGAGGCCACGACGACAAAGACATACCGTGCCGCCTGAAACACCGCTGGCTGAACTGCTAGCTCAAGTCCATGCTAGCGATTTCGAAGAAGAGATGAGTGAACCTGAAACCCAAACTTCTAACCACCCACCCAAAACAAAAATCACCACCAACACCCCTGACCAAGACAGTCCTACTACCGTGGCTTCTGAAAATTTCTATCGGATTCGAGAGACGCAAAAAATAACCTCTCGAAAATTTAAAACCACGGCCTTCACTCACACGGTTCACTTCAAAGACTTCAAGTCCGAAGTACCTCCCGAGAAAGCGGCGGGGTTCATTAGCGATTTGTGGGGTTCTGTGTTACAGAACTTGAAACGACAATGTGGAGCCAAAGAAGACGATCGATTGAGACTGTCTATTCATCACGACAATTTGAAGTCCCCTGTTTGGATCGAGTTCAGCACCCCGGCAGAATTAACACCAGACAAAGTCATGTCCAAAATCGAACACGTTCAACAATCTAACGACAAGTTTACCATCACGGATGGAAAGGCCACACTTTACATGACTCACGTTGCTCCTCCTCGAGGAAGTGGACGAAGCAGGAAAGCGTTACTGGTGGACGATCTTCAGTGTCGTTCAAATTGACAATACCCAAGACCAGATGTGTTTGGCTCGAGCTACTGTGGTGGGGCGCACATATGCCAACAAGAACGAGAGTAAAGAATGGAAAAGAGCCTGGAATAACATTCGAAAGTCGGACAGAGTCCAACAACGAAAAGAAGCAGAACTCCTGTTACGACACGCTGGTATCCCCAAAGAGACCGTGTGTGGCATTTCTCAAATGCAACAACATCAAGACGTCTTGGCTCCTCACTACACTTTGAAAGTTCACTCTCAAGAAGTGCGCGGAGATATGGTGTTTCGAGGCCCCGATTTCCCCGAGGGAAAATACATTCACCTCTATTACCACCAAGAACATTTCGATGCCATCACCACTATCACCGGATTTCTAGGATACGGATACTACTGCGAGAAATGCGACAAAGGATTTAACAATCGAGAGCGACACATTCACTGCGGAGCAAGATGTCGGGCTGTTTAGCGGCCAAACCATGCCTTCCTGAACAACACCACGTCCATTGTGAGACGTGTCGACGCACTTTTGTCAGTCCCTCTTGTTACGAACAGCATCGCAAGACACAAGAGCACCAAAAAAAAAAAGTGCTTGCAACTTATTGAAATTGTGTTCCACGTGTGGAAAACTGATTCGCACCAACGACCCCAAGAGCCACACTTGTACTGGAAAAAAAAGATGTAACATTTGTCACCAGATGGTGAACTTTGATCATCAATGTTTTATTCAAAAGTACGAGAAGAAAGAATTGAAGAAGAACAAGAACCAAGTGGATTTCATCTTTTTTGATTTTGAATGCATGCAAGAAACAGGCATTCACATTCCTAATTTTTGCGTGGTTGTTTTGGACTATTTTGATGAACCAACAAAAACAACATGACCATTCATGCTTTATCGGTACACGAAAGACAAATTGTACTCAAAGTGTTGAGAGTGGTAATGAAGACAAGTGGGGTACCTCCGTGTGAAGAAGACATTAGTCAAACTTTATCTACCTTTGACACATTTCAAGAAGTGTGTATTGCTAGTGAGTTACACCAACAACTTACCGATTGTAAAGATGTACGTGACTGGAGAAAAATGGGTTTCGATGTTTGGCTACAAGAAGTGGCTCAATTTGCCA
Source organism: Margaritifera margaritifera (assembly GCA_029931535.1). Lineage (NCBI taxonomy): Eukaryota > Metazoa > Mollusca > Bivalvia > Unionida > Margaritiferidae > Margaritifera > Margaritifera margaritifera. Next base: position 451,620 of record JAQPZY010001419.1, on the reverse strand, counting down.
AAGATCTGGCCCGTCACTAAGTGTCCAAAAGTGAAATGGGAACCTAAGTCACACAAAAAAATGACCTTAGAAACCATCCTGGAAGAACCTGACACAGCAGAGAAAGACCACACCGTCGTTGTCGTCCACATGGAAACACCACAAGAACACACCCCCTCCTTACCGTCAGAGACATTTCATTCTTCTACCAAAACAAAGACGACCAGAAGAATACTACCACCAGTGCCTGGTCCTTCCATTCCTAGGACACCAGAATGTTGTACATTGACTTGTTTATACAGAACTTTAATTCTTTTAGTGGTAGCCTTAATCTTGGACCTGACCATTTTTGCGGTCTGCATTTTTGTCCTTCATGACTTGTAAAAAATGTTTTTGTTTGTTGTGTTGGTTTGTTTTTACAACAAAAAAAAAATAAACGTGTATGAAACGTATAAAATGTCTTGGGTCTTTTGTCATCTTCTCAAAAATCTTCCTACCTCAGTCATGGCTACATCTTCTTCTGCCTCGTCTACCTCTTCTACTTCCTCTGTGGTCAAAGTGATTGACGAAAAGTTAGATCGTCCCAGTTGGGACGCTTTGTATCTCCGCCATCCTTTTAACATGTTGATTGCTGGACCCAGTGGTTCAGGCAAAACCGAATTTGTCAAACGTTTGATCGAACACAAATCTCATTTGTTCGATCGTTCACCTCAACGCATCGTGTGGTGTTACAAAGAGTGGCAACCGTCTTACACGTTATTGAAAGAAAGTCAAAGAGAAGCCATTTCGTTTGTAGAAGGCATCCCTCGCGAAGACGATGGGATCGTGTCTGACGTGAGTCAAACACATCTAGTCATCTTTGACGACATGTTAGGAGAAGACGAAGAAGAAATTAAACTTTGGTTTACACGAAAAGGACACCATCGAAATGCCAGCATCATTTACATTACTCAAAATTTATTTCAACAAAGTAAAGCCCATCGTACCATCAGTCTCAACGCTCATTACGTGGTGTTGTTTAAAAGCCCCAGAGACAAATCTCAAGTGCAAGTGTTAGCCAAACAGTTAGGCACTCCTTGGTTGAATTATGCGTACGACGATGCCACTCAAACACCTCATGCATATTTACTCATCGACTTAAAACCGACCACTCCCGACTATTTGAGATTTCGTGCTCAATTGTTTCACCACTGGTGTCAAGAAGGTGGTCCTGTCATTTACACGTCCCCTTCGGCCACTCTCTGAAGAAAAAAAAACTATAAAAACATCTACTACGTCATTTCTGTCTCACAGTCTTCGAGATGACTTCCTTTCAATCTCATCCTCCCGCTAAATTGATTCGTGCCTTGTATGGCATCAGCCGCGAAAAAAATGCACAAGTCCGTGCTCATTTGTTAGAAGCTAGTCTTAAAGAAGTGTTACGATGGTTTACTTTGACGGCACGTCAATTACTGCAAGGCATCATTCACATCCCTCATCAAACTCAACGTTTTTTTCAAAAACATAAAGGGGCGTTGTCACAACTAGCTGATCCTAGAATCGATCCACAGACTAAAAAACAAATCATTTTAACCCCTGGAGGAAGCGGTTTTTTTAGGAGGGGTCATGATTCGTTCCCTTTTGAAATGGGATCCTAATGCCCAAGCCAAAAAACCCAAAACACCAAAAAAGAAGAAAAGTCCTAAAAAGAAAGCCCCCAAGAAAAAGAAAAGTTCTGCCAAGAAGAAAAAAACACCCACCACCACCACTGGCATCCGCAAGAGAGGTACTGCTGCCAGGACGCAAACGTACACCCGCAAGACACCACCACCACAGCCAGCAGTGACGAGGTCTCCTCTTGCGTCCACATCATCTTTGTCTTCTTCACCACCCTTCACGATGATGCCTGCCAAACCGGACTTAAGACAAGTGTTTCCTAATTTGATGCAAAAATGGAAACCTATTTCGAAAGTCACCACGTCGGGACCCTCCCCTTCGGCTGATTTGGCCATAGCAGCAGCCGCAAACAAAGTACCGTCTCCTAAAACCAAATTCCAAGAAAGAACCGGCGTGTTGCAAAGTTTAGTGGATTTATCCAAAGAAGAATTGAGACGATTTAGTCCATTGAAAACACCTCAACGTCGAGTGAGGCCTGTCATGAAGATGGTACGTCGTGCAGACAATCAGTGGAGACGTGTTACAGTATAAAATAGAAGGGTGACCTGCCAAAGACTTCAGACTTACTCCTCACCTCTAAGATGACCCCCAAACGTGCACACCACCACCACCAAAAAAAGAAGAAAACCAAAAAAGGACTTCCACCTCGTCTGGCGAAACATTGGGACGTCTTGTCTGTCCTGACCAAATCCAATCCTCCCATGCGAAAACAACTCATTCAAACAGCCCCTAAAGAAATCATCGATACCGTGTGTGAATCTTGTTTGAACGTCTTGAAAGGAACGGTACCTTTGTCCAAGATACAGAAACAGAAATTAAGCAAACATCGGAACGTTCTTCGTCAAATAGTGAAAAAGAAAATACCTCTCCAACAAAAGAAAAAAATGTTGGTGCAACGAGGAGGATTTCTACCTATGCTGTTAGGACCGTTGTTAAAAATAGCGGGTCCTTTGCTGGAACGATTGATGGACCACTTTTAGGAGGTGTCATGCGATAACAAAAAAAAAAACAAGATAAAAAGGACACCCTTCTCTGGAAAGACCACACCTTTTTGTACCTTTGGATGAAATGGAAGGACGAAAACTGACTTTAGTACCTTACAAACGATGGATGGAATTTCATCGTTGGAACGAACAACGGATACCTCATTTACCACCCAATCCTAATCTCAACGAGATATCACAGTTACAACAAGAATTACAAGCCCTGATGGAACGAAGCGATTTGTCAGAAACAGAAAAATCGCAACGGTACGGTCAACTTTTACAACGTCTGTAACTCTTTCACCAAAAAGCTGTAGACGAAACAGCTCCACCCACTCTGAGAGATTTCAAAACCCTGATGAAAAGCGAACCTAAAGTTACCACCACTAAAACAGACACCGCCACAGGGATGACCGTAAAAGAAGAAGAAGAAGAAGAGTTACAAACTCCACCTCTTAAAAAAAAAAGTTAGCCACACCGGGTTGGATAAAAAAGATGATGTCTACCCCATTGCCATCAAAAGTGAAAAAGGAAGAAGTGAAGACAGAAGTCAAAACAGAACCGATGACCCCTGTTCAAACAACATCCTCCTTTACACCAGTGGCTCGTCGGACACGTAAAGCATTGCAATCCAAAAAGATACCCCACGAAGAAAAGATCATTGGTACTTAGTTGACTTATTGAGGAATCAAACCCTGGAGAAACTTTTAGCCACCATTTATTACAATCCTGGCCATGCTGCTGGTTACGGAGGAGTTCAAAAATTGTATCGAGCTGCCAAAAGTAAATTGAAAAGTGTACGTTTGCCCGAAGTACGACGATGGTTACAAGAACAATCGACGTACACGCTACACAAACCCATTCGACGCAAATTTTCTAGAAGTCCTACCCAAGTGGAAGGCATCGATCATCAATGGCAAGCCGATTTAGCCGACGTCTCTCATTTGGCAACCTATAATCGTGGTCACAAATATTTGTTTTGTGTCATCGACGTGTTTTCCAAATTTGCTTGGGTCGTGCCTTTGACATCTAAAAGCAGTACCGAATTGGTACGTGCCTTAAAATTGGTCTTGAAACAAAGTGGTCGTCACCCTTTAAGATGGCAAACTGACAAAGGCACCGAATTTCTAAACCAAGCTTTTCAAAAAGAATTGAAACAAAGACAGATTCATTTTTTACCACCGAAAATCCTGAAACCAAAGCCAGTATCGTGGAACGTTTTCAAAGAACTTTGAAAGAACGCATGTGGAAATATTTTACACATCAACATACTCTCAAGTACATCGACTTGTTACCTCGTTTGGTCAAAGCGTACAATCAATCGTACCATCGAAGCATCGGATGTGCCCCCGAAAAGGTCAGCCCTGAAAACGAAGTGACCGTGTTTGATAAATTGTTTGGTACACCCCAGAGGAGCAGACCACCACCTCAGAAAAAAACCTTGCTGGAGTTGAAGACGGGAGATTGGGTTCGCATCGGAAAAACCAAACGCACTTTTGACAAAGGTTATTTACCCAACTGGACAACCGAATTGTTTCGTGTCACTACACCCGTGCGTGGACGCCATCCTCCCGTCTATAAATTGGAAGACATGCACGGTGAAGTGCTCAAAGGAACATTTTACTTGCCTGAGTTACAACGAGTGACTAAAAAAGAAGACGCCTTGTACGACATCGAAAGGATTCTCGAACAAAGAACACGCAAAGTAGGCAAACGTCGAGTAGAAGAAGTCAAAGTACGTTGGAAAGGATATCCTCCTAGTTTTGATTCTTGGATTGCTGCTTCTCAAGTCGTCGACTATAAAAAGAAAAAGAAGTAACCTAACATGCTATTCAACACAACCACGACTTCGACTCCTTCGCAGAGTTCTTCTCTTCAAGAATTACAAAAACAACCGCTCTGGGTGTGGTGCGGAGAACGTGTGCCTAAAATTCAAATCGTCTTTTTCTGCCAAATTTTTGTGGTGTATTGTGTCATCGGAGCAGCCATTGCCAATTTGAGTTTGCAACAAGGGGACAAACAATTGTGGACCATTTTACTTAGCAGTTGCATCGGTTATCTTTTACCCAGTCCCTCTTTGAAATTTACGACGACGACGGACAACAGTCACCACAACAACAGCAGCAGCCAACACCACGGTAGTACGACCAACGTCAGTCCACCTTCTTCTTCCAGTCACCATAATACCACTCCTCTTTTGGAACCCTTTGAACATCCTTTGAACTCGAGTGAATCCTCGAGAGCAAAAACACTTTAGACCTACTATGAATAACCAATTTTATTTAACTTTACCCAGTGACAGTTCCATGGATGTGTTTCCCAACAACACCTTATGTTGTTTCACGACCAAATTGCCTCAATCCATCCAATTGGATAACGAAGCTCATTGGGAAGTAGGTTTGGTAGAAATCATTAATCCTCAAAACATCGACGAAGGTCAAAACACTTTCATCGTGGATATCTTGAACAAGGAAGTGGATGATGAGTTGGAGAAAATTAAACCTGGCTTTGAGCATTCCAGAAAGGTATTGATGACGGCCACTCCTCCCTTTGCGAGCCATACCATGAGAATTCCTGTGGGGTATTATTTTAATGCTCAACATTTGGTGGATACCATTGAGGCCATCTTCGAGGCTCAATTTGCCAAAGCCTTAGTCAAAGCCAAAAAAAGTGTCCAGATCAGTTAGCATCCTGTGGCACGTCGTCTCGTCTTACAATTTTCGGACGACGACACATTGGCCATCACTTTTTCTCCTGGTTTGTATGCTACTTTGGGTGGAAATAAATATTTTAAAAATAAAAAAGTCCATAGCAACTTAGATTTTGGAAAGGCTTTTAAAACCCCTATCGAATTGAACGTTGGACTGAATTTAATATTTGTGTACTCCAATGTGGTAGAATACAACGTAGTGGGAAACACAGCCGCTCCCTTACTGAGAGTCCTTCCTTTCAAAGCAGATTCTGCTGCTGGTGCGTACGAAGAATGTGGAAACACGTTTCACGTTCACCGTGAATTTGTACACCCTCATTATCTTCCAGTCAGTAAATCGTTTTTTGACAGTGTCAACATTAGTATAAAAGGAGATTTGGGACAAAGTGAGCCATTCATTGACAAAGGAAAAGTCACGGTGAAACTACATTTTCGAAATAAGTTCTCCAACGAATTGTAAAACAAATGTATCCAGTGTACCGAGGAGTGGATCGACAACGAGGACATGGTTTAGGAGATATGTTAAGATCGGCTTTTCGGACGGTAGCCCCTATTTTGAAACCGATGGTGTCTCGAGGATTTCATGCCTTAAAAGATGCCGCTTTGACGCAAGGAAAAGAATTTTTGCAAAATGTCCTCATTGACAAACAAAATCCTAAAGAAGCCTTTATGAGAGCAGGCAACAATGTGTTAATGAACACTGGCAAAAATCTTTTAGGTCTCCGAGAGAATCCTATAAATTCGTTTCACGCTTTAGGCCCTGGCATTACTTCTTCCTCCACTTCACAGCAAGGACAAGGCAGAAAGAGACGACGTCGAAATCCCTTCAGAGTTCATAAAACACACGGTGGTGTTCCAAAAAAGAATAAGAAAAGAAGAAGAACCGTCAGAGAATTAGACGTGTTTGATTATTAAAACCATTGAAAATGATGCACCGAGATTCTTGCGAATGTACCAAGTCAGAACTGGATATGTTTACCATGCCTACCACCATGATGACGATGCAAGAATCCCAATGGGTGGAATTTCATCCTGTATCGTCTTTGACGGATTCAGCTCCTATCGAATTTGAAATCAAAGGACAAACCGAAGATTACATCGATCTGAATAACAGCTACTTGTTCCTGAAACTCAAAGTGATCAAAACGGCGGACAGTAGCCTTCCTGGGGACGGTGACCGAGTGGCTCCCGTCAATAATTTCATGCATTCCTTGTTCAGCGAAGTAGATTTGTACTTGAATAACAAACTGGTCAGCAGCAGTTTGGATACTTACCCTTACCTTGCTTACTTGGAAAATCTCTTGACGTACGGAAAAGAAGCCAAGAACACTCATCTGGATGCTTCGGTGGTCTGGAAACCTGACACCTCGCAAAAGTTCAACGACACAGTGGTGTCAGTGCCGGCGACGCAAGCCGTTGATAAAACTATAATTCCAGCAGAGCCGCACAATGTGGGATTTAACGAGCGTCAAAAGAAAATCAGACGCAGTTTAGAATTGATGGATCGTTTGCATTTGGACATGTGGTTGCAAGACAAGTATTTGTTGAACGGAGTAGATGTACGCCTGAGACTGAATCGCAGTAGTGTCGCTTTCCATTTGATGGCTCATGCTAACGAGTGGAAAACCATGATCCAAGAAGCCAGACTTTACGTACGCCCTGTGGAAGTCTTACCAAAAGTAGCCAACGACATCAGTCAAACGTTGAGCAGAACCACTGCCAAGTATCCTGTGCGACGAGTGGAAGTGAAAACCTTTACCATTGCCGCTGGACTACGATCCAAAGTCGAAGATCACGTCTTCCAAGGACAGCTTCCCAAACGTTTGCTGATTGGCATCGTCAGTAATGCAGCCCTCAACGGAGTCCACAATCAGAATCCGTTCGAGTTTAAATCACTACAACGTCTCCAAGATAGAAGTCAGTCGAGATGGCAAAACGTTGTGTGCCAGACCTTTTGAACCTAACTTTGGCGACGCTCAGAAAAATTACTTGCGATCTTACCTGAGCCTGTTTGAAGCCACAGGACAGTTAGGTACCAACACCAGCCACGGCATTTCGTACGACGATTATGCAGGAGGGTATGCGTTGTGGGGATTTGATTTCACTCCTGACCAAGGCAGCAACGAAGGACATTTCCACCCTATAAAATCAGGCCCACTTCGTGTGGAACTTCAGTTTAAAGATCCTCTACCCGACACGGCGAACGTCGTCTTGTATGCAGAATTTGATAATACTCTAGAGATCAACAGCTTGAGAGAAGTGATTCTAGACTATTAGAAGAAGAAAAAAGATGCAACACGTAGAAGAAGAACCTATGGAGATAGACGAGGGATTTTGTGAAGCACAACAGTCACAAACTATCACGGATGATGACGGGTTGATTCATCCAGAACTTCCAAAAGAAGAAGAAGAAAACAATCCTTTTCCCGAGTTTGCTGGATTTATGGCTTGTCGATGGCCTGAACATGAAAAACATTTAGTCTCCTCTTATGGTAAGGAATTGACTGAAAGAATTAACAGCTTGACCCGAGAACATTGTCATGGATGTCAAATCGATCATCCCAGCCAAAAACAACACGACCAATGTTTGATGATGACAGGCGAAGAGAAATTGGACGAATATTTGAAAGAGGCTTGGTCTCAGATCTCGGAAGAAAAGGTGTTGAGACAATGGTATAAAGACTTGCAGGATTCTTCTTCACCTTCACTCACTCCTCTGGAGATCAAACGCATCGTAGCTCTCATTGAACAGAGTACAGAAACTATCCGCCGTGAGTATTCGTGGAATTACTTGACAGATATATTCAAGCATAAAGTCAAGTGTGAAATGATGACTCATTATTTCCTGTGAAGAAAAAATGGATACCAGGGAACTTCATTACCTGTTGACTCGCAGTTCCTACACTTCTTCTTGGAATCCTGTGGTGTGTGCTAAAGATGAACTACCTCATCTCAAACCTAAAGACGTTCATGCCTATGTCATCAATACCGACGACAGTCATCTACCAGGAACCCATTGGGTAGCTGTGTACTTTCCCAACAATGGTGGTGGTGTGGAATTTTTTGATTCTTATGGATTACCTCCTTTGGAAAACGACATCATCGACTTTATGAGAAGAAATGCCATCTCTACTCGATTCAATAATGCCCGATTACAAGGATCGGATTCTATGGTGTGTGGACAATATTGTGAACATTTTCTTCATCAACGCAGTCTCGGATATTCCTTAGAACATTTAGTGACTTGTTTTGATAGAGACTATGCTCGAAACGATGCTAAAGTAGAACGATGGTTTTGTGAACGTTATGGTTATCTCTTGTCTTTAGCTCAGAAACGCAGTGTGCATCAGAATGATGTAGATGTAGAAAAGTGGAAGTTTCGTTTACCTTCCCAACGTTGTCAACCCTGTAAATACGTTCCTGTTTAATGTCTTGTTTGTTGTTATTACCTTTTTATGTTAGAGAAGCTTCTTCTTGTTCATTAAAAAAAATGGTGTTGTGTGTGTTTTTTTTTTTGAATTTGAAAAAAAATTATTATGTTCTATCTCTTTCTATCGATCTGAAGTCACCCCCTCTATCCATTTTCTCACTCTCGATCTGAACCCCATGTTTTCCATCGCGTCCGCGCTTCGAGCATATAAAGCGGTGCGTTGGCCAGTGGCGCAGCCTAGAATGATGTCCTAGGGATGACGTCAGACGCGGATAGTGTGAGTGAGGTTTTTTTTTTTTTTTTTTTTTTTTGGAAAGGGATGTTTTCCTTCACATCAGTGTTTAAAGCATATAAAGCGACGCAGTTCCCAGTTGAGCTACCACCGTTGACCCGTCTGATAACTCCCACCTCGTGTTGGATAGTAATCAAAAAGTGTGTGTTGAATAGTAATCAAAAAGTGGATTTTGGATAGTATTCAAAAAGTGGATTTTGGATAGTATTCAAAAAGTGGGTGTTGATAGTATGTTGGCGTGATTTCATCCCTTCGTCATACCCTTTCGTCTGATAGCAGGTTTGGGGTTTTTAGACAGCACACAAGGCATTTGGGATAGTGTGTTAGGTTTGGGTTTATAAAGCATACAAGGCGTTTGGTTTTTGGGGTAAGGGGTGATGGAGTGCAGAATCCGCAAAGCATAGAATGACGTCAGACGCGGGTAGTGTGAGTGATTTTTTTTTAAAGGTGTAAGGGATGTTTTCCTTCACGTCCGCGCTTCTAGTATATTAAAACAACGCCTTCCCAAGGTCAAACTACCCATTTGCTATCTATCAAGATGAACACCGTAGAAACAATCAAACAGATCCGAATGCATCTAGAGGTGGCGTGGCACCTCCTAGGGGTAGTAGAAAAGAGGGAGGAAGAAGAAAGGGAAAAGAAGGAGACCATCCAACCTCACCTGATGATGGAGGAAAAAGAAAATTGGGATCCTGAAGCGACTCATCCTCCGTCGACCTTCACAGCTCCATGTCATGTGAGTCGTAAAATATGGAGAGGGAGCTATCCTGCGTGTCGGGCCAAGCCAGGGAGGTGCCCACACCTCTAGGTGCACTCAAAAAAAACAAAAACAAAAAAACAACGGCCCTTTTCAGGGCCACCCAATTTTTCAAGAAAAGATTAATTTTCCATTCTTGCCTATCCTGTTAAAATTCCCGTACGACCCCGTAGTGTCCCCGCCATGTTAAAATTCCCGTAAGACCCCAGAGTGTCCCCGCCATGTTAATTTCTCGTAGGACCCCAGAGTGTCCCCGCCATGCTAAATTCTCGTAGGACCCCAGAGTGTCCCCGCCATGTTAAATTCTCGTAGGACCCCAGAGTGTCCCCAATGTTAATTTCTCGTAGGACCCCAGAGTGTCCCCGCCATGTTAAATTCCCGTTTGTACCCAGAGTGTCACCACTGCCCAAGTTACTCACCATCTGCTACTGACGTTCACATCTACAACAACAGGAAAGAAATGAACTAAAACAGCTATTACATGACTATGTACACTTGTTTCCTGATGTTCCAACACGAACAAGTAAATTTTATCATGACGTTGACATTGTAGATTCTGCGCCTGTGAAACAGCATCCGTATAGGATGAATCCTCTCAAACAGAACTATTTGAAGAAAGAAATTCAGTATTTACTGGAGAATGATTTCATAGAACCAAGTAAAAGTAACTGGAGTTCACCATGTATTCTTGTTCCCAAGCCAGATAATACATTCCGTATGTGTACTGACTATAGAAAAGTCAATAGTGTCACCAAAACAGATTCATTTCCAATCCCAAGAATGGACGATTGCATTGATAAAATTGGAAATGCGAAATATGTCACCAAGTTTGACCTTTAAAAGGATTCTGGCAAATTCCACTGACGGAAAGGGCAAAAGAAATTTCAGTATTTGCAACTCCAGATGGACTTTATCAATATAAAGTAATGCCGTTTGGAATAAAAAATTTGCCTGCAACGTTTCAACGTCTGATGAACATGATAACATCTGGTATTGATAATTGTGACGCTTATATCGATGACGTCATTATCTACAACAACACCTGGGAAGATCATTTGGAAACCATTCGAAAATTCTTTGATCGACTCAGCGATGCGAATCTGACAGTTTATTTGAGCAAAGGTGAGTTTTGCCATGCTTGTGTCACATTTTTAGGACATATTGTGGGAGAAGGTCAAGTTAAACCTATAGAAGCTAAGGTCAAAGCTATCTCTGAATTTCAAGTACCAATTTGTAAAAAGCAACTGATGCGATTTCTAGCTTTGGCTGGATATTATCGGAAATTTTGTTCCTATTTTTCCAAAATTGCTGAAACTTTGACAGGTTTATTGAGTAAGAAAATCCAATTTCATTGGTCTGACAAGTGTCAGGAATCTTTAGACAAGTTAAAGGCCATGCTTAAGAATACACCAGTTCTTTCTGCACCAAATTTCAGCCAATCATTTACATTATCTGTTGATGCAAGTGATGTAGGAGTTGGTGGAGTATTGATTAAGGAAGACAAAAGTGGTGCGGATCACCCTGTGTGTTATTTTTCTAAAAAACTAAACAAGCACCAGAGAAATTATTCCACAATTGAGAAGGAATGTTTGGCTTTGATATTGGCTTTACAGCATTTTGAAGTTTTTTTCCTCAGCTCTTTCTCTAATTATTGTGTACAGTGATCACAATCCCCATACTTTCATCAACAAAATGAAAGATAAAAATCGGAGATTTTTGAGATGGAGTTTAATATTGCAGGAATATAACATTGACATCAGACACATCAGTGGAAAAGACAATGTCATTGCAGATGCACTCTCACGTGCATAGAAATGTTATATTGCTTGATGTAATTAAGTTCAGTATCATAAAACATTTTCTTATGTAATTTTGGTTATTATAGTATTAGATATATATTCAAAAGAAAGCTTTATTGCATAAATCTTTCTTTTTCTTTATAAGGGGAGGTGTTATGTATGATGTTTATATAATATTGTAGATATTTTAGGAAATTATAAATGTTTCTTGACTTTAATAGTTGCTTAAATCTTAATGTTGATTATCAGGAAAAACAAGTTTAACTAGTGTCCTTGAATTAGGTTGTTTACTTCAAATTTAAGTTCAAGCATAGTTTTGATAAACATAATTTGTTTACAGATAAAACTGGAAAATCCTTAGAGTTATGTGTATAAAGACATGTCCACACAAGTAAAATTCCATTAAGATGACACATATTCTAGAACATTCTGTCATGTGACCAATCTTGATATATACCATGTTTAGTGGACAGTTTTTCAGTTTCGACATTACTATCAGTCTTGTAAAGAGCTATTACAGTTGTGGAAAGTAATTCAAAATTCTAAGAGAGGAATTATTTAAATATTCATTGGATTGTAACAGTGCTCATAAACTTTTGGTTTTTGGATTTTTAATTGATGATTTTGGAATTTATGTGAACTTATTCAGAGATATTTTGGAGTACTTCATTTTGACATCAGCACATTAAAGACTAGTAGTACATCAGGACTTTAAAGACCATTGGCATATCACAACATTCAAGGATACCCGTGCATTCGGAACATTCTATATTAGGACTTGTGATTAGAACACTAATTCTTATTGGATTATTTGGATTTTAATATACATTACCGTAAGTGACTTTTTTGATTTTTCATCTTAATTATCTAGACATAAATTGCTTGTTGATTTTTACTTGATTTGTTGGTTTCACTTTCTTTCTGTTACATTTTTCTAGACCATAGAGTCGTAACACAAGTCAACTTCAAAATATCTCTACAAGAATATTATCAGACATTGTTATTGGATTTTGAAAAATAAACAAATAAATGTTAAAAATTCGTACAAAAGATAAAACGAATTTACGAATCCACTGTTGGACTTAATTCTGAATTTAATTGAATTAAAAAATAGTATGCACTATTTTTGTTGTAAAACGTTTTAAATTTCAGAATCATCACTGTATACTTGTGTTATCATACTAGGAATAAATTATAAGAAACAAGCATGTATTTAATCTTTTTTGGGGGGTGGGGGTGGGTGAATAAAGATTGTGTTTGATTTGTATGGATAAAAAAGACGTATTTATTTTTATTTTTAAATAATGCACAAAATGATTAAAATAATTATAATTCTGTTAAGTTATATCATCTACAAGTATTTATTATTCTCGTGATGTTTTGCTTTCTTTTACCTGCTAATAATCTTATAATTATTCATGTTTTAAATTCTGAGTGTACCGCTTCACTAGATCGGGAAACGCTATGGAACTTATAATTACTAGAATCAAAAGAATTGATATTTGAATTAAACAACTGGTTAATATTTTTAATAGACAATCTTTCACTTTTTCGGAATCTTTTGTTTTTAGAAGTAATAATATTGACATTTTTTATGGTAATGCTGATAATGAAGTTGATTCGATAGTGAATTCTTTGACCCAACTATCAATTTGTTTAGGCCAACTTAACATATGCACTAATGTTTCTTTTTTCCATTTTTCAATTTAGTTTATATATACTTTTTGTATTTCAGATTCAAAGAACCACGTGACGGCTCTCCAGTGTAATTTTTAATTTTATAGACTTTACTACCGTTTCTTTTGGTCTTGTGCGTAATAATAAAAAGTCATCTGTCCATGTTTTCAAAATCTCTTTGAAAAGATCATTTTGTAAAATTGAAACCAACACGATCTCCAATTTGAAATTTAAAAAAGTTTTCTTTTTACTTGATGTTCTTCATTTCTTTTCTTCTGGACGTTCCCAATTTTTTCCAAAATATAAATTGAGCATCTTCATCGACTTTATTAGGTTTATAACCAATCAAAGTTGAATGAGGTATAATGTTAAAATTTTTGAACAAAATCTTGTAATTCATCTAAATATTTTAACAGTTGTTTATCTTCAAAATAACGATATAGTAAATGTTTTAATGTACCAATAAATTGTTCAGAAAAGCAGCCTTGTAATCACTAAGACTAACTATTTGAAACATTTTCTTGTTTTTAATTTTTTTTAACAAAGTGATTCATAAATTTACTACCTCGATTAATCCGTAATATTTTCGGTGTTATATTATTGTTTCGTTCAATAATAATTTTAAATGCATCAATAATGCTACTAGGTTTTTATTTTCTTTAAATTACGTCTTAAATCACCGTCCCAAATATAAAACCCTTAGAAATCACTTTATCGGCTTTTTGAGTTTTTCGAGTTTCCTTGTACTAAATAGCTAGGTTGTATTTCTAACCCTTTTTTAATTACATATAAACTGACTTTATGCCCTTTATCTTCTAGTAGTTGGATTTCTATAAGTCCTGAATAAGCTCCGGGTTGTTTAACATTATAGAAATTATGTAATTCTGTTTCAATAGGATTTTCTGTTTCTATAGGGTTTTCTTCATTCATTGTTTAGATCGTAAAATAAGTTTTAACTATTTGAAACAAAACTTGGGGTAAATGTAACGATTTTTTTATATTCTTAAACGAAACTAAATAATATTCTGGTCTGAGTTCTATTCTGATATAACTCGGTATGATTGGGAAGATATCAATAGCGACAAATATCACAGCATTGAAGGAAGAATAATAATCAACTTTGATGGTATCCTGTTGCAATTCTGTAAACATAGCTTCTTCTCCTTCATTGACTGTTGATCAAATAAAGAAATATTTCGTCCAATTCCATTAATTTAAGAAATCCAGTTAAAAAAGTTCTGAAATAAATCTCATTGTGTTCAAATAAAAAGTTAGAAAATCTAAACCTACACGCAGAACATTTGGTTTTACCAATATTATAACTAGCAATTTTTTTCTTCTTCTCATTTTTAACAATTTGTTTTTAAATTTCTTTTTTATGTTCTCCACAGTGTTTCTGTTTAGATTCTTGGTTATTTACTACTGGAAGTAGTTCTTGGTCATTTACTACTGGAAGTAGTTCTAGGTCATTCACTACTGGAAGTAGTTCTTCTTCATTAGGGGTAGTATTAGTAGGAACAGATTCTTCCACAAAATCCAAAAATTGTGCTAGTACTCTTCAATTATCGTAATTAGCTTGACGTGCTTCGTATCATTGATACTTTTATCTGGTCGAGTAAAATGATTTTCCTTTCTTTTATGCCAGTATAAACTATACCGGGCTTTTAAATTTTTAATAGATCACTGTTTGGAATTATTTTCTACAAAAGAAATCCCTCCCCTCCAAAAAAAAAACAAAACAAAAAAAAACAATATCTTTTTTTTCTATCAAATAATTAAAAAAAATAAAAAAATAAACAATATAATTGGGAACATTTACTAATAATTCTTTCATAATATGTTTTTCACTTGGAGTATTACGTATATCTCTATAATAACTTCCATACATTTTGTTATTGCCATTTTTATTAAATCGAACATCAAAAAATACTACTTTTAATAAATTGCTAACTTTCTCTTGATTTTTTAAATTCAAATTTCATTTTAAAACTTAAAGTATTACTTTCAGATTTAGGAATTTTCTGACGAAATTCTGTAATACGAGCTTGAACACATTCTTTGCAAATCTTTTGACGTAATTCTAAAGGTAAAGATTGAATGTAATCATTTAAGGTTTCCATACCTCTTTCCACATTTTCTGAAAGATAAATATTATTTCTTTCCTTTTATAGAAAAATATCCAATTGCAAATTGACGTACACGATGTTGACTTCACTGTGTCGTATAAATCAATACAAACGATGTGTTTTATTTAGCAAAAAACAAAAACTTTCACACGATGTCAGGTGTCTTTTTTTAAGCAAAACACAAACTTTCACACTATGTAAAGCGTGCATTATTTTGCAAAACAAACCCCAATGAAAATAAACGATCACACAAATCCCCTCCCCCATAGTAATTGGGGTGGGTGAGGGGCAATATGAAGTAAAATGGGGCGCTCTGCAGTCAAGGAGAATTTAACATTAGGCCTCAATGCTGAAATGGGGCACTATGGGGTCAAATGGACGATATGTGATGAAGAGGAATTTAACATTGGGCATTGGGCCTCCATGTTGAAATGGCGTACTATGGGGTCAAAAAGGCGCTTTGGGATCAAAGAGAATTTAACATTAGGCCTCAATGTTGAAATGGGTCTCTGTGGGGTCAATGGGAATTTAAAATCTGTCCATTATGGGTCTGAAAGGGGTCAATATAAAATGTAATGTTCAAAATGTTCATACGTTTAACATTATTGGTCTGTATGGGCTCAAGGGAAAATGTAGTATTAAAACTACATCTACTAACCAACACGTCGTTGGAGTGACCAGTATCCACTCATTTACTGATCAGCATCTAATCATCTACTAGCCAGCACCAAGCAGTCAACTAACCAACACCCATTCGTCTACTATACAACACCCCACACTTACTATGCAACACGCCGTTTTGAGTGACAAACACTCGGTCATCTACTAACCAACACCCAGTCATCTATTAAGCAAGAACTAGTCATCTACTGACCAAAACCCAGTCATCTACATACCAACACCCCATTTACTAACCAACCCTCAGTCATCTACTGACCAAACCCGACACTTACTATCCAACACGCCATTTGGAGTGAGCGATATCCACTTATATACTGACCAGCACCCACACAGCTACTAACCAACACCCAACCCAGTCATCTACTATCCAATACCCCGACACTTACTATCCAACACGCCATTTGGAGTGACCGACATCCACTCATATACTGACCAGCACCCTGTCAGCTACTAACCAACACCCAACCCTGTCATCTACTATCCAATACCACACACTTATTGTCTAACACTCAACACTTACTATCAAAGATGCTATTTTGAGTGACCAACACCCAGTCATTTACTATCCAACACCCCGCACGTACTATCCAACACCGCACACTTACTATCCAACACCCCACATTTACTATCCAACACGCTGTTTTGAGTGACCAATACCATGCCATGTACTATCCAACACCCCGCAGTTACTATCCAAAACCCCAAACTTACTAACCAACACCCACACTTACTATCCAACACCCCACACTTACTATCCAAAGTGCTGTTTTGAGTGACCAACATCTGATCATCTACTGAGCAACACCCAGTTATCTACTAATCAACACCCAGTCATCTATTGACCAGCACATAGTCATCTACTGACCAACACAAACTCATCTACTAACGAACACCAGTCATCTGCTAATCAGCACCTAGTGATCTACTGACCAGCACTTAATCATCTACTGAGCAGGACCTAGTCATCTACTAACCAATTTCAGTCATCTACTTACCAGAACCTAATCATCTACTGATTAACACCACATTTACTAACCAACATCCACTCATCTACTGACCAGCACCCCACACTTACTATCCAACACGATATTTTGAGTGAGCAACACAGGATATAAAGTAAAAGAAGGGGAATGAAATAGAAGTGTAGCCCTTTATAAACAGAACTAACATTTCCCCTATTACTCCTATCTCTTACAACTTCCATATCAGTCCCTTATAAACAAAACTAACACCACTACAACCCTTTATAACCCCTCTCTGAGATTCCTTTTCTCTGACGTTTTGATCTGTAGTCCAATGTCATTTTCTCCTGACAGACATAACAAGTATCTTCACTTTTATCTCGAGAAGAGTAGTCTGAAATTCTCTAGAAGTCTGTAAATCTCGGACTAGAAGTGTGATCTGGTGTGACTCTTCCATCTTCACAGATTTAAACTGAATGAGTGTATTCTCTTAGGTAGAGGTCTCTCTCTCTCTCTCCAAACACACACACACACACACACACACACAGACACACACAGACACAGACACACACACACACACACACACATATATATATATATATATATATAGGGTTGGATCTTTTTATCGAATGTGCGCTACATAGTGTCACATCGATATACATTTACAGTGTGCGGTTACATAAAACCACATTGTTCTATGAGGTTAAGTTAGTTATTTGTCGAATGTGCGACACTTAATGCCACATCGCTCAGTTCAGTTATGTCAGTTCTTTGTTGAATGTGCGCTAAATATTGCCACATCGATAAACGTTTACAGTGTGAGAATTAAGTTTTTTGTCAACTGTGCGTTACATAATGCCACATCGTTCAGTGCGTTTAAATCAGTTTTTTTGTCGAACGTGCGCTACATAATGCCACAACGATATACACTTGACAGGGTGAGATGTTCTTTGTCGACTGTGCACTACATATTTTGTTATTACTGCAAGAAAAGAAGAAGCCTTTTTTCCTTTTACAAAGAGGTATTCAACAAGAAGAAAAATTCAACAGTTAAAAGAGGAATTAGAAAAATAAAGATAAAACACACACAAACAAACAAACAAACAAACAAACACCTCCACCACCCATACAATTAAGTTGATTTGTTATTTGTATTAAAATTAAAGACTGTAATTAGAACTATCGAGTCCAGCTGCAAATTGCACAGACCCAGATCTGCCATTGCATAATGCGATGGCAGATCTGGGTATTAAGCGGTGCAGAATTAGGTACCAAACCGGGAAGGCCTTATTGATGACGATCCATATAGTAGTAGATATGGCTCTTAATGTTAGTGACAGCAAGCGAAAATTTACATTTGTTCCAGAAACCGCTGCTATGAAGTCCTGAGCAGAAACATTTACGGATTCAATCTTACACGAATAATTATTAGCTTCTTGAGCTCGAAAGAATCCATATGTTCTAACTAGTGCTGTTGGTCTTCACGTTTCGGAAACCACACTTTAATTAAATCAAGATAAGTCATTTGAGACTCGCTAAAGGCAATCCTGCTCTGAAAGGACCTTTACTTTTATACGACGATATTCTCTCATACGACGGGATCGACGAACAGTACCTCTTTTTAATTCACCAGTTCTTTTTCGGTAAGTGGCCATACGTCTTTTCCTCCTCTCTATCCTTGTATTTCATTTGTTGTCGTAAACGCAATACACGCAGTATATACGGGTAATGCCAATCCATAAGCAAAGATCTTTGGGTTGTTTGTTGAAAGATGATGATCAATTCGTGAAGAAATGCCATGGAACTAGCACCATGTGCAAACTCGATGGGATCTGGTAACTCTTCTAAAAATGCCTACTAATTTGACCTCAGCTCTAAAGTCCCCAGCATCAGGGCCGGAGGAAGGGTATTTGGCGCTGCCCAGCATAAATATAACTAGGGACTTGTGGAGCTAAATTAACCTCAGCTGGATCAATGAGTAAAAGTACATTCAAGTCCCATGACAAGAGTGAAAAGCTTAACAAGAATGAAATATCGAAAATATAAATAAATTTAGAATATATTTTGCTGAAACAAGAAAAACTCAAAAAGGTGTTAGAAACTCTGGCAAATAAGACAGCTAACTAAAAACTGAAATAGATGAGATGACTGATACAATATCTGTATGAGCCATGCCTTAGCTTGAACGCCTTCGAAATGTATACAAAAGATGCCGTTCCGTTATCGAATACGGCTGCCGCTTCTAAAAGTAGAAAAACATGTACACAACTCGATTTAAAGAAAAATGCTGGACAGAATTTGACCAACTTTGACAGAAAGCATAATGGCATAGGGGTCTTTCAATATTGGACAAATTATACTGATGTGAGATGAAGATAAAAAAAACTAAAGAAACCTTGAGCCATTTGTTTTCATTACAACAGATAGTATCGTACTGACCCAGATTTCTTGGCCAACTGCTCTTGCATTTGGTAATTAGGCAGACGTCAGTCAGGTGAGCGATATCAGGCTAACTTGGGCTTCACGTTAAACGTCTTATATCGTCTACGTCAGTTGCTGTATTAAACTGGAACTTTCGTACAATATTATCATATGCCACAAAATTGTACACTGATGTATACAGATTTACTGTGTAGTGTTGGGAATAAGTTGAAATTGAAAGACTGATTATTGGTTTATCAACCGATCAGCCATTGATTTTAATTGGCTGGAAAAGTTTCAATATTTTTTCCTGGTCAATGTAATTCTCACATACTTGGTCATGGTAAAGTTCCTTGTATCCCATAAAGTCTAACTGTTTACTGGCATATTTGTTGCTTGTCAAATGAGTGGTTCATGCGGAGCACGAAACAAAACTGTATTGAATGGAAGCTGTTATTTGCTTTGAGTTTTTGCTTTGGCTTTGTGGGGTTTGCCGTCATTTTTCAGCACATGATAGGCTATATATGGCGACCAGTATATTTGATGAAGGAAGAACCCTGGACGACCCCGGGAAGAACCACCTACTCACGGGAAACTACTGGCAAGCTTTCTCACATGCACACATTGGTCAAGCCGAGACGCGAACTCACACGTAGACAGAGGTGAGATGTGTGAGTGATCTGTAGAGGCGAGCGCCTTAGACTAATCGGGGGCCCCTGTTATTTGCATATTTTACTTTTGCGGGAAAGCTATAATCGGTTATATTCTGATGAAAAATCAGCATTGAATGCTTGGTCGTTTGACTTTTCCGACCAAGCTTCTATTATTATACTCTACAGAGGTGGATGCAGAGGTATATAGTTATCCCTATGTCCGTCTGTCCATTCTTTGGTCTGGCACACAATCTGAGATGTATTGCAATGAAACTTGTTAAATACTATGGTTATTACCTGCTGATACTCATATAGAAAAATGAGTTTGTTCATCATCCGTCTGTCCGTCCGTTTTTCTGTTATCTCTACTCCTCCTACACTCCTAGGATTGCCATGCTTTACACACACATTCATTCCAGGGTCTAGTTGGTCTTAAATGAAAATGGTAACGCTCAGACATCCACTATGGACACTAAGGTGGATGTATTGAAAATATTGTTATCACTACTCCTCCTGTACGGAGGGTCATGTCGGAATGGAGTTTTTAATAAAAGAGTTCCTATGATTTCTTGTTTGGTGTAAATGAAAATGGTGCCCATACGGATGCCACGGCGGCGAGCTTGCAAATCTGGTTTATCACTCCTTTACCTAAACCGATGGCTATGTCGACACTGGGTTTTCATTAAAAGACTTCTTATGAGTTTTAGTTGGTCATAAAGGAAAATAGTGCTGATCTGATATCCAATATTGCCACAATGACGGCCATTTTGAAAATCTTTTTATCGCTACCCTTCTTAACAGATGGTCATATTAACATGGGTTTTCACGAAAAGATTTCATATGATGAGAACTGAGCCTAAACGAAAATGGTGCCAAGCTGACAACCGATATTACCACCGTAATGGCCATCTTGAAAATCTTGTTGCTGCTACTCCTCCTGAAAGGATGGTCATATCGACATCGGGTTTCCACTAGAAAACTTTTCATGATGTCTACTTGGTCCTAAATAACAATGTCACCATGGACATATGAAATGGCCGCCATGGTGGCCAGATTAAAAATCTTATTATGCTACTCCTCCTGTGGCAGTGGACATATAGACTTGGGGTTTTCACTAAAAGACTTCGTAAAATGTCTAATTGGTCTTAACTGTAATTAGTGCCGATCTGACATGTAATATCACCGTCTCAGTAGCCACTTTGAAAATTTTGTTATCACAACTCCACCTGAATGGATGATCGTATCAATACGAGGCTTTCACTAAAAGACTTCTTATGAAGTCTATTTGATCCTATATGAAAATGTTGCCCCTCTGATATTCAGTAAGATTGGCTTATAATGTGTAGTTTGTCCTAAATGAAAACGGCGCTAATCAGACATCCAGTCTCATTGCCATAGTGGCCATCTTCAAACTCTTGTTATCGCTACTTATTCAGAATTGATAGTCGTAGTGACATAAGGTTTTCACTAAAAGATTTCTTATGATATACAGTTGGTCCTAAATGGAAATGGTACCGATCGGACCTTCAATGCGGCCATTTTTTATAGCCATTTATCTAGAACAGATGGTCCGATCGACATTGGGTTTTTACTGAAAGACGTCTAATGATATCTAGTTGATCTTCAATAAAAATGGTGCTGATCAATTGTGGCCATCTTGAAAATAACTACTAATCTTGATTTAATGGTAGTATCGACATGGATTTTTCAGTAAAACACTTATCAATATATTTAGTTAGGTCTAAATGAAAATGATACCATTGAGATCTCACACAATTTGAACAATCTCGCAACAGCTACTTCTTCAAACGGATGGTCATGCAGAAATTTAGAAAAGAATAAGTATTTCTTACAATATATAGTTATTCCTATATTAAAATTATGCTGATCTAACCTCCAAAATAGATGCCTTTACGGCCATCCTGAAAATATTTATATGGCTACTTCTCTTGGAAGGATAGTCCTATCGACATGGTATTTTTTGTTTTTACTAAAACAATATTATCAAAATATATAACTGGTTCTGAATACAAATGGTGCTCAGCTGACCTCCATAATGACACCATATTCCCCATTTCGAAATTCTTGTTATCATTACTCTTTTTGGATGAATGGTGGCATTGACATTGTGTTTTGTTTCTTGAATAAAAATCTTACTAAAATACGTCTTGCTATGTTTAGTTGGTCCTAATTGAAAATGGTGTAGATCAACATATCCTAGCTTTTGTGAAGGATTCATAATTCACCTTGTAGTAAATTCCAATTACATTACTTGCATATTGTACTTCACTGAGTTTATGAACACAGTGACTTGTACATATATAAGTGGGTTTGTTTTGTTGCTTTTTTAAATTTTGTTTACCGTAATGTGTATTTAGTTGGATTCCACTCTGATATCAATTCTAATGTACAAGGTCGGTAATAGCTTGTGAGCATTATAACACATACACAAGAATAAAGAGATGTTTTAAAATTAAAATCAGTTTGTGGATTTATCTGATAATTACTTTGAATGATGCCCCTTAAAACTTTATTTTAACTCTACTGGTCATAGATCAGAAGAGTATATGTGATGGCCTTTCGACCAGCGTGCCGCTAGCACAAATTTGTTATCGCTACTCCTCCTAAACTACTTGGAGAATTGCCACGAAACTTTTTCACACAAATTCATCCCATGTCTAGTTGGCCTCGGACATCCAACATGGCCTGCACGGCAGATATCTTGAAAATATTTTTATTGCTACTCCTCCTAAATGGATGGTCATATCGACATAGGTTTTTTTTAAAACTAAAAGACTACATATGATGTCTAGACCTACACGATGATGGTCACTATCTGACATCTAATATGACCCACATGGCAGACATTTTCAAAATCCTGTTATTACTAATCCTCCTGAACGGATGGGTGTATCTACTTGAGGTTTGCTCTAAAAGACATATGACGTCTTATAATTTGGTACTAAACAAAAATGGTACCTAAAAGACCTCGAACATTGATATCAAATCATTTTATCGCCAGTTGTATTAAATGGATGTCCATATCGACATGGGGTTATCACCAAAAGACTTCTTATTATGTATGGATGGTAGTCAATGAAAAAATGCCGACCTGACATACAATATGGCCGGCATGGTGGCCATCTTGAAAATATTATTATGGCCACTTCTCGTAAACGGATGGCCATAGCGACATAGGAGGAGTAGCAATAACAAGATTTGAAATTGTATCTTCAAATCTTTGTGGAAATATGAGATTTGTTTAATTTCACAGATCACGGATAGATGGAACAAATTACTCGTTAAATGTCTGACATAATTTTGTTCTTAACAATGACAGACACATTATGTAGCGGTAGATGGGTCTGTATATTTGTACATAAGAGACCTATGAACTTTTATGTTTAAAATGTTTCCTTATTTTATATATTTTAATTTATATCTATGGACCATGCAGTCTGAAATAAAGAATTCTTATCTTCTTATTTTATCTTATCTTATAGGGTTTTAAATTAAAGGACCTAGTTGGTCCGAAATGAAAAGGTGCTGATCTGACACCCAATATGGCAGATGTGGTCATCATCTTGCCAATCGTGTTATAGCTGCTTTTCTGAACGGTGGTCATACAGGGATGGGTCCTCACTAAAAGACTTCCTATGATATCTAATTGGTTCTCAATACAAATAGCGCTGATCCGACTACCAACGTGATGGCCATCCTGACCATCTATAAACTTTTGTTAGTCATCTTTAAGGGATGGTCATATTGACATGTAGTTTTCATTAAAACACTTCTCACTATATGTAGTTGGTCCTAAATGAAATCGATGCAAATGCGAATTCCCAAAATTTGACAAATCTTGTAAAAGTTATTTCTCTAGTACGCATGACCTTACCGATATTTGTAAATTTTTTAAAACTACTGCTTTCTTGCAATATATAGTTGTTCATGTATTAAAATGATGCTGATACAACCTCCAAAATTGTCTGCCATCACGGCTATCCTAAAAATCTTTATATGGCTACTTCTCCTGAATGGACGGTCGAATCGACATGAGGTTTTCACTAAAACACAATGTCAATGTGTAGCTCGTTGTGAATGAAAATGGTGCTGATCTGACCTCCAACATGGCAATATAGCCATCTCGGAAATCTTGTTATCACTACTCATCTTGCATGAATGGTGGCATTGGCATGGGGTTATCTTAAAACGATCCTCGCAACAGTTAATTGGTTGTGAATAAAAATGGTGCATATTTGACCACCAAAAAATCCGCATATTTGTGTTTTAAATACCAGACCAAATTGACCTTGGGGTAAGTTAAAGGTCATTGCATGCATTTTGTGACTTGTTCATGTACAAGTGAAGATTTAGAAGACTTTGTATTTAGTTGTATTGCCTTAAACAAGTTGATAGTCCGGACTTTGACATTGATTTTAATGTCAACGGTCTTACTCAGGTTCTTGATTTTACTGGCTGGTGATCATGATAACACAGACACCTATGAATCTTATGATGTCTAGATTATCCTGAATGATGGATCGCAATCTGGCCGCCACGAAGAACTTCTTGAAAATCTTGTTATCTCTATTTATCTTGAGCGGATGGACACATTGGTACGGGATTTGCGCTAAAAGACTTCTTGTGATGTCTAGTTTATCACAAGTGAAAATAGTGCCGATCTGACATCCAATTGGGCGCGAATGACCTAGGTGTAAAGTCAAAGCTCATTGCTTGCTTTTTAAAGCTTTATTTAGCTTATCAACGCAGTGACTTGTACATATACAAGTGAATCTTGCCCTGATTAGTTGCATTAGTTGCATTCCTGTGAACACGTTGATAGTCAGCACTATGATATTGACTTTAAGGTAAAAAGTCTTAACTTGGGGATTTAAGTTTGACTGGCTTATGAGCACGATAACACATCCTTGATGAATTGAAAGTTCAGAGGTTTTCTTTCACATAATATTAAACAACAAGAGGACCAAGTAGGCCTGAGATCTGGCTCTCACTAGTCTACAAGGCAAAATAAGATCTATTGGCCATGTAAAATTATTGTTGATAAGTATTTGTCACCTGATTGCAAAGGAAGCCATGTGATTATTGTTGATAAGTATTTGTCACCTGATTGCAAAGGAAGCCAAACAGATGTTAGAGAGGCCTCTATAAACTAAACATTGATAAAACATTGAGAAAATATGAAATATTCCTAGGTTTCTTAAAATTTGCCCGTAACTGTTTAAGGAGACGAGCAAACAACATTTTCCACGAGATTTCTGTCGAATCGACCAAATTGTAAGTGAGGCCATCAAAAATACAATTTTTGTGGCACTCGTGATAAGAAACTTTAATCCTACAAAATTTCCTCAAAACTGACCCAGTGGTTTTGGAGAAGACATCACAAATACATTTACCACTATTTGCTCTCGAAACCACGTGGTTTTATGGGAAAACGCCATAAACATACTTTGGTAAAATATGTTCTAAGAAATATTAAAAGACAGTTTGATCAAAATTAGCCTATTTCTTTTTGGAGTTGTCAAAAATTCATTTCTTGCTGGTTGCTATAGAAGCCAAACAGTTGCTAGGAAAGTCTCCAAAAAGATGACATTGGTAGAAAATGTTGTACAGAAAAACATTTCTGCAAAGTTTAATCAAAATTGGTTTAATTGGTTTGCTGGGGAAGCCAGCAGAAACGCGAATTTAGTAGGACACCTCTTGAGAAACATTGCTAAAATATCTGTCTGAGCAGTTTGAAGATGATGTTAAATATTGATGGACACATTACTATAGGGGAAATTTTGGAAGCCCACTGATGACCACTATGCAGAGCCTAGACTGTACTCGAATATTACCAAATAATGCCGACATTTAATGTGCAAAATCTCCACCGCACCAAACAAGTCTTTTTTTCTTCTTCTAAGAATGCTTTTGGACCAGAGACTACTTAATCTCTGAATAACGTTGCCAAGAAGTGATCATTGCATAATTTGAAAGCTTTGTCAATTATATTCTTCGTTCAAAGGTCTTGTGCAACAGACGAAGAGTTGTCAGCATGTTGTTGAACCAGTAAAACTACAGAAACCTATAATATACTTCTAAACTACTATCGACACCACAAGCACGGATTCATCGTTTACCCGCAATAGATTGGTTTAATTGTAATCTGAACTCAAACAAAAAGTATGTGTTAGCACCTTATTTTTTATTTAAATAAATAGACTAAGCATACGACACAAAGTAGGCAAGGGGTAGGCAATTTGTATATGACACTTATTCCTATCAATGCACTTTTCCACCTGTCTGGCTTGTAATAAATTGTTCTACCTTTTTAAAACTATATTTTTAAACATTTAAAGAGAGAACGTAGGGCACTAATGAATGTTTGGAGCTAATTAAGTTTCTGGAATAGATAACCTTCTGAATAATGTTGTAATTTAGTGTGAATAAATTGAGGATCATTTCTGCCTCCACACAGCGAAGACTGCAATTGTATGTAGGGTATACATGTATTTTTGTGCATTGTCTTTTCATACTCTGAAAGTATCTGAACATAGAGAGTTACTAAAAAGGAGAAGGAGTAGGAGAGGAGACTAAATTTATCAAGCATCTATATATATCTTCACCCTTTCCAGCATGTTTGTGGTGGAAAAAAATATTTATAAAGTGTAGAACGTCCAAAATTGTTGAGTAGGCTCAATATTAAGAATTCTTACCATAATAATAATAATAATAATAATAATAATAATAATAATAGTTCTTCTTCTTCTTATTATTGTTACAACAAAACCAACCATAGTCATCATTATATTTGTTGTTGTCACTATTATTATTATTACTGGTGTTGTTGTTTTTGTTAAGGATTGGTCCCTTGCCTACTTTAGCAAAAACATATATGCTTGGGAAATGAAAGAAGAATTTGCAAGAGTAACACTAATACCAATTCTCTATCATCATCATTATCATCATCATCGTTGTCGTTATTGTTCTTCTTTTTCTTCCGGTTATTATTATCATTGTTGTTATTCTTCTAGGTTTGTCCCAATCCTATTATTGCAGAACATGTATAGAAAATGAACGTTTTACTAAACGTAATACTAATGGCAAGTCTTTAAAATAGCTGTGGCACTCTCGTTTTGTCTTTTCAGTTCAATGTCAAAGGGGAAAGTTATTGAAACCTTTAACAAGCTGAACATAATGTCCACAGATTGAAAAACTTGAGTTTTTCTCAATATATGTATTTTCATAATGTCTCTCACACAAAGCGAAATCTCAGTAAATCTGAATAATAATCAAACTTCACCTCAAATAAAACACGTGAGTTTGTTGACAGTCTCAAGTCCCGTGATGGCAGCATCCTTTGTCAGACTCCGTCAGGGATGCTAAGATTTGATTGGCTGTCCGCTAGATAGAAGAGCCAAAATGGAGGATTTCGAGTCGTAAACAGTGGATCAGGGTGTGTTGGAAATACAAATGTAGTAAGCGAGTAAAATCGTAATTTTAGTGTCAACTTAGAGACAGGATGAGTATAAAAACTGACTGGCTTTTATCGCCAGTGCGCTTTAAGTGTGCTTTTTGAAGAATACTTGCGTGAAATTGCCCCAAACACTTTGTAGGTCAGATTTGACCTAACTCACCGAAGAGAACTCTGTATACCCATATCTGTCCCCATAACGACCATAAGAATAAATTTTTTTATTGTGACAGACTTATCGATCTAAAGAAAGAGGCGTACAGCTAAGAAAAATTCTTAAACATTTGAAACTATCAATAAATAGAAACAAAATTCTTCCAAACCCGGAAAGCGATGTATCAGATATCTTATAAATAAGATGTCAGACACACATAGTTCATCCATATATCGCATACATTTGATAAGATATCTCATAAACTTTATAATATATCTTATAAATTATATAAGATATCTTATACACTTTATAAGATATTATATATTCTTTATAAGATATCTTATACTTTATATTATTGTATGTTGCATACAATTTTAATTAGGATATCTCAAGCATTTTATAAGATATCTTAATAGTTGATAAGATATCTTAAAAGCCATATTTGAAAGTTGGTCAAGCCTTCCCACGAGTGCCTTTGTTTCGCTTGCTAAGACGTGAAACCTATGGGTTTCATTTTAATAAAATCTAACGTGTTTCAGTCAACGGCTGTTGCAGTGGGCGAGGCGGACTTCACAGAGGGCGTTGCAGCAGGCGTTAAAAACGGCCCTCGCAGTCGTGTAAGCTGGTGACTCGAATGTGGCAGTGGGCGTTGCAGGAGTTACAGTGGGCGTTTCAGACGTCACCACAGACGTTGCAGGCTTCACTGCGGGCGTCACATTTGGCGGGTATAACAGAGGATATTGTGAGCGTCAAAGCTGGCGTTACGGGCGCCAAAGCAAACGGCAAAGGGTCGGTCCTACAGCGAGCGTTACAGCATCCATTGTGATATTACAGCGGGCGTTACAGAAAACGTTAATGCGACCTATTAAGTTTCGCAGCCGGCGTCACAGCTGTTCTCAGCTAACAATCGCCTCCCCGTCCGTCCCCTCCCTTTGTGAATTATGTTAGGGTGAGGGGAAGGGGGACTGTAACAGTCTTCACAGCGGCAGTTGCTGGGTTTATAGCGGGAGTTACGGCGTTACAGCGGTCGCTGCATATGTCACAGCGACTGTTGGAGGCCTATAGCGAACGATAAAGCGGGCGTAGACGGCCGTTTGTGGTTCTGTGTGTCGAAGCAAAATCCGTTCGCGCCACACCTTTCAAACCCATCTTCGAGACTAACACTGACATCGTTTAGTTTCTTAATCTAAATCAGGACATCGAAAAGGGATTAGACGCTCGGTCCATTCTGAACGGTAGATGCAACGAATGATAAGCTCCGCCCACTTAGTTACTGTTGCTCCGGCTCACAAGCTATTGTCAAAACTGCAGATTCACTAGCATCAACAACAGATTCATTGGTAAATATTCCCGACAATATTTCTAAAACTTTACGACCTGATTGCAAGAATCTTTCAGATCCTGTGTTAAAGAAAGGCTTGAACTACTACACCCAATGATATATTCATGAAATTTGGATTTTCTATGGTGAAAATCAGGTGAAAGTTGCAGCACGTTGCTAGCTGTCTATGAGAAAGAACGAACATCCTCACAAACTTCAAGTAGACATTTCGCTAAAAGAGAACAAAATACAGGCACGTTGACGGGGTTATATTTGCATCCGCTTTTACCGTGGTTCGCTAATCAGTGTGACGCGTTTTTTGCAGGTGTTATAAAATCAGTAATAAGTTTTATTTTAAGTCAGCATGACAAAAATACGATAATTGGCAGGACATAGCTTGCTGTTATTTATAGTCTCAGGCCTAATAAAGACAAAAGAAATATTTGATTACAGTTTCACCTCTTCATAAAGTTAAAGCATTTTTTAAAAACTCTTCCAACAAGTTTTATTTTTTTAAAAAAAATCAATTTAAAAGTTGTTGCTAGACCATCAGAGAATAGAAAAAGAAAACCATTTTTTTGTCAGCTTGACACCAATTACAAGTAAATGCTCAATTTTGAAAATTTGAACAAAATCAACATTAATCAAGTATGATGCAGAATTCCAATATTCCAAATTTAATTTTTTAACCCGCCCCCCCCCCCCCAAGGTATTAAAAAGACTAAAATAAACTACACGTATACGCACATTTTCTTTAGCGCCTGCACTGTTTTGACTGAAATGAGAAATACAATTTGAACATAAGCATACAATTAGCATAAAATTGTATTAACAATGTTCACAAGCACAACAAATACTGGCATTATTTTAAAACAGCTTTGTGTATTAATATATAGAATATGATTATAATTAATCTATCACTTCCAACGGAGACATTTTTCCATGTTGGTTTTTGGTTTGTAATTTTTTTTTTTTTTTTAAATCACCCTTGAAGCCGTTCAGGATAACGACAATCTGCGTTGCATGTGCCCCAGGCAAAAGGCGAACCATATATCTGATAAATTTCTGTGATTTTTTTGCGTGATCTTTCATAATCCTTTGCAATGTAATAAGAAAAAAATCAAGCGGGGTCTTTTGTTTGTGAGCAAATGTGGTGTATAACAACGCGTAACTACGCAGTGAATTCGATGCCTATTTTTGATTGGTCAAAAATAATTAATGTGCCTGGTTTGATTGACTCGTCGGAAAATTGGGCGTAAATGGCAACATTGTTTTTGACCTCAATTCATAGAGTCGTACGGGAAATCCTATATTAAATTGGTTTATAAGTTTAACATTGCGGGTACATGGTAACATTGTTAGAAGTGGCTGACCTCAATTATGGAGCTAAAAGTGTTGATAGAGCCAAAGTTCATAGAACCGTATGGGAAATGTAATGTTAATTTTGGTTCTGTTGATAGAGCTAAAGTTTATAGAGCCGTATGGGAAATGTAATGTAAATTTTTTTGGTGACTATCCAAACACTCACCATCTATACTATCCAGCGAAAAGGGTTAGAGTGTTGATACACACACGCTACGCTTACATACATACAAACACACTAACATACAAGAAGAGGGGTAGGATGTAAAAGAAGGGGGATTAAATAGACACACTCTTACACACAAACACATATTATCACACACAAGGGTAGGAAGTGTTTATAGACACACTACTATACCCTCACACACACATACTATACAATCACACCCAAGTAGTCAAGGTTAGGAGTGTTTATAGACACACTACTATACCCTCACATAACCATACTATACAATCTCACACAGCAAATTTTAGTTTTGTAAACAACATACACAAACCCATACACAAACATACAAAAATTGGATATGATTCAAGGTTGACAACGTTGTAACGTAAGAGTAGAGCTCCAATAATTTAGTACAGTGTCATTTTGCCATCGATGCACACTACGTTTCTGAGCTAAAGAAATAGATAATAGTATTAACATAACCACTTTTCTTTTGACCTTTATCCTGACACGTTTTTGACCTTCTACTGCAAGCATAGTGCACTGAAAGTAGCATCACTTGAACATTCTTTCACAATAATAAAGATAAACAATAATTTCAAACGATTTACGTACTACAAGCGAGTAGTGGCTAAAGTTTGCTGCCCTGCAAACAGGCTGTTTTGTACTGATTGACCTATCCATATGAATAGCAGCTTTATCTACTGTGAGCATAGTGCACACAATGAAATATTGTCAAATGAACGCAGTAAAGTAGGACGCCATTTTTTCTAGTATTATTACAGGACAAGGAGAAATTAACATTAGGTTGAGTTTTTGAAGACAAGGGTAAATTCTATGTCAGAAAAGTTCATTGGCAATTTTTTTTTTCATTAATCAGTTTTAAAAAAGTAGTGTTATATTTATTGTCGAATGACTGCAATAAGATTTGTTGTATCCCCCCCCCCCCATTTAAGATATGTCGTGTTTTGCTGCACACGGCTTGAGGCTACAAACAATGTTACAAAATTCCCTCAACCATAGATGGGAGAACAGTAAAAAAAACAACAAAAAAAAAAACAAACAAACAACATGTCTTGTTCTATCGACTGACTGAAAATAGAGCATACATTTTTACATTTTTACTTAACGCATGTTTTGGTTTTAGAATGAGAGTGCAGAATAAGACGAGTCATACTCAAGTTATTCTTACAATGTAAATCTGTGTGCTTGTTTTATTTTTCGGAAAACGGTAGATCTAATATTAGAAATGTTTCTTGTGACAGTGCCAAAATAGGACTACCATACACAAAGCTAATATATCTAACATGCACAAGCACAACTAAACTCAATATTTTATATAAATCCATGAAATTTACCTATTGAAGAAAATCGTTCCTCAATTTTTAGGGGTGCAAGTTTTTGAAAAAATTACAAAACTAAAGTAACATTTTACTTAATCCTTGTGACTACTGCCAACATTTTCTGAGAGGTATCTTAAACAGGAACAGATACCATAATGATTTTAATATAAATCATTTGTATTAGAAACTTAAGTGTGTGTTTGTGTGCTTGTGAAACAGAGAGAATTGACATTACAACGGAGAGAGAGAGAGAGAGAGAGAGAGAGAGAGAGAGAGAGAGAGAGAGAGAGAGAGAGAGAGAGAGAAAATATCTTATTCCTACTTTTAAAAATATCAAGACACTTAACGTTTCTTATGGTATATTTTCCTTATGAAATTTGAAAGACACACATACCATTTAAAAAATCACATCGATAGGAAAAATCCACCTTTTTTGTAAAATATCACAAGATTGAATTGGAGACATAGTCTACTAAAATCCTTCTTTCGAAAACATAGATGTAAAGTTCAAACAAAATATTACATCCAAACATTCCTTGATGTATTTTGACCTAAGGCTGACACAGTTTCCATTGATCACACATTGTACGATTGGGTTGTACGGTAGCTTTTTGTTAAGCGACTAACGGTCATGCGCAGAAAAACATGTTTAATCTTCTCACTTTGTCAATAGCAACTGTAGCCGATTCGAAGTTTACGCGGTAGAAAATATCTTTTAGCCAATCAAATTACGCATACAGAGTGACGAAGTGTTTTGGTCTAGGTAGTGTGGCAAAATAATGCCTATGGTCTGGCTTTTTACAATTGCAGTGCAGACAGACTACAGTGAATTTGCAACTATGTTAAGAATTCGTGTACTGTAACATTTATTCTCGCATATTTTAAGTATTGCAAGCCATTATCACAAACATAGGTAGAGACAGGGATATGTATAGAGAGATCTAACGGAGTTAAATCAGATCTGAATCAACAATCAAGATGAAACGATCATACTTTACTGAGAAGAAACCAGAAGAAGAAACCAAGAGGCAACGACGATGACTTACGGTGTCGCCACATACGCTAACTGTAGTGTTAGCCCAAGTGCATGGCAGTGATTTCGACGATGTCACGAGTGAGCTTGAACCAACACCTTCTACCTCCTCTGTCACAAGACCAAGAGAGTCCAGAACCACTAAAAAAGAAGTCGTTCAGTAGCTCGCGAAAATTATTATCACATTCGAGAGAGGCAAAAACTAACTTCCAGAAAATTTAGAACCACGGCTTACACATACAAGTTGAAATTTCAAGAGTTCAAGTCCGAAGTGCCGCCTGAGAAAGCAGCAAGTTTCATTACAGATTTGTGGGATTCCTTGTTAGAGACACTGAAACGACAGTGCCAAGCTAAAGAGGACAATCGTTTGAGACTCTCCATCCACCATGACAGTTTGAAATATCCTGTGTGGATTGAGTTTAGTACACCGGCAAAAGTACCACCATCCAAAGTCATCTAGAAAATTCAACGCATGCAACAATCTAATATTGTCCAAATTGTCAACTCACAAGATCAAATGTGCTTAGCCCGTGCCATCGTCGTGGAGCGAACGTATGCCAAGAAAACTGAGACCGGAGAATGTAAAAGGGCATGGATGAACATTAGAAAATCGGCCAGACCCCAACAACGAAAAGAAGCAGAACTGCTTTTGAAGCAGACAGGCATTTCCAAAGAGACCGTGTGTGGAATTCCTGAAATGCAAAAGCTTCTATACGTATTGGCTCCTTGTTATACTTTGAAAGTTTACTCTCAAGTCGTTCGAGAAGCTCTCGTGTATCGAGGACCCGAGACGGAAAATACATTCATGTGTATCATCATCAAGAGCATTTCGATGTTATTACTGGTATCACAGGATTTCTCGGATATAATTATTATTGCAAGAAATGTGACCAAGGATTTACCAGTCAATAGCAACACATTCATTGCAGAGCAAGATGTTGGTGCTGTTTAGCGTCCAAACTATGCATTTCTGAAGGAAAAGAACGAATTCATTGCTCTTCTTACAAGCGATTCTTTGTCAGACCCACTTGTTACGAACAACATCGCATGAAACAAGTTCAACAACAGAAAGTGCCTGTGAATGATTGAGATTGTGCTCCGCTTGTGAATATATTATTCGAACCAATAACTCAAAGGCACTCGTTTGTCCGGAAAGAAAAGATGCCGTTTTTGTGAACAAATCGTGGGCTTTGAACATCAATATGTTACATTCAAAAATATGACAATGAACTGGAGGAGGAAGACTTTAAAGAAGACCAACACAAGAACAAAAAGAAACAAGTGGATTTTATCTTTTTTGACAAGAAACGGGTATTCAAGTCCATAATTTCTCCGTAACTCATCGGGCTTGTGAAAAGTGTATACAATAACCTATATTTTGCACTGTCCGAATTGTGGTAAGATTCCAGGAGGGCGTGAATATCTTTCGGGGACCGCGCACTCTTTGCGATTTTGCCGAATGGATTTTAGACCCTACCGACGACACTTGAAGCGAAGAGGACATCCAGCGTTATGGTGACTGTCATCGATATGCTAGAGTCATGACTCACAATTTCTCGGGATACTATGGATAATTACTGTTGAAATATTATTCAGAACAAGCTACTGACTGCCCCCAAGTCACCATGAACGGAGCCAAACTCATCTACATGAAAGTGGGACAAGTACAGTTTAAAGATTATATGAGTTATTTAGCCATGCCTTGGAGTAGAATGACTAAAACGTTTGGAATGACAGAAATGGCCAAAGGTTATTTTCCACGCTTTTCAATATCGAAGCTAATCAACACGTTGTGCTCCCGGTTGGTACCAAACTCACGCTTCAAACCAGTTCGACTTTCAAGAAGAAATGTTGAAATATTGCCGATCGGATGTGGACATTTTACGCCGTTGCTGTGGAAAGTTTCGACAAGTATTTTGGAATCACGGAGGTGTCGATCCTTTGAAGGAAGCTCGTTCCATTGGTAAAGCGTGTGGATTAGTGTACCGAAAGAAATTCATGCTCGAGAACAAACTGGCCATCATACCCCCTGAATTTAACATCTCGGTCACCCGTTGATACTCCGCCAAAGCCTTGCGTTGGCTCCATTACTTGTGTGAAAGTGAAGACAAATGTTTACAACATGCGAGAAACGGTAGAGAAAACAAAATTGGAAGCCTTTCTGTGGATGGTTGTGATTTAGAAACCCCCCAGATCGTCTACGAATTCCGGGGATGTTTATTTCACGGATGCCCTACGTGTTTGTCTCAACGAAAACTTAAAAGTCCTTTCTCAGAGTTCACCATGGAAGAGTTGTACGAGCAAAATATACCAACGACGTCTGAGATTAGAAAGACAAGGATACCAAGTGGTAGAAATGTGGGACCACGATTACGATCGACGTTTCAAAACCGATCCAGAATTTAGACGCATTACCGAAAGTTACGACGTGGTAGACATTGAACCTTTGAATCCACGCGACAGTTTGTTTGGAGGACGAACCAATGCGACACGCCCTCTATACGACGTTGACTAAGCTCAAGGAGAAGAAATCAAACACATCGATGGGTGTTCTTTGTATCCTTGGGTGTTCAAATATGCTCGATTCCCTACCGGTCACCCTGAAATGTTGACAGAACACATTGTCTTACCTCCAACCAACTTGAACCATTCTGTCTTACCACATCATTGCCATGAAAAACTGATGTTTCCTTTATGCCGTACGTGTGCTGAAACATTTAACCAAGACCAAGCTTGCAACCACAAAGATGAAGAACGTGCTTTGACAGGAAAGTGGGTGAGTGTCGAATTTTTTCATGCTCTGGATCATGGATACCGCTTGCTAAAAGTATGCGAAATTTGGCACTTTCCTACCACAGAACAATACAAAAAGAACGACGTCTCGAGTCCAGGAATTTTCTCAGGATACGTTAACGAATTTCCCAAATTGAAACAAGAAGCGAGTGGATATCCCTCTTCGTGTCTGACGCCAGAAGACAAAGACAAATTCAAAGAACAGTACCGCTCCTTAGAAGGGATTACTTTGGAACACGTGGAAAAAGAACAAAGAAAGATGATCGTTTGCTAAAGTCATGTTAAATTGTTAGTGTCGAAAATTGACACAGCGTCCGAGACGGAATACTTGGCAGATCCAAACCGCTACTTTCAACTGGTGAACGACAAAATAAAACTGACGAAACACGTGAAAATCCTTTTGTGAAGATTTGATCTTGGTTTATTACAAAGAAGCGATTGAGTTTGGTCCCCCCGATGCGATTGGCAATGTCATTATTGCAGCGTACGTGACAGCCAGTGCCCCTATAAAATTGTATGATGATACCTGGGAACTTTTAGGAGATCGAGTCCTGTACTTTGACACCGACAGTTGTATGTACATCATCATCGAATAGCGAACACCAAACAAGGGGATCGTTTAGGTGCATGGACGGACGAGCACCCAGAAGACACTATTGTCAGTTTTGCTAGCGGAGGCCCCAAAAATAAGAGATACCAATAAAGAGACCCTTTTTTTTTAAAAAAAAATTTTCATTTTAAAATTTTAATTTTAAATTATCATTTTTATATTTTGTTTTTAAAATTTCAATTTTGAAAATGTTTCATTTGCAATTTTCCATATTTGGTTTTCAATTGCAAATTTGGTTTTTAAATTTTCATATTTTTAAATTTTTATTTTCAATTTATAATTTTTTAATTTTCATTTCCAGGTTTACTTTTTTAATTTTATTTTCAGTTTACATTTTTAAATTTGATTTTTCAAAATTTTCATTTTCAAATTTTGTTTTTCAATTTTCATGGTTCAATTTTCATTTTCAATTTATCATTTTTTAAATTTTCATTTCAAGATTTACTTTTTTAAATTTCATTTTTAATTTTCATTTTTAAATTTCATTTTTCTTAAATTTTATTTTCAAATTTTCATTTTCAATTCTCATTTTTAAATTTAGTTTTTCAATTTTCATATTTTTAAGTTTTCATTTTAAATTTATCGTTTTTTTAATTATCATTTCCAAGTTTGTCTTTTTCAATTTTCATTTCTTAATTTTCATTTTCAATTTGATTTTCAATTTTAGGATGGTGATGTTACTTTGGATATAATTTTTGTTGTTGTGCCAAACCAAAGACTGAGAGAGAAAGTAAAAGTTTCTGTTCGAGATTGAAAACGGTAAAACTTAAGTATCATAATCTTCTATACGCATTAAACAGGATGGAGAGAAAGGAAGTTATGCACCGTACATGGAATGTTTGTACTTATTAAGAAACGAAGTTTCTGTCTATCTGTAAAAATGCGAAGGGTAGTAGTGCTTAAACACTATACCTACAAACATACTTATGTATTTTGTGAGAGATATAAACATATGCAGTTCTTTCCACAGCCGCTTAGATCACTAGGAAAAGAGATACAACTGAAATGATTGCTAAATGAAACAGCAACAAAATCCCTCCATTAAAATTACCCCTCTTGTGTGATAGTGTATAAGTATGTTTGTGGGTATATTGTGTGTAAGCAATGCGATTGCTTTGAATGTCTGAGGTATCATTGAAGGGAAAAAATAAACACAGGAGATTTGGTTTGCATTGGTAAAACAAAACTATAAATTGGAAGATATGAACGGAGAAGTATTAAAAGGAACTTTTTACTTGCCTGAGTTACAACGAGTGACTAAGAAAGGAGACGACATGAACGACACCGAAAGCATTCTCGATCGAAGAACACGTAAAGTGAGCAAACGTCGACTTCAAGAAGTGAAAGTGTGTTGGAAAGGATATCCACCTAGTTTGAATTTTTCGATTTCCTCTTCACAAGAAGAGTTCCTCTCTTTTAAGAACTACAAAAACAAGCACTGTGGGTGTGGTATGGAGAACGTGTCCCTAAAACTAAAATCGTCTTTTTCTGCCAAGTCTTTGTGGTGTATTGTGTCATTGGAGCAGCGATTACAAATTTGGGTTTGCAATAAACAATTGTGGACTATTTTACTCAGCAGTTATATTGGTAACCTTCTTCCCAGTCCTTCGTTGAAATATACCGACAGTAATACAAGCCCCTAAATTCACTAGTTTGAGAAAAAAACTGCCACTAAATATTATAGCTCTTCTCTCTCCACCAATGTGCGTGTGTATGTAAAAATGACTAAGTTGCAACATTTTTGACATTTTCAAAACTTCCACACACAAAATTGTAACCTTAAAGCCGTTATGAAGCGATAAATGCTACAAATCCTTTTTCACTTAGTGACAAAAAAAAAATCTATCCGATGTTTGTCGTTTTCCAAAACACACACACTTGCAACTTTACCAGAAATCATAACTTCATACAAGCCCCCCCCCCCCCAATTCACTAGTTTGAGGAAAAAATGGCCACTGAATACTGTAGCCCGTTTCTCTCTACCTATGCGAGTGTATGTCAACAGTGACAACATTTTTTTTGTCAGTTTCAAAACGCGAGCCAATAATGTTACATAGAAGATATTTAGTGTCGCGAGAATAAATGTTACAGTACACGAATTCTTAACATAATTGCAAATTCACTGTAGTCTGCCTGCACTGCAATTGTAAAAAGCCAGACCATAGGCATTATTTTCCCACACTACCTAGACCAAAACACTTCGTCACTGTAATTTGATTGGCTAAAAGATATTTTCTACCGCGTAAACTTCGAATCGGCTACAGTTGCTATTGACACAGTGAGAATATTAAACGTATTTTCTGCGCCTGACCGTTAGTGGCTTAACAAAAAAAGCTAACGCACAACCCAATCGTTCATTTTTCCTATCGATGTGATTTTTTAAATGGGATGTGTGTTTTTGAAATTTCATAAGGTAAATATACGATAAGAAACGTAAATGCCTTGATATTTTTAAAAGTAGGAATAAAATATTCTCTCTCTCTCTCTCTCTCTCTCTCTCTCTCTCTCTCCGTCGTAATGTCAATTGTCTCTCTGTTTCACAAACACAAACACACACACACTTAAGTTTCTAATAAAATTATTTAGATTGAAATCATAATGTCATCTGTTTCTGTTTTAAGATACATCTCAGAAAATGATGGCAGTAGTCACAATTATTAAGTAAAATATTACTTTAGTTTTGTAATTTTTTCAAAAACTTGCACCCCTAAAAATTGAGGAACGATTTTCTTCAATAGGTAAATTTCATGGATTAAAAAAAATATTGAGTTTAGTAGTGCTTGTGCATGTTAGATATATTAGCTTTGTATATGGTAGTCCTATTTTGGCACTGTCACAAGAAACATTTCTAATATTAGATCTACCGTTTTCCGAAAAATAAAACAAGCACACAGATTTACATTGTAAGAATAACTTGAGTATGACTCGTCTTATTCTGCACTCTCATTCTAAAACCAAAACATGCGTTAAGTAAAAATGTAAAAATGTATGCTCTATTTTCAGTCAGTCGATAGAACAAGACATGTTTTTTTTGTTTTTTTGTTGTTGTTTTTTTTACTGTTCTCCCATCTATGGTTGAGGGAATTTTGTAACATTGTTTGTAGCCTCAAGCCGTGTGCAGCAAAACACGACATATCTTAAATTGGGGGTGGGGGTGGGGGGACATAAAACAAATCTTATTGCAGTCATTCGACAATAAATATAACACTACTTTTTTAAAACTGATTAATGAAAAAAAAAATTGCCAATGAACTTTTCTGACATAGAATTTACCCTTGTCTTCAAAAACTCAACCTAATGTTAATTTCTCCTTGTCCTGTAATAATACTAGAAAAAATGGCGTCCTACTTTACTGCGTTCATTTGACAATATTTCATTGTGTGCACTATGCTCACAGTAGATAAAGCTGCTATTCATATGGATAGGTCAATCAGTACGAAACGGCGTGTTTGCAGAGCAGCAAACTTGAGCCACTTTTAGTACGTAAAATGTGTTGAAATTAATGTTTATCTTTATTATTGTGAAAGAATGTTCAAGTGATGCTACTTTCAGTGCACTATGCCTTTTGTAGGAGGTAAAACACGAGTCAGGATAAAGGTCAAAAGAAAAGTGGTTATGTTAACATTATGCTTATCTATTTTCTTTAGCTCAGAAACGTAGTGTGCATCGATGGCAAAATGACCCTGTACTAAATTATTGGAGCTCTAATTTTACGTTACAACGTTGTCAACCTTGAATCATATCCAATTTTTGTATGTTTGTGTATGTTTTTGTGTATGTTGTTTACAAAACTAAAACTTAAAACCCCTTTACCACTTCTCTTGTGATAGTATGTCTGTATGTAAGGGTATAGTAGTGTGTCCATAAACACTCCTATCCGTGCCTACCTGTGTGAGATTGTATAGTATGGTTGTGTGAGGGTATAGTAGTGTGTCTATAAACATTTTCTACCCGTATTTGATAGCATGCATGTAAGCATAGATTGTGCATAAACACTCCTACCCGTGCCTACCCGTGTAAGATTTTATAGTATATTTGTGTGAAGGTATAGTAGTGTGTCCATAAACACTCCTATCCGTGCCTACCTGTGTGAGATTGTATAGTATGGTTGTGTGAGGGTATAGTAGTGTGTCTATAAACATTTTCTACCCGTATTTGATAGCATGCATGTAAGTATAGATTGTGCATAAACACTCCTACCCGTGCCTACCCGTGTGAGATTTTATAGTATATTTGTGTGAAGGTATAGTAGTGTGTCCATAAACACTCCCCTATCCGTGCCTACCTGTGTGAGATTGTATAGTATGGTTGTGTGAGGGTATAGTAGTGTGTCTATAAACATTTTCTACCCGTATTTGATAGCATGCATGTAAGTATAGATTGTGCATAAACACTCCTACCCGTGCCTACCCGTGTAAGATTTTATAGTATATTTGTGTGAAGGTATAGTAGTGTGTCCATAAACACTCCTATCCGTGCCTACCTGTGTGAGATTGTATAGTATGGTTGTGTGAGGGTGTAGTAGTGTGTCTATAAACATTTTCTACCCGTATTTGATAGCATGCATGTAAGTATAGATTGTGCATAAACACTCCTACCCGTGCCTACCCGTGTGAGATTTTATAGTATATTTGTGTGAAGGTATAGTAGTGTGTCCATAAACACTCCTATCCGTGCCTACATGTGTGAGATTGTATAGTATGTTTGTGTGAGGGTATAGTAGTGTCTCTATAAACACTTCCTACCTTTATGTGTGATAATATGTGTCTGTGTGTAAGAGTGTGTATTTAATCCCCCTTCATTGTGTGACAATGTGTTTGTATGTATGTAAATGTAGCATGTGTGTATCAGCACTCCTACCCTTTTCGCTGGATAGTATAGGTGGTGTGTGTTTGGAAGTCATCAAAAATATTTACATTACATTTCTCGGGCCTTTGATCTCGGTGCCAGGAGGGATCAAGATGTTCACTCTACCTGGGGTTCTCATACCACTCTGTGTGTGTGTGTGTGTGTGTGTGTGTGAGAGAGAGAGAGAGAGAGAGAGAGAGAGAGAGAGAGAGAGAGAGAGAGAGAGAGAGAGAGAACATAGGGGTACCTTAGAGAACGTGATGGTGATCATCAGGAAAATGGGGAAACACCCAGATCCCCCTTCGCAAAAAATTTCCTCCCCAGTTCTCAGTCAATGATCGCCTCCTCTCCCCTCCCTTTGTGAATTATGTTAGGTACCAGGGTGAGGGGTTGGGTGGTGATGTCATCCGACAGTATCGGATAGGGTCCCATAGCATGTATATAATATTAATAATAATAATAATAATAATAATAATAATAATAATAATAATAATATTAAAAGAATATATAACTGAATATATTATATTAGATATTACTGAATATATAACTGGCAGAAATAAAATACGAAGGTTCCCATTTGTATACAAGTAAAGGACAATAATTATATGTATTTACTCTGTGATTTAATATGCAGAGTCAAATATTCAACTGAGATTTTCACAAAAGCAGGTACATATAGTATACGAAACAATCCACGTGTAGCGGGCTAGCGAGAATTTACTTCCTTGTCATTATAATCAATGTTGCTTACAAGTAAGTGCTAAACAACAAGATATTTGTGACCTTGTCACCTCATAAGAGTGGATGACCTCCTGACCCAGATAAGCCTCTCGCTATATCACTATAGCCCGATTAACTGTTTTGTTTTGTTTTTTGTGTGCGCGAAAGACGTAATAGTGACACTTGTTGGTGGTGTTGACCTTGAATACCTACGGTGGGGAGTGACCTTGAATTATCTAGCTATAATCTGGGTCAGTGACTTGCCTCATACAGTTAAAGAGCTTTTGGAGCTGTTGTCGACCATAGTCAGAGCTTCCATGGAGAGATGTTCTTCTACTTGGTAATATGGGAACATGGTGACCATCTTGATGTTCCGAAGCTGTACGGATTATAATTGTCTGGCATATAGACAAAGGCGCATCCTGGCTTATTTTCAAGTTCGTACTTTTCCATTGGCAGAAACTTTTCCGTTCGAGAATTTTTGAACAATTTTAACCGATCATTGACTGTTTACATATGGCTCTACTTAATTTTTTTCATGCTCGTCTTGAACGTTCGAATAACACATATCCAAACGGTTCAAGGCGATGGAACATTCCCGGTCCAATGTTAGTAATTGTTATCATGTCCTTCAGAGTCTTTCCTCGTTCTTGCTACGCATGAGTCTCTGGAATGCTTCTTTTCCTTCTTTCGTTATACAATAGATACGCTACTGGTAACACAGTAGTAGCCCACAACTACGATGATCAATAATATACTGTCTGTCTATATTGAGTGTCCGACTGCATATCACGTGACGGATTCTTATTTTATCACTGACATTAATACTGCTTCATACTGACTTTAAAAAAGCAGATTTATTGCATGGATCCAGTCATACTAATGTGTGCACAATTTGGCGACCATTTTCAATGTTCTTCGTATGCCAGGTCTCCAGACTCCTATTCTTTAGGTCCAATTATTCAGGAGTAGCATCGAACTCCGTCTCTAAATCCTAGGTACACAAAACCCTAGATCTTTGATGCTCGCTCCTAGCATATACTTTAGCCACTTGTGTTCAAACGTTTTGTAGCGTGCGTCCGATTTCTTGTAAACAGTTGGAATCCAATATCTTTCCTTTTGCCACGAGTAGGTAAACTTAATTTTCACTGCAATGGACCCAAACCTGCCCAACGTCCACAATAGGACATTCAGTGCTGATGATAATTAAAACAATACCACTCAAATGCCATTTATAATTAAGATGTTTCTCTTTCTTCAAGTCTGCGATGGCTTTGTCACTATTTTCCAGGGTCCACTTCCTAAATGAGGATTCGGTAGTCACCTGTTGTTTCTACGTAGTATCCGTTTCCAAAGTATAATTTACATTCTCTTCATCGGCAACATTTTCTCTCCTTTGCATGCTTTTGAAAGTGGTCATTTTGAAGGAGTACAGTGATGTTGTTACGTATCCTGACAGTCATTCTGCTTTGAGTGATGACATAATCATCGTGACAGGGGTTTATGTAGCAAATAAAGCAGCTGGTCCAAACTCTTAAAACCGAAGAGAAGTATTTGTACAAATAAAGGGGGAAGAATTGTAAGGTATCCAAAGTTTCGGTCACGCACGAGTAGTTTTATGACGTCAACAAACTCCAAAG
This sequence comes from Margaritifera margaritifera, assembly GCA_029931535.1. Classification (NCBI taxonomy): domain Eukaryota; kingdom Metazoa; phylum Mollusca; class Bivalvia; order Unionida; family Margaritiferidae; genus Margaritifera; species Margaritifera margaritifera. The sequence goes on along the minus strand of JAQPZY010001419.1, from coordinate 408,030 downwards.
CTCATGTAGTTTATGAACCAAGTCACTGACCCAGATTGAAACAAGGTCATTCAAGGTCACTCCCAACACTAGGTATTCAAAGCAACTCCTAACAACTGATGTCAATTATGACGTCCTTTGCGCACAAGTAGTCGATGTGGCTATAGTGAGGTCCTTACCTAGGTCAGGGGTCATCCACTCTTATGAGGTCATCATATCACTTACCTGCTCATATGACGTCATTATTGCATGAGCTGTCAATAAGGTTATAGTGACTCCTTTGCAACTGTCATTGTTATGTTTGCTTGTGTGTTTTGTCTGTAAATTGTTTGCCCTTGATAGTGGGACACGGATCCAAGCATGGATAATGTAACCTTCCTGGTGTGGTGGTATCTGGATAATTTGTAAGCTGAAAAGGACATAACGATGCGTATGAACTCCAGTTCTCCATCTTGATATTCTCTGCACCCATTACACATACTAAAAATGATAATTTTCTTCTATCTTTGGCGTTGGAGACTGGCTTATAAATTATACATACCGCACCCTAAGTAAGATAAGGTTAACAAATGATCCGCATATATGAACTTTATTCCTTGTTAACAGTTTCTATAACTATATATTCCTCCTTTTGTACCCCGTGATACTCAATCAGGTAAATGTGATTTGTCTGTAATGGGAAGCAAATGTGTTTTACAAACCATTTTATCAGCAGTATTAGTGACGATTCTACTTTTTCATTACCGACACTATATTGTACAGCATCACCTAAAAGGGTTGTGTAGCAACCCTGATTGATGTTAGGAGGAACCAATGGAGTTTCGAAATGACTGAATCTGTTAATTTAACCAGTAAAGACTTTAGGCTATGCACAATTTGTATCAGCCAATTTGAAAGAGACATTTAAGCAAATGAGATACCTATGAATCAATATAAAGCTCGGGGGAGAGCTATTGCTACAAGCAAAGAATAATACAACCGTTTGCAGAACGATTGGCACGAAATGTAAATTCTGTGTCAACACTATCTGTTCTTAGCACACCCCAGTTTACAAATCTTATTTGAAACCTCTTTCTGCCGGCAGAGAAGAAGAACTTTCGTAGATCAATATCAAAAGTTTGAGTGATATTCAATGGTAAAATCAGGTGGGTTGCATTTGTACCGAGGTCAAAAGATCTCAAGATCCTAATTTCTTCTTCTGACTAAAAATTGCAAATTTTGATTAATTTGAACTCTTCTTTATATATCGGTGATACAAATATTTTAACTACAAGAAACTAAATATCCTCATCAAAATTACGATTCGTTTCCTTGAAAATAAGAAATTATGTGGGGTTTTTTTAAAATTCCATAGATTGCATGTTGATATGCGGGTGGCAACATTATATTAATTAACATACTTCATTGTAGTCAAAAGGGGTAGATCAGAAAAGTGATGTATCACTCCTTTAAATAAAGTGTAATATTGCCAGGGAAATTTATTTTGCACTCTCAAGTCAATTTTCCTTTAGCATATGAATAAATGTAAGATTTCCTTCAGCAGCGGAAATAATCAAGAAGTAGTCAAATTTACATGTCAAACTGTCCAAAAATCTTCATTTACTATGGCGTGAATTTCCATTGGAGAGGTTTCTTAACTACAGATAATGTCTTCACTTCCCGCCCTTCTTTCAACATGGTCCAAAACTCGTCGGTAAAATACCTCGTCTAGAGCCAGTGTTTTTATGTTACCCACACTACCGACGTCAAATAAATTGTTTTGCATCTTGTATCTTGTATCTTGTGTCTTGAATCTTGTATCTTGTATCTTGTGCAACAAAATGGTGCAATACAGTCCTGTAAAAATGGCATAACACCACTGCCGAAAATACATCTACAAATGACGTGTTCATGAGTGATTTAGAAGAGACACGGGTATGATCATATGAGCAGTCTAAAATGATGACTACTTACATCTTGATAGATAATGCAACAATCAGTTAGATGATATTCACTCTTGTGATACTAGTTATATTGTAGGGTGGGGAACTCAAAGGGTATTGGCAGAGTTTTCTGTCTCCCCAACCTACATTATATCTGGTATCCCACTCAATTATTTCGTCTAATACAAGTAACATGAAGGTAGGCATTACAAATTGCCCGTATTTATCGTGCCATCCTATATATGAACAATGAAAGAAAACATGACATTTTCCAAAGATAACAACGAATTAACGCGGTAAAAATCTAGATTACAATGAGAGAGAGAGAGAGAGAGAGAGAGAGTATTTTCGGATCAATTCAGCAACTAAAATAGAATTATGTGATGGAACAAACCTGATTGATGTTAGGAGGTACCAATGGAGTTTCGAAATGATTGAATCTGTTAATTTAACCAGTAAAGGCTTTAGGCTATGCACAATTTGTATCAGCCAATTTGAAAGAGACATTTAAGCAAATGAGATACCTATGAATCAATATAAAGCTTGAGGGGCAGCTATTGCTACAAGCAAAGGATAATATAATCGTTTGCAGAACGATTGGAACGAAATGTAAATTCTGTGTCAACACTATCTGTTCTTAGCACACCTCAGTATACAAATCTTATTTGAAACCTGTTTCTGACTGTAGAGAAGAATTTTTGTAGATCAATATCAAAAGTTTGAGTGATATTCAATGGTAAAATCAGGTGGGTTGCATTTGTACCGAGGTCAAAAGATCTCAAGATCCTAATTTCTTCTTCTGACTAAAAATTGCTAATTTTTAATTAATTTGAAAAATCTTCTTTATATATCAGTGATACAAATATTTTAACTACAAGAAACTAAATATCCTCATCAAAATTACGCTTCGTTTCCTTGAAAATAAGAAATTATGTGTTTTTTTAAAAATTCCATAGATTGCATGTTGATATGCGGGTGGCAACATCATATTAATTAACATACTTCCATGAAAAGTAATTGTATTTATCGTGCTATGTCGTAAATAACAATGAAATAAAATATCGAATTGCGAAAAGACAGAAATGAACGAAAGTGAGGGAAAATCCACTAACATTCTTAACAATTGCTCAGCGAACGAAATCCAGAATATACTATGGTATTGTCGCTTCTATGAAATAATGGCAGTTTTCCTTCAGCAGCGGAAAGTTATCAAGAAGTAGTCAAATTTACATGTCAAATTGTTAAAAAAATCTTCCTTAAATTCGGCGTGAATTTCCATTTAAGAAGATCCTTAACCATTCATAATGTCTTCACTTCTCGCTCTGCCCTTGGTATTACACCACTGTCCAACGTACATGTGCAAATGATGTGTTGATGAGAGATTTGGAAGAGACACGAGCCTGAAAATGATTGGCTACATTTGTTTTGGTAGATGCTGAAACATTTAAAAACAAGAAACCGGGATGCCGAGAATGAGCTGCATAAACAAAACGTATGTAATTCTGGTGAATAAAGAGATAATATCAAATCTGAAAGAAAGTCCCTGTCATAAAATAAATCAGTTAGAAAATATTCTCTCCTGTAATATTAGTTATATTGTATGGTGAGGGACTCAGAGGGTATCGGCTAAAGCGTACTCCATTTCACTACCAATACCTTTTCCTCGCCCCACCCTACGATATATCTGATATCACACTCGCACATATCGTCTGACTAATATATAATCATGCATAACGTTCGTGCACTAGTATTTATGTATTTTTCTTGCGTGTATCATTGCCCCAGAATGGTATTATTGTGCATTTGAAGAATGTATTGTCCAAGTTCATTCTTGTTCCATAGATTTCATGGAGAAAGATATGATCTTAATGGATATGGTTGCCAGTGACGAATGCAAAAGACTTGACATACGGACCATATTACTAACTTTGGCTTTGTTCTGATCTGATATTATTCCTTACCGTGATTCATACAGAACGACTTCAATGGATTTCATTTGAAAAGACTAATAAGTTTTGCCCATTGACTGATATAAAAGCCGCACCTATTATAAACAACGCTTTGTATGAATTCATTGAAAACTTTTACTGGCACAACCTCAAATGTGATTTATGTAACTTGAAAGAATAGTTATCTCAAACTACATCGATATCGCAGACACAATTAGTGTCCAGATCACACACAATCACACGCATATATATATATATATATATATATATATATATATATATATATAATTGGTAGACACGTCTTTGCATATACATCGGAATAAAGAACAAGTGTTTACAAAGAAAAAATATGTAAAAATCCATTATCATAAAGGCCGAGAACCCACTTTAAAAAGGAGGGGTGGTGGGGCAATAGAAGGGGTCCATCTAAACTTGACTGTTGTTGAAGAAAGTTGCTTCTTGCACGGATCTAACTGGATATTTAACCTGAAGATGAAAGCTGACTCGTATGTATGAGTCTCTGATTATACACAGCAGTGATAAAAATTACATAAACCTCTACTTTGGCGGATTTTTAGGGATTAAAAATAAACTAGTTAATCTGGTACCGAGTCATGTTTTTCATTCTCAATAGGATCCTAGCAAGGACTTTACCATTAATTCCGGAAAACTTAGGATAAAAATGAGGCAGGCATCATACTGAAGCTCATTACGATTCTGTGGAATTCAATCTATGATCACTCCGAGAGTTTTCGAGAAATCTAAATTTAGTCTAGATTTGGGAAATTTATGCAGTCTATAGTAAGCCAAACTCACGATCGAAAGATTTTTAATGAATTGGAGCTTACCTTGCTGTTATTATTAGAATATGACCAGGAAGAGGAAGAATCAAGTATATTTTTAAGGTAAAGTGTATGAGAGTTGTTTTGAATCGAGACGTTTTTAGAGGTAAGTAGTGTTTTTTTTTTCTCTTCAAATAGACAATTTTATATAAATCTTTGTGTATTTACATTTCTCTTCTCATCGAGTGTCTAATGATATGTTGTACCTTACTATATTATACTATTGTTGTAGCAATTTTAGTGATAGATTGAATTGTTTACGTTGATTGAATGACATTAGACGAAACCATCAGTGCCATGGTTTTATACAATTTAAAGTAGAATTCAAAACAATAATTATCAGCTTTGAGCATATATACAACTATTGGAAAAATCCTTCAACATTCATAGGTTGTTTTCATGCTAGATAAAATCGATAAATCAGAGTTTCGAGACTTTGGCATAGCGTATTTTCGATATAATGGTATTGGCTTGATTAATATGTGCAACGACTGACGTTGCGTAAGAAGGAGAATCTTTATGCACAATACCATAACGTGTAATGTGCAGGAACAGTGACACAGTAACACTACATGTATTTTAGCATACTTTCTGAAAGTGACTAAACGTTTTGGGAGATGCTAAAAAAATTGCAAGAAAACTGGTCATTCTGATGCCATTCACTTTTTTAGATGATTAATTCATGTTCAATAAAGGAAGAACAAAGTAAACGTACTTGAAATACGGACCATATTACTAACTTTGGCTTTGTTCTGATCTGATATTATTCCTTACCGTGATTCATACAGAACGACTTCAATGGATTTCATTTGAAAAGACTAATAAGTTTTGCCCATTGACTGATATAAAAGCCGCACCTATTATAAACAACGCTTTGTATGAATTCATTGAAAACTTTTACTGGCACAACCTCAAATGTGATTTATGTAACTTGAAAGAATAGTTATCTCAAACTACATCGATATCGCAGACACAATTAGTGTCCAGATCACACACAATCACACGCATATATATATATATATATATATATATATATATATATATATATATATATATATATATATATATATATATATATATATATATAATTGGTAGACACGTCTTTGCATATACATCGGAATAAAGAACAAGTGTTTACAAAGAAAAAATATGTAAAAATCCATTATCATAAAGGCCGAGAACCCACTTTAAAAAGGAGGGGTGGTGGGGCAATAGAAGGGGTCCATCTAAACTTGACTGTTGTTGAAGAAAGTTGCTTCTTGCACGGATCTAACTGGATATTTAACCTGAAGATGAAAGCTGACTCGTATGTATGAGTCTCTGATTATACACAGCAGTGATAAAAATTACATAAACCTCTACTTTGGCGGATTTTTAGGGATTAAAAATAAACTAGTTAATCTGGTACCGAGTCATGTTTTTCATTCTCAATAGGATCCTAGCAAGGACTTTACCATTAATTCCGGAAAACTTAGGATAAAAATGAGGCAGGCATCATACTGAAGCTCATTACGATTCTGTGGAATTCAATCTATGATCACTCCGAGAGTTTTCGAGAAATCTAAATTTAGTCTAGATTTGGGAAATTTATGCAGTCTATAGTAAGCCAAACTCACGATCGAAAGATTTTTAATGAATTGGAGCTTACCTTGCTGTTATTATTAGAATATGACCAGGAAGAGGAAGAATCAAGTATATTTTTAAGGTAAAGTGTATGAGAGTTGTTTTGAATCGAGACGTTTTTAGAGGTAAGTAGTGTTTTTTTTTTCTCTTCAAATAGACAATTTTATATAAATCTTTGTGTATTTACATTTCTCTTCTCATCGAGTGTCTAATGATATGTTGTACCTTACTATATTATACTATTGTTGTAGCAATTTTAGTGATAGATTGAATTGTTTACGTTGATTGAATGACATTAGACGAAACCATCAGTGCCATGGTTTTATACAATTTAAAGTAGAATTCAAAACAATAATTATCAGCTTTGAGCATATATACAACTATTGGAAAAATCCTTCAACATTCATAGGTTGTTTTCATGCTAGATAAAATCGATAAATCAGAGTTTCGAGACTTTGGCATAGCGTATTTTCGATATAATGGTATTGGCTTGAATAATATGTGCAACGACTGACGTTGCGTAAGAAGGAGAATCTTTATGCACAATACCATAACGTGTAATGTGCAGGAACAGTGACACAGTAACACCGAGGAAACTGTTTAATGATTCATTTTGCTATTCTGACACTTGTCCGAAGATATATATTGAATTTCCAGTCCAAATCACGTTGTACGTTCTGTGACAGACTCTGAATTTTTCTTGACAAGGCAGCTCAAAAGCCACAGTACACTTCGTCTTTCAAAAGTTTATCAAATCGTTGATATTTATACATGATTAAAATCAGTTCAGTGAATCACAAGATATACTATTGCTTCGGATTGGATGTAGCAATGGCTGCCTCGTCAAACGCGAACCTTACAACACATCTCCACAATAAAGAAAAAGATATTTCCCCTTCCCCAATGAATAAGAATTACAGTATGTAATTTATCACCAAGATCACGAATAAGTTTCGATTTTGTTTTTCGTCTAGCTTATTTCCAGGTAACCTGCAACTAACAATTTCCAAGAATTAAAATCGGGTCTAAATTTATCTAGTGGGGATTTTGTTTTCAAAAGTCGGTAAATAGCCCCTATATATGATAAATACAGCCGTTCGTTTAGGATTTTGTCGTTCTCAAGTTGTGAAGGTTAATTCAAGGTCATCCGCCACCATTTTTATTAGGGATAGTAAGAGGAAACATTTTTTTTTTTTATTTGACAACAATCGATGTGAACATTGTAATTTAAAGGCTTAATTCTGTCAGGGGAAATTACTGTGTCCGTTGTGAACATTCAAATTGTACACACACGTATTACGGGCAATCCAGTGATTTCCGTTGGAAGCACTGTTTGGATATCATCAATGCCTTGCACACCTCAAATGTGCGGTTTCTCAATGAATGGGCATATGAAATATCCCCACGAAGCAGTCCTGTCTACATGTATTTTAGCATACTTTCTGAAAGTGACTAAACGTTTTGGGAGATACTAAAAAAATTGCAAGAAAACTGGTCATTCTGATGCCATTCACTTTTTTAGATGATTAATTCATGTTCAATAAAGGAAGAATTAAGTAAACGTACTTGAAATTTCAAGTAAGAAGAAAAGAACTTCAGAAAGGAAATTTTAAATTGATGGTAAAAATCAGGTTAAGAAATGAGTGGTTCTATTTTAATAAAATTATTTCAAAACATTTTATTTTAAGTGATATTACATTTTGGTGAATTTTGTAAATTCATTGTTTCCATAAATTTTGATTTTTTGCGAATGAGACTGAATTTATTACAGCCGAAACGATACCCCGTGCCACGTATCGGTGCAGATCGCTATACACATCCTACGATACGTACGATAAAAAAAAAAGAGGCAAACGACTAATGATTATTTATGGTCACTGAGAATTAAATATAACTATTAATAAGTAAGTATCAATTTGTATTGGTGTGTGTATCGAAAAGGCAAAATCATCGATGATTCAGTGAATCATTTCACTCCTGTACTTTTTATTTGCTGTTACAACTTGTTATTCACTGTGATTAGCATCGTTTATACATTTATTCTTTCTTAATTTGTGATACTTGTGCACATTAAACTATATAAGTGAAATAACTAAATTATTATATAAAAAACTATTTTTACTGCAGGGTGGTCATTCAGCCAATCACACCAACATAAACCCAGAGGGTTGCTTGCGTCTTATGCACAAGTTCAAGGTCAACGCAGAGCCATCCTGGGAGCCAAGATAGCATCGGCATAAAGCAGGTGTTCACGCTGGTCAGGTAAGAGATTATTTGTATTTATTATTATCACCCCCCCCCCCAGTATAATATGGGAGTATATATCTTTCTATGTATGTCTCTTTGTCTGAAAACAATTTCGTTTCAGGAGCACGACTCTCAACCAAACTTGATACACATGCCAATCGAGTTGCATTGAGGTGATTTCAGTGACTTAGAATTTTCCGCGTTCAATGTAGAATGAATGGGTACTTTTAGTAGGCATATTTTTACATACGCGGGTAAGCAGGGAATATGTCAGGTCAAGATAACTCTTGTTTTTATGTGCTCGCGGTTGGGCTGAGCGTACTGTACTATGGCATTGTCCATCTCCCCATTCATTTTTTAAGCTTATAAGGGACAAACTTGTAGATGGCTTGCACTTGGAATTAGGAAAACACATATTGATCTTGAACGTTGGAATGCAGGGTCACTATTACGCCAAGAAGAAATGATGTCTGCAAGATAACTTGACCTGTTTGCAAGACCTAACTTATTGGATACCTTGCATTGCTTGTAAGAAAGAAGTCTGTTGTATTTGGGTTCAAAAGGTCAAACGTAAAGGTCACAGTTTCGGTGAGTGAATCATAGAATTAAAAAAAAAAGGTTTCAGTGCAACAATTTTAGTTTTGGACAATGAACCTTTACTAAACTTTCTGGATGACCTGCGTGACATGGGGTAAAAGCATATTAAATATGGGGTGAAAAGTCAAAGATCAGTGACTCAAACAAGAGACACATTTTGCATTTTATGGTTCAGCACTCACAAGTTCAAATGAATGTATTTGTCATGTAATACATTATCTTTTATCAAATGAGAGTAGCAAATGTTGTATTTAGGGAAGAAAGTGAGGGTTTTGTTTTTAACAATAAAGTGGTGTCTTTTCCTCTTCAGAATCTGAAGAATCAAATATACCCTTCAAGTAAAGTGAAATATTGTAATGGCTATGAATGTTAACAAACACAACAAATGTGTTTTTACGAATATCAGTGGAAGGATGTCCCTAAATATGTGACTAAACTGGCTTAATATCATAACCCAAGCATCTTTAAGAAATCGCTGCATCCTGTCCTCGTGATACCATGCCTCTTTTGTGTGCGCCCTGTCCTCTTGGGTGGCTGCCCCGTCTTAAATCGCAAGAGGTTTAATACAATTCATATGGTAACATTCTACATTGAGGGAGTTATTTTGGCATCCTTTACCACAATTTTTCACGTCAGTGTAAATATTATTTTAAATGTACCAGTGGAGTGCAAAAAAATGTTCTCTCTCTTAATGAGCGGGTGCCCTCAGAAGAGAATTTTCTAACCTTAAAACAACTTGCAGACAATAAACACCCTGCCTTGACATTGGTCTGGGTACTACACTGTGTTATTATCTTCTGTGTCTCCTGTGATGGGTACATTTCTGGGTAAGAGGATCATACACAATGGTGGGCCTTAACAGCAATAAATCAGTTAGACAATACTTTCACATTGGTATATTCGTAGTGCCTTCTTTGAGTATGGAGTAGGTTTGATACAAAGTGAAGTGTTATCACCAATACTATTTTCGTTATTTATTGAAAATCTGGAAACGGGAGATATCTGTGTTGAGTTAGACGATTTGTTTTATTTTTCACACTGTTTGCTGACGATTTGTTTTATTTTCAGAAAACATTGAGGGTTTACAAAAGCTCGTGGATAATTTGCACTACTACTGTAATAAATGGAATCTAAATATTAATCTTGATAAAACTTAAGTTATGGTCTTTAGAAAAGGTGATCCATTAAGACAAGACGAAGTATGGAGTATAGCCGGGAGTAATATTGAAATTTCTCTAAAGTTCAACAAACATTGACTGATAAAGCAATAAACGCAATTAATATGCTTATTTGTGATTTGAAAAAATGTTGCTTAAATTATAATGAATTTTTGAAACTTTTTGATATTTATGTTGTTCCAGTTTTAAATTTTGCATTAGAGGTATAGGGTTTTCACCCGGGTGACGCCGTTGAACATGTACAACAAAGTTTTTTAAAATATTGGTTACATGTAAAAATATAAACTTCTGACGTCGGTGTATACGGTGAACTTGGAAGAATCCCACTTAAATACTCAAGGCTGGTTAAGTTAGTTAAATATTAGTTCAGAATTAAAAATTCTTCAAATAATATACTGAGTACTGCATACGGTTGGTTATATATTGAAAATGAATCAAATAATAGTATCTATTGGGTTACATTCCTAAAAGATACTTTAAATAGATTTGGTTTTGGTGAAGTGTGGATGTTTCTTGATTGTGTAAGCTGCTCCAAGTTTATTCCAATTTTCAAACAAAGAGTTACATATGCTTTTCTATCCGACTTGAATAATAAATATCAAAATTCTGACAAACTGTCTCTATATAAACATATCAAAACTGACTTCGGCCTCTAAGATTATTTCAATTCTTGTGTACCATAAACATCGATCGGCTTTGACAAAACTCCGAGAGTCCTCCCATAATCTGAGAATTGAAACTGGGAGATATGGACGCAATACAATCGATAGACGTGAAAGATATTGTATGCTATGTGGACAACCATGATATTGAAGACGAATACAATTCTCTTTTAGTATGTCCTGTGTATACTAACTTGCGTGTAAACTTAATTCAAAGGTACTTCTGGAATAAACTACCCATGCACAAGTACATTGAAGTGTTAACTTCTAGTAATAAGAAAATAATATGTTCATAGATAAATTTGTTTAAGAAGCGTTTAAAATAAGAGATAGATTATTATTTATACAATAATTTATAATAAAGATTGTTTATATTTGTCCATCCTCTCCTTTCCAGCTCTTGGCGATTATCTTTTGAGTTTCTGTTTAAAGTTGTACATATAGCATTTGATAACCACGCAATATTTATAACATGTACTCTATAAACAATTGAATTGAATTGAATTGAATCTCTCGTGTGATACCAGTTATATCGTAAGGTGTGGAACTCAAAGGGTATTGACAGATAAAAGTCAGGCGCTTAAGTGCCCTCGATTTCTCTACCAATACCCTCTTCGATACTAAGGCCTATATATATATTGTATCCCACTCGGGCATCGTCTAGCTAACTCATAGGTCGTAGGTCCTTGACCTTTCTGACTTGACCCAGCAGTATGGTAGCCCATCTACTCAGGGCACACGATTTGTATGATGCCTTTAGAAGTAATTTATCCTTCAAAATAGTTTTGTGAGTATCTTGAAATCTTGAATTTTAATTGAACAATTTTTTTATTATGTTAATATAGATCTTACTAAATTTATCAAATTTGAAGTACGGTTTTGAAAGAGTGATATTTTCTACAATGTTTCTTTTTTCAAATCAATGTAATATTTTTCATTTTGTTTCAGAGTGTCTGCTCAGCCACTCGTCAACATTATTTTAACACCTTAAAATGAAAACTTGTATTGGAAAAAAGTGTGTAGTTGATCTTCTTCCGTTTGAAAAGACTCGTAAAACCCTTGTGGAGGAGAAAATGTCTCGTCATGAAAGAGAGGTAAGATAGAAATATTATTTGGCACATGAATCTAGATAACTACGATCAGATGGGATTGACAGATATAACACCTTTCATGCTTTTCTTTCAAAAAAATCTCTTGGCATAAATAAAATCTTGTTCTTTTCTTACGGCGAAGAGAACGATTATTATGCCTTGCAACTAATATGCAAGAGGCATATAGTGTTACCGTTTTCCTTCCGTCTGTCAATGTGTTACTTCATCACAGCTTCAGCCTTGAAAATTAGTATCCGAACCTCGGTCATTACCGACAAAACATGTTTTTTAGACAGGCAAAAGCTGCCTTTCAAGCGGACCAAATTGACCGACACATAATACTGAGTAAAAGATTATCAGTTTAGCAGAAATGTTTCACTGGCAATGCTCCTTCGAAATTGTTTGGGGTGGCTCACCTAGCAATGATGTGGCTTCCATATCAACCATATGGAAAACTTATTTTGAATTCTCCGAAATGGGTTAGCCATTTGTGATAACATTTTGATAGGTATATTTCTTAAGACATGCGCTATCAAAATTGCTGCTGGTTTGGCTCCCGTAGCAACACTGTTGCTTTCTTAGCAACCAGGCTGAAAATTTATCGAAGACTTATCTAGAGCAGCTTAGCCAAGTTTTAGCTCCACTGGTCATATACCAGAAGAGCTTACCCGATGGCATGTTGTCCTTTCGTTGTCTGTTTGTTAACAAAACTTAGTATCACTACTCATCCTACCTACTGGTAGGACTGCCATGAAACTTTAAGCAAACATTCATACCAAGGTGTTGTTGGTCCTAAATGAAAATGGTGCCCCTTGTAAATCTTGAAAATATTATTGCTACTCCTGCTGAATGGACGGTCATATCAACATCGGGTTTCCACTAATAGACGTCTAATGATGTTTGTTTTGTTTTTTGTTTTTTTGTAAATTGAAAATGGTACCGACGTGACAACTTGCATGGTTGCCATGGCGACTATGTTGAAAATTTGTTATCGCTACCTTTCCTAAACGGATTACAGTTTTGGCATGGTGTTTTTACTAAAAGACTTATTTTAATATCTAGTTGTTCCCAAGTGAAACTGATGCCGATCTGACATCCAATATGGCCAACATCTCGTGAACATCTTGTTATCACTACACGTGAACAAACGGTTGTATTGACATGGAATTTTCACTCAAATACTTCTCATGTATTTGATTCAATATACAAGTTGTGCTGATCAGACCTCCAACTTACATATACTTGGTCTTATATGACAATGGTGTGAACTAGACCTCTTAAATATTTTGTAATCGCTACTTTTTGTGGATGTAGGTTATTGACAAACTTTAAAATGATTATCAAATCTACTGCTTTGCATTGTGTCTTAATGTAATATATGACTACAAAACTTTCCGATCATGTGCTCATACTCTCATGGTGAGATAAGACCTTGTTCTGCGGATGTTGATTGCTCATTACAAACAATGTCTAAAATAGTTGAAAATAACACTTTTGCATTAAAATATTGTTAATTTCATAAAACATTGTGACGTGTCATCGTCATTGGACTTCGTAGCAGAGGCCTGTTTGTTGGGAACTACTATAGTGGAAAAGATGGTGGTGGTGGTGGTGGGGGGGACTGATAGAACATTTGTGTTATATGAACACTTTTCTAGTTCTCCGTCGATACATTGAGAGAGTGATTACTTTGTACAAGCATTTTTAATTACATATAAAATGATCAACCGTTGACAATGCCGAGCAAAAAATGTATTGCTCCTTTTTCACGCTAAAACATTTATAACCGTATCACTGACTACATACAGAATGTTTGTTTCAGATGAATACTGATATATGTACGGCTTATTATGCACAATACATTTTTGATACTTAGGCCATACTATTTATTTGCAAAGCTTTTACATCTTTTGGAATATTTAGTTAGGGCCTCAGGTCGAGGGAGGCTGCGGAACCCTATAGTAATCACGTTGACCTGCTGTCCTTCCATTCGTCAGCAATGTGGTTTGGGCAAGATACCTTTACTTGGAACCGTTGGATCTTAATCAACTTTGGTATTCAGTTTATATTGATGAGATACGAAAAGAGTTCGATTTCCGGCTTTCTCGGTCATTATCATCGAGAGGAGTTTTTGCCCCTGATTGCCTATCCTCTTAATTTTATTCCCGCAGCTTAATTTTCTCAAGGATTGTTGGAACAAATTTAACATGCAACACTAAATGGATGAGAACTTGTATTTGTTAGATTTCCATCATTCCTCGACCTCATTTGTAGGAATTATGCCTCCTGCTTGCCCACTCTACGGACTTTGGTTTGTGCGACATAACCTTCCCAAGATTTGTTGGATTTCAACCAAGATCGGTATGCAGTTTTATACGGATGCCTCGAATTATTTTTATTTCCCGCATTCCATGACAAACATTACAAGAGTTATACCCACTGCCTATCCTTCTGAGTATAGTTTTGCAGCATAATTTGACCAAGGTTTGTTGGGTTTCGACCAAATTTGATATGGGCTTTATATTGATGAAATTTTGAATGACTTCGATTTCTAGCGTTCCATGGCATGATTTACAGGAGTTATGTCCCCTGATTTTATGTCCTGACTTTCGTTTCCACAGCATAATTTTGTCAAGATAGTTGGTTTTTAACCAAATCTGGTATTGGGCTTCATGTTCATGAGACCTTGAAGGAGATTATTAATTTACAGCATTCCTCGTTATCCTTTATAAGAGTTATGATCCCTGATAACCTGTCCTCCTTTGGTTTCTGCATCATAACTTTAATTAGTAACGTTAGATTTCAACCAAATTTATCATGCACCTATTTTTAAGCCAATAGAAAAAATTATTATATGGACATTGTCCATATTCAGCCCTCAAACCTATATGAACGTTGATGAAACCTTGAATGAGTTCGATTTCCAGCCTTCCACAACATCATTTACAGGGGTAATGCCCCCTGTCTGTCCTTCTGACCTTGGCTTCCGGAGCATAAATTTACCCAATTTTGTTGGATTTTAACCGAATTTTGTATGGAACTTATATTGACGAGAGAGTTTGATTGCCAGCATTCTGTAACATCATTTACAGGAGTTATCCCTCCTCCTCTCCCTTGTTGCCTGTCCTCTCAACTTATGTTTCTGCAGCATTACTTTCCAAGGATTTTTCACTTTCATCCAAAATTTGCATGGATATGTATTCTGATGAGACATTAATTAGTTTAATTCCCAGTGTTCCACATTACCATTAGGAGACATATGGCTCATTTTTGATCATCCTCCTTTGGTCCTTGCATCATAAGTTTACTAAGGAATGTTGGATTTCAACCAGATTTATCATTGAACTTTATACTGATGAGAACTTGAATGAGTTGTATTTGAAGCATTCCATTTCATCGTTTAGACAAGTTATGTACCCTAATCGCCCGTTCTTCTAACTTTGGTTTCCAAACACAAGTTCCTTTCTTTAAGGATCAGCGGAGCAATTTGCAGGGAGCGGGGTCGCTTTGAAATGCACCCAAGGCTAAGTTTTCCAACATATGATAATAAATGTTAAAAATGAAAATGATTATCGTAGTTGTCTTTCTGCAATTACAGGGCAAAGAAGAAGCCTTTATGCTTGGGGATTTGGGAGACATCATTAGTAAATACAAGCGCTGGGTTAAAAAACTTCCAAGAGTAGAGCCGTTTTATGGTATGTTATATGCCTCTATTTGTTCTGCTGTCTGAACACATCCCAACAAAAAAGACTGCTGCTTTTCTGCAGGAGTTGGGAATTTTGGATCCTGCATATTAGTAGGCAGATCCTGCTATAGTGGCAACGAAAACAAGGCTGCACAATAGAGTTTTCCGTCCCCGATCTGACTTTATTTAAACTGTATTCATTATCCATTATGAATTAGTATTCTTTGTTTTCAAAATAACACAAGTTTAATTTATTACTAAAGTATGCTTTTCTCGACGTTGCTTTGATAAGAAATCTAGTCCTTTACATCAACTATACTATCATTATACTCGCGAAGGTGACCAACTTCTAGGTACACTGTACAGATAACAACAGAAGCCCATACATTTTTTCATTTGCTTAAGCAAATGCATATTATAGATTTCACAAATTATTTGTACATGTAAAAGATGCAGGCTTTTGTTATTTACTAATGTGAAATTTATACTATACCTTTGCCCACTGCCATTGTTGTTCAGAATGTCAGGGCTCAAAATTACCGGGCGGAAAGGCAAGTAGAATTGCTCTTTTTGCTGAGAAGTTATCTTTTTATTGCATTTGAGAAATTTCTACTAACTATGACACGCTTTGTTAATTACATAATCAGTCATCGCATTGTACGATTTTTACTAGGCAAATTTACTTGAAAAAACAGGACTAATTTACGCAGACTAATATTGATTTTAATTGTTTGATTGCAAAAGATAAAGCGTTGAAACACCCACAGGAAAAGTCAAACATGTGCAAAGCTTTCTGTAGAGTAAATTGCAAGGCATTCCAAATAGGGCAACTTTATTTCTTGTTTGAAAGCAACAGTGTAAACAGGTTCCAGAATAATGAACAAAAGAAATTATTGAGTAACAGGCTTACATGCGAATAAATAAATAAATAAATACATTTTAATAGTTTTGCAAAGATTTTGTGAAAATATTGCCTTTGACAATTCTTCACAGGATATTTGTAAATATTACTTTGATTACCACAGTTTTGTACCGTTCTTAGGAACAGACTGGTTTACCGCATTCCTTTAACAATACATTACAAAATAAATGTGCAGCACTGTAATTTTTACTTTGAAAACATGGGTATAACATTCTGTTGTATATCGTTCAAAAATATATATTTTGACCACGGGAAAGATTATACTGATATTTTTAATCAGTAAATATACATTTATGAGCGCAATTACATTTACAATTCACTTCTGCCCCCAACTCGCTCTTCTTCCCTTTGTATCTGGAGTGAGAAGTCACTTCTCCCATTTTCTTCTACCTTAGTTTGAGACCTGGTATGCAACAACCATTAACTGTAAAAAAACAAACAATTATACTATTGGGATGTGACCTACTATATATTATTATTGACCTATGTCATCTATCTTGTAAGTGGAAGAGCTATTTTTTCAAAACGTAAATATTAATTGTTTTTTCCAGCTGTGAAATGCAATGATGATCATGCTGTGCTGAAAGTCCTGTCAGACTTAGGTGCTAGCTTTGACTGTGCCAGCAAGGTACACTATTAGTATTTTTTAAAATCCTGTAATGGGTCACATCATTTTTTATTTTGCAGAAATGATAAGGTATTTGACCACATATATCGCATTAACACACAATGTTGCGTCCAGCATGCAAAATAATCAGTTTGGACTGAAAAAGATCAAGCCTTGCGTATATGTGACGTAAAGCATCAGACGTGGGACGCAACAATATGGTCACTTGTCAAAATGTGCCATAGTTATGTTCTTCGTACCCCATGCTCATCTGCAAGATTTTGTGAAACAGATTAAAAATAAAAATTGCAAAAATAATTCTTACTTTCATTCGTTTTTCGTGTACAAAAAGGAAAATCGGTTCCGATATTTGTATCGAGTGTTTATCTTGATTTTGACTCAGTGCATTAGTCTGGTTCTCGATCTTTACCTATCCAAACTAAAACTGAGAATTAATGTCGAGGCCAGGAGCTTCACAGATATAAATGACATCTACAGGAATTATAAAAGTAAGTAAAAGTCGCTTTACAGCGCAAGATAAATATTCTGTTTTATGTTCAATGTTGGAACTGTCAGACTTCAAATAGATGCGAGAGCTTTAGAACTTTTCATTATTATTGTTTGGAGAGGTTTTATCAAGTTCAAAAGAAAGCCTCCGGTACAGGATGTTAAAGATCTTTTGAGTAATTTATCAAATTGATATTTTTTCAAACAACTTTAAAATAAATTTAAAAAAACTTTAGTAGAACTCTATATAAGCATTGTATCTTTTGAAAAATCGGACAACAAATGCATGACGACTTTTTAAAAAATGAGTTTAAAGTAGACAGATCAGGTTTATTTTAAAGCATTTAGTACTAAGTTGTCAGTGTATTTGTGTATTTCTCCTGTCGCAAGCAGTCAGTGTTTTATTTAAATAAAATATAAATACTAAATACGTTCAATATAAGCTATGTACATGTTCTGAATGTTCTGTATATACTGTTATGATGTTATTAAACATCCATCAGTCGTATAATCTTGCACAGCCTGAGGTGGCCTTGGTCTCTAAACCGTCTGACACATTCTTGTATGTGTCAAACATCTGTATGACTAAGACTCATCCATATTAGTCTAGTGTCGCTAGTTTATTTTGTATTGTGTGCACAAAATATCCTATTGAAATGTAAAATCCAATTAGAGCAATACCCCATTAATTAAAATCTAGTCTGGAGGTCTGGTTTAGGTTGTTGTATAATACGATCCAGCACACATGTGAAATAATTCAAGTATCCATAGGCTTTGAGAATGTAACAGATAGTGGAAATGTGTTTGTTTTCATCTCCTTGGTCCTCCTTCAGGCATGTCCGTGACAACGTGTGAGGATGCATAACTTACGTTTACCTGATCAAAAGCCAGGTTAGTTTATTGTAGGATGCTGTGTACATTGTCCATTATCAGTTTGTTGTTACCTATTTTGAGGCTTTATTTTTTTACCAGGTTTTGATCAAACTTGCTATGCAAGCTAATATAGTCAAGTATGTGAAAGACATGGATTAAGAGTAACATGGAAGAAAATTAATGAGTTGTTCCGAGATCTAATTGGCTGAACTTGTTACTACTATGGGAGCTGTAGTGGTTAGATTTTAATCGGATTTTGCATGTATAGTTCTGCCATCAAGATCTCACACTAGTCTGAGCATACTCTACATCTGCATGTATGCTTATTAATGAGGTACTCTGGCATCTTTTTTTGCTTATGTGCTTGTGTGGAGAGTAATGTATAGACAAAAATTTCAGTTCGAAATTGAGAAAGTTCTGCAACTTGGGGTGCAATCTTCCCGCATCATCTATGCCAATCCATGCAAGCAGACGTCCTACATTCGCTATGCTGCCAAACATCATGTCTGTCTCATGACCTTCGATAATGAAGATGAATTGCACAAGGTTAAGGAAAACTATCCAGGAGCAAAGTAAGTTCATTAATTTTAAACTTTACCACTAAAACATGTCAGGTTTTGTTTCCTGTAATCGTCACGTGCAATCCTAAGGATGCATTGTGCTGTACAATATGAATCCCATGTGCATAGTTATCTCCACAGATCTATCCTGAAATTAAGTATCCGAGGACTTGAGAACGGAAATTCTGTGCAGTGGAAGAAAAAGACGATTGTCAATTTCAAGACAACGTGGATCAGCTGATTGTGGTTCTTGGTACGATTGATTTACCTTTTTCATGCTTCAGTATTTTTTACTGTCTGCTGACATACATTCAAACCCCGCCCCAACAATATATCCCTGCTCGAAATGTTTCAAACCCGATAAATCCAGTCATGAAGAACTACACTGAGTTTGTATGGAGCATTCCGTTGTGATTGTTTTGCAACCTGTGGACACATTGTAAATGCACTAATATAATTCACACTTTTACTTCGTACTAGGAACTTCTGACATTTTCGTCAATGACATTTCAAGTAGCAATATCAATTTTGAAAATGAACCTGTAGGTCTCAGCAATGAGATTCTTAGTTTAAACACCAGTGCAGTGGATCTGGATGGATGTTTTGACCTTTTCTGGAGTGAAAGCAAATGCGAACAACCAAACCGTTTTATATGTGCTTATTTAAATATAAATAGTGTTCTATCTTATAAAAGACCTACTATCCAGGGGTTTTGTCTATTTGCTATTCCGAGCGCAGACTTAACTGAAAGTTGTTTATATGAATCGATCATTTATTTGCAAATGTTCAATTCAATGTAAGCAACTTTCACCACTGGGGGAGGGGGAGGGGTGCGATAGGACAGCGACGGGTGTAGTCATTGTAGCGTATTTAAGATTATATATATCTGGAAAGAAAAGGTCATAACTGGAACTCAATGAAAGGTCACAACTGGAACTCGATGAAAGGTCATAACTGGAACTCGATGAAAGGTCACAACTGGAACTCGATGAAAGGTCACAACTGGAACTCGATGAAAGGTCACAACTGGAACTCGATGAAAGGTCACAACTGGAACTCGATGAAATCAAGTCAGTTGGTATAAAGTACTGTCTTAAATGTAAAAAAAGGGGTTCATGGTGGGCAGCTAGAGATCACCATCACTGAGTGATATAACTTTTATGAATAACTTTTGCAAAAACTATGGAGAAAGAGACCATACACTAAGACTTAGTTGGTAATTCGTAATTTGAAAAACATGATTTATTATCTGCCAAATAAATCTTCTAAGAATTATTGAAAACTGGCGTGAAGCTCTTTATGAGAATAAACACAATGCTGCTATTCTTATGGATAGATCAAGGGTTTTGATTATTGGCCGCATGACTTGCTGTTGATAATACTAAAAAGTTATGGATTCCGAAATGAGAAACTAAGACTCATAGAAAGCTGCCACAGCAATATAAAGCAATGTGTGAAGCCTGGCTCTAATGTTAGAACTTTTCAGAATATTTACGAAGGAGTACCACCATGCTCTATCGTAGGGCCAGTTTTATTTAATGATTTTATCAATTACATTTTTTATTTTGTTTCATAAGCAATTATATAATTATGCAGATGATAACACGCTTTTACTCATGGGTGGGAATACTGCTAATATAATTAAAATTCTAAAAAAGAACAGTTTATCTTTAACTGAATGGCCTACAAATAACCAGATGAAGGCAGATCCTGATAAATTCCTGCTCTCAGATCTAAAACAAACAATTTAAATATTTCATTTCGTTTAAATGGTAATATATGTGAGACAGAGGTAAAACTTTTAGATATTACCGGATTATCAACTGAAATTCAATATACAAATATCTGAAATGTGCCAAAAAAAGCATCCATGAACTTAACGCGTTGGAGAACAATTTACCAATCTTTTTGATAATATCGAATGTAAACTTATATAAACGGCTAAAATTTGTTGATGTCTTGTACAAAAGCGATGTTACAACTTAAAGACATACAAGAGGGTGTTGCTAGAGAGGCTAACTGGTTAGGTATTGTTTCTTATTTATTTCAAGCAATGATTGTGTAGTTTAATGACTGATACATCCGCGATATTTATCCACGACCTATATACTGTGGAACAGTTCTGTGCGTCGTCTTGGTGCCTGCAAGTCTAATTGCCTATGATGCTAATATGTCACGTTTGATGGCGAAATAGACAATACGTTTGATATAAAACCTCTTTAAGTTCTAAATCCCTTTGGATTAGTTTTTCTAGTTAACATAACCAAGATAATATAGCCTGGTTTCTAATATGTACAAGCAGTGAACCCACAATCAAATAATGGCAATCGATAATGCGGTTTTCTCCAAGTGACTTCACCCAGAACCCGGTCACTGAAACAGGCGAAGTGAAAATGGATCAGAAACATTTTGAGACACTTACGTTTAAGCTCCGATATCTCTTTAACTGTTGATCAAATCGGGATGAAATTTTCAGATTTTGCACAAATCATCTCACACAATCTTTTAAAAGGATTTGACTCTGGTTGCTCAGGTCTACCTGTAAGGTACACACACACACACACACACACACACACACACACACACACACACACACACACACACATATATATATATATATATATATATATATATATATATATATATATATAAATATCTATCTATATATATATATATATATATATATATATATATATATATATATATATATATATATATCTTCAAATAATTACATTCATTTAGGATATTTCTCTGGCGTCACAGGACTACTTTGTTATTTAGGTTAATATACAGTATCAAATGTTTTGCTCATCTGGCCATAAGGTCAAATAATCTTATAATATGGCCCTGTGTCCGTTGTGCATCGTTGGTAGTCCGTCATGCATCATCCGTGGTGAGTCCATCAACAATCTCTCTTGTTATCCCCTTCCAACGAAGCATTTTGCTCGTTCGTTCGTATTTAATTCATTCAATTGTTACGCCCTCAATATCTCGAACCTATTTCACCTACACTTATGAAAGTTGGTATGTGGATGCCTCTAGGTCATTGTGGATTAATTTGCACGTTTGAGTGACTTTTGTATTTTCAGCTGTTACGTTCGTTACACCCTCAATGTCTTGTATCCTATTTCGACTATACTCATGAAAACTGGTATGAAGATACATCTTTATGAAAGTAAGGCGACCATAGGTCAGTGTTACCTAATTCTTCGGTGCTTTAGTAACATGTATTTCAGTTTGTTAGTTAAGCGCTAATAATATTCGACCCAATACCACTCACACATGAAAATTGGCATGTAGATACATCTCGATGAAATTAACTCAATCATGCTATGACTCAGTCAGTGTGACCTAATTTGGACGCTTGAGTGACTTCTGTATTTTCAGCTGTTCGTTCGTTACACTCTCATAATCTTGTATCCTATTTAGACTACATTATTGAAAATTGGCATGTAGATATATTGTGATGAACGTAAATCAACCATGCCAAAAATTTGGTCAGTCTGACCTAATTTTTGCTCTCGTTACTGACTTGTATTTTCAGCATTTTGTTCCTTAGACCCAAACTATATTGGACCAGACTTGACCAAAACATTTAAAAAAAAAAATCCAGATACATCTCGACGAAAGTAACTCAACCATAACAAAACTAGATCAGTATGACATGACTATGACCTAATTTGCACGCTAGGTTGACTTTTGTATTTTAAGCTCTTCGCTTGCTTAACTTCTATATCTTGGACCCTATTTTACTTATACTCATGAAAAAAAAACATTGGTATATTAGATATATCTCGAGATAATAAGTCAACCAGATCAAACGTGGGTGAATTTGACCACATTTTCACTCTTGACTGACTTCTGTATTTTCAGCTGTTCATTCGAAGCACCCTCAATATCTTTGATCCAATTTTACATACACTAATGACTTGTTTAAATGATGCCGACCCACCGTCAAATATGACTGCCCTGTTATGTGGCTTTGCGGTTGATGTCCGACAAGAAAGTAATCTTTTGCCAACGTGGGCGTCATGTTCTATATGTAACACATATACAGTACAGCTCACTTTTTCGTTTCTCCACGCGTCACGGTGGAGCAGAGGAGGAAATGCCTACAAATCACCACCGTGACTCGGCAGACACGTTTTGTGCTTCTCCACCGCGGAGGGGTTTGGTCGACACTATTGATTGACATTTGAATAGCCAATGCATGAAGTTTGTTCGGCTTCTATGTAATATACTTCTAGTTTTAGGAATTTTACGCTTTTACTTTATTCACCGACTTGACGAGAGACACACCTCTGGATTTCCCTTGAATAGCATACATTCATCCAATTCTTACAAAGGAAAAGTAATCCTCGAGATATGGATAGTTAAATTCCAAGTGACAACCACTGCTATTTGAAATAAAGAAAAGAACAGAAAACACTGAATTTACACTGAAATGTGAACCACATGCTTAGTAATGAAAATTGTCATGATTCCAAAATTAATCCCTCGCTGTGATAGTTAATTTGCAATCAAAGATTTTCATATATTTTTTTCCCAGTAAAGGAGACACACCTCGCATCATCAATTATTGTTTGCTCTCTTGCATTTTGTTTTTTTAGTTTGGCATAAATTACACGATGTTTGGGACAGCCAGATCTCAGATATAAAACTCTCTCTCTCTCTCTCTCTCTCTCTCTCTCTCTCTCTCTCTCTCTCTCTCTCTCTCTCATGTCAATAAATCCGGTTTATTTAGTTTACTTATTTATAGGAAATATGTGTAGCTATATAAGCTACTGTACTGTGGATCATTGCCGATATATCAAAATTATAATTTGTTTATGTTTCTTATGCAAAGAAATATGTGAAGTACCTTATGCAAGGTCACACCATATTAGGGGAACCATCTCTAATTGCCGCGGCACCTGAAATTGTCAGCGATTTCAGAAGTGTGGGCGTCGGGGGGTGGGGGGCGGCTAGACTGCCAGTCTGACCCTGCCTTGAATTCATGTTTTTCTGTGCCATACAACCCCATACCAAACGAAACGTATGTCAAATCATGCATACTTTTCCCTTCCGCATCCGTGAAAAAAAAAAAAAAATTCCACTTCAATATCCCGGATTGTTTTATGTACCTTTCTCCAGTTTTAGTGAATATACGCGCAGTCATGTATTTGTCTATCTTCGGCAATTCTGCATACAACTCTCTGTCTGTATCTCTTTGTGCGTGTATTTTTCTCTCTCTGTGTCTCTGTCTGTCTGTCTCTCTTTCAAAGATATTTGAGGATTCGGTAACTTGTATTTTTAGTTCCCCTTTTACTGATAATGAAATCGAGCTTTTGATATTCTATTTTTGTGATGTTGAGACAACGCATACTCAATCCTTTAGCCCCCGACTTTAATCCTTTCCTTCGCTATTTGTTATCTCCTACTCTGTTATTCTCGCGGTTAAATTTACATCTCTTCCCAATCATTGTTAATTTAAAATAATTACATGTACTTTTAAATGTAAATAGGTGTTCTGCAGCGCATTTTCACCGACCGCTCACAACCTACTCTCTCTCTCTCTCTCTCTCTCTCTCTCTCTCTCTCTCTCTCTCTCTCGGTTTATATTTTTATTAAAAAAGATATCTGTGTAAATATATTAATATACATGTAGCTAAGATCTCACCAATACTGTGACTTTAATGTCGATGCGTCTGTTTCAGACAGACATGCTTGTGAAGAAAGCCATCGTTTTACCAATTTGATCACGCATTTAAAAAAAAAAAAAAATTTAAATAGCGCCTGTGTATGAAACTTCCTTATAAAATATACGGCGTTGTTTTAACATTTTTTTTTGGGGGGGGGGGGAGGGGGGGAAATGCATGCGTCAAGAAACGAAAAAATCGCGTGTGCTGTACTGTAATAAACCTCACGATGTTGCTGATGACGTCATAGAACGCAAAGAGGCATAACAACCCAGGCATCAGAATGTATTTGAAAGTCATTTCACTATCCTATTGTGAGGTTTCATAAAATAAAAATCGGTATTTTTGGTAATGTCATAATAGATTCTTTGAATAATAAATAAAAGAATGATAAATTGATCAATTTCCATTTAAGAGAAGCACTCATGTAAGATCCTAAATGTATTTTTATTATATACTATTATACAATTATACAAACATTTTTTCATGGACATGTCTTAGCCACGCATAAAAATGTGTGCAAGAAAGAAAGAAAAAAACCAGTTTAAAATCCCTCAATGCTTGGATCTGCAAAATAAGAAACAAAAAAAATTAATATCTCCCACACCCCAATTTAAGCCAAATCTTCAAAAATATATTAACATTAAAATTTCCATATTTAAGTTTGCCAGGAGATGTCACACTGGTGAAAAGAATATAGCAGCACTGTAATAGCAAAATATTGATATTGAGATATCGTAGCATTTTAACATGTTAGAATTTCATTTTCATACATGCTGTAGAACACCAAAGTACATTGTTTGCAACTTTATTCCAGACTTGTGTTAAGGATTCTCCCCACTCAAAACTTCAAGGTCCAGTGCGAGCTAGGCATGAAGTTTGGCTGCGTCCCGTCCAAAGCACGTCCACTCCTTGAGGCAGCTCGAAACATGGGACTTGATGTCGTGGGTGTCAGGTTAGTAAGAATCCCTTAGTTAAACTTGTAGCTTTCACTTCATCAACAATCCAAGGAAATGTTTTTTTATTTTTTATTTTAAATAAAGCTGATAGTGAGATCATGAGAATTAAGATAATATGTTTATGGTTTAACCGCACATCAGCAAAATCCTGGCTATATAGTGTCGAGAAAGTTTAACTATCTCCCAAAAGGTATACAAAACACACACACACACACACACACACACACACACACACACATATATATATATATATATATATATATATATATATCTATATATATATATATATATATATATATATATATATATATATATATATATATATATACCGCACTCGTCTGAAATGCCCAAGACCTTCTCAACCGAAACATCATTATGCGATGCATCCCAGGGCAAAAGGGTTGCCTGCACAAGTTGTAGCCTCTTTCGACTTTCAGGAGGGCGCATTGGTCGAATTCTACATCCCGAGATGCAGGTTGGTGGGTGAGATTTTAAAGATAAAACCAATTAAAATTATAACAATTACCTCCTTCAAAAAAAAAAAAAAAAGATTATTTTTTTGGAAGGGGGAAAAAGAAAATTATACAGAAAAACATATGGGTACCTCTCCAATATAGATTTTTCCATTACGGTTTTAAAGGGAGCGACTATATTTTTATCACGTGACATTCCGCCATTAGGGTACTGATATAGCTCCGCGCTAAGTACTATATAAGCTGTATTCGTACACATTTACTGCGAATGTAATTTATTTGCACAAGTATTTAAGTTAACATTTCATCTCTGGGAAACAATATTTCATAAATCGGGTACCCTACGATTTGATTGTTACTATATATTTGGCCTCTTCCCATATGACTTAGTATAATTGGCTCGTTTGTTATGCCAAGGCAGTAATCGTGCGGTGATATTTATTTTCCTCAATTATTTATATAAAACTACAAAATTTTGAATTTTTTAAAAAATGTAATCAAATTGTCTTGAAAAGAATTTTTATGAACATTTTCTCCTTCTCATTCACACCAGTTAAAGTAGGTCTTACTTTCTGTACCTTCACTTTGGTTCACGAATCTCGTTCACTAATCCTTTGAAGTTTATGTCAAAGTGTCACATAACTACATACAGAAACGAATATATAAATAAACACACAGATGAATCAATTAAAATAAGTAATAAATTAAACAAAAACTACATTAATAAATTGATTAAAAAAGTTATGTTAATTACACTGCCGAATGTCAAATTTTCAAATAAACTGATGACTGAAGTGATAAAGGCCATTGTACATACAAAAGTTTTAGTTTATTCACAATATTTTTCTGATATTGCATGTATTATTTTAGTGCACAAACAAATAAGTAAATAAATATTTTCAGATTTTCATGACTGAAATTCAGCATGTTTTGACATGCTTGATATAAACGATGCTGATTACTATCTAGCAAAGTGTTTAATAAAACGAAATTAAAAGCAGTAAAAAAAAGAACTACAGATGATCAAAACACTTGTGGCCGCAATATTTTTAAGAGCCTTTCTATCATTTGTATCGAATTCATATAGCAAACTGGTTGACGTAAAGATCTTGTTTTACTTATCATAAATGACATCAGAGAATGTTTTTATTTCTTACCCAGAATTACATGCATGATAAAATCGCAAAATAAAGCCAATATTTCATAGTTTGTTTCTTGAAAATGCTGTATTCTAATTCGTGCATTTTATTCAATTCTATAGAAAAGGAGGAAAGCAATTACAATACCCAAAGTATGTTTTTCCTAGTTTGTAATAATGTATCAATAGGGTAAAAAATGAAACCATCAAGTACTTCTTCTTGGTAATTTTCTGATGACTTGGACGTTGTGTTCTCGTTTTCTGACAGATACTGTGTGAAATGTCAGAATTCTTTTTGGAAGTTGAAATTTGCAAACTTCTTTGAAATAAATTCCTAAGTTTCATTTAAATTAAAATACAGTTGGTTATAGCAACATTTTCTCCCACAATGACTTTGCAGAAATACGGAAAATGAAAATTTTATGAATGTAAATGTCATGATTAAAGTGCCACTTTTGTTTACTTAAATATGATTTAAATGTTTATTCTAATCTTTTAGAGCATAAAATCGATGCTTCCTGCAGAAATAAAGGTTATTAATAATAATCAATGAATACGAAAGTGTATCCTGTGTCACCTTTTTTATTTAGTTTTTCACGGGTCAGGCACATCAGTACCCGTAATCAGTACCTTAATAGCAGACGCGTGTAGTGACACACAGTGGCAAGGGGGAGGTAAATATAGAAAAACTTTCCACTAGAAAGGTAACTGGGAAGAGGGTTTTTGACTAAAAATACTTGAAGATTTTAATTGGATTTCAAAGTTTAAGGAGAATTGATAACACTGTGATTCTGGTTTGGATCCTTGAGTTCTCATCTACCTAGAAAGGAAACTTTAGTACAGTAATTTCCTTTAATCTTGGGACAGAACAGCAAAATATATTTACATTTTTCTTTGTCTCAGAGTAAGGAAAAAAAATTAACTCTGACAACTTTGTCTCAAAACTATTGAAAATGAACACTTACTGACTTCCCTACCCTCCCCATTCCTTATAGGTGCAACACCTAATAAGGAAATATTTCTTCAATCTTTTTCAGAATGTCATACATGCCTTTATTCTTCTTTCTTTGGCTTTTTTCTTCTTTGCTTTTGTGTTTTAAAATAATCCAGATACAAAAGGAAACAAGTAAACAATCGGCAGAAAGTGTCCATCTTACTCTCACCAATGCAGACATCACAAATTCAAAGACTCTAGGAAACACGTTAAAGATTGACACGAGTGTCGGTCTTACTCTCTCCTATGCAGACATCACAGTAACAGAAGTTTCCACTACTGTGCTTGATAAATGGTTACATACATGTGATCATTTCAATGTATAACTCACTTTGTGAATTGAAAACTTTTGTACTTTATTTGTGTCAATCCCGCCTTTGCGGAAGCTCTGCATCGCAACCACTTTGGCGTCCATGTGTACGCATGCCCAGGAAGCAGGGTTGCTGATGTAGGGTGTGAGACAGACTGGGATGGTGAGCAAATGTAATAGCTAGATTAATGCTTAAAATACAAGGGATTTACGTGTTTAATCTATGTTTCAGTTTCCATGTAGGCAGTGGTTGTTTGGAGGCCAGAGCATTTGCAGGAGCAATCCAGCAAGCCCGTCAGGTGTTTGACATTGGGCTGGATCTTGGTTTCCATATGAACCTTCTAGACATTGGAGGGGGATTCCCAGGCCATGTGTCGCCCCTAATCTCATTTGATGAGGTAGGACACATGAGAGAGAGAGAGAGAGAGAGAGAGAGAGAGAGAGAGAGAGAGAGAGAGAGAGAGAGAGAGAGAGAGAGAGAGAGAGAGAGAGAAAGAGAGAGAGAGTTAAGCCAGATAGAAAGAATTTTTTTTCCTACTTGTCTCAGCAGATACCAAGATTAAACTATAGAAATTCCATCGGAAGCTCAGGATTTGTGAGCATGAAAGAGGCTGTGCCATATTACCGGTATGGATGTAACCATAGAAAGACCGAGTTTTTTCTGACAGTTATGCGCATCCCACATGACTTTCTCACATTTGCAAACTGTGTCACACATATTGAGGATCAGAGAACATTGTGTCAATTTTCTTGTTGCATCATTATCAGCATCAGTTGCAGTGTTAAGGGAATATAGGCATAAGTTGTGACAAGACAAGACTTAATATACTTCCATAAACCCAACTGGACTGTCAGAACTCAGACTCGATACATAAGTAGCAAATAGAGAAATACATGAGCATGGTTACAATGATATTCACTTTTGGAAGCAAAACTCATAGCTGTATCAAAAGAGTGACAATCATACATAGGCAATACTTTCATTCATTCACAAAGACACACATACATACATACACAAAACACACTTTACCCCCCCCCCTCCACACACACATAAACACATTTGCTTCTATCGATATATAACTCAGATATATTCAATCTGTAATATAAATAACCCCCATTTGGTCATATAATAATAATAATAATAATAATAATAATAATAATAATAATAATAATAATAAAGACAACAAAAATAACAATAACAGTAATATTGAATATAAGTCATCATCATCGTCATCGTCATAATCATCATCATCATTATCTTAATCAAACATCAGTTGTTTAGATATAGAATATTATTCCTCAGTTCAAAAGCCTTAACTAGAAAAACATCAAAGTTGTGTTGAATTGTTGAAAGTGAAATTGAACTCCTAAAATATGTGACCCATATGATCATCATAAAGAAAGCATCAAAGTATTGTCACACAATTAACTATATTGACATTTCATGTCCTATTGAAAATTGATGGCTGAAAAAATGTATTTATTTGGATGGTTGATTGGTTTATAAGGGCAGTTTTAGCACTTTCTTCTGGCTGTATCATGCCAAGGGAATGGGAGTTAAGTGCATTTCCAAAGGACACACCGAGGCAACAGAAGCAGGGAAGCCTGGACAGGTATCAAAACCATTTGATTACGAGTCCAACACTCTACCAACTGACCTACCGTGGCTCCCGGAAAAAAAAAGATAGAAGTGTATAACTGTTGGCACAAATCTGAACATAAATGATTTGCATAACATTTGCTAATTCTATCGCTTACTTTATCAGCTGTAGGCTATTTGCATAAAATATGCTAATGATATCACTTACTTTATCAGCTGTAGGCTATTTGCATTAAAATATATTAATGATATCACTTACTTTATCAGCTGTAGGCTATTTGCATAAAATATACTAATGATATCACTTACTTTATCAGATGTAGGCTATTTTCAGACTACTCTTTTTACTGCACTAGTAATTAATTAGTTTATCATCCATAGTAGAAATATGTGACGACATAGAACCAAACAGAATTCCTGTGGTAAATAGGATCAACAATTAATACAGCTAAACAGGAAATTAACATTAGACCGCCATGTTTTTCGTGGGAAATTGTAACATTGTAACATTATGCGTCGGTCTTCTCTCTAACTGAAATGATGTAACACGTCATACGTTTCTGTCTATTTGTTCTGTTTAAGCGGGAAATGTGAGTTTGTCGGCACTCTAACCGAGATGCCGTATTTATTTTGTTTTGCTTGATAAATATATGGACATAAAAGTACATCGAAGTGGTTTCATGATGAGAGAGAGAGAGAGAGAGAGAGAGAGAGAGAGAGAGAGAGAGAGAGAGAGAGAGAGAGAGAGAGAGAGGGAGTGAGAGAGAGAGAGAGAGAGAGATATAGACTTACTAACAGGCTACAGATCATACAAAATTAATAATAATAATAATAATAATAATAATAATAATAATAATAATTTTTAATTATGTGCGAGAGATGCGTGACATAGAAAGGTACTCTGGACGCAACGAGAATTTAACATTAGGCCTCCATTTTGAACAGCATGTTGTGTTTTGGTTAAAAATTAGATTTTTTATTTGCATGTGTGTTGAGTCTATTTTGCTTTTTAACAATGTTGGCTGTTTTTGGCTGGAAATGTAATCATAACAATTGGTTCATAGGTTGTTTTGTTTTTTCTTCCTCGCAGGATGAGTCTGGCTGTTTATAACAACGTTAGATGTGTTTATCAATAGCTAAAATATGCATGGTCTTTTTTAAATAACCAGGATTTCTAGTGAGGGAACTATGGGAAATTCTTTTTCTTTAAAAATCAAACCCCGTGCAAAGTACGAAACTGTAGAGCGGCACTAAAACTTGTACAGGTTGGAGGAAAGGGAGATTTATCATTGAACAGACCTGGGTGAGACACTGGGTTCCTCAGAATACTTGGGTTGATTCAGTTAACTCATTAAATTGGAAGACTTTTACATTTGTGAAAATTTTTGTTTAATCAGAGTAAATTTGGACAAGAGTAAAGTATCAAACGGCAGATCTACGCAACTTGCTTTATATATGTACCATGTTTGGCTGAAATACCTTGAATGGTTTGAGTTATGCTCCTGAAACACAAATGTTTACCGACGGATGGAGGGACACAGTGATAGCTATACTCCTCCCCACCACCATATTACAAAACAGCAGCATGAAAATTACATGCTATCTGAATTTCCTTCCAGATTGTAGAAGTTCTGAATGAGGCCCTTGATCTTCATTTTCCATCAGATGAAGGTGTCAGAATCATCGCTGAACCAGGACGCTACATGGTAGCTTCCGCCTTCACATTGGTTGCCAACATTATTGCCAAACGTGTGTTTGCCAAGGACCAACATGGAGAAAGTAAGAATATCCTTTAAAAATCTCCCCATGCGCACAAAGTTCTTGTCTTTTGCTTTATCCAGTCATGTCATAAATACAGCCATACTGGTTAAGGCATTGGACTTGTGACCAGGAGAGTGCGGGTTCGATTCCCAAAATCGGATGAGCACGCATCGGCTACCTTGTTGTGTTCTTGGGCAAGGCAATTCACTGTATTTGCCTCAGCCCGACATAACAATCAAAGTGTTACTATGCCGCAAAACAACCAAACCAAACATGCATGCAGAATTAAATTATCGCAAGCCAAATTTGTATTTATTCGACTAACTGAATATCTCCAAAACTGTACAAGATATCTTATCAACTTTATCATATATCTCACATATTTTATAAGATATCTATTAACACTGTTAATCATATAAAATACATTCCATATTTTATGTCTTACACATCTACTTTATAAGGTATCGTATTCTTTCTAAGATGTCTTATATACAATTTTAATTAAAATATATTATGAAGTTTGTACGATATCTTATATAATTTATAAGAGATCTTATAAAGTTTATGAGATACCTTATAAAATGTATGAGATATCCGAATTAACTCTGTTTTAAAGATATCTTATTGATTTTAATACATATTTTATAAAATATATGAGATATTTCATATATAAATGATATAAGCTATCTAATAAATTTATAAGATATCTCATAAACTTCATAAGGTATCTGATACACTTTAGAACATATTTTATATACTGTCTAATATATCTTTTAAACTTTATAAGATATAACAATTAAATGAATTAAAACTATATAAGATGTATTATAAAGTATATAACATGCCTTATACAGTTTTTGAGATATAAGTGTTGTCAGATATCTTGGAAAATTAATAAGATATATCTTATAAATTTTATAAGATATCTTAATTAAAATTGTATGTAAGATATTTTATAATGTATATAAGATATTTTATAATGATATTTTATAAGGTATATAAGATATTTTATAATGTATAAATTTATATCTTAATACGTTTATGCAAGCCATATTAATATCTATTCCAAACACTAGATATCTCATAACTATGTAAGATATCTTATAATATCTTATATACTTTATAAGGTATCTTATATACAAATTTAATTAAGATATCTTATAAAGTTTATAAGATTTCTTAAATAATTTATAAGTTATCTTAAAAGTTTTATGAGATATCCTATAAAATGTATGTTTATAAAATAAATTAGATATCTTATATATTTTACGGTACATGCTATAATTTATAAGAGTATACAATATCTTATAAAACTTATAAGATATCTTATATAGTTTATTAGATATTTATTTTTGAAATAAATCATTTTTTGGATTGCGATAGGAAATATATATAATCTACCCCAAGAATTGCCACAACTCCTGACAGCCGCAGCAATATTAGAAGCATACAAATCTTGAAGTAACAAACAGGAGTTGATTGACAATATAGCTGTAAAAACAGTGCTTTAAGAAATCTATTTTGATCTCTATTGACAAGCTTTAAGAAGAATTCATAGAATCTTGAATTAAATTTGATTTTTACCTTGAATATTCCTTGAATTTTGTTAGAAGATCTTGAACAAAATCCTTGAATTGTCATCATGAGTTGATTTATAAATCTTATAAAGAAACTTTGAATATTTTGTTATTCTTTCAAAATGAACAACATTTTTCAGAAAGGTTAAAAAAACAAGATTTGAATATGTTTCAGAAGAGTTAAATACTACCAATCCTGTACCATAAATTATTGTTATCTACAAGTATTTGATATGGCAATACATGCATGAAGACTGAAAGAATTGTAAACAGTCAAATAGGAGTATAATCTGTACATAACATTTTTAATTTGAATAATTGTTTTTAGTCTTGAAAATGAATAGCCTGGTTATAAAAAAATCCTGGCAAAGTCCTTAAAATTTGTCACAATTCCTGTATGCTTAGCTTTTAGTGTAGCCATAAGTGAAAGTTTTTCCACTGCACTTCGACAAATTTACTTTGACATAGAAAATACGTCAGGTGTTTTCTATTTGCAGAGATTGCTCATTACTGAGTGAGAATCTTTTAGGCATGCGTTTCAGAGTCTATATGCTCAGTCTGACAGTCGTTTTTGGAGAGTGGTGTGGGGTGATTTTTAAAGATGCAAAAGGTAGTCGACTAGCAACTAGCCAGTAGTAGAGAAGATAAAAATCAACAGTGTTTCAGCGGTAGAAAGTGTAATCCTTGTATTTCATTTATTTATTTTGCACAGTGAAAAAGGCCACGCAACACAAGTTAGGTATTATTTAGAGTGACTGGCTATATAAATGTATACAGGGTGATCTTAAATGATGAGAAAACTTGGGCACATTTAAAAAAAGACTGATCGCGGACAATTAACTCCCTGCCTGTTGTACATCAGGGTTAGATTTAAGTAGCAGGAAGCAAATTTGTGCTACCTACTGTTTAATACAGCAGCAAAATTGCTTACCTAGTGGGAAATGTTTTTATCTAAGAAAGTTAAAAGTTTCTAAAGTTACTTCCATTATATTGCCATCACTCATTCGTGGAGTATATTGTCTGCTATCCTTTATAGAGGAGATGACACTGAATTGCACACACATTCAACAGATGGATATCTTATGGACACTTTTCAAGCATTGCTACTTTTATTGGTACTTCATTATTGTGAAGGCCCTTGCTAGAACATTCCAGGACTTTGGACACAGTCGATCATCTTGCCTCATGTTGATGTAAAAATAGGTAATGTTGACATTTATCCTTGGAAGGAGAAATATGTTGAAAAAGCTTTTTTTCATCAATATAATTCAAATCTTAGATGGCTGGGAGTTCCTTATTTTCATGATTCTTGGTAGAAAAAGGTGAGGAAATGAGAAAAGGTGAAGTTGTACGCTTGAGTTTTAAATATTCGTTTCTCAAACTAACCTTGAGAACTTGTAGTTTATGCCCATATTTATTGTCTTTAGTATACTGAGTGAAATATATTTTGAGCTATCACAGGAACTGATTAGAAGCAGTGGCTTGAATAGCATAGGTAATAGATGACCTGACCAGTGTTAAGACGGTCCTGTGTTTAAGCCATTGTCCAGCTAAACTCCTCATTATACACGGTACTTCAAGAAAGATTGAACATTTTTACACCTGGAACAAAAGAGGGAGGGTGTCTGGATAATTAATGGAGACATAAGGATGTGTTCTGAAAAAGCAGTGGAAAAGACTACAAAGTACTAGTTTGGAGTGTCTGCTGAGATGGCTCAGGAGGTAGAATGTCCGGCTAGCGTAAGAGGTCCCAGGTTCAAGCCCCGATATAGCCGTGCATTTTGTTACCTATTATGAAGCAATTTGATACTCTGTTTGAACCTGTTAATTAATACTAAAGTCGATTAATCAGATCTATACAGATTAAATAAAAATTTATGCGTTAGGGTGCATTGGTATCTAATATTGTCAATTAATTTATTTTTGTTGGTACAATTGTTTTGTGATTTTACATGTCGTTTATTGGCTTAATCAATGAATCTTGGGTCTTGAAATCCATGAAAATTGGTGCACAAGAAATAAAATAAATTTACAGTAAATAAATAAATGGGTAACTAGCCTCGCCAAATCATTTAATGAATAATCACTTAACCAGTGCAATTAATTTCATTGGAAGATGTGTACAAGTTTCCATTTATGAACAATATGATGTTCATCATGTGTTCTTATACAGAAAATTGGCAAACGCTTTCAATGTTTGACTGGCTGAAGCAGGCATTTGTATACATGTTGCAAATAGCAGCAACATGTTTAAATTAACTAATATCCTTGAAAGAGTTCGTGATCTTGCAGGGAAAGAATTTGTGGGCAATAACAGAGTATACATTGGCTGCCTTTTAAATTTAAAATGATTCAAGACACACATCCAGGGATACTAGTCAAAGTTCTGCATGGTTACAAAAATGTATTTTAGAAATGCAATGATTTTGTTCAGATGACCTAGTCATGGAGTGAAATAATTCAGGCTGTTTATTTGAAGTGGCTGGTAAAGAAAGGTAAATTATGTAAGGAGAATTATTGAATGGAAAGCTAATAACTCGAAAAGAAGGGTTGCTGTTCAGAAGTGGCTGATGTAATGGGAAGTTGGACGGTAATTATATCTACTTAAATCAAAGTCAATAAATGGAATAGTTGATTAAGAAAGTATCGTTGATTGAACTTAAATATTATATAAAATTGTTTTTAATATACCTGCATTCAGATGTAACTTGCATTGTCTTTTCGTATTGAACTTGATTCGTGGCAAGTAAATTGTATTGTTATGTTTCTTGAAAACACTTTCTTTGGCATTTATACTGAATATACATGATTTGTTGGTTTCAGATGGAGAGCCTGCGACTCTTTCAAGTGCCTCAGATGAGCCTGCCATAATGTATTACATCAATGAGGGGGTTTATGGATCCTTCAATTGCCGACTATTTGATCACGCTCATGATCATGTTGAAGTACATGTTCCAAGGGTAGGTTCTCTTTACAGCTGAATTGTGTACATGTATGATGTCTATATGTTAATGTTACAATGATATGTAAGTACTGATTTCTATGATATCCGTACAGGGGACAATGTCTTCCTTTCAAATCCCCACTACGGGCTCCAGTATTTAGAATAGTCCCGATGTGGAGGTAAATATGGAGATTCATTTTTGCACTTATTTTTAATCCTTTATACTTGAAACTCATTGCTCTTTTAAAATCATATTGCAGAGCTTCCAAACTATTGCGTTTAAACTTGTTAACCTTACTAAAGCTGAAGCAGCCATTACCTCCGTCTGATACGTGCAAGTAAGTGACGTATGAGTGGAACACATAATTCGTTTGAGCGGAGATGATAGCGTAAGTGACTGTTGATAGGTTATGGAATGAATAGTGATCCTGTGGAGATTTAAGAATTGAATCAATTAATGCTACACCAACAGTCAATATAGTTATCAATAGATACAAAAGAAACCTAAGCTAAACTTAAATGATGAAATTGTTGGGTAGAATTACAAAAATGCTCGGCTTGTTACGGATGTAAATACATTTTCTAACCTTTGTATTATGTAAGTCACAAAGAAAATATAAGTATACCAAATATATAATTTTGGTCAAAATTATTGCCGATAACTCATTGAGAATACATTATAGTTAAATGAGATGGTAAATAAGAGGTACCCACGTTAAATGTAACCTTTTATCTCCTAACATTATCTCTCATCATCTTTTACTTCATATTTTGTACATTTATTTCATCTTAGTTAATCTGTAAATCAAAAGTCAGAAAATACAACAAACATGTTTAATTTTAATTCATGTGCCTTATTAGACAAGAATTATTTCTCACTGTTCTGCTTTGTCTCTTTCTCTCCATTTTCCCTGATATTATCACAGAGCAAAGGTGAAACCAAAGTTGTTGCCGAAATCTGTGTAAATCCTTTTTCAATATTCTTTTAAAGATTAGTGATGATTTGATTACTTTAAACATGCTAGGAATTACATTTACAACAAGCAAAACTCACACAGCTCTTAATAATTCTTCCTGGTTGGACACATCATTTTAAAAATCACTCCAACAATATTTTCTGCGCAGTATCAAGAAAAAACACAATTTCCTCTTTTTAGTTTTCAGCCCACTTCCACACAGTAGAAGTGGACTACTGCACTACCCCCCCCCCCCCGGCGTCGGTGTCTGCACATATGAAAGCATATTCATATCTACAGCCTTTCTAATCTCAACCATTTTCTCAACGTTGGTAATGGGCTACAGCTGGAGTGGGTTTCGTAGCATCTGTCCCTGGGAATGGGTCCAACTTTATACATACAAGTATTTTTTGTACATTCCTGGTAAAGTTTTTGCGTTTTGCTCAGGTGTTTTGCACCTGTGCATATACTTTTATACCTGGTTATACATAGAATCATGAACCTCGGTGACTGGATGAATCTTGAAGAGTACTACACCCTTATCACATAAGTAGGTCACTGTAACCCATATTTGACACTTCAATGACTGATTACATTTTGTGTTTTAAGTGTAGTTCTCAAGTGCTTTTAATACTAGACGCTTGTGTGAATCTCTATTAGTACCACACCCTTGCGACAAAAGATCATTGTGACCTATTTCCCATTTTACTGGCTTCGGTTTTGAGTTTGTGTTTAGCTCCTGACCATATAGGCCTTATGCACACTATATAATACTGTTATATCTGGAATCATGAAACTTAGTGAGAGGATAAACATTGACGTATACAACACCTCCATCACAAAATTTGGTCACTTTGACCCTTATTTCGCACATCACTGACTTTGATTAAATTTCCTGTTTTAACTGTTGATGTTAGAATCATTTAAGTAGATGATTGCATACATCTCTATTAGTACTACACCTGTACAAGAAAAGATCACCGTGATCTGCAGTTCGTATTTGACTGTCTTAGGTTAAGTTTTGTGTTTAGCTCATGACCGAATATAGGTTTTTTTCTCCATACTATGTGCACACTATCCTATCTAAAATAATGAAACTTGGTAAAGGGATGTCTCTTGATGAGCACTACTCACTCCCTGCAGAAGGAGATCATTATGACCCATATTTTATGCTCCACTGATTTGGGTTGCATTTGGTTTTATATCCATTTATTAAGCTCTGTTCATGCTAGACTCATCAATTGATGATGATGATGATGATGATGATGATGATGATGATGATGATGATGATGATATGCATTCTTTAAATTCCGCACTCTTACAACAAAAAGAAGCTTATCGGGACCTATATATAATCTTTTATTGGTTTTGGTTAGATCTTTGCAGTTAGGTCATGAGCACATGAGTTTGGACAATGCTGTATGCATATTATCCTACCTAGAAATCATTAAATTTGGTGAGTGGATTCATCTATATTTCATGCTTCAATGTCCAGTGACTTTGTTGAAATTTTCTTTTAAATTAAGTTATTGGGTGCTGTATATATTCGAATCATGAAGCTTGATAATTGTATGGATTTTTCCATTATATATATATATATATATATATATATATATATATATATATATATATATATATATATATATATACAGAATATTATCATACAGGTTAGATATATATTTATATAAAGAATATTATCGTACAGGTTAGATATATATTTATATAAAGAATATTATCATACAGGTTAGAAAATTTTCAATTCGTACTCTACTGAGAATTCGAACCTGGGTTACGTCACCCATCGCCTTGCCTGCACGCACCAACCTTCACATCCCCTCGACCAAGCAAACATCCTCCAAAAATGATTATACAAAGTCGCTAATATAGGCATTCGTGCGTAGCAGATACACCCGCTTATCGACCCATTAATTCTGATTTAAGTACACAGTCACTCCGGATTCCTACGACAGAAATCAAAGTATATAGAGGTTATTATAGTTCATTATAAATATACACCATACAGAGCTGAAAGTGCTATCCCTGGATCGTACAGGAGGATGCGTGATCAAAATGAAGTGAATTTTTAAATATGGAGAAAGAATACTATCATACAGGTTAGAGAATTTTGAATTCGTACTCTACTGAGATTCGAATCCGGATCCGTAGGTTACGGCACTCATAGCCTTGCCAGCACACACCAACCCCCATATCCCTCGATCAAGTATACATTCCCAAAAAAGGATGCAACAAAGTCGCTGATATAGGCATTCGTGCGTAACAAACACACCCACGTATCGACCCAGTAATTAATTCTCATCTAAGCACACAGTCATTCCGGATTCCTGTGACATATATCAAGGTATATAGAGGTTTTTATAGAGAGTTAGAAATATACACCCAGCAGAGCGATAAGCGGTTGTGTCTTCTACACACTAATGCACGATTTCACATTTGAGATTTTGCAAGTAAACTCTTTCAATGTATTCGGACAAAGCATTGTTTATAATAGCATTAGCTTTTATATCATTCAGTGTGCAATAATTATTAGTCTTTCAAAAGAAGTCCATTGAAATCTTTCTGTGTAAATAAACGTATATTTGTAACGTGCTGTATAGATTATACCTTGATTTATGTCGTAGGAATCCCGGAGTGACTGTGTACTTAGATGAGAATTAATTACTATATGTTGTTGTTGTTGTTGTGGGTTGTTGTGGGTTTAACGCCATTTTTCAGCACATGAAAGGCTATACATGGCGGCCAGTATATTTGGTGGAGGAAGAACCCGGGAAGAACCACCGACCCACGGGAAGCTAGTGGCAAGCTTTCTCACATACCCACCGAGCCCGAGACTCGAACCCACGCAGTCAGAGGTGAGATGTGTGAGTGATCTGTAAATGCGAACGCCTTAGACCACTCGGCCACCCGGGGCCCCTATTCTGGTTATCACATGTTGTGACCGTTATTTTCACTTGAAATGAGAATTCCACAAATACACTTCTTCAGTAATGGATATTCTGGATATTCATCTCCGTCTAGAATGACATCACACATAACATCAAAGGAGTTAATGAAGTCAGTCATTTTGGACGATTTAACTTTTCACTCATTTTAGCGAGTTCGGGAATTCGGTGGGAGTAAATTGCACCGGAGCAGTGGATTTTTAATTTATACTTATTGTTCTAAAACAAAGCAACACAATATTTACAGTTGAAGACTTGCTCCATATTTGACCTTTAAGAATGGTTAGTCAGCTTGCGAGGAGGTTATCGTCGAATTATGGAACCATTTTCAAATCTGCCGCTATGAATTGTCGTATTCTGTAATATTTTTTTCCAAAGTGTTTGGGCAGCAATGTGCAGCATGTTGTGATTGACTCGATTGTAAAATGGCGGACTTGTCTTCGCTATCTTTCTTTACATTGCAATTAATATTAGAAATGACATATGAATTTATTTGCAGAAATTTACTCTTCAATTTTTCCAGCAATGGTATTGATGAATATTTTGAAGAAAGTTTGAAAAGTGGCTATAATACAGGCATCCAAGCTATAGTAGTCTATGCCTTATCCTAGTGCCCAAAATAGTTGGCTTGTTGTTACCAATGCAGGTTACATGTTAAATTATGAAGAAACCTTTCAGTAAAGATTTTTTCAAAGTATTTAGGTATATCTATACAGGGAATCTTTAAAACGCCCAACAAAGCTTTTCTGCTCAGATATGACTTCTTTATTTCAAAATTTTGTATATCAAAACTCATGACATTTTGAAAACCTTGTTTAAAACACTTTTTGTTTTGACCATATAATAGTATTCACATTCTTTTGTGAATCATCAATACTTGAACGAAGCTAGGAAAAAATATATTATCAAATTGCCACAGGTGAAGAATTCAATGAGATTTGATTGTTCGCTTTATCCTAGGGTTTGAATGATTATTGATGTAGTGCCTAAAGGCAGAATTCTAAAATTATACAATTTGTGGTTTGCTTCAATCCATGCATTTAAGGTATATGATGATACCCTTGATATATCAGTGTAAGGAAAGACCTCATATATTTTTGGACTATCTCGCAGTCTCACTCCCCAACTTCCGATTGTGCAAATGGTTTCAATGCGCGTTAACTCCGACATACTAAAATACACGTGTTTTCGTCCCTGAATCTTTTTCAAAAAAACACAGGCATAAACATCATCATTATAATCAAAGAATACCAGCAATGTTCGAAATCACATCACGCCACCCTCGCATACTTGATATAAAACACTCAAAAGTCTGTGATATATGTTGAATGAACATAATACACTTTACTACGATAGACATTACATTAGTCCCTTAAACCATGTGCTTTTTAACTATAGTGTGCGTGTATGTGTCAGCACATATCAAAGATTTAAGTCCCTTAAACCATGTGCTTTTTAAGTATATTGTGCGTGTATGTGTCAGCACATGTCAAAGATTTAAGTCGCTTAAACCATGTACTTTTTAACTATATTGTGCGTGTATGTGTCAGCACATATCAAAGATTTAAGTCCCTTAAACCATGTGCTTTTAAGTATATTGTGCGTGTATGTGTCAGCACATATCAAAGGTTTAAGTCCCTTAAACCATGTGCTTTTTAACTATATTGTGCGTGTATGTGTCAGCACATATCAAAGATTTAGACCAAGATATGGCCCTAAATAAAATAGAACAAAGATGCCAGCCACATCAACTAACTTTTATTATCATTCTTCAAGACTTGTTTGAGAACCTGATGAAATACAACTTTACCGTCAGACTTGACGGGAAATGCCCGTCAATGCAGTGTAATGCATTTTCAAGGTAGTAAGTCTGCTTGTTGTTATTAATTCACTAATTTTGAAAAGTATTAAAGGGGAATAAATTAATATTGGGTGATATTCTGTAGTATAGTGTTCTGAAAGAACAAATAATTTTCATAACTAAATAGTTTAAGAGAAAATATGTAGCATGGGAGGATAACACTAAAACCTGAAGCAGCAGAATATCCGGAATCGAAAATGACACACTTTCCGGTACATATACTAATTAAGTTCTATCAATTTTTTCCTTTTTACCTCACCTGGACATAGGTCGAACAAGCTAACGGTACATCGCTTCTTCCGTCATCTGGCATGTGTCGTCCCTCCGTTAACACTTGTTTGTGAACACTCTACAGGCTTTATTTCTGATAAGATTTCGATCACACTTGTTATGTAAGTTTATATTTTCAAGATCTCGGATGAGTTCGATTATGAGCGACATCTATGCATAATAATGAGATGATCTAACTTTTAGATCTAGCGATTGATTGAGCTTCTGAACACTCTAGAGACCATATTTCTGAACAGACTTTGATCACACTTGCAATGTAATCTTGTAACTTCAAGGTCTCAGATGAGTTCGATTTCGAGGGATATCCACACATATTAATGAGGTGA
The DNA here is from genome assembly GCA_029931535.1 of Margaritifera margaritifera. Classification (NCBI taxonomy): domain Eukaryota; kingdom Metazoa; phylum Mollusca; class Bivalvia; order Unionida; family Margaritiferidae; genus Margaritifera; species Margaritifera margaritifera. The sequence continues at coordinate 364,958 of JAQPZY010001419.1, read as the reverse complement.
TCTTACATTTGATTGGTTGAGCTTGCGAATACTCTTGAAGCCATATTTCTGAATACATTTTAAACAGACTTGTTGTGTAAGATTGCATCATCAAGATCTTGGATTATTTCGACTGTAAGCAACAGCCATTGCAGCTGATTCTTTGAGTTTGTTACCACTCAAGAGGCTTTGTTTCCAATAATATGTGTTATCAGATTTGGTACGTAAGCTTATATAATCAAGATCTCGTATGAGTTTAATTATTGTTTATAGCAGTTATGGAATGTTAAGTGATTCAATAGTAGTAATTTCATGCATGTCAGCTTTTGTTGTCTTGATTCTGCAATGCGTATTACATTTAAAAAAAATATAAAGTCACTATGGTTAAATAATCTATATGTGTGTCGCATTATCTACAATGAAACCCCGCAGCAATACCTTAAGATAATCATTTGAGTACATAATACGGTCAGTACTACAAAATAAGGTGCCAAACTTGATCAGTTCATGAGAGATAAACACGGAGCTTTTAGCTCAGCCGAATAAGATATCACCCCCAAATGGCGGATTTAAAACTGTGATATTGAAACATGGCACAGTGCATGCAATTATTTGCCAGTTATAATTTGAAGAAAGCATGGGACAAGGGAAATAACCTTTGATAAAGACTATTTAGAACCACAGGTTTTGGGTTGGATCTTTTCCCTATCAGAATAAAAAAATTAAAACGTAAAAAAAATTAATAGTAGAAGACAAGATGCAAAAATTTATAAAGAACAAGTTTTTCAAAAGTAACAAAATAGTTCATGTTAGGGACTATAATGAATGATTTGTAATATAAACTTAGAAAACAATATAAAACAAGAATATAACAAGTAACACTTGAAGATGGTAATAATTTGATGTAAACTACTAGTTATTACAATCTGTTGGATAACGTTTTTTGTTTTTTTTTTGTAAGGAAAAAAAGAGTTGGCAATTGCTAGTATTAAAGTGACTGAAATATTTGTCGTTGATATGTTATCACGTGTATTTTCCATCATTTTAAGGCATTTCATATATAATGTGCCATTACTCCAAACTTTTTACAAGTACATTTTGTAGTTTTAGCATTTAATGAAAAATATAATAATTCAGTATGACTTCCGCCTGAAACACATCACAATGTAATTACTAAGAGCAAAAAACACATGACATTAAAACTAACCTAATACATTCGGTAGTCAATCTAGGCTGATAAAATTGTGAGAATTGCACCAACAACCTTCTGGTCACGAGTCCAACGCCAATCAACCATCTCATCTTGCTTTGTGGAGAGAGAGGATCTCAATAGGTATCTCTCTCTCTCTCTGTGTGTGTGTGTGTGTGTGTGTGTGTGTGTGTGTGTGTGTTAAGCTCAGACCTATGAATCCATTCAGACCGCAGTGAATAATTACCCGCTCTTGGAAAGAACAAAAAATGACAAGAACATTAATAGACAATGCAGAAGCCATGTGCTTCAACATTTCCTTTCCTCTCAATATGTGTGTGAATTAGCATCAATAAGCTGTCATATTTTATCCAGCCAGGCTAGCAATATCAGGTCTACCTGTGCCTCTTTTTTGTCACAACTTTGTATATATTATTTGAATATTTCATGATCCCTTACATTTCACAGGTAAGGGCTATGAAAATTTCGGGATATATATATATATATATATATATATATATATATATATATATATATATATATATATATATATATATATATATATATATATATATATATATATATATTATCTATAGTAGAACGGACAGTTTGAAAATATAACGTCTATTTCGTAACAGCAAACTATTTATTATGTCTTATCTCAATCTCCAAATTGTGCACATAAATTCTCATTAATATCCCGCTCTACAAAGTCTGAGCCATATAGTGATCATGTTCGTGTGAAAGTCTGTCCACAGTCTGGTTTCCACAATATAAGTTTACTACGAATAATTGGATTCAAACCAAATTTTGTATGGAACTTTATACTGGCGAGACCTTGGACAGAGACAATTTTCAGCATTATATGCCATTTTGTAGAGAAATTACGGCGCCTAATATCCTGTCTCCGTGACTTCGGTGTCTGCAACAAAGAATCGCTGGATTTGGACCAAATTTTTAAAGCAGGTTTTTATTGATAAGACCTTCAAGGACTTATAGTTTCAGGATTCCACGTAATCATTTAGAAGTGTTACTATCGCCGAATGACCATCGCCCTAACATTGGTTGTAGCAGCATATAATTTTACCAAGAACTGTTTGATTTCAGTCAGATTTGGCATGAGGTTTTATATTGATAAGAATTGAATGAGTTCGATTTGCAGCGACACGTGTCACCGTTTACAGAATTTACCGATCCTAATTGCCAATTGTCTTAATTTTATTTTCCACAGTATAACAGTAATAAATATTGTTTGATTTCCGCTGAATATAGAATGCCTCTTTATTTTGATGAGACCTTGAATGAGTTCACTTTTAGTGTTCCATCATTTACCCGAGTTGTTGACCCTGACTGCCCATCAACGGCCATTCTTTTACGAAGGCTTTTTGGCTTTTAGTGTTGGGTATTCGATATAATTTCATGATTGTTCATTTAAAAAAAATTTACCAATCCATTACCAATTTATAACTACTAATTTGTCCCAATAAAGTCTTGTCAAAACACTGGCTTTTTAAAAATGTACGTAGTTTCAAGCCTGAAACTGTTGAAATGTTGCAGAACTGAATTTCACCATAATCGATCAGATATTGTAATTCGGTGACACTTTTCTGCAAGTGACCGATGCTCATGTGTCAATTAAACAGAGTAGCATTAGTTGGATTGTAACCAAAAACTTGGCATGCAGCTTTATATTGGTGGGACCCTTGGATGAGTTTCAGTTCGAGCATTCCATGTCTTCATTTAAGGGAGTATTGGTATGGCCCCTTATTGCCTATTTTAATGTTGATTTCTTCAGCATAACTTTATTAGGGAATTTAACATTCAACTTTTTATTCAAGATAAGCTGAATAAGTTGGATTTCCAGTGCTGACTGATTACCCATCCTCCTAGTTTTTTTCTTCTTTCTGTAGCATAACTTTACCAAGGATTGTTCGATTTAAATTGGTATGCGCTCATATTATTATAACGTTGAATGAGTTCCATTTACATCTTTAAACATCCTGATACAGAGGAGTTATGGCTTCTGATTTCCTGCTTCCCTAGACTGGTTTCCTCAGCATAATTTCACATTTGAATGTTCGTTTGTCAATGCAATTTGATGTGCGGCTATATTTTGATGAGATCTTGGAGGAGTTTTATTTTCGTTCATCTACTTCCAACGGCATTAATTTGAAGAATATAGTTTGGTTTATCATCCATGTAATAAGAGTAATCATTGAATTTCAAGCAAACACCTTGTGCATCTTTTTATTATTGAACTCGTGCATGTATTTGCCAGTATTTTACATAATTTCTGTTACAGAGGTCTGGTGCATTATTTGTATATATACATCCCTTTTGAATTTTAGAAGCTCCTCTGATTAAGACCCTCAAGAGCAAGTTGTCGTATGTTTTGTCCTATGCAATGCACCCATCACTAATAGCTCAAATTTTTCAAAGCGTGTCTACATTGCTATTCACAAGTATGGTCCAGTAAAGTCAAATTTTAAAGGACTATTTATTCATGCCCTACTTAACAAAGTTGACTGAGCCCTGTCATAATCACGTTCATCGCTCCATCAACAGTTTTGGTTTCTGCATAATAACTTTACTGACAATTGTTGAATTTTAATCCAAATTTGGTGAGCAACTTTGATAATGATGAGGATCTAATTAGTATTATTTTTAACCTTCTAAGTAATCGCTGGTCTGTCCTGAACTTTTCCGCAGCTCAATGTCACCAGCGATTGTTAGTTTTTGACAAAATTTGGTATGCAACTTTACACTGATTAGAGGTCAAGAGATATGACTTGCCAGCACTCCGTGTCATCACTGACAGGAGTCTCGCCACCTGATTGCCCTACCTTCTAACTTTGGTTTCCACAACATAAATTTGCCAGAACTAACTCAACTTGAATACAGTTTTGTCTATTTCTTTATATTGATGAGTCCTTGTAAGAGGTTGATTTCGAGCATTTCATGACATCACTTACAGGAGTTTTTGCCCCAGATTATCTGTCCTCTTAACTTTGGTATCCACGATATAATTGTATGCAGATTTGTTGGATTTCAACCAACTCTGATATACTTCTTAATATTCATGAAACCTTGAATGAGTTAGATTTCCAGCATTCATAAACATCATTTGCAGTATTTATATTCCCTGATTGCCGAATTACTTTACTTTGGATTTCATCAAATTTTTAATGCAGCTTTATATTGAACAGTTCTTGAGAGATTCTGGTTTCAAGTATCGTGACATCATTCCATCAGTTATAGTCCCTGATTTCTTACACTCATGACGTTGGTTCCGCAGCTTTACTTTACCAAAAATGTGTTGGATTTCAACCAAATTTAATGTGCGGCTGAATATTGATGATACTTTGATTAAGTGTTATTTCCAGCGTTTCATTATCTCATGTACAGAAGTTATGCCGCCAACTATTCTTCTTCCTGACTTACATTATTCTATCAGGAATTGTTAGATTTCACCTAAATGGTCTTCTGGTGTTCAGACATACTTGGTATACAGCTTTATTTTGATTTGTCTTTAAAAGCATTTATTGTTCAGCAATACACATTTCCATTTAGAACAGATATGTCTTCTGATTGCTCACCCTCTCGACATTTGTTTCCTGCAGGATTACATTTGTAAAGACTGTTTGATTTCGACCTAATTTTTTGTATGCACCTTTATATTCATAAGACCTTGAATAAGCTTAGTTTCCAGCATTCCACATTATGATTAGAAGGCCAATGGCTCCTGACTTCCCGTCCTTCTATGTTTGGTCTCCAAAATATATATTTTCGAATGACTGTTGTATTTCAATCAAATATATCGTGTACCTTTGCATTGACAAGGCATTGGATAAGTTCGATTTCCCAGCATGCCATGTCATGATTTGTAGGGGTTATTTTCCCTGCATATGCACCTTCTCCTTACTTTGATTTACAACGCAACGTTAATATCTATTTATATTTGTAATAATGTAATTACATACTGTGTTTTAACTTGTAATTAGCTATATACTGTTCCTCTAGTGTAGTTTTCACTGAATTTACATCAGCTTTTGAAGCATTATTTAGTTAAAAATTCTTACAAACATAGGACAGTATGATACTTCCTTCTTTGTACTTCTTTCCATTAGTCCCTTTTGACGTGTGCATCAGTACCCTGGATACTTTGATTAAAAAGATTTATTTTGGAGAATATTGCAATGTCTTTTACTGTGTTGTATCTGATGTATGCACATTTAAAGCACTGTCGGCAATAAAATAGGGCCCTAACGTGTGATAAAGTAATAGAGCAGTTAAGGTAAATGCTTTAGGTTAGTTTGTAAAATCAAGTGTAACCAAAACAATGTTGCAATCATGATTTTTATTCTCATGTTAATATAATCATTTATAGATTCTAAAAATGATCATGGAAATGCGGCAAACATTGAAGTTTACAAAACTGATTGAAAAAATAAACAAACAGACCAAAGGAAGTAATCACACACAATGTGTATTAAAAGTAAGAACTTGCTAAGAAATGTACTTCTGTTGTCTACAGGAACCAGAGATGGAGCCTAAATATGAGTGCAGTTTGTGGGGTCCAACCTGTAATAACGTGGATTGCATCGAGGAGAAGACTCGTCTTCCAGAGCTGAATATCGGAGACTGGCTGTATTTCCCAGACATGGGAGCGTACACCACGGTTGCCGCTTCAAACTTCAATGGGATGCCACGGCCAATCCACTACTACTTCTGTCTTGCAGAGGTTTGGTGAGGAGAATTGTGATTATGTTGGTTTATCAGCTGGATGTAAATGCATCTTAATTGACAAATGAGATGTTGTCAAGGCACCATGGTTCACTACTATAACACGGTTCAGGGGAGCCTTAACAGTGTACCATGTTGCAGATGAGACCACCTTACACTTGAGTACTTCTCTACGTAGTAATATGTATGTTTAACACAGCATTATATTATGATAGTGTACATTTTACAAAAATCAAAATCATTATGTGTTATAAGAATGTATTAAACAAAATTATGTGAAATAAAGTAAGCAGCAGTAAGCAGCAGTTGCAAACAAAAAGTAACCCATTATAATTGGATCCATGACTGTATATGTGTTTTATATGAGACTGTGTTATACTGAGGTAGCTTATAGTAAGGGATAGCAGTGATAGCTTAAATAATTTAATTATAGTAGGTTATTAAAAGGGAAAAGTTTACGAGATGGGCATATCATGCGCAATTTCCCATTACTCTTGTTGCGTCATATATACTGTAACTAAAATTTGAAACAATGAAGGGGTTGGGAATGATTCTATTAAACAAAAAGGAAACCGACATTAAACCATGCAACAATGTTGTAAGAAATTTGTTGTTTAATGAGATAAACTAAAAACGTACTGCCTATTTCAGCATAATATCTGTTTTTTGTATTTATGTTTCTATACAAGTTTAAAGAGGACATTGTTCACTGTATCTATGTATAAATTATCATTTTTATCTTGACAAAACAAATAAAATATCATTAAAGCCAGCATATTAATATTGGATCTTTAATAATGTGATTATATTGTAATTGTCCACTAGATATATTTATCAGACAATACATACAAATAGATACAATAGGAAACATTATAATGTCAAAGAGGACTGTAGAAAAAGAATATTAGAATACATTATATCTGATAATTTGAAATGAATGAAGCAATAAATTAATGTGAAATTAATAAATAAACCACAATGTGTTAAATAATTGATTGCTAAGTGAAAATTCTGAAACAATTTTTCTACAGGAATAAAAATAGAAAAAAAATTGCTTTCCAGTTTGGCCTTTCTGCGTAAGAGTAAATTATCTAAAAGAAAGCACAACCAAAGGTGAGGACCTAATCTGTTACCTCTTGAACTAAATCTTGAAAGAATATTTCGCAATGAAAATAAAAAAATTTTTTTAGAAATTTTCTAAATTATGAGATATGAAAATAATGTCTTATTTGACCTTTCCATACACTCAGCACATCTATACATATACATTCGAAAATGCAATTTTAATAAAGTATTTACAGTTACACGATTCAATCTCTGCATGAAGAGGTCTTTAGTCTAAGTTTTACATATTATATTCACTATCAAGTTTACATACAATGTTATGGTTTAAAGAACTTTTAATATTAATAAAAATCCAAAAAAATGGTAACTTCTCTTTCCAAATTACTAGGATTGCTTTCGATAATTATAACTTTCAATGATTGCACAAAATATTTCCTCGATCAATCAATCCATTTTCTTTTATTCTTTTTTGGGGTTGGGGGTTGGAGGATGAATGAATGCAGGCTGATCGTAATTATATAAAGCAACAAACTTTAAACGTCATCAATTTGTCCGCTGTCTACAAAGCTTTCCACGCTCGACATGGGAACCTTTTAACTCCGTTCTGTACTCATCGATGTGCCACCTGTAGTTCAGTAGCAATGTTCTAACGTTAAAATCTTCCACAAGAGTGTGTTGACACATAATGTTGATCATTAGGTAAACAAAATGAGTAAGCATTGCGGACAGTTTTGATCACAAATTTGAAGTGACATATCGCGTCTAATGGTTGCGCGAGCTGTTTTGGAATTATACCTAGGTACGGTTTTGTAAAGAAATCAAGATGTTCTCGATGGAAATTTAAGAATCATTCTTCTAATTGGTCACATACGATCAGTATAAATAAAATATAAGCAGCCAGAGTGCTGAATGGAAGACAAAATCAAGGATTTTTGTTTTTGTTTTTGCAGCAAACAATTAAATTAAGGAATATAGGCTCCGTGGCGCAGTCAGAAAGTCATTTGGGCGTTAAATACAGGATATAAAGGCACAGATAGAGAGGTAAAAGGGCGGTAAATGATGGACAAAAAGAACATTCCGCAATACTTGGCAAAATTATTATTTGTGATAAAAATAATTGTATTATTGCTAATCACATAATTTTTCACAAGTATAAATTACTTTTGCAAATATAGAAATTACAACTTGAGTTATGAAACTTTGAGTCATGTTTATTGCAACAAAATGTATTATATATGTGATGCCAATCAACAAATTGCAAAAAAGTTATTATTGAATTTACTTTATTGTCAACCAAAAATGAATGATGTCAGACTGTAATAATTTCCTGAAGTAATTTTTGCAGGCATGATGTTTACCCAAAACAAGAGAGAAAGAAACAAGCCTGGATCAAGCAAATGCCACGACATCTGAAGTCGGGCCACACCATTCAGGAGGCCTCCGCCACCCACGACTTCGATAATTTACTTAACACCTCCACCACACAGTAGATGTCTTCTTGCGTGGAACGGTATTTGACGCCGTCAAATACTAAAAATTATCTTCTTTGTCTTTGTAGAATTTTTTGCTTGACTTAAATGCTTTCCCCCGTATTGTTCCAGTAAGAAAATACATCATCGAAGTAGTCAGAGAAGTGTCAATTGAATCAGAAATCATGATATACATACAGACATATATATATATATATATATATATATATATATATATATATATATATATATATATATATATATATATATATATATAGATATAGAGATAAAATTCACATAGACATTTAAAAGAAACAAACTGAAGTATGTTTTAATAGTGACAATACCTGAAATTGTTAAGGCTATTTATGGATAAAAACAACAGAAATGTATCTCAAAAGTGTGCAAGTATATTGGTACAAAAATGACCGAAATGTACCTTAGAAGTGTGCAAGTATATTGGTACAAAAAATGACAGAAATGTACCTCAAAAGTGTGCAAGTATATTGGTACAAAAATGACAGAAATGTACCTCAAAAGTGTGCAAGTATATTGGTACAAAAATGACAGAAATGTACCTCAGAAGTGTGCAAGTATATTGGTACTAAAACGACAGAAATGTACCTCAAAAGTGTGCAAGTATATTGGTACAAAAATGACAGAAATGTACCTCAGAAGTGTGCAAGTATATTGGTACTAAAACGACCGCAATGTACCTCAAAAGTGTGTAAGTATATTGGTACAAAAATGACCGAAATGTACCTCAAAAGTGTGCAAGTATATTGGTACAAAAATGTACATCAAACGCATACGAATATAATGGTAAAAAATGACAGCTTACAGTGAAGTTACTTGTTTTAAATTGTGTAACAGTACATATTATAATATGAACAATATTTGTATTTTATGTTTACCAATGTTTAGTGTGAGACTTGAGCTAGACTTCATTATAATTTTTCCATGTATCTAAGATGATGACAGAAGGACTATATGAACCATAGCATTTTTAATACAATTTAAATGTTTGGATATGAAGTTATTATTTTCTTTGTCTGAATTTCATGTTGATGTTCATAATTAATCTTTAAATTCTTCTTTCTTTAAAATTTCTTTATTTTTCTAATTTTAATACTTGATACTTTCTCCACGAAGATATAGTTTAAATGAAAAATATGTTATGGCAGTGGGATAATACACACAATGTTTCAATTATTTAAAAAATCGCGTGCTACCAGCAAACATATTAAGGATGCATATAAAAGACAAAATGAAATTTTCCATACATCTTGTAGCACCACTGATACAAAGTCAACAATTAATATTAATCCAATAAAAAAATTTCCAACATCCTGTAAGCATGCATATTTTGTTCCATCATATATAAACAAAATTACCATGGATAAGATTATTTTGGTTTGTATTTAGAGAATCAGAATTTGTAATCAGTAAGTTCATTGCTAAAGTCGCACGTTAAATGCCGCCATTATCAATCATGTGTCCATGTGCATTTGTCTGTAATGACCTCGCATGTAAAGAAATAAACTATTATAATGACGAAATACTCATGAATACATGACAATTCAGCTCTTACTACAAAAATAAATCATCATCATCATCATAGTTACCATCTTTATTATTATTATTATTATTAAGCGCGATCACAGTGTGTTAAAGGTAATTGAATCTAAATCGCAGACTAGCATGTACTTCATACTACCAGAGGACATTGCAAACAATAATTGTTATAATTTTCCAATTTTTTTGGACAATTTTTTATAACAAATCTCCTAGAACCATTTAGACGTTTTTTCAAAAATTATAATAATAAAACAATGAAATTTATAATGTACATGAACAAATGCGGATATACATGTATGTATCATTTGGGGAAAGGCATATTATTGATGTCATGTGAAATTATGAAAAATGTGTTACAAATGTAGACTAAGATTTCATGTTCATTCGTTTTTTGGAATGTAGCTGATTGTATTTAGAGAGATGTTTGTGGTATTTTATGATTTTTACCGTCCAAATTACTTTCTTTCATTTTCAACGTTTCTATCAACATTTTGTTTTCTTCTAATAGTAACCAGTTATAAACTTTTAAGTATTGAGTGGGAATAAACAGTGATTTATCTGCTGTGTTAGCTTGGATGTACGGCTTTATATGCGTAAAGGAGCCATGGTTCCTCTCAGTTTTTATTATTGCATGGATATAGCAATACCCTATCTCACTTTTGACCCCCCCCCCCAAAAAAAAGTTAATATTTATATTACAACTTCATGGTAACAAAACACTTGCTATTAGAATCACTTGCATTATGTATGTTTTTTTCATCTATATTGACATAAGCTATAAAAATGATTTTAGGAACAACTAAACATGTTAATTAATTGGTGCTTTAGAACTTCAATACAGTTAGAGTATTCTTTGAATTTTCACATGGAACAAAACCTAAGCTACATTATTTCAGCTTGAAGATGTTGCTGATGACTAAGCTGTACAGACACCGTGAACAATTGTTGTTTGACTTTATTGGCTGGCAAAACACTTAGTTTTAACCTGTATCCAGTCACTCGCACTGGCTAGACGCTACTTTTAAATAGTCAAATATGACTTGCTATCATTTTGACTGAATGACCTAATGACACAAAATATTATATTGAACTTCTACGGGTTTTGCTCGACAAAAGACAAAGTGGCATACACAATGCTCGGGTAAAAGGAAAATAATAGATGCAAAACTAGCACGCAGATTTTTTTGACAGCTCGAAATATAAAAATGAAGTGCACAGTCTCCAACAATACACCACCTCTTGTGTTTTTAAGGCCATTCTGCGTGCTAATTTTGTTTTCGTATCGGGTAGCTTCCGGTAGTGTGTATCTGCATATTTCGAAGTCTTGGTTATTTAACATCCCAGTCTTGGTGGCTCAATATCTATATCTATCTGTCTTGCGAATTGACCATCCCAGAGTTGGTTGCATTCATAGATCTATCTGCCTACCTACCTACCTACATGCAAATGTTAGCGTTAGTCATTGAGGTTAATAGTTTTGATGGGTTTATCTAGTTTTCCTCCAGCTCTTCAACCTGCACATGAAATGGCGAGACAGAGGAACCAAATTGATAATGGTGACTACGGCATCTTTGTCAATATTATGATTTTTGTCCAGATTTTGAAAGAAAGGAATATTACATATCAGCTGAATTGAAACTTGGGTAGAATATTACTATATATCTAAAGTTTGTACCCGGATATACCAAGGTTTCCTGTCTCGCTTGCGGCAATCGCATCAGCAGTGTCAACGTTGTCATTCTGTGTTATAGAGTTTAGCTCACCTTAAGGACAAGTGAGCGTATGGTATGGTCTTTCGTTCGTCGTTCGGCATCTGTCAACAATTACTATTTTCAACTTCTTCTCAATTGCGCCAGACCAATTTAAACCAAACGTATCACAGAGCACCCTAACACAAAGGCTTTGCAAGTCTGTACAAAGGATGCTGATCAACCGTTAAATATGACCACCGTTACAAAAATTAGAAAAAAGAAAGAAAAAAACTTCAAACGACTTCTCTGAAAAACCACAAAACAGATTTTAATCAAATTTGACAGAATGCATTCTGGCAAGAATATGTTTCATCTTTGTACAAATGACGCCTAACCGCCATCAAATATGACCACTGTTACCACCAAATAGACAAACCAGTCGTTGTCAGTCAGATATTCCTATTTACAACTTCTTCTCAAAACCCTCTAGACCAATTTCATCCAAAGATGGCACAGATCATCCTGGCATACAATCTTTCAAGTTTGTACAAATGATTCCAATCCGCCAACAAATATGGCCTCCGTTACTAAATATGAAAAACTGACCCCAAACATTTAAATGACTTCTTCTGCAAAGTCTCTGAACATAATTGGATCAAATTTGATAGAAAACATCATGGTATAAAGCCTTTCCTAATTTGTACCATAAATGCCAATCCGCTCTCAAATACACTTCTGCAAAATCAGTGAATACAATTTGACCGAATTAGACAGAAAGCATCCTGACATGAAGACCTTTCAGATGATAAAAATGATGCTAATCCGCTATCAAATATAACCACTGTTACTATAAAAATAAAAACCTTAAAACGACTTCTCAAAAACCACTGAACAGATTTTGATTAAATTTTATAGAAAACACCCTGGCATAATGACCTTTTAAATGGGTACAAATGATACCGATCGGACATAAAATATGACCACTTTTAATACAAATAGAAAAACATTTGAACAACTTCTTCTCCAAAACAGATAAGTAAAATTTGAACAACTTGACAGAAAGCATCACTGGATAAAGACCATTCAAGTTTGTCCAAATCATTTCGATTCACCATCAGTTATAGCCACTTTTAATAGAACAATCTCTGTTACTAAATATGGAAGAAAAAGAACATTTAAATGACCTCTGCTCTAAAACTACTGAATATAATTTAACCAAACTTAATGAATATCCTCCTGGCATGAAGACATTTCTTCTTGGTACGAATGATGCCGAGTCGCCATCAAAGATAGACACGCTTACTAAAATAGAAAACCCGTTAAATAACTTCTCAAAACCACTCAATAGAATTTGACCAAACTTGACAGAAAGCTTCATGGCATGACGACCTTTATACAAATGATACCAACCTACCATTAAATATGGTTTATGTTACTAAATATACTAAAATCTTTAATAACTTTGAAATAATAGCTAACAAAATTTGATCAGATTTGACCGAAAGTGTCCTACAGGGGTGGAACAATCTTGAAAAATGCTTGAATTTTGGGGCTTACTTTGAAAAGTGCTTGAATTTGAGCTCGGCTCCAAAAGTGCTTGAAAACAGACAGTTCTTGAAACGTGCTTAAATTTCGAAACGCATTTCATTGAAAAACCTAAGTTTACTGACATAAATATAAATAAAGGAAATAAAAGATCCGTTAGATAAGTTATAAATCAAGTCTTCCTGGAATTGTATTCAGGAATACTTCCGGTTTGGTCGCTTATGTCCTTACTATTACTCAGCATCGCTTGGATTGTAACCACCTCGTGATGTAAATGAATGGATGCTGTGTTGACTGGGCCGCTAAGGCTGATAATAAAGTCGGTCAAGTGCACTGCGATATGAAGCGTTTTCAAACTTGATTGCCATAGGCGCTATACACGCTGTATATACGGGTAAGGCCAATCCATAAACAAAGATCTATGTGTTGTTTCTCGAAAGATATTGATCATCCGTTGCTGAAGTCCCCTTAAGTCAGACTGATGGTAGGAACATTGCCATCAACACACGTGATGATTACGGTTGTTGAAAATACAAGTCTCAAAAAGGTACATTTTTGGCCTTGTTGCACCTAAAATCGCTCGAAACAAATAAAACATTGTTTTGTAGAATAAAATATTATTTAAATTTAGTTGCAATCGATGAAGAAATGCCATTGAACTATCACCAAGTGCAAACTCGCCGGGATCTGGCAACTCTACTGAAAGTACCTATGCATTTGACCTTAGCTCTAAAGTCCCCAACATAAGAATAACTAGGGACCTATACAGCTAAAGTAACCTCAGCTAGATCAATGAGCAAAAGTGCTTTAAAGTCCCATGGCAAGAGTGAAAAGCATAAAAAATGAAATATCGACAATAGAAATGAATTTAGAGTATGTTTTGCTTAAATATAAAAACTCAAACAGGAAGTAGAAACTCTGGCAAATAAAACTGCTAACTTCATGTCGATGAGATGACTGATAAAATATCTGCATGAGCCACATCCTAGCTTGAACGCCTTTCAAATTTATGCAAAAGATGCCGTTCCGCTATAGAATATAAATGCCGCTTCTAAAAGTAGAAAAACAATTACACAAAAAATGCTGGACAGAATTTTACCAACTTTGACGAAAAGCATCATGGCATAGGGGACTTTCAATATTGGACAAATGATGCTGATGTGTGGTCAGATATGGATGAAGATACAAAAACTAAGAAACCTTGAGCCATTTGTTTTAATTGCAAAAGAAACTATCTTACTGAATAAGAGTACTGGGCCGACTGCTTTTGCATTTTTGTTATTAGGCAGATGTCAGTCAGGGGAGCGATCTCAGGCTAACTTGGGCTTCTTGTTGAACGTCTTATATCGTCTACTTTGGTATAATATTACTATATGCCTAATTTTTTTTACCTTGATGCATTAGGGTTTCCTGTTTAGTGTTAGGAGAAAGATGAAATTGAAAGATCGATGATTTGTTTGTTATAACCGGTCAGCTATTGATTTTAATTGGCTGGAAAAGTTTCAATATTTTTTCCTGGCCAATGTTATTTTCACATACTTGGTCATGTTAACGTTCCTTGTATTCCATAAAGTCGAACTGTTTACTGGCATATGTGTTGCTCGTCATGTAAGTGGTTCATACGGTGCACTAAACAAGACTGTATTGAATGGAAGCTGTTATTTGCATATTTATCCTTTGCTGGTTAGCTATAATTGGTTATATTCGGCTTTTTAAAAAATCAGTATTGAATGCTTGGTCGTTTGACAGTATTGCCATAAAACTTGTTATATATTATGGTCATAAAACTTGTTAAATAGTATGGTTGAAATAGTATGGTTATTAGCTGATGATATGCATAGAGAAAAATTGCTTTGATCACGGAATTTGTGTTAGAGTTATTGCCATTTTTATTAGCACTACTGATTATACTGCAGAAGAGCTTATGTAATGACCTGTTGTATGTCGTCCGTCTATCCGTCTGTAAGCACAGGTTTGTTATCTCTACTCCTCCTATTCTACTAGGAATCCCATTCTTTACACGCACATTCATTCCAGGGTCTAGCTGGTCTTAAATGAAAATGGTGACGCTCTGACATCCACTATGGACGCTAACGCGGCCATATAGAAAATATTATTATCGCTACTCCTCCTGTACGGATGGTCATATCGGCATGGGGTTTTCACTAAAAGACATTCTATCATGTCTAGTTGGGCCTAAATAAAAATGGTGCCAACATGGTTGCCGTGGCGGCGAGCTTGCAAATCTGTTTATCGCTAATCTTCCTGAACACATCGTTATATCGACATTGGGTTTGCATTAAGAGACTTCTTAAAAGAGTACTGGTAGCCATAACAGAAAAAGGTGCCGATCTGACATCCAATATTGCCGCCATGACGGCCATCTTGAAAATCTTTTTATCGCTACCCCTCCTTAACAAATGATCATATTGACATGGGGTTTTCATGAAAAGATTTCATATGAGGTATCATTCAGCCTAAATTTAAATGGTACCAACCTGTCAACCAATATGGCCAGCATAATGGCCATTTTGAAAGACTTTCTGTCCGTACACTTGCAGAAAGGATGGTCATATCGACATCGGGTTTGAACTAGAACGTTTTTGATGATGTCTACTTTGTCCTAAATGATAATGCCACCATGAACATATGATATGACCACCATATTGGACAAGTTAAAAATCTGGTTATGCTACTCCTTCTGACGCGATGGTCATATAGACTTGCTGTTCTCACTACAAGACTTCTTATAATGTCTAAAATGTAATTAATGACAATGTGACATCTAATATACCTGCATCAGCAGCCACCCGCAAAACCTTGTTATCGCAACTCCTCCCGAATAGATGATCGTATCAGTTTGAGGTTTTCACTAAAAGACTGGTTATGAAGTTTAGGTGGTCCTACATGAAAATGTTGACCCACGGACATCTAGTAAGATTTGCTTATACTGTCTAGTTGGTCCTACATGAATATGGTGCTAACCAAACCTCCATCTTCAAAATCTTGTTATCGCTACTTCTCCAGAATTGATTGTCATAGCGACATAAGGTTTTCACTAAAAGATTTCTTGTGACATGCAATTGGTCCTAAATGAAAATGATGCCGATCAGACCTTCAACGTGGTCACCATGGTAGCCATCTTGAAAATCTTGTTATAGCTACTTCTTAAGAGCAGATGATTGTATAGACATGGGGTTTCTACTGAAAGACATCATATGATATATAGTTGATCTTTAAAAAATATGGTGCTGATCAATTGTGGCCATCTTGAAAATCACTACTTCTCCTTAAAGGATGGTCATATCTACATGGGGTTTTCAGTACAAGGCTTCTCGCTATATGAAGTTGGCTCTAAATGAAAATTATGCCAATATGATCTCCCACAATTTGAAAACTTTCGTAACAGCTACTTTTAATAAAAATATGACCATACCGACATATAAAACAGAAAAATGCTTACAATATATAGTTATTCCTCTATTAACATTATGCTGATCTAACCTCCAAAATAGCTGCATTCACGGCCATCCTGAAAATATTTATATTGTTACTTTTATTGGACGAATAGTCTTATCGACAAGTTTTCTTTTTACTAAAACAATATTATACCAATATATAGCTGGTTCTGCATGAAAATGATGCTCATCTGACCTCCATCACGACACCATTAACACCATCGTGCCCATCTCGAAAATCATCTTATCACTACTTTTTTTGTGCATGAATGGTAGCATTGGTATGGTGTTGTTTTTTTAAGTTTGCTAAAATACTTCTCGCAATATTTAATTGGTTCTAATTGAAAATGATGTAGATGAGACGACCAACATATCTTCACTTTTTGAAAGCCAGACATAATTGACCTTGGGGTATATTCAAATGGCATTACTTGCATTTTGTACTACACTGAGTTTATGAACGTAGTGCCTTGTACAGATTCAAGTGATTTTTTTAAACAGATTTACGGATTTTGATGTGCTGAATTCAAATATGACAATTAAAACAACTGATTGGCTACTGTTTCCAAGATATTTAAGTTTTTACATTTTACGTGTATGTATATTGTGTACATAATAAAGTTTTAATCATAAATTGTAAACCTAGGTCTTTTCATGTGTTTATGGTTGCTTTACATCATAATATTTCACCTGTCCTGTTTATGTAACACTTTAAAGAACAGCAAAAGGGTTATATAAATAAAAAATATATTGGAACAAAAGTAAAAAAACTATTATGTATATATAAGTACACAGTTTAGTCCTTATTCAGTGTCTGCTCGGCGCTTCTTGGCTTGTCTCTTGTATTCATTAAATGGAGCATCTCTTGTCACTGTCCAGCAATAGCCTGCAAGCATTGATGGGCTCCATTTGCTCTGATAGCGTTTCTCCATTGTTGGATTTGTCCTGGTGAAATCGCTCGCCGTGCTCGTCGCAGAAAAAAATCTAGATTAGGGTGCATAAATGTATCTTTAGTGACATGTTGCAACCAAGGCTTTTGTATGCCTTGAGGAGGTTTTCCACTAACTCCTGTAGATGTCTGCCTTGTTGTTTCCGAAAAAATTTGTTGCCACTAACTGGAAGGCTTTCCATGCCGTCTTTTCCTTGCCACGCAGTGCACGGTGAAATGCATCATCTCGAAGAAGTTCACGAATCTGAGGACCAACAAAGACACGTTCCTTTATCTTAGCTTCACTTAACCGTGGAAATTTTCCACAGAGGTACTTGAAAGCTGCTTGTGTTTTGTCCATGGCCTTGACAAAGTTCTTCATCAGACCCAGCGTGATGTGCAAGGGTGGTAACAAAATCTTCCTTGATTCAACAAGTGGTGGATGCTGAACACTTTTCATCCCAGGCTCCCATGTCTGTCGGAGTGGCCAATCTCTCTTGATGTAATGGGAATCTCTCGCACGACTATCCCATTCGCAGAGAAAACAGCAGTACTTTGGGTATCCAGTCTGCAGACCAAGCAAGAGAGCAAGAACCTTGAAATCGCCACAAAGCTGCCACTGATGTTGGTCATGGTTTATGCAGCTCAAAAGTTGTTTCATGTTTTCATAGGTTTCCTTCATATGGACTGCATGACCAATTGGAATTGATTGCAAAACACTGCCATTATGCAGCAAAACAGCTTTAAGACTCGTCTTCGATGAATCAATGAACAGTCTCCACTCATCTGGATCATGAACGATGTTGAGGGCTGCCATCACACCATCGATGTTGTTGCAGGCTACACGATCACCTTCCATGAAGAATAATGGGACAAGATCCTTTTGACGGTCACTGAACATGGAAACCCTAACATCACATGCCAGGAGATTCCACTGCTGTAGTCTGGAGCCCAACAGCTCTGCCTTACTCTTGGGTAGTTCCAAATCCCGGACAAGGTCATTCAGTTCACCTTGTGTTATGAGGTGTTGTTCAGAGGAGGATAATGGGAGAAAATATGGGTCATGTGACATTGATGGTTCAGGACTAGAAGTTTCATCCTCTTCCTCTTCCTCGGCTGACTCAAGTGAGAATGATTCTGGTGCATCAGGAACCGGCAGTCCTTCTCCGTGGGGTACTGGACGGATAGCTGACGGAATGTTTGGATAATGCACAGTCCACTTTTTCTTCTTTGACACACCTTTCCCAACTGGAGGCACCATGCAGAAGTAACAATTGCTGATATGATCTGTTGGCTCTCTCCAAATCATTGGCACTGCAAAAGGCATATATTTTCTTTTCCTGTTCAACCACTGGCGAAGATTTGTTGCACAAGTGTTGCAGCATATGTGTGGGGTCCACAGCTTGTCCTGATCTCCAAGTTTGCAGCCAAAATAAAGGTGATAGGCTTTCTTAACCATAGTGGTTATACTGCGCTTTTGTGATGCAAAAGTCACTTTACCACAAACATAGCAGAAGTTATCTGCTTTGTTCACACAAGTACGAGGATTCAATGCTCACTTTGGCTAAACAGAAATGTGTCCCTTTGCAAAATCAAACACTGACAAATAAGAGAGCACGAAACTGTATGATTTGTAGAGCTGATATAGGGCAATGTCATCAGCAGAGTGATGTAAGCTTAGTTATGATTGCATCATCCATGACTTCTAGGAATAACATGATGCAATTCATATCATGTATGACGCAATACCAGCTTCGGATTGCATCATTCATTCTTTTGCCTAAAAAGCAAGTACTGTCCAAACCCAGTCATATATTTATTCATAGATCCAGTCAAAGATGTATTTTAGTCATTTTTGGTTTAAATTGAGATCCCTTCCCTTTATAACTCACTTATCGTCCGCCATTCCCAAGTCAAGGGTCGTATATACTGACTCAGTATACTATCTTTAAAACTAGAGCCAAACAACAATTTTAAGCATCATTTTCGTTCTCAGTGACCCAGAATTAGTAAAGTTTGACAACATTTATTGCGGAAGCATTTTGGCTGTAGGCCAGTGAATTGTCGCTACTTATCCTAAACTTCTTGGAGGATTGCCACGAAAGTTTATGACAATAGTGCCAAAAAGACCTCTAACATGGCTTTCAAATCTTTTTATCGCTACTTCTCTTAAATGACTACATGGGGTTCTCACCAAAAGACTTCTTATTTTACGTCTGGTTGGCAATAAATAGAATTAATGCCAACCTAACATAAATATGGCCGGCACTGTTGCCATCTTGAAAAAATATTGTTATGGCTATTTTTTGCAAACAGATGGCCATAGCAACACAGGGTTTTAAACTCAAGGACCTAGTTGGTCCTAAATGAAAAGGCGCTGATCTGACATTCCATATGCAGATATAGTGGCCATCTTGCAAATCGTGGTATAGCTGCTTGTTATGAACGGTCAGTAGTGTGTCAGTCTTTTCGAGAGACTGTTGTTTCAATAAGATATCAATTATAGATTTAATCAAACTAGTATATCAGGATTTGTCGACATTGTCTGAAACAAGTTGAGTGATTTTCTATCTACAATATTAAGTTTAAGGTAAAAAGCCATCACAACGAAATTTGTACTGCGCTTACAGATATCTTGTTAACTTATGAACTCAAAGATGTAAGAAATGATTTTTATTAGCACAATTTGGTATATAGTTCGAGTGTCTCAAGAATATCAGATGGTTTCAATATACTCAGCCATTAAAGGCAATTAAAGGACAGAAGAAACAGACTTGGATACCTAGAAATTCTTTCGTCTAATAATGCGTCCGTCACTTTGATGGACTCTTGTGCTGTAGTTTAAAGCTGTGTGGCACAATCTCATTAGTGTATTTAGTCCTACAGTTTTCGATGAATTTTTATAAAACTTCTCAAAGATGATTGTAATTACCAACAGATGCACATAACGAAAGATAATTGTGCTCTCGCAATTTTTTTTGCTAATTATTATTGTCTTTTTTGACCCACAGCTGAATATCGTGTGCGACGGAACCTTGTGAATCCAACGTCTCTTCCAGTTTTTGATGGATCACTTAGAAATTTGATACATATTATGGCCGTCATCTAAAGATACAAATACTGATCAATCTTTGTGCTCCCGTGATTTTGTTAAAGTTATTGCCCTTAGTGACTTAAAGCTGGTTGCAACGTATGACAAAAATTAGTGAATGCAACAACTTTTGCAGTTTTTAGCTCAGCTGGTCGTAGTAACAATAGACATTGGTCCGTCGTTCGTCCGTTGTCCGGTGTCTGTCGTCCGTTAGCACAAATTTGTTATCGCTAATTCTCCTAAATCTATGAAACTTTACAAACACATTCATCCCAAGTCTAGATGGTTCTAAATGAAATTGGTGTCCCTCAGACATCCAATATGACTGCTATGGTGGCCATTCTTCAAATATTTGTATCGCTATCCCCCCTGAACGGATGATCATATCAACATCGAGATTTACTAAAAGACTTCTTATGACGTCTAGTTGATTCTAAATGAAAATCGTGTCGATCGGGCATCCAATTTAGCCGCCAAGGCTGCCATCTTACAAATGTTTGTTATCGCCACTCTTTCTGGATATATGGTCCCACTGATATGTCGTTTTCACTGAAAGACTTATGATGTCTAGTTGATCCTGAATGAAAATAGTTCCCCGTCACGAAGAACTTCTTGAAAATCTTGTTATCTATATTTGTCTTGAGCAGATGGACATATCGGGATGGGACTTTCACTAAAAAACCTCTTATGATGTCTACTTGGTCCCAAATGAAAATAGTGTCGATCCGACTTCCAATTACCTTGGTGTCAAGTCAAAGGTCATTGATTGCATTTGTAAACTTCATTTAGCTTATGAACTCAGTGATTTGTACATATACAAGGGAATCTTGCCCTGATTAGTTGCATTAGTTTCATTCCAGTGAACACGTTGATAGTCAGCACTATGATATTGACTTTATGGTAAAAAGTCTTGACTTGGGGATTTAAGTTGTACTGGCTTGTGAGCACGATAACACATCCTTGATGAATTGAAAGTTCAGAGGTTTTCTTTCACATAAAAATATTAAACAACAAGAGGACCAAGTAGGCATGAGATCTGGCTCTCACTAGTCTAAAAGCTAAAATAAGATCTATTGGCCATGTAAAATTATTTTTGATAAGTATTTGTCACCTGATTGCAAAGGAAGCAAAACAGATGTTAGAGATGTCTCTATACACTAAACCTTGATAAACATGTTAAATGAAATATTCCCACAAAGGTTTCTTAAAATTTGCTCCGAAGTGTTTAAGGAGACGATGAAATAAATTTTCCACCAAAAAACGACAAAAATTGCTAGTGAGGCTACCAAAAATACAATTTTGGTGGCACGTGCGCTAAGAAACTTTAATCCTACATAATGTGTTCAAAGCTGACCCAGTAGTTTTGGAGAAGACATCACAAATTCATTTACCACTCGTTGCTCTGGAAACCACATGGTTTTTTTTCTGGGGAAAACGCAAACAAAATACATTTTTAGTTAAACATGTTCTAAGAAATATTCCTGGAAAGTTTTATTAAAATTGGCCTATTAGTTTTTTGGAGCTGTCAAAAATACATTTTTACTGGTTGCTATGGAAGCCAAACAGTTGTTAGAAAAGTCACCAAAACATGACAAAGATAGAATATGTTGTAGAAAAATGCATTTCTGCAAAGTTTAATTAAAATTGACTTAGTAGGGTTGCTGAGAAAGCCAACAGACACACCTCCTGAGAAACATTTCTGAAATGTCTGATCAAAAATTGCCTGAGCAGTTTTGAAGAGGATATTAAATATTGATATACACCTTGCTAAGAGGGAAATTTGGGAAACCTACTGATGACCACTATACAGAGACTTGACTGTAAAAGAATATTACCAAATGATGTAGACATTTAATGTGCAAAATCTCCACAACATGACACGTTTTTTCAGATAATGCTTTCAGGACTAAAGCAGTCAGAAGAAGCGACTTAACATGTTAATAACATTGCCAAGAAGTGATGATTGCATAATTTGAAAGGTTTCGTCAATCATATTCTTCACTCTAGGGTCATATGCAACTGACAAAGTGTTGTCACCATGTTGTTAAACCACTAAAACAACAGAAACCTATAATATACTTCTAAACTACTATCGACACCTCAAACATGCATTCGTCCATTACCCACAATACATTGGTTTAATTGTCATCTGAACTCAAACAAAAAGTATGTGTTAGCACCTTATTTTTTATTTAGACAAATAGACTAAAAGTACGACACATAGTTGGCAAGGGGTAGGCAATTTGTATATCACATTTATTCCTATCAATGCACATTTCCACTTGTCTGTCTTGTAATGTATGGTTCTACTTCTTTAGAATATATTTCTCAACATTTAAGTAGAGAAAATAAGTCATTAATGGAAAAGAGAACCTTCTGAATAATGTTGTAATTTAGTGTGAATAAAGTAAGGCTCATTTCTGGGGAAGACAACAACTGTATTTATGCATGTATGTTTGTGTATTGTCTTTTCATACTCATAAAGTCTTTGAACATAGAGAATGAAAAGAAGTAGAAGAAGAAGGAGGAGGAGGAGAAGAAACTAAATTTATCAAGCATCTATATCTATTTTTAAGCTTTCCAACACGTTTGTGGTGGAAACAATATTTATAAAGTGTTGAACATTCAAAATTTTTCAGTAGGCTCAATAATAATAATAATAATAATAATAATAATAATATAATAAAACCAACCATACTCATCATTATATTTGCTATTATTATTGTTATTGTTGTTGCTGTTGATGTTGGTCAGGGTTGGCCCCTATCCTATTATTGCAGAACATGTATAGAAAATGAACACTATGGTAAAAGTAATACTAATGGCAGGTCTTTAAAACATCTGTGGCACTCCTGTTTTGTGTTTTCAAGTCAATGTCAAAGAAAACTTTGAGCTAATTGAACATATTGTCCACATACTGAACAACTTGAGTTTTCTCAATATATGTATTTTCACAATGTCTCTCTCACAAAGCCTGATCTCAGTAAATCCGTAGGATAATAAAAATTCAGTTGTACTAAAACACGTGAGTTTGTTGATAGTCTCAAGTTACGGCACCCATCGCCTTGCCTGCAAAAGTCGCTGATATAGGCATTCGTGCGTAGCAGACACACCCGCTTATCGACCCAGTAATTAATTCTCATCTAAGCACACAGTCACTCCGGATTCTAACAACAAAAAGCAAGACATATAGAGGTTATTATCGAGAGTTACAAATATACACCCAACAGAGCGGAAAGTGCTATCCCTGGATCTTACAGGAGGATGCGTAATAATACGAAGTGAATTTTTTAATATGGAGAAAGTATATTATCATACAGGTTAGAGAATTTTAATTCGTATTGCACTGAGATTCGAACCCGCGGGTTACGACACCAAATCCCATATCCCCTCGACCAAGCACACATCCCCAAAAAAGAATGCCACAAAGTCACTGATATAAGCATTAGTGCATAACAGACACACGCGCTTATCGACCACACAGTCACTCCAGATTCCTACGACAGAAATCAAGGTATATGGCCTCAGACCACAATTAATTTTCCTATATAGTCTCTACATTTGTTTGTCAGTACTAAGCTTTCCACTTTGTCCAAATCCTAATAAATCATATGTTGCTGTAAAGTATCTTCAAAGATGAACTCACGCTGAAGTTCTTGTCATAGGTTAACCGGCATTCCTCTGAGAGGCCGGACTGTAAACAAAGCAACGTGCAATGAGTCACAGATTTCACTTCCGGATCAGCACCAATGCCTCATTACTCACTGTGCACTGTCGCCAAAATACACACAGACAACCACACTATAATGCTCATATTCTAAACAATAACCAATTTCCTTTAAATCAATACTAAGGATGCTCAAATCTAATGCATACATCACCACCAAAATGAGAGAGGAAAAATGATCTAAAGATAGACTGGGACTACATTTGTGGGTACTGAACCGGAAATATTAATTGTGACCTGATTCCATATACAGATAATATTCTTTCTTCATATTTAAAAATTCATTTCATATTATGACGCATCCTTCTGCAGGATCCAGGGATAGCACTTTCCGCTCTGTTGGGTGTAAATTTATAACTCTCTCTCTCTCTCTCTCTCTCTCTCTCTCTCTATATATATATATATATATATATATATATATATATATATATATATATGTATATGTATATGTATATATATATAATAATAATAATAATAATAATAATAATAATAATAATAATAATAATCATAAAAGATATTGCAATAATAATAAAATGGGAAGTTACAGAAGATATAACTGGCAGAACTAAAATACGAAGGGTCAAATTTGTGTACAATTACAGGACAAGAATTATATGTAGTTACTGTGTAATTTAATATACAGAGTCAATTATTAAACCAGAGTATTTCAATAGTTATAAAACTGAACCTAATGCAGTGAAGCGATTTATCCCAAGCAGGTACAGATATTATATAAAACTATCCATGTCTAGCGGACTTGCAATACATTTTCTTACCTGTCTTTATAATGTTGGCAAAAATCCATGTTACTAACAAGTGAGACCTAAACAACGAGATCTTTGGGACAGACAATTAGGACTCTTTCCAGCAAATTCTATAGTCTTTCAGAGGTAAGTAATTATACCTTATATTTTAAACAATGTATAATATAACGTTAATTGCATTTATATTGGTCAAAGTTGCGTCTAGGTGTCTGCTTTAATATGTATGTGTAATCTTTTACCTACTCTGTTAAGATTTAAATATTACTCTCCCACACATACAGAGAGAGAGAGAGAGAGAGAGAGAGAGAGAGAGAGAGAGAGAGCTGTTTATATGTTTCTCAGTCTGAAGTGCTGAAAATTGAAATTTTCATGAGCTGGTACAGGATCACAGCGGTATCTATATATTCTCTTCACCACCCCTGACCCCCGTCAGATTTAGGCTTGCTTTGTTTTCTTCATGTGTGTGAATATATTTCCCTAACCAGATCAGACTTTTTTTAAAAATAATATTTACAGAATCTTACAAAATGTTTAAATATGTGTTGTAGTTGAATACACAAGAAGAACAATTCTTTCAAGTGCACCGGATCCAGTCGCGTGTGCAAGGGATTTAATACGATAAATGTAAAAAACTAACAACGAACAGTGCAAAGCTAGTTTATAACTAGCCTAATTGGTTTCGAATATATATATATATATATATATATATATATATATATATATATATATATATATATCGAAATCACAATATAGAGACAAACAGTCATAATTACAATTATATATTTATATATATATATGTATACAACATATAAATTCTTTTATTAAAATTATATTCAATTTTATATAATGCCTTGATATTAAGGCCATTGGGATACAAAGTATCTAACTGATGAATCCAGTAACTTTCTTTAATCAGTATGTTCATCTTCTCCATGCACAATATCCGTTGGTATAAAATAAAAATTACGTACAGAGTGATTATTTGTATTAAAATGTACCGAAACATTAGAGGAAAACTGATGATCCTTACCATTATTTATATGAAAGTGGTGATTATTCATTCTTTTAGAAATTTTGTACAACATATTGCATGTTACATTTTTTACATGTCACTAGAAGTATATTGGTTACACAATCCTACGAAAATGTAACATGCAATATGTTGGACAAACACTTCAACAAGTTTGTCCAACATTTTTAAGTTTTCATTTGTAAAGACGTTATGGTATGGTCAGTCTAGGTTGATGATAGAAGGAGTATGTTTTTACCTCTGCATCTCAAAAGAAAAGAAAACATAAAACGCTTAAGT
Organism: Margaritifera margaritifera; assembly: GCA_029931535.1. Classification (NCBI taxonomy): domain Eukaryota; kingdom Metazoa; phylum Mollusca; class Bivalvia; order Unionida; family Margaritiferidae; genus Margaritifera; species Margaritifera margaritifera. Next base: position 338,422 of record JAQPZY010001419.1, on the reverse strand, counting down.
TTAAAAAACTTTAAACATTGTTCAACACACACACACACACACACTTACAAAATTCATGACTGTATGACGTAATTAGTGCAACTCTCAGATCCAGGGTAGCATTTCTGACGATATACAGAGATCAAGAGTATACGTAAAGCCCAGAGAAAAGTAGAAGAAGAAAACGAGTTTGAGAGAAACATGGCTGCCTCCGTCTTTTTGGCGTTCTGTAAACCTCTTTGGACGATCTGAGAAGACACGCAAAGAATGAACACAATCTCAAAGAAACAGAAAACCCAAATGCCGTACAGCACGATGACGTCTACTCAATGTGGGGAAAACGCTAAGCGGAAGAGGGTGAGGAGGTGATATAATATAACGTGGCAAAAACACCTAAGACAAAACTCACAGAATTGCAAATGAGTTCTGACCTTCCTTGATATCCCACAAATTACACAAACATCTGACGAGATAGTCGATGAGAAAGCAGTCAAATACGTAAAGGAAGGACATTCTGAAAGTGTAGCTAAGTATCATATGATGAGGAGTATATTCTGGGACTAGGGTGGTCCCCAGTCGCACTTTACAGTTTTTCCATAACAACCGAAAATTCCCAGTTCAATCAGAGTAGGTCGAAATATGTCATCGATATCCCTTTGGTTTTATATCCCAGTGACAGCAGTTGTTCCATTAAAAACAAAACAAAAAAAAAAAAAACAACATAAAATGTACTCCGTCTTGATTCACAATGGAAGCTAGAACTGCTCTGGTTCCTAACCAGTTCATGTCCATAGTCTGAGCTTCCATGGCTAGATGTTCTTGTACTTGGTAATAGGGGAAGATGGTGACCATCTTGATGTTCCTGAGCTGCACGGACCATCCTTGTCGACGTATCAGTCTGGCATATAGACAAAGGAGCATCCTGGCTTGTTTTTGAGTTCGTACTTTTCCACTGGCAGACACTTTTTAATTGGAGAATTATAAACAATTTTCACAGATCACTGGCTATTTACATATGTCTCCACTTTATTTTTTTCGGCTCGTATCGAACGTTTGCATAACACATAGCCAAACTGTTCAAGTCGATGGAACATCCCAGGTCCAACGTGCACGCAATGTTGGTAATTGCTATCATGTCCTTCAGCATTTGTCATCTTGCCAGCTACGAATGAGTCTCTGGAATGCTTCTCTTGCTTCTTTTTTTACACAATATATACGCTACTGGTAAAACAGTAGTAGCAGCCCACAACTACGACGGTGAATAACATACTGTATATTTATATTGAGTGTCCAACTGCATATCACGTGAGGGAGACTTATTCTTATCACTGATAGTAATACTTCTTTATACTGACATTAAAAAAGCAGATTTATTGCACGGATCCAATCAGACTAATATATATATATATATATATATATATATATATATATATATATATATATATATATATATATATATATATATATATATATATACATACAATTTGGCGACCATTTGTAATGTTCTTCGTATGCCAGGTCTCCAGACTCCCATTCTTTGAGTCTGAGGCCATAGATGAAACATCGAACTCCATTTCTACATCTTATGTACACAAAACCCGCTCTGCCTAGATCTTTGATGTTGGCTCCAAGTAAATACTTTGGTCCCTTATCTTCACAAGTTTTGTAGCTTGCCTCAGATTCCTTCTAAACATTACTAATCCGATATCTTCCCTTTTTCCACGGGTAGGTAAACGTCATTTTCATTGCAATGTATCAGTGCCGAATGTCCACACGAAGATATTCAATGCTGATGCTAATGAAAACAATAGGACCCAAATTACATTTACAGTTAACATGTTTCTCTTTCTTCAAGTCTGTGATGGCTTCGTCAATATTTTCCAGGGTCCACACAAAAAAATTCCAAATAAACAGAGGAACATTGACATCTTTGGGGTCGCTATTCCGTTCTCATACTTCCAAATGAGGATTCGGCAGTCACCTGCTGTTTCTACGTAGTATCCGTTTCCAAGGTACAATTTACATTCTCTTCATCTGCATAAGATTTTATCGGCAAGATTTTGTATCCGTTGCATGCTTTTGAAAGTAGTCATTTTGAAGAAGTAGAGGAATCATGTGACGTATCCTAACAGCCGTTCTGCTTTGAATAATAACGAAATCATCGTGACAGGGATTTATGTAGCAAATAAAGCATCCAGTCCAATTTCTTAAAACCGATTAGAAGTATTTATACAAACAAATGGAGAAAAAAAATTGCAAGGTATCTAAAGTTTCGTTCACGCACGTGTAGTTTTATAACGTCAACGACCTCAAAAGCTCATGTAGTTTATGAACCATGTCATTGACTAAGATTCAACAAGGTCATTCAAAGTCACTCCCAACCACTGGTGTCACGTATGACGTCATTTCGCATAAAGGCTATAGTGAGGCCCTTACCTACGTCATCGGTCATCCACTCTTATGAGGTCACCAGGTCACATACCTGCTTATATGACCTCATTAACGGATAAGTAGTCGATGGGGTTCTAGTGACTCTTTAACTACTGTCACTGTTATGTTTGCTTGTTTGTGTTGTCTTTGTAAATTGTTTGCCTTTGGTGGTGGGACGCAAACCCAAGCATGGAAAAAGGAAGGCTGGTGATATCTGAATAATTGTTAAGCTGAAAGAGGACGTAACAATGCATATTAACTCGAGTTCTCCCTCTTAACATTCTCTGCACCCATTACACATACTACAAATGATAGTTTTCTTCTATCTTTCGTGTAGGAGCCTGGCTTATACATACCGCACCCTAAGTAAGATAAGATTAACAAATCATCTGCATATATGAACTTTATTCCTTTTTTGGCAGTTTTTATAAGTATATAGTCCTCCTTTTGTACTACGTGATACTCTGTCAGGTAAATGTGACTTGTCTGTAATGGGGAGCAAATGTGTTTTACAAACCTTTTTATTAGCAGTATTAGTGACGATTCTATTTTTTTTTATTACCGACACTATATTGTATAGCATAACCCAAAATGGTTGCGTAACAACCCTGATTGATGTTACAAGGTATCAATGGAGTTTGGAAATGCTTGAATCTATTAATTTAACCAGTAAAGACTTTTGACTTTGCACAGTGTGTATCAGTCAATCAGAGAGAGAGAGAGAGAGAGAGAGAGAGAGAGAGAGAGAGAGAGAGAGAGAGAGAGAGAATTAAGCAAATGAGATACTTATGAATCAACATCAATCTCGAGGGAGAGCTGTTGTTACAAACAAAATATAAGTTCTGTGTCAACGCTACCTCTTCTTAGCACATCTCAGTATACAAATCTTGTTTGAAAGTTGTTTTTGACTATAGAGAAGAAGAATTATCATAGATATATGTCAAAATTTAGATTGATATTCAGTGGTTGAATCAGGTGGGGTGTATTTGTATCAGATCAGACGATCTCAAGATCGTCATTTCTTCTTCTGACTGAACATTGCTAATTTTTAATTAATTCCAACTCTTATTTATATATCATTGACAAAAATATTTAAACCACAAGAAACTAATATTTCTCAGCAAAATTGACGGAACGTTTCATAGAAAATAAAAAATGGTGTATTTTTTTATTCCATAGATTGCATGTTGATATGCGGGTGGAAACTCCTATTCATTAACAGACCTCAATGTGGTCAAAAAGAGTAGATCAGAAAAGTGATGTATCACTCCTTTAAATAAATCAACGTACTATTGCCAGATATATAAAAAAATGCGTTTGATTTATTAGAAAGTTTTGCACTTTCAAGTCAATTTTCCTTCCGGAGATGAATAAATTGCAGTTTTCCTTCAGCAGTGAAAAGTTATCTAGAAGCAGTCAAATCTGCATGTCAAAGTGACCAAAAATCATCATTTACTATGGCGTGAATTTCCATTAAAGAGGTTACTTAACTATAGACAATGTCTTAACTTCCAGCCCTACTTTCGACATGGTCCACAATGCCCTGCTTTCGACATGGTCCAAAATGCCCTGCTTTCGACAGGGTCCAAAATGCGTCCGTAAAAAACCTCTTGTAGAGCTAGTGTGTTTATGTTACCCAGACTACCGACGTAAAATAAAAAAAAATTATCTTATATCTTGTGTGACAAAATGATGTATGACAGTCGTGTTCAAATGGCATCACAGCACTGCATGTACAAATGACATGTTCATGCGAGATTTACAAGAGACAAGGGTAAGCTCATATGAGCAATCGAAAATTTTGACTACATTTATCTTGATAGATAATGCAACAATCAGTTCGATACTGGTTATATCGTACGGTGGGGAGATTCAAATGGTATTGGCAAAGTTTTCTCTTGCCTTTGTAACAGGCTGTAACCGGGTTGAACTGGATCTAGTGAAGACACTTAATATAAATACGTGAATGAGATGTTTAGTCATAAATGCAAATTGATCATAATCGAATCCCTGATATCTAGCTCACACACTGACTTCCAGCTCTCATAAAGTAAACTATAACAACTGAAAACCCTACCCTACTCATGCGCACAAAAGTTCAACAACAGATATAACTAAATGGTATCGTTCCTCAGTGGACACGATCAAAACATGGATTTTCAACAAATAATCACAAATGCGATAGCTTTTCAAGGGATATGATCAATGCATGGTTTTTATCAACAGATACGATTGATATATTGATTTATCAACAGCTATGATATCACATATATAATGATATTCACTCTTAGGTTCCAAACCTATATCACGAGATATTTCGATCTTCAGCTTCTGACAAATGTTTAAGGAACGACCTTGTGTTGTCCTTGACAGAATTCTGCTGAATCGTCTTGTGCATCACATCGATCAAGGGGCTCCTCCCAGAGAGTCAGTGGGCTTCAGAAAAGGACGAGGGACCACAGATATTATGCTTGCAGATCGTCAAATCCAGGAGAAATGCCAGAGACAGAACTCCAACCTGTACACGACATTTATCGACCTGACAAAAACCTTTGACACAGTCAGCCGTGGAGGCCTTTGGAAAATCATGGCAAAATTTGGTTGATCAGAAAAATTTATCGTGATGGTTCGGTAATTCCATGATGGCATTCTAGCTTGTGCTGTGGATGACGATGAGTCATCTGAACCATTCCCAAGCACCAATGGAGTCAAGCAAGGCTGTGTTTTGGCTCCAACTCTCTTCAGTATGATGTTCTCTGCCAAGCTTACTGATGCCTTCCGTGACTATGACACTGGGATCGACATCAGATATCGGACTGACGGCAAGATGTTCAATCTGAGAAGACTACTGGCGAAGACTGTTCGTGATATCCTATTTTCTGACGACTGACCCCTGAATGCCAAATCTGATTCTGACATGCAACAGAGTATGGACCATTTCTCTTCAGCTTGCGACAATTTTGGTCTCACAATCAGTATCAAGAAGACAGAGGTATTGTACCAACCTGCACCAGGAAAGCCTTACGTAGAGCCTACCATCACAATAGATGGCTAAAACCTCGTGGGAGTGGACAAGTTCAACTATATCGGCAGCACACAGTCACGTGTACTTCACAGCGATGATGAAACCAGCGCCAGAATTGCTAAAGCAAGCGTGGCCTTTGGCAGACTGCATGCATTTGTGTGGGAGCGCAGAGGCATCAGTCTACAAACAAAACGTAAGGTCTACAAAGCTACTGTGTTGCCGATCCTGCTGTATGCTTGCGAAACCTGGACGGTGTACAGACGCCATGCCAAGAAGCTTAACTATCATTTTCACATGGGCTGCCTGAGGAAAGTGATGAGGATACGATGGCAGGACAGGGTGCCAGACACTGAGGTTCTCACACGGGCAGGCATTCCAAGTATCCACAATCTGCTGATGAAATCACAGTTGAGATTGGCAGGCCACGTCACCAGGATGTCAGAAGAGCGACTACCAAAGAAGATCTTCTGCGGCGAGCTGCAGGCTGGAAAGCGATCTCGGGGTGGTCAGAAGAAACGCTTCAAATATTTCCTCAAGTCATCTTTGAAACATTTCAACATTGAAAAGATCTTACACAGGATCGCTTCACCTAGCGGAGTCACATCCATACTGGAGCTACAGAATTTGAACGGTTTAGAACTGCAGAGGCAGTGCAGAAGCGTGAGCAGCGTAAATCTCAGAACTGCAGCACGTCGTCAGTTGATCAAGCCAACCCAAGCGGCATCTCCTGTAAAGTGTGCCACAGACAGTTCAGAGCACAAATTGACCTGATCAGCCACTCTCGTACTCACATAAACCAAACCAGTTAGTGATGTCATGGTCATCTTCGAACTCGAAGGACGAACAACAACACCCACACCCCCGGGTAACGTTGTACGCGGCAACGAAACCCAACTACACTTTCGTTCATATATAATACAAAGGCATTTTCTTATACACATTTCCGTGACAGCCCCAACCTACGATATATCTGGTATCCCACTCAAGCATGTCGTCTAATACAAGTGACATGAAAAGTAGACATTAAAAATTGCTCATATTTATCGTGCCATCCAATATTTGAACAATAAAATAAAACATAAAATTTTTCAGTGACAAAAACAAATCAACGCCAATAAAAAATATAGATTACAATGAAAGAGAGAGTATATTTTCGGATCAATTCAGCGACTAAAATAAAATGAAATGATGGACATTGAAAATGAATTGTATTTATTATGCCATGCTGTAAATAGCAATGAAATAAAACATCGAATTGCGAAAAGACAGAAAGGAATGAACGCGAGGGAAGAATTCACTAACATTTTTAACAATTGCACCACGAATGAAATCCAGAAATATATTATAGTACAGTCGCTTGTATAAAATAACGGTTTCATTGAGGAACGGAAAGTTATCAAGAAACAGTGAAATTTACATTTCAAACTGTTAAAACAAATTCCATAAATTCGGCGTTAATCTCCATTTAAGAAGATCTTTAACAATTAATAATGTCTTCGCTTCTCGCTCTGCCCTTTGTCCAAAACGTATGACAAAATGATCTGGAATAATTTTCGTAAAATGTTATTACCACTGTCCAACGTACATGTGCAAATGATGTGTTGATGATAGTTTTGGAAGAGACACGAGTTTGAAAATATTTGGCTACATTTATATTGGTAGATGATGCAACATTTAAAACAAGAAACCGGGATGCATAAGCAAAACATGTGACCCGGGTGAAACAAAAAGAATTAATCATATAAAAGTCGGAACGAAAGTCGGAAACATAAAATAAATCAGTTAGAAAACATTCTTTCGTGTAACACCAGTAATATCGAAATGTGGGGGTCTGAAAGGGTATTGGCTAAAGCTTCTTTGATTTCACTACCAACACCCTTTCTTTGCCCCACCCTACGATATATTTGATATTCCACTACCGCATATCGTCTGACGGATACATAATCACGAATAAAGTTCGTTCACTTGTATTTATGTATGTTTACTGCATGTGCCATTGAACCACAGTGTTATTTTTGTGTATTTGAAAAATGTATTATTCCTGTTCATTCTTGTTGCATAGATTTAATGGAGAAAGATCTGATATTAATGGAAATGGTTGCCAGAAAAGAATACAAAAACTTTTTTCATAAGAACTAGACTACTTATATTGGCTTTTTTCTGATCTGCTATCACTTTTTACCGTTATTAATATATGAGGACTTCAATGGATTTCATTTGAAAAGACCAATAATTATTGCCCACTGACTGATATAAACGCTATACCTATTATAAACAACGCTTTGCATTAATACATTGAAAGCTTTTACCTTTTACTGGCAAAACTTCAACTGTGATTTATATACCATGAAAGAATAGTTATCTCAAACTAAATGGATATATATATATATATATATATATATATATATATATATATATATATATATATATATATATAGAGAGAGAGAGAGAGAGAGAGAGAGAGAGAGAGAGAGAGAGAGATACCAAACAGAGCGGAAAGTGCTATCCCTGGATTCCACAGGAGAATGCTTGATAACATTAACAGAAATTTTAAAATACGCATAAATAATATTATCATACAGGTTAGAGAATTTTTAATTCGTACTCTACGGAGATTCGAACTTGGATCCGCGGGTTACGGCACTCATTGCCTTACCTGTAAGCACCATCTCATATACCATCTCGACCATGACATATTATCAGTAGCGTAGCAAGAAATTATCTAACCTGTATGATATTTATATAAATCACAGTTGAAGTTTTGGCATGTAGCCCAATAGTTCATGTGTATGTGTCACCAAAAGGTATTTTGTATATATAACGCTCAAAGGTATTAAATATGTGTCACCCAATAGAATCATATACCGTGAAAATTCGCTATTACAACCATTAACAACAAAGTGGTTACATAAGTGGGGTGGTGTAGATATCGGGGTTCCGTTTTCGGAATCCGCCAGGTAATGGGTATGTATGTATGTATGCATGTATGTATGAATGTATGTATGTATGTATGTATGTATGTATGTATGTATGTATGTATGTATGTATGTATGTATGTATGTATGTATGTATGTATGTATGTATGTATGTATGTATGTATTGTATGTATGTATTGTATGTATGTATGTATGTATGTATGTATGTATGTATGTATGTATGTATGTATGTATGTATGTATGTATGTATGTATGTATGTATGTATGTATGTATGTACATACATATTGAGGGGCCCCGGGTGGCCGAGTGGTCGCCTTTACAGATCACTGACTTGCCACCTCTGTCCGCGTGGGTTCGAGTCTCGGGCTAAGCCACCGTGGGTATGTGAGAAAGCTTGCCAGTAGCTTCCCGTGGGTTGGTGGTTCTTCACGGGGTTTTCTCGGGTTCTTCCTCCACCAGATATACTGGCCGTCATGTATAGCCTATCATGTGCTGACAAATGGAGTTAAACCCATAACAACCAATCAACCATACATATTGATAAATAATTTCATCGGAGACAAAGACATACACAAAGTTATGAAGATATATTATCAGTAGCATAGCAAGAAATTTTGGGCCCCCTCCCCGCAAAAAATAATTATGTGGCCTCACCCCAAAAAAGAAAAAAAAATTGTTTTATGGGAATTTTGGGCCTCCAATGCCCCCCCCCCCCCCCGCAGTTGCGGGAGTTGCATGGGCGTTCATACTTTGTTTCCTTTTTTTCCCTCTTTATTTACAATGGTGCCAAAAAAGCACGATTTTATGTTGTATGCATAATGGTACAATTCTAGCGCAGAAACACATTTGTGTTAGCCGGGTTCAAGATTGAGTTTTAGCCTAAAATGCACACGAGCAGCTGTCCATTTTCTCCAAGCCCTGTCTTTATCTTTTGTGATTTTGTCTGAAATTGGTTCGTTTCTGGTCCGATTTCCTCTTAATTAAAGTATTTTTTGGGACGCAAGTGTCACTGTCTTATATATGAAACTCTTCCATTGATTTAAATCCATAAATCTATTTTTGTTACGATGTAGAACGTTTTAAGAACCTTTGTGGAAACGTTTAAAACTGAATTACCAGCATACAAATGTATCCTTTATATATATATATATATATATATATATATATATATATATATATATATATATATATATATATATATATATATATATATATATATAAATATATATATATATATATATATATATATATATATAAAGAAAATTAGTAAGTTTGTCAAATCTTCCTTGACCCTTCTACGTGGTAATATGCCTGAATAGGAATAATACGGTACCTATTTTTCCTTGCTGCACGCAAAACTAAGCTATCGACGAACCCATCTAAAGTACCCTTTTATGAGTCCAATTCATTACCTTTGGTATTACCCACGTGTTGGGAATCCTCAATTGTAGATCAAGACGAAAATGTGCAACAAAAAATGCGAAACACGACAATAAACACAATGAAAATAGTCCACTTGATACAATATTTCTTATTTCAACATAAAAAATAGATATATAAAAAATTCTTTTTTATAAAGTGTACAGGAATAATAAATTTCTAAGCTGGAAAACCGCACATTTTGACCTAAATTTAAAATATCATTCTTTTTATTACTTTTGACCCTGTTAACCTTGATATTAGTAGAGGAACATTGTATATTTTAGATTTTTATTACTTGGATACGTCAGCCCTTCTATACCCGATGAATTATGATTTTTTTATCTCGATCGTCGCATATTAGTACATACGATGAGGTTTTATGAAATATGATTTTAAACGCTAGCGTGATAAAAGATTTTCACGTAGCAAATATTGGCGGCTAACTGTTATTAATTTGTGATTATTGTTATTTGAAAAAAATACAACAACAACACCATTTGGTCACGTAAAGGATTTTGTAAACAGTTACTCGACTTTTACTGTTTGCAAATCCACTACCCGGTTTCATATTTGTGCTCGGAGTTGCCTGTCATTTTCCATTTTCGCCAACACGGTCTCGAACTTGGTCGTGCTAATGATTTTATCTTCGATAGCTATCGAATACAGCTTGGCAATTGTGTTGAGGCTGCTTTGTGCTGCAGCGAGAAGTTCCGAATAAACACATACTCGCTGATGTAATCGTAATGAAATTATTTTATTTTACAAGCGTTGCCGGTCACACCGGTTACTATTGATATGGCTCCAAAAACAACTACGAGTGGCGTGCCTATAATAGTTCCTGTAGTTGCGATTCCCGTCACACCCAGACCAACGGTTGTTGACGCGGGGGTTCCAGAAATAGCATCTACAACGTTACATATACTGTAGACTCTAGGTGTTAAAAGAATGTAACACGAAGAAAGTGAAAGCAACAGTATAAGTAAAATCAACAAGCAATTTATTTCTAGACAATTAAAATGAAAATTCAGAAGACACTTACAGTAACGTGAATTGAAGTCCAAATAATCCATAATCCTAAGTGTCCTAATCAAAAGTCCTAAATATGGAGTGTTCTGAATGAATTCCAGTTGCCTTGAATGCCCTGATATACCAACAGTCTTGAATGTCCTGATGTGTCAGTAATCTTGAATGTCCTGAATGTTGTAATCCAGAATATTGTTGAATGAATTCACAAAAATCCCAAAGTCAATTATTAATCCAAAATGAGAATGAACATTTGTGGTAATGCCAATAAATATTTCAAATAAATAATTCCTCTCTCTGAATTTGCTCTGATTTTCACAACTGTAACATCTGATTACTAAAATAAATTCCTTAATAGACTGATCTTAATAATATGAAGTTTAGTATAGGAATGGAATCTTGTTTACTAAATGCTGTATAAATATAAGACAAGTCGCATGACAGAACATTCTAGAATATGAGAAATGGAATTTTACTGGTGCACCTGCTTTTTCTCATGTCAAGATATGGAAAATTCCAATCTAAATACGAAATGCTAGGCAAACAAGTCTAACCTTGAACTCAAATGAAGTAAACATGTTGTTTAAGAAATTACCACTAAAGTACAACTTATCTCATGGACACATATTATAAATTCAATATACATAACAATACGCTTGTATTTCATGAGCAGCGTGATTCTCTTAACGACATCATCTCGCAGTTGCAGTTCCGCTTCGATTATTTTTTCACGCCGGTAACATTGAGGGTCCATTATAATTCTTCTATTAATATTGTCATAGTTGAGACTAATTGCTCAACAGGCTGATCTTGTTCAGGTGCCATACGCGCACGCACTTCCAACCAAGCATTTTTCTTTACTTGCACAATCGTCATATAATCAAAGAAAATATCTTCCAGAAGAATGTTTAGATATCCGGCGATTGTACGTTCCTGGGGTTTGGGACCACGTTCATATAGAAACACACCTATTACACCTCTTCTTTGTACCTCTAATGATCTTTTTCGTCCAAGAACTGCTACGCGGACAAGTGCGGCCTTGTTGAATAACAGTCGAGAACTTTTTCTTCTCGGTTGTGTTAATGTTGGTTAAGCATACTCAATTGGAATTTAATCGGGGTGGATTCAGCGGTGAATATTACTTCATCGTTATTAAAACAATTTCTGGATGTTTTCACACCTGGTGATGCGGTCAGCAATTGGGTAAAACATTGATTCCAAGCTGGCTTCGAGTTGGTATTGGGACATCAGGTAGGTGGTCCCAACTTTCGATTTCTATCTTACCCTCGCGTAGATTATATTTGAGCGTATACGAGGGTCTGGTAACACCATTTTGAAGCAGATATTTATCGACCAGTGGAACAAAATCACTATCTATATTGGCATCAATGGTCAGTTGATTCAACACTCCGTCGGTAAATTCCGAAACCTCATCACCACGGTCAGAATCCATCACTTATATATAATGATAAATATAATTTTAAACACAAACGCCAAAAGACGGTTAAGTATCCGGTCGGATAAACGTTGACTCCTTCAAAATGAATTTCATCTCCGGCGAATAATGATACTGATACTGCATATGTGTAAAATTCGTAAACAGTGCCCGGTTTGTTGATACGTGATATTTGTGGTGAATGCCTACAACCAAGATGCGGCTGATCATTTATTATCATTTGTATGCTACTCCAATTTTCAGCTCTATTTCCGATTATGATAAACAAGTATGATCCAGACTAGCGCACCTTTAATATGTGACGTTTAGGTCTATAAAACCCCATTTGCAATAGAACAAGTAGACCATTTGCTAAGGTATACTCGGAAGTTTTTTCCTCCGCTTCTTTGGTTAATATTCCTGTAATTTGGTTTCAGACCGTTACTACGCGTGGTGGCAAAGGCACGTCTGCTATATGTTCATCCACGTATTATTTTCTTGTAGCAGCAGCAGTATCAACATAGTCTTTGATAAACGCAATCGACACGTTAGAGTTTCTGATTCCCCCGTTTTCAATGATTTCAGCCAGGTTTTTCGCGACAACGCCTCGCAGCCTCAGCACAACATCGTTGATGTCCACATTAGACGTTTTAAGTTTTCCAGTTTGATCTTGGAAAATCACAAGCTCGCCCTTATCGAGGTCAACATCAACCTGGCGGGTAAACTCAGTCAAATCCGCTTTGGTGACAAACCTGCTTAGATCCACATCAGCACCTCGTCATCGGGCTACATTTCGTCCATAAATATCAACAGACATGTTATATACTATTAATCGTACTTTCTAAGCGACATGGTAAAATAAATAAGCGTTTGCGGGGTTGTGTTGAGGAAGTTTTGCTTCCCGCAAGTGCACGCAACGCCTTAACAATAAGATGACCGCATATTGGCCCGTCTGGTCGAGTTTGTAACGGTAGCGTTGAATAAAACAGCGGTTTTTGCCCACCTCGGGTTAAATAATCAACAACTTCAAGGGTTGGCGCAAGCCCGTACGAGTCAAAATACAAAAGATGTCGCGTTTTTATCACGTATTCAACCCAATGAGTGTCAGGTCCTGTTGTCAAATCCAGATTAACAAGACCTCGAAAATATTTGACTGCTTTTACCATCGCGAGAAAACAAAATTAGTTAATGGACGCGTGACAAGCTTTGCTTGCATCATAGGCGAAGTCATGACCAAAGGCCATTTCATATCGTTCCGGGTAGTCGAAGACCTTTGCCTGAGCGTATTCTGCGAGTCATCCCAGGTAATCGAAAACCTTTTCCTTGTTTTATTCGTGTACGAGACCAACCATAGATGTTTCCACCGGCTCCGCCCCCAACTGCCTTTTTCAGACTCATTCCTGATGCAGTTCCGACAGCCCCTAACGCAGCTGCTTTTGCAACCGCAGGAGCCCGGCTGCTAACAACGTTGGAATCGCTGCAAGGAATAGAAATATTCGCCCAGACTTTTGCAGATGTGTCATGTCTAACTTTGGTAACGTTAATGTCACCTAGGTGTTCTTTCGTTTGGCCACATTAAACTGATTAAGTTGTGTTTGGGTCAACCACACGAGGATAATTCCAGTTAACTCTGTTGGAGAACGCCTCGATGTGACTCCGCAATCGTTTAGGTTTTGATTTTCGCAAGCTGTTTTGGGCTAAGGCAAACCTTTACTTCGTGAGAGGACATTATTATTTTTAAAAAATGTTACTGGTTCAATTACTAGCTTAGAACTCTTTACTAGTTTTCCACAGGTGGGTTAATAGGTCTCATCGGGCCACCTGTGCCCTCCAACAACAAAATCTTATCGGAGAGAATCACAGCAATATATCTGTAACAGGTGGCGGGAATCTGAGTTACACGTGCAAGAAAGAGCATGTCAACCACAGACTGCTTAACCAGAGACATGTGTTCCAACGAAAAGTAATAAATAGGGTACAACGTACGAAAGACATGCTGGAAAATCTGCAGACCTGTGTTAAAGGTTTCATGTCGGTGCAGTGCACGTACGACCACAGCTTGTGATATGCACGTGCAACATAATTGTTTGCGAAGTCAAGCAAAATTTCTTCAGAGGGTTCCTGATGACCGTTTAGCCGCATAGAAACGTCAGACACTCCTAATCGGTCAAATATCATTTTACTACGGAGTTGTCCACAATTCACCCGAGTCATATCTTGAAGCGCCACGAACATATGTCTTGGTGCATTAATACCACGATGGGTAGTTATTTGCCATGAAAACTGTTAAACGGTGCTTTCATGCGAGTCTGTGGTAAGCGTGTGAAATGATAGTGGTGACGTGACTCCAGAGTTCATAAACGCTAAAAGACACGATTCTACAGTTATGAAAGGGGTTAGTACCCGCATCCACACTGTCAATTTCGACAACACAATTTTACCATCATCATTAAAATCCTCATCATGCCAAATTGCATCGTTGCTGTTGCCCTTTCGTTTTAACAAAACTGTGTTTAGCTTCAAAAATAAGCTTGTGAACATCTCTGCAAAACCCAAATATATGACTGAGAGGAATCGCCAACGAAAACGACAATGAGGGTTCATGAAGTTGTCCTATACGCTGCATAAATCCAAGGTTATAATTATAATTGACGAAATCCATCGTAGGGGCACCGGGAAGACCAGGTGCGACAGGCAAACCATCAGGTTGTGGGTCCACGAAAGCAGTTTGAGTAATTTGACATCTGATATACTAGTTATGATCTGTACGGTCGATAATTGTCGCAGCAATGTCAACGTTGTCGAGAATTGTTTCCATTTTCTTTCCATCCATGAGATATCGTGCACTGATGAACAATGCCATGAGATCATTGTTGACAAATCCAATCTTGGTACCAGGGGCGTAATTGGTACCGGTGACGTCGTCTTGTTCAAGTTTTCCCTCGATTTCCAAAAATGCCTCACACGAGAGAAGATACCGAGACGTGTCATGCACTTATAACTTGTGTTCGATGTGGAGCAAAACAGTTCACATTTGTCAGAACCTCCAGTTCTATTAGAAAAGTCGTAGACGCTCAGGGTCTAAAAACAAAAGTCGTCGGCGGTGATGTCGCTGCCGCGTTAGCAAAACTACCAGGGACTCATCTCATCTCTCCCGTAACCTGGCTGGTCGTAGGGGCGCCGCTGATGACTTTGCGACAATCTCTCTCCATTTCGCCCTGTTCTCCACTGCTCTTTGGGACTTTGCAAAGTCCATGCCTGTCCACTCTTTGATATTATCTTCCCATCTCTTCTTTTGTCTGCCTCTTTTTCTCTTTCCTCTTACTGTGCCCTGTAAGATTGTCTTTGACAGGCCAGATGAGCGTGAGACGTGACCATACTATCTTAGTTTGCGTTTCTTTACGGTGGTGAGCAGATCTTCATATGGTCCAATTGCACCTTAGATTCTAATGGGCACCTCCTCATTAGCGACATGGTCAAAGTATGAGATTTTCAGGATCATTCGATAACATCTCATCTCTTAGGCATGGATTCCTCTCTCTAGTTCTGCAGTCAGGGTCCATGTTTCACGTGCATACAGGAATATGGACATGACGAGGGAGCGCATAAGATTCATCTTAGACCCAATCGTGATTTTGCTGTCCTTCCAAACAGGCTTCAGCCTAGCCAGTGCAGTTGTTGCCTGCGCAAATCCTGAAAAGAACCTCAGGTTTTGAACCTTCATCAGATGCGATAGCACCTAGGTATTTGAAGCTTGTCACTCTGCCCAGCTTCTGTGATGTCGCTGCCGCGTTAGCAAAACTACAAGGGACACCATGGAGTAAATAGCTTGGTGAAAAACACATTCCCGGATACAATTACTGTGGGCCTGGAACACGGCTGGATATACGACTGGATTCTAACAATCGACATAAAACCGGGGAAGCACCCGTAAACCGCGTCGATGCTGCATGTTACCGACATGATCTTGCTTATAAAGCATCAAACGATATCCATGACCGTCAAAGTGCTGATATAGATCTTATCCATGATTTAAATACAATCATTTTTACACTCAGAGAAAGAATCGCTAGATGGATCATCAAAGGGGGTATGAAGGCTAAGATCCTCATTGGTGGTCACTAGGTGGTAAAAACTAGGTTTCTTGGCGGACTTTAGCCAAAATATACTACAGTCCTCGCGGTTATTGGAAAGGTGAAGCTGCTGTTG
This sequence comes from Margaritifera margaritifera, assembly GCA_029931535.1. Classification (NCBI taxonomy): domain Eukaryota; kingdom Metazoa; phylum Mollusca; class Bivalvia; order Unionida; family Margaritiferidae; genus Margaritifera; species Margaritifera margaritifera. The sequence continues at coordinate 321,962 of JAQPZY010001419.1, read as the reverse complement.
AAAAGTTAGCGAGCGCGGCAGCGGTCACTCACGGGACCGGTCGAGAATGTCTAGCCAAACAAGCGCTGTGGCAAATTTACCTACCCGCGCCAAGAAATATTCCACTTGGTTGGTTTGATGTACAAACACCAAGTGATGTTCATCAAGCTGATCTTTTATTTATTCCGCATGATCGGGTACACAGACGCGTATACAAATATGCGTTAACAGTCGTAGATATCGCCAGCAGATTGAAGGAAGCGGAGCCGTTGACGATTATTTGGACATCAGAACGCCCAGGAATTATTTATGAGATCTTTGTCTCGGACCGCAGAGCAATCTAGGATTGCAGAAAGATCTTACAAGTGGGTAAACACGGCTTCGATCAGTCATCGCAGCGCTGAATAATGAAATCATATGCTCGATTGGATTAAAATCCGGTTATGCCATTCGACCAAAAACTGTCACTGTTGTGAAATCAGTTTCACAATCACCACTGTTAGAATCACTCGGAAACAATTTTGTTTGGTATTGTATGCACCTGGGGAGTTAGAATGCTACTGATCCGGTATGGTCCGTCGATGTATTTACTATCTCGTCCCAGATTTTGGATTTCCAAGACAACCAAGATGTTATTATTTGGCGCCTGTTGTTGAGCAATTGGCAAAGCCTCTCGGTAGAGCATTTGTGCGAGAGGAATTGCAAGTCGTTCCCGCGAATACTGTACTGCCACCAAGATCTATTTTAATGCGCTTGAGCATCAATCGTAAGCGGATTTGTAATAGCATGATGCCCGTACGCGTTAGTGGTAATTCCGTCGGGAAATATCCATCGTTTGATGTCCAGCGGCGACATTGTCACCTTGGTGCATAGGTATACACGCATGCGATGTTTTTTTATTCCTAATCATGTTGGCTGAATGTGTTTATTCGCGATGCTCGCAAATCCATTTCTTGTACATCTCGTGTGTGAGATCTTTTGCAGCAATAACTTTTCGCCTTTTGATATTTTTTGGTCCAATCAAATCGAGTAAATTTTGGGTCGCAGTCAAACGTATTTTTCGATAGGTTTACCCGCGCACTTGTTTTTAAATTTTCCTACGACTTTCTTATTTGTATCGTTTTGTAGCGGATGTTTATACGCAGGGTAATCGCTGGTGTCGAATTCATTATACAATTGTGGCAACAAAATGTCATTGCATACGCCATCGGTGGTTATATGCAACAGCAGCGAGTCGGTGTCGTGTAAAGCATCTTAACACGATCGCGGTAAAACAGTTTTATTTTATCATAATAAAACTGATACATGAGCAGCTTCGACAAGTCCAGCGCAGACGCGCCAGCATAGATAGGCTTTGTCAGCTTCAGTTTCGATTTTTTCACTTGGCGAAATCTAAACACCAGACAAACTTTACTTACACGCATTCCCAATCGCAGATACAACTGCAGGCTTCGTATGTGAACTACATAGTTGGTTTTCCGCTAAAGATTTGGAACATGTTTGGTGCATTCGGTAAACTTGCCTCCAGATTCGTCCACGATCTCGCACTGATACGGGGACAATCATCCGCGTGGCACCAACAACGCTTTTGATGAAAGCGGGTAGTCGTTGTGGGCGCGATGAAACTCATCCGGGTACTGCAAGTCAACTTCAAAGAAGTATCCGTGGTCGCTGTTGCTGTCTTGATCGTGAACATGCGTGTTCATGTCCACGAAAATCCACCAACCGGCAGCGGCTGCATCAAGATTAATGGCGTCAAGATATATGATGTGACCGATTGGGACAGCGGATTCATATTCGTCCACGTCTGGGTTATTCGCGCCCGCGCGACGATGACTCACCATTGAAATCTCGAAGTCCACGCTCGATAAACAGATGCTAGTTAATATCAGTGAGCAGTTACAACTCAATCTTCGTTTTCAACATCAACGCATCCCAGTCATTCCCGGTGACGTAAGATAGTGCGAGGGATCGATATTGTACATACGCTTGGCGGTATCACGAAACGCGTCAAAGACATCCGTGAGCAGTAACACATCGATGCGCAGATACAAATCGTGATAGTGACGGAGGTTTTTATATTCGAGTGCGGACCAAACAACATTTGCGTGAGCGTAGTCGTTGGTGGAAATACCTTCGCGAGACAACGACGAATGGAATGCCTCGATCGCTGGCAACTGAGTTTCATCGAACTTTTCCCATCCACTCATGTACTGGTATGGGTACACTCCTTTTCGCGTTAACAACTTTAACTTGTCAGCGGTGAGTGGACTTTGTCCGCCAATGGTACCATATCCACTGGTGATTTTGAAGTTTTCCACCGCTAGGCTGCTAACTAGCTTGTCCAAGCTGGAATTAAAAAAAACTGTAGCGAATCAATTAACTGCAACTGACCCAGTCGGAACGTCATATTTTTCCATGTTGTTGGAGATTACACTTAATGGCGCATTCGATGCCGTGACTACTGCCTGCATTATTAAATGGCCATCATACCCACACAGGTTATGAAGCACTACGGGAATTCTTGTTTTATTTTTGTAAATTCAGAGCTGTAAATTGCATGCGCTGTGTGCGGCTCCTCGGTACGCACCAGTGATATGACAGTGATTGCTGTTACGGAATTACGTATATGGAATTTATAATGTGCCTAAACTTTTGTTATATGACTGTACTTTAAAATTGGGTCAAATAGTGAGTCATATTTAAGTTAGGTTAAGTTGTACTTTAGTGAAATAAACAACATGTTGACCACGTTTGAGTTCAAGGTCAGAGCTGTTTACCACTCTTCCAGTACTTTTCCATTAAATTGACGTAGTTAATATTGCATTCTGGGTCGTAATATGACACGTTTCCTGTTGTGAAATGGGTCATTTGCAAGGAGTATAAACGAGCTTGATATACGAATTTTACACATTCCAATTTTAGATTCTTGTGTTGAAAAGATCTGTTTTTACGATCAGCTTGGAATCATCAGATGTTTGGAATAATAGCCGTGCGGAAATCTTGTAGTTCTGTGATGCTGTAATGCTGTATTGCTGTATGGATAATTCGAAAGGAATTATTTATTGGAACATTCATCGAAGTTACCATGGAGTACTCACTAACGTTTGGAATTATATTTAGGACCTTTTGGATGCCTGTGAACATTCTTAAAGATGATCTGGATTACATTATTGTTGGTACATCAAGACATTCCAGACCCATTCTTTCGGAACAATCTTTCATTCGGAACATTCGTTCATTACGAAGATTCATTAGTTCGGAACATTCATTCATTTGGAACATTTTATAATTTCTATATGTGATTAGGACAATAATAATTTATTGGATTATTTGGATTTTAACACGTTATTGTAAGTGTCTTTTGATTTTCAGGTTAATTATTTAGAAATAAATTGTTTGTTGATTTTTACAAACATTGTTGGTTTTACTTTCTTTTTATTACGTATTTTATACCATAGGGTCTTAACATTGCGAACTTTGGAACTTTCTCAAAGGGACCATCACAAATCCAGCAATGAGTTCTCTTGGAAAACTCTTCAATTTTATCGCGGGTCATAATCATGTCGCTGAGTGAATAAAGCTGTTGTCGGATCCATTTCCTGGTCTCCTCAAGCGATTTAATAAACATCTCAATCGAATCCTTGCCACGATACTGTATTGGTGGCTCAGTTTGCGAATTACATCTGACGACAATGAACAATGGAATTTGTTCAGCAACTCGAACTGTGTTTGATTGTACCGTGGGGGATTCTTTGTCGTTCGCGGGAACATTCAAGCACTCAGAATGCGAGTAGATGATATATTGGACAGTTATTTTTCGTTGCACCGCGGTGAATTTAAAAATGTTTTGCCGGTTTCTGGTATAATTGTGCGCTGAGGTTTTCCACTAATTTCACTGCAGTAGAAGTCATACTCGTCAAGCACCTTTTGGGTGCTAAATAAATGCAGGCAACGTTGGCATGGAACCTTTTTAACCGTGTCCTTGCTGTGTCGGTTAAGCAATCTGGAAAGATTATTTATCCATACGTAATGAGATAACAACTCTGAACCTTTCATGCCGCTTATCAAAAGCAAATTAATCTTGGTCCGTCCATGCCAATTTTGTATATGTGGAGATAGTGCAAGCGGATAAAAGCTTTTGTCCCAAGCGAACACGTTAACGGCGATACCCGGGTTAAGTTCTTCAATCTTGTTCAGTGTTGCCTTACTAACCTGCCCCGGAAATTCAATGGTGCCAAAATTGAGTTCACGCAAGTATTGCTGGTATTGTCACGCGCAGGATATAACGCTGACGTGATCGCCCACTCTAGCAATTATTCCGGCGTTGGTATGTAATTAGATCCACGAACTGGTATATGTGGGGAAGTATGCAGTTCAACCTCCGTACATCTGTCAAGAGTCCATCCCGAACCGGTGGTGGTGCATTTTTCCAACGTGTCGAGAATCTTTTCAGTACTTTTATCGATTGAGTTATTGACCTCCTTGGTGTCTGTACGTTTCGTGATTATAAGTAGACCACCATGAAGTCACTGGGTTTGGGTTTTAAATCCGTCCTTGTCTGATGACATGCGATTAAGCGGCATAGTCAAAAGCGCATGAACAACAATATCCATTTTAACTCCGGGGGTGCCAGCGCGTTGTAACATCGATACGATTTCCGGGCGCATATTCAATAAACGTTTAATAACATCTTTGTTTGGTTTGTTTGTGTGTCGAATAATCGCACGGTAATTTTCTAAATCACCCCTGCGCTTGTTAAACTTAAACTGGGGGACTTCTTGTTCACCAACATACGTGGGAGCCTCAGCGGCGATAGCAGTTGCGGTACGATGGCGGTCTTTTTCATGAACATATGCGACTGCCTCAGCGGCGATAGCGGCTGCGACGCGTCGACGGTTTTGTTCATCCGCAACTATATTCGCAATTTCCGCACGTTTGACTCGTGGAGGAATTTCAATATTGAATCGTGCTGCTGTTTCACGAAACTGACTCACGGTCTGGCGCGGGTCGGCTACGATACCTAATAACACAAGCATGTTAGCTTTTCTTGCACCGCTCGGTATTGGTATGTTACGCTCTCGCGCGAATTGTCTCACTTGTCGTACCATTGCGTTGCGGTAACTGGTTATTGCGGTTGCGGTTGTGGTTCAATTACGGGTCTTAATCGCGCAAGTATGTCAGCTTTTCGCATACAACTTGTTATCCGTATCCCACGCTGTTGCGCGAGTTGCTTTAGTTGAATCACAGTCGGCATACTATTATATAAGGGAAAATCTTTGTCTAATTGTAGATTCCGTCAATAAATTTTTAAAGAATGTTTACTTTACCGGGCTTGGAAACGGCAATTGCCTCAATCCTGTCTAATATTTCATTTACTTCTGTATCGTTTTTTATTAGCGTCGTCGGGGGTGTTAAGGTTGGATATTTCCGCAAGAGGTTCCGTTGCTAATGGCGTGCGCGATAATACTTGTGAACAGATCCGCATGGTCAGCAAAGCTGATTGCAAGACTTTACTCCGATACCACATTTGAGACATGGTCGAGCACCCCGATCAGCACGTAACGCGAGCATATGTGATTTACAGTATTCGTAATGGCATGTTCTGCCGCATAGTTCACGTTTTCCAAGGCGTACACCTTACCATTGATTGCGTAATAATGCCATTGAACTTCTTATATTTAAAACTTGTATTCTCTAATAGAGACCATTATCTGTGTCTGCGTCTACGTAAACACAATTCTCCATGCTTTTGATTAATGGTGCAGGTAATAGCAGGTGCCTGTGCTCCTCATCCTCCTCATCATCGATAAGTGGTTGCACAGATGCTCGCAATGGATAGTATTTGATTGTACGGCCATTTGTTGTAAAAGATTTTTCACCGGTGATAGTCATTTCCAAATTATCAGCAGTGGCTCGTAAACACAATCGTGCACCAGGCAGCATCGACTGGAGATCATTCGGGTAAAATAGTTTGTTTGTGTTTGAGTATAGTTTTCTCCAATTCGTTATTTGGCCAAATCACCGCATACTCATCAGTACCCTTAAATATTATACCAACTCGTAAATGATAGTCGCTTGTGTACATTGTGACATTCGCTTATAATTATGGCATCGCAGCCGTCGCTTAGAATCTTCCTCTTCTGCTTTCTCTTCAGCTGGAGTTATATGCACCTCTCTAGCAATTATTCTATCACCGGCCTCTTCAAGCATTTTCCCTCACCATTTTCTTTTTTCTAAACATGCTTCCGCTAATTTTGTGTTTCTAATAAATCTATTGCTGTTTATAAATTCTTGCAACTCATCATCATCAAGTGCATCTAAAAACTCTTTGTAATTCATTTTTGTGAACATTTTCCTATATTAAAATACCAAAAGCATTTCTCTAATTAATTTCTTCTTGGTGATCTTCAAGACTACTACAATAATCGCTCTATGTTACATTGTCGTCGTCATTGTCATTGTCACCATCACCATCACCATCATCATTATTATAGTATTCTATCGTTTTGATATCTGTACTAGGCGGTGCAGCCAACGTTATCGACTTTATTTTTTCTTGCACAATGTATTCGCAGGTTGCTTGTTATCTTTTTCTCCAAGTAGGCATCGCTGTTCTTCCTAAGTTGATTAATTTGTCAAGATGCTCCGGATACGTATTTGAAAAATCATACAACATCTTTTGAGCCTCCTTGATAAATCTGTATGAAGCATTTAAGCGAAACAACGACTTAATCTTTTCTGCAACATTTCGCACACTCCACTAGTTTGGTCGATGAATTCCAGACTCGGATACTTTGATACTATATGCATCGATCTGTGGATTTTTTGCCATTCTTACCGGGGTAAATGTCTAATATAATATTTTCGCATAAACTCTGCCACAGTCAGTGTAAAATATAGCTGTCGCAAAATATGTGTATACAGTATACCGCGATCAATAATCCTGTAGTGCCATAGTTGATAGAAATATATAAGCTATAGTCGAATACAGCTATGCAACGAAAAACAATAAAAACAAAATATTATCTACTTTCCAAAGTAATATTTTTAGTCTCACACAGAAAAATTAATATCCACATTGTAATATAGCCGCAATCAATAATATAGGCCTGACTGAAAACTTCACTTGTGGTATTTCCAATAATAGTGAATTTGCAAACAGTAAAAGTCTAGTAACTGTTTACAAAATCATTTACGTGACCAAATGGTGTAGTTGTTGTATTTTTTCAAATCACAAATTAATAACACCTAGCCGCCAATTATCGCCACTTGAAAATCTTTTTTCACGCTAGCGTTTAAAATTATATTTCATTAACCCGCATTGTATGCACTAATATGCGACGATCGAGATAAAAAACACATAATTCATGGGGTATAGAAGGGCTGACGTATCCCAGTAATAAAAATCTAAAACATATTATGTACCTCTACTAGATTCTTTCAAACGACAACACTGTAATTTGAATCTTAGACCCCGAAGGCATAAATAGTGAAAGTTGTAATTCCTATCTATTACCATTTACTAATGTTGCTTGGGTGCAAAAGTGTACAGCGCATACTAAAAGTTTAAGCTTTTGAAGATCCATTTGATTCATCAGGGATAAAAGTATGAAATTTAAAACCTTAAGAAGTGGGCCTAAACAGTACGTAAATGCTCATTAAGGTAGCACGCATAGTTTTAAACTATGATCGAGGTCAAAGTTGTACCTTCTCACCTTTGAAGCCACTTTCTATCAAAGTAACATTCCATAACCATCAACATATATACATTTTCAAACTCTTCAGAGAATGGATAAACCGAAAGAGTCAAAGGACTGACACGGCAAAGCTGATCCTTCTATTACACAAGATGTTTTTATGCACCAAAATCGTCCCCTTGTGCATGCAACATAAAATCATACATTGTTGGTACCACTGTCAATCGCAAGTGAGAAACGTAGTGATAAAGTATGCCATCTCTTCAATAAAAATTTTGTTCTATGGCCAATTTTACGAAACTGTTCGGTGCTACCAACCAAATGTATCACAGCAAGTCTTACCTCCCTTGAAACATTTTCTTACAAAAGAGACACAGCGTTCTTTTTTTTAAAACTATTAAAGGATAATTGCATCTGTCGTAGTGAACTCTGCATATAACGATTTATTATATTTTCTTTTGGAAACAAATGTTCAGTCTACTACTGCCGGTATGTTGTTGTCTGTTGCCATACTTTCCCAAACCTAGTTCTGACTCATTTGATGTCACACACACACACACAGAGACATATATATATATATATATATATATATATATATATATATATATATATATATATATATATATATATATATATATATATATATATTGCAACTGCGAATGCGAAATCGCCCGATGAAAACTTTATTCTAAACATCTAACCCGAGTGACGAATACCTAGGAACACAACGGCCGAAGTGGGTCTTCCACATCGAAAAGTCCTGTCTTGGCGATGCGACTCAAATAACTTCTTTCTCTAGTATATACATATATCTTTCTCTCAGACGGAATGAAACTATTACGGCCCTTCCGTCATATTGGCTTCTATAAGGAATTCCATACAAAATTATTCCACCAAATTTACACCCTTTGGGTACTCTTCTTATTACACAGGAATAACTTTGTATTTTGTAGTTGCTCCTGATCGTAGATGTTTTTAGTTCTGAGCAGGAAAACCATATAAATATATTAGCTCTTAATGAGTACGCTTAATAAAGTCTCATTACAAGTTTGTTTCTCAGCAGTACTATCGTCTGATAATTGCAAGATCAGTCTTTTCCAACCGTGGCAAAGTTGGCTCTGAGCGGGGACAAAGTTGGCTCTGAGCTAGGACAAAGTTGGCCTTGAGCGGGGACGTACCTATACGACGAATAAGTCGTAGACTCCTAAGCTGGAACACGCTCATAAAATTCTCTCTAAACTTGATTCCGCTCTAGGACATAGGTGGTTCTTTACTTTATAAACGTCTGTAAATCTATTTTAAACTTTGGTTTCGAGCTGGGCAATAACTAGTTCTGGGCAGGGGTATAAACATAAGGCGTTTTGAATGATTCTAAGTTCAGACATACTCTCATACTGTTTTTTTTTTTTTTTTTAATCTTCGCCCAGATTGGAGACATAGGTGGACCTTTGAAGGTACATACCTTAGTGCCTATTTAAAAGGTTGGTCCTGAGCGGGAACATGCCCACAAGGCGTGCGAATAGTGTTATTCTGAGCAGTGAAATGACCTTATACATATAAATGTATTAGTTCTGAGGGAGAACACTTAATAAAGTCTCATTCAAAATCTGTTTCTCAGCAGTGACATTGCTGGATTTGTCAAAAACAATCTGTTCCGTGTGTTTTAATATTTGGTTCTGAGCAGGGACAAACTTGGTTCTGAGAGGGGCCGTACCTATATGGCGTGCAAGATAGTCGGATTATCAGCGGAAACACGCATATAAATCTCTTTCTACGCTTGGTTCTGATCTAGGACATAGGTAGTTCATATCATTTAAAAGTCTTTAAGTTTATTTTAAACTTTGGTTCAGAGCAAAAACATAATTGGTTCTGGGCAGGGACATAAACCTAGGGAGTTTTAATAAGTTCACTCTAATGCTCTGTTTGTTTCTTTTAAAGGATCGCTGTGATTATAGATATAGTTGGTTCTTTGCAGGTACATACCCTTGAGTCTGTTTTAAAGGTTGGTTCTGAACGGGTACATGCCTGTGTGAATAGTATACTTCTGAACGGAAACACGTTCGTAAACCTTTTTAAGACTATTTTAAAAAATAGTTTCTGAGCAGAGACATAATTGGTTCTTGGCAGGAACATAAATCGAAGCATTTTAATAGGTTCCCATTCAGTTTAGGCACAATCTCGTGCTTTTCTTTAAAGCTTCGCTCTGATCGAGGTCATAGCTGGTTCTTTGCAGGTACATATCCTAATGTCTTTCTAAGTCTTTTGTCTAAGCTGTAACATTGTTGGATTTTTGCAAGAAGAATCTGTTCCGTCTATTTTAATGTTTGTTTCTGAGCTGTGACAACGTTGGCTCTGCGCGGGGATATACACTAATTTCAGCATCACATTAATTACAAAAATTACGTAGAATCTCTGTGATAATTGATTTTGAACATGGCGGTAGGTTATATTGAAATGTATCTGATAAAATAAAAGATGACAGACAGCTGTCACAACATCTCTTTGAGTCACAATAACATTTGCAAAACGTTGTCAAAAGAGTTGAATTTGAATAAATATCATACTCGTTCGAATGCTAAACTCAAACCAGTTTCAGAAATGTTTTGTGACAACTTAACGATTTACAAATAGTTCGCTGATGACAACATAATTGACAGTGAAGGTTATAGACTGTTGACATCGAATAAAAGACATATTTCAAATCAACAAATAAAATAGTGCTTTTACAAAACAGGGATACAATTATCACTTCTTGATGTACAAATCAGGTATGTGAAAGACAACACTACTGTTGCGTACCAAGGTTTCATTGACAGATCAAACTATGATACGTTCATTGAAATACTTGAATATTTAAATCTGAATCTCAGTCGTGAATATTACTTCATAACAGACTACTATGTGAAACAGAACCTAAAGGGAACTGTAAATTTTGATGACATTTAAAAACATTTAAAAGTACCAGTCATCAAATCGCTTTCAAACACTTGGGTGACAATTAAACTCGATGATACGAGAATCAAAATCTATAACAAAGTAACAAATTTTAAGTCACCTGGAACTGATCAATGTTTCGGCTGAAACATGCTCAGCTATGTTGTAGAGAAAAGAGGTCACATAAATCATTTGGAGAGACTATCGAAGAAAGCATTACACCAATAGCGGTTTTAGCTGAAAGATTCGAAAAGCTAAAGAATTGCTGATTCATTCCAAAGAATTGCTGAACACCGCGGATACATGTTACACTTCCGGCTATCTACAATTTAAAGCGCTGCTTTAAGGACTCACGGTACTAATTATAGGGAACAACTGTGAACCAGTCTAGAAATGGGTGAAGATTTAATAGAGTATATACGGGTTTGGTGGTCCATAATTAGTTAATAATGAAAAGTAAAATTTTAGTAAAAAATTATTTTGAGAGCTTATCCTATCTGTACCTGAAAAAAAATAGAGACAAGATTCTATTGATGCAATTTTAGTATTTTTATAGACTTGACTTAGGAACAGTCAATAATAACAGTAGCACCTGATTCATTAGGTGTAGAATGGATAACACATGTTTCATGTACTTGTAGATCCAAAATATGGTGCGGCTCATGTGGTTTTCTTAACACAGAAGCTTTCATCAAGGATGGGTCTATACTGATAAATATAGGTTTGATCATGAGCATTCAGAAATTTAAAGTTATTGAATTTTTAATATCATGATGTTTCCATAGGTTTACTATGGGAGTTGAATTAGTACCGTGAGTCCTTAAGATATTAAGGAAACTGGTATGTTATTAAACGAGGACATAAAAATGGTTCACTACTGTTATTATGTTGACCTAGAATACGACAAATACATAGGTAACATGAGTAAAAATCGCAAATTTAACAACAACAGTCAAAGTTATAGACAGGTGTATCAATTTTGTTGTAATGAGATGTGCTAAATGCATTTAATAATGAAGAAAAGTACAAATCACACAGCGATTATTCATCGTCTTTTGCACAATTATCATGCTATTGTTATCTATTGAAAGTGTTAACACTACAGTGCTTAATTAATTTTTTCAATCAAACAGAAAGGTAACCAATCGGCCACTGTGTGCCTACCATTATGTTCAGCTATCGCATTGAAATCCTAAGCGGGAGAAACAATGCTAATGTACGCAGTCATGTTGGACAAGTACATTAGGAAGGGATGCTTCGGTTGGTTTCGTATCGGGTTATTTCATATGAACTCACTATGACGTATAGGCTGACTATTGTAACCCCGCACTCTAAATCCAATGTCACAATTGTCAGAACCTGTCCACTCATGTTCGCTAGCCAAGGGTCGTCGATCCACGTCGTTCTACATCGATCATGGGCAAATGAATCTAGCTAAAACAGTATCTGACGCTCCGCTATCTAGTTGAATGTAGCTCAAAGAAACCGACCCAATCAGATTAATTGTTACACTTACCAAGGAAGATAATTGGGAATAATCAAAGCGGCCTCAGTAGACAACGACACGTATCTCGTGTAAATTTCAACAATTTAAACTTTTAATAAACGATTTTCTTTCAAGTCAAGGCATGTGGACATCTTGCAAGTAACCATATTGAAAACATAACAGGTCAAGAAACAGGCTTTCAGATTAGTCAGTTAATTTTGCTTGCAATAGACAATAACTTTTCATTTGCAAGAGGTCAATAGTTCACAACACTGTTTTGGATAGCTACATGAGCCAAGGGTCGACGTCGAACGAAGTGGATCGATGACCCTTGCTGCGAAATAGATAGTTTGTGTTTCGTTTTAACTTAGTCGGTCGACGTTGCAGACCATTTTAAGACTAATACGACTTGGATTGACTAGCAGCAACTAATCCATAAACCAAAATGATAAGGAATAATATTTGAAAACTTCTGTTCCTCCCACCATCTGCCCTCCGTTTTGCCATTGCGCCCATCTGTCATGCCTTTTTCTCTAAAATCATCATGCAGAATCACAAAACCTAAAACATGATAATATATTTTCCCACATTCTGATATGATAACTCAGATCATGTATGCGGCAAATATATCTTTTCTACCGTTGACGAACTTTCCTCTTTCCATCCCAGTTTGTATCCCCTCCATTTAATCGGTCACTCGTGTCAACTTGACAGTAAAGTTACACTAGAAACTTTGATACGTGAATATAAATGCAGACTTTTTCATTATTCCTTTTGGAAAAGATTTAGTTACATACATGAATAATTGCTGTAAGTTACTACTTTCATACCAAACAGAGGGGCTGTATCACTGGATTCAACAGGAGACAACTTGTTAATATGAAGTGAAGCTTCAATCGTGCTATATTCAAATAAGATAATGCATTAACGAAAATCATTTAATTGAGCTCATAAATATGCGTTAGACGGTTAGGTAAATGCATTAAATTTGATAGTTTTTACAACCTGAAATTGTTCTCATCGTTCTTAAGAAGAAAACTCGTTATTTATGGGCAACATGTTCAAGCGTTATAATTTGTCATTCACTGGGAATATGCATAAGAACCCAAGCCCCAAGCCCCAAACCCCAAGTTATGGTACCTCTCTCTCTCTCTCTCTCTCTCTCTCTCTCTGTCTCTCTGTCTCTCTCTCTCTCTGTCTCTGTCTCTGTCTCTCTCTCTCTTTACCTTCAGTATAATTAATTTGAAACGGGGGTAAATATGACACTTTTCATAGTACAGGTGACTCGGAGAACCATCCTTCTTAATACGCTCCTATTTTTCCTATTCTTACAACTGTTGCTCAGGTAGACATACGGAATATATAATACTTTACAAGTTATACACGTATAACAAGGTTTCTAATCGAGGCATATAATTTGTAAAAGAAGAATCCGATCCTGGGGTAAAAATACACACTAATAACAGTAATAACTTTGTTATATTTATTTTCAACCAGGATAGAATCAAAGAAGAAAATGCATTAAAGAAAATCGTTGACAATAAAATTGAACTCATCAATATCCATATGCGGTTATGTAATTACGTTAAATTTTGAATAGCTTTAAGAATCTGAAATCGTTTTTATCTTTCCTTAGAAGGAAATACCTTTTCTATGTGAAACATGTTAGAGAGTTATTATTGTTCGCCCAGCTGGAATATAGCTAAAAACCCACGTCGAAACTTATTATATCCCCCCCCCCTTCTGTCTCTCTTATGCACACACCTATGTTCACTTTCAGTATGATTAATTTGAAACGGTTGTAAATATAAAGATTTTCATATTACATGTGACTCGGAGAATCAACCTTCGTAATATGCTCGTATTTTCCTATTCTTATCAGTGTTTGCTTATGTGGCCATACGGAATATATAATGATTTAAAATGTATGCACGTGTAACAAGGTTTCTAATCCAAACACACATTTGTGAACGGAGAAACAGATCATAGGGTGGAAATAAAGAAGGATTAATAACTTGTTAGATATTTGTTTCATGCTGTAATCATCAGTAAGCAAGAAATGGTCATTTTGATGCCATGTACTATTTATATGATTAATTCATGTTCAATAAAGGAAGGAAAAAGTAAATGTACTTGAAATTTCAAATAAGAAGAAAAGGACTTCAGAAAGGAAATTTTAGACTTTTTGGATAATTGCTTTTTAAATTGATGGGCAGAATCAGGTTAAGAAATGAGTGGTTCTATTTTAATAAAATTATTTCAAAATATTTTTAGTTACATTACATATTGGTGAATTTTGTAAATGCATTTTTTATATAAATTTTGCCTTTTTTGCGAATGATACCTAATTTACTAGTATTAGAGATGAAACGATACGCCCGTGCCACATATCCATCAATATCGCTATGCAAAACCCAAGATTCATGTGATACGCGTATAATAAGGAATAAGAGACAAACGGCCAATAATTATTTATGGTCACTAAGATATAAAGGTAATTGTTATGAGGTAAGTTTCATTTTGTATCGATGTATCGAAAGGCAAAATCAGCGATGCATCGGTGAAACATTTCACTCCTATACTTTTTATCTGCTGTCACAACTTGTTATTCATTGTGATTGGTATCGTTTATACATTTGTTCTTGCCAAATTTGTGATACTTATGCTCATAAATATCTGTAGTTGACAGAACTAAATTATTATGTGAAATACAATTTTTGCTGCAGGGTGGTCATTCAGCTAGTCACTACAATATAAACTCAGAGAGTTGCTTACGTCTTAAGCGCAAGATCACGTCAACGCATAGTTATCATGGGAGCCAAGATAGTATTGGCATAAAGCACGTTTTCACACAGGTCAGGTAAGAGAGTTTTATTTATTTTTATTTCCCACCATCCCCGAATGTAAAATGAGGGTATATATCTATATATGTATGTTTGTCTGTAAACAATTTCGTTTCACGAGCACGACTCTCAACCAAACTTGATGCATATGCCAATCAGGTTGCGTAGGGGTGACTTTAGAGACATACAATTGTCGACATTTACTATTCTTTTATGTTACCATCGAAACAAATTGTAGCATAAGTAGCATATCAACTGAGAGTGTTCGAAGATAGGGTACTAGCATATAAGTAGTATACAAATTTATAGCGTAGAAAAATAGTGTACTTTAGATAGAGTTCTTTACATAAGCGGGGAGACAGGTGGATATGTCGATTCAAGATAACCCTTGTTGTTATGTGCCCGTGGTGGGGTTAAACGTATGGTACTATTACATTGTTCATCTCCCCATTTAATTTGTTTAGCTCATAACGGCCAAACTTTGTGGATGACTTGCATTTGAAATAAGGAAGAAACCTATTGATTTTAAACGCTGGAATGCAGGGTCACTGCTACGCCAAGACAAATGGATTCCGCACGATTAGTTGACCTGTTATCTAGACCAGACTTTGTGGTACCTTACATTATTAGCAAGGAAGAAGGCTTTTTGATTTGGGTTCAAAAGGTCAAACGTAAAGGTCACAGTGACGGTGAGTTAAATTATAGAATAAAGAAAGATTTCCGTGCATTAACTTTAGTTTTAGGCAATGCACCTTTACCAAACTTTCTGGATGACTCGTGTGACATGGCATAAAAACAGATATTCAATTTGGGGTTGAAAAGTCAAAGGTCAGTGACTCAAACAAGAGAAATATTTTGCATTTTATGATTCAGCACTCAGAAGTCCAAATGCATGGATTTGTCATGTACTACAGTATTATTTATCAAATGAGAGAAGAAAATGCGGTATTTAGAAAAGAAAGTGAGGAAATGTTTACAATAAAGTAGACACCAGAATCTGAACAATCAAATATACCCTTCAAATAGAATGATGTATTGTAATAGCTATGAATGTTAGCAAACACAGCATATGTGTTTTTACGAATATCGGTGGAAAGATGTCCCCAAATACTTGAATTAACTGGCTTAATATCATGTCCCAAGCATCTTTCAAGAGATCGTTGCATCCTGTCCTCATGATATCATGCCTCTTTTGTATGTGTCCTGCCCTCTTTGGTGGCTGCCCCGTCTTGAATCGCAACAGGCTTAATACAATTCATATGGTAACATTCTACATTTAGAGAGTCATCTTAGCATCATTTACCGCAGTTTTTCACGTCAGTGTAAATATTATCTTTAATGAATCAGTGGAGTGCAAAAAAGTGTCCTTTTTCTTAAAGAAAAGAGTTTACCAACCTTAAAACAACTTACAAAGAACAAGCATCCTGCCTTGACAGTAGTCTTACGATTACATTGTGTTATTTTCTTGTTTGTGTCCTGTAATTGGTAAATTTCTAGGTAAGAGGAGCATAAACAATGGTGAGCCTTAACTACTGAAATGAGCTTTTTGAGTACCGTATTCGATGTAATACCTGCTTTGCCTTGTCCACATCTCTCTTTTTGTTAAAAACTCGCAAGGTGTTTAATGCACAAGTCTCTATCCTCACATGGCTCATGAGAGGGAGGCAGCTGCTAAACCCCATCTAGAACATCATGATTGTCTAGAAACTTATCACCATGCATGTTCTGTGTCCGTTACCATTAACTTTGTTATTTAAGTCTGTCTCAAAATAGATTTTTGCATGCACTTTATTCAGCATGCTCATATTGGGAGAGAGAATCTATCGTCTCACTGGAGACCCCCAACATATCTCAAGGAATATACAAATATATTATAGGAGTATTATACGTTTGTTAATTTATGTGGACACCTCCAGAGAAAAATCTATCAGAAAACTGGTAGGTCTATGGGATGACGATGATCCCAACCCTGGTTCAAAAGTCAAATGGCTTTATTATTTGTATGTGGTCCCCTTCGGTTTTGTATTGTTGTGTAGGTATACTTTAACACACACAAAATTAAGAATTTAGAAAAAATAATCTTGAAAGGGGTTCATCTTAATTTTAGAATGGGCGTATTGGTGTAGATTCCCGTTGCCAGGTTTCCATTCTTTCCTGCCCTTAGGCCGACAGTGCATTTCAATGAAGCATATACGTCCGTCCTCATGCATTACACCCGTTGGTTTCCTCACCCTTTTCAATTTAAGAGCGATCTATGCATCTTCGTCCTTTTTTTGTCTGCATATTGTTATGTATGATGTTTATATAATATTATAGATATTTTAGGAAATTATAAATGTTTCTTGACTTTAATATTTGCTTAAATATTAATGTTGTTTATCACGAAAAATATGTTTAACTAGTGTCCTTGAATTAGGTTGTTTACTTCAGATTTGAGCTAAAGGATAGTTTTGATAAACAAAATGTTTTCTCAATTTGAGGTCAAGGTTGATTTTGTTTACAGATAAAACTGGAAAATCCTTAGAGTTATGTGTAAAAGTCATCTCCATACAAGTAAAATTCCATTAAGATGACACATATTCTAGAACATTCTGTCATGTGACCAATCTTTATATATACCATGTTTAGTAGACAGTTTTTCAGTTTCGACATTACTATCGGTCTTGTAAAGAGCTATTACAGTTGTGGAAAGTCATTCCAAATTCTAAGAGAGGAATTATTTAAAATATTCATTGGATTAAAACAGTGCTCATAAACTTTTGGATTTTGGATTTTTAATTGATGATTTTGGAATTTATGTGAACTTATTCAGAGATACTTTGGAGTACTTAATTTTGACATCAGCACATTAAAGACTACTAGTACATCAGGACTTTAAAGACCATTGGCATATCACAACATTCAAGGTTACCCGTGCATTCGGAACATTCTATATTAGGACTTGTGATTAGAACACTAATTCTTATTGGATTATTTGGATTTTAATACACATTACTGTAAGTGTCTTTTTGATTTTTCATCTTAATTATCTAGAAATAAATTGCTTGTTGATTTTTACTTGATTTGTTGGTTTCACTTTCTTTCTGTTGCATTTTTTTTAGACCATAGAGTCGTAACAATATCTAGTTATGCATTTGTTGTACATACTTGTATCCCTCCACTGGTATTATTGTAAAGACTGTCCCTTCAATGTATCAAATTGGGTCTAAGTTACTCATTTACAGATAACATATGTGAAAAATAATAAATAAATAGTAATTGAATAAAGAGAATGGACAAATGTATTTTTGTACTTTTCGTGTGCGTGATATGTGTATTTTGGAATCACAATTGTTAGTGTATTTTTTTTTTGTTTTTGTTTTGTCCCATTTTGGGATTAGGCTGTTGTCGGTGTGTGCTTATGACGATGGTCTTTTGGATCACAAAATTGACACATATAATAATCAGTGTTCTCCTTAGGGTCTTGTTGGACAGCAGACCCGTTACTCTATCCCGATCAGTTGTTATCTTCTCAAAAATGCCGATAATATTAGAGCCTATACCGCCACGCGTCTACGACAGCCCACTGAACTGTATACTTGGCCTGTGTTGGTTGGGTAAATGGATGCACACATCAGTATACATGTACATCTAGAATATCGTCATTAATTGGTGACACTTAACATAAAGATGTATCACCCCTTGCACATGATGTAAGTGATACATGCCAGTTTGATAACCGCATTGGATAGACTCCGGGTTTGAACTATAGTAGTTTGAAAACGGAGTATTGGGTGGTCACGTGGTACCGTATATTACCTGACTGTACACTTGCGATATTTCGAGTCGTGTGATTGCAGACACAGAGATTCATCACAGAATTTCCAGAGCAAAATAGACAACAGTACAGTTTAGCATGTTAGATTCCCGGTGTAGCTCTCTTGTGAGGAAGGTCATTGATCTTGATTAGAAAAATTACCAATAATTTAGCGGGAAAAAAGACGAGACCTCCCCTATTCCATTGGCTGTGGGCGACTTCAAATCTGGCAAAATTCCTCCATGTTGTATAAAATCAGAGAACTTATTTGGAATTAGCTTTATACGTACATCAAAGGAGAATACATGTTTTATTTACAATTTTCATTAAAATCTGTACAAGCAAAGGTGATTTTTAAAAGTTGATCTTGCATTTTGAAAATAAATAAGTTAATATGCAGATAATGCAAACAAAATAAATTCTCTGTCTTCTGTTACCTAGACTTTATGTATTAGGCTTCAACCTTATCATGAATAAAAAGGACAAATATATATTTGTTGATAAGGCCACCCATTATCCTAAAAAAATGTCTGGGGAGATCACTGATACTTTTTAAGTGTATATAGTATGGGAAATACGTCGAATACGGTAGTGTACCAAACAGAACATCACAAACGGTAAATGCCATCGCATCAGGCTGATTGAAATCGTCTAAGAGATTGTATCTTTTACTATAGACTATTGGAACATGGTCCAATCCGTCCATAATGAGTTGGTAGCCCAGCGGGGTACAAGAAAACAAAAATAAAAAAACCTGGTAGCCCATTTTAAATTCAAGAAGAAGTCAAATGTGTATGTATAGATACAGTCTGTATTTTCATTTAAGAACTATTGGTAGATACAGTCTGTATTTTCATTTAAGGGCTATTGGTAATGTGAATAGGTTTCATAGGGCTGGCGGGTGTGGTAGAGCCAAATATCACACATAGTACGTAATAAGTAGAAAATTAAAAATTATTAACTTAAAATGTGCAGGTGCAATTTGTTCTGCGGAAAAGATATTTATAAGAGCTAAAATAGGCAATTTGATATTGCATTTTATGTGCAACAGATCAGGACATTGAGATAGAATTGAGCTGTTATCGTGTTTGCATATACTTTGGGCTTTGCGTACACTGCATGTGGGAAACATCACGATGTCATGTAATGGGGGTGCCTTATTGGTCCCATGACTGACAGTCATATTACACGCATACCTGTAACCCGATGGCTATCAAACTTTCCATATAGAAAGTACAGTTGTGGTCAGTACTGTTAATAGCGAAGACAATTCCTAAACATTCCTGAAATACATACCATGAAATGACTTATTTGCTTGTTTACATTTGCTTGTAAGTATGAGAACTATTAGTAGTTGTAGTATTTGTTTCCGCTAATGTGTGAGAAGGCACTTCCGCAAGGCAAGAGTTCACTTCCCGCAAGGCAAGAGTGTCGCTCAAATTAAGAATAAGACAAATTTTTAGAAAATTGAGAACTGATCAGGTAAGATATACGAGCAGTTGCATACTTTAGAAAAAGGTACTTAGTTCATTTATGTTGGAAAGTACGATTGTCACTACCTGTATACATACATTGAAAGTGGTCATCTAAATTATTTACATATTGTGGCTTAAGTTGCAAGGACTGAAGACAGTGTACACTGTTTGTTGTACATTGTAATGTGTGTATTCATAGTAATTGATGGCTCACCATCAACATCCGTAAAGCGTCTTGTTCCTTACATAGCCTTGGGGGATCATCATAATGTTTGGGATTGAAGATTGTTTCATTATTATTATTATTACCAAAATACATGTACAACTGGTCATTGTCATCATAAAATGCTGCTAATGGCCAGTACAGGTCTCCCGACCATTTTTTAGGGACTACTGTCATGGCTGTTAAGGACTGACAAAATGCAATTTATTTGCATACAGTATGTGCAGAAAAAGCAGCTTATATTCAATTTCTCCAAAGTTTTATACAAACTCTACTTCTTCTTGCCACTAAATGGATTATTCATAAGTGTCAATGACATTTCTTTTTCAGTCCATACAGACTACATATTGCTGTACACTGCATCAAAGTCTGTGGATACAAATGTATGGATTTTTTCTTATTATAAGTTATTCTTTCACACACTAACTGCTAAATGTTACATGACACTTAATTGAAGAAAATGGAACATCACTATTACCATAATTTTTAGCTTTTTATTCAAAATCAGAGTACCATCCCCCACCCATCTGTACTGAATTGTGCATTACCAATAGCCCTTAAGAAGATCCTTAACTGTAGATGATTAATAATGACAAGCGCTGACATGATCTGATTAAGCTTTGTTAATGTTGCACGTTTTGTCACGCTGACGGCAAATCGACTGCGCACAATTTTCGAGCGCTCATTTGCAAGGTAAATTAGAACGTTTCTTGGTAAACACTGGTTACTGATTTGGAAGAGATACTAATATGGTCACATGAACAGTCGAAAATGATTAGCTATATTTTTGTGATAGACGATAAAACATTTAATAAAAAGAAACCGGGGTGCCGGAAAAGAGGAAACGTATCTGGCCCAGGTGGAAAAAGATAGCATATAAAAATCGGAAAGAAAGACGTAGTCATTCAACAAATCAGACGACATTCTCTCGTGTGATGCCTTTTATATCATAAGGTGGGTAATTCGAAGGGTATTGACAGATAAAATTCAGGCACAAAAGTACCCTTGATTGCTCAATTAATGTCCTCTTCGACACCATGCCCTACGATATATCTTGTATCTTACTAGAGCATATCGTCCTATTAACACATAGGTCATTGGTCCTTGACCTTCCTGACTTAAATATATTGTAGCTCAGATTCAGCATTATGGTAGCCCAGCGACTCCGAGCACAAAATGTATGTGACGCCCTTAGAAATAATAGTATTTCTCAATTTATCCCTCAAATAATTTTGCGAGTATCTTGAATCTTGAACTTAATTGGACACATTTTTATTATGTTATAATAGGTCTTACTAAATTTATCACATTTTTTTAATATGCTTTTTAAAAGAGTGATATTTCCTACAATGTTTCTTTTTTTAAAATGATTGTAATATTTTTCATTTCGTTTCAGAGTGTTTGTTCAGCCATTCGTCAACATTATTTTAACACCTTAAAATGAAAACTTGTATTGGAAATAATTGTGTAGTTGATCTTCTTCCGTTTGAAAAGACTCGTAAAACCCTTGTGGAGGAGAAAATGGGTCTTCATGAAAGAAAGGTAAGATAGAAATGATATTTGGCAGAGGAATCTAGATAACTACGATCAGATGTGATTGACATAAATACAATCTTGTTCTTTTCTTGCGGCAAAGAGTCCGATTATTATGCCCAGAGGTATATAGTGTTACCCTTTTCCTTCTGTCTGTCCATTTGTCCC
The DNA here is from genome assembly GCA_029931535.1 of Margaritifera margaritifera. Classification (NCBI taxonomy): domain Eukaryota; kingdom Metazoa; phylum Mollusca; class Bivalvia; order Unionida; family Margaritiferidae; genus Margaritifera; species Margaritifera margaritifera. The sequence goes on along the minus strand of JAQPZY010001419.1, from coordinate 299,825 downwards.
TCTTTGACAGCTTTAGCCTTGGAAATTAGTATCGGACCGTCCGGCATTACCGACAAAACATTCTTTGGACATGCAAAAGTTGCCTTTTAAGTGGACCAAATTGACCGATGCATAATATTGAGTACAAGATTATCAACTTCTGCAGTATTCGGTCATAGTTAGAGAACACTTTGTGTTCATTCTACTTTTTAACCACCGTACTCCTATTTAGTCTCCGTGACCTACATTTTTGACCAAGAAAATTATTTCCCATACCGTCACTAACAGGTATCAGTAACTTGTGTTCATTTATTTTAGGGATGTGAACTATTGTTAAAGTAATGAATGAATTGTCCCCACCACCACTCCCAAAAACAGATAGTTTGTCACTATTTCCTGCTTTGAGAAAGTTACAAGGAAGTATCTAAGGAAACAGTTATAACGGATCTTTCTTAAAATATGCGTTACCAGTCTGCTACTTCTGCTAGAGTTACTGGTCATGAATAACGGTATATATTATGTATTTTCAGCTCACTTTGCTGTAATGCCACGTGAGATTATGAAATAGCTCTGAGTTGGACGTACGCCGTACGGCTTCTGTCAACATTTGCAGATTTCGCTTCATCTAGAACGGCTGGGCCATGTCTTGGTAGAAATATTCCTCGGGCAATGCTCCATCGAACTTGTTTGGGATGGCTATATAGTAATGGTGTGGTTTCCATAACAACCATATGAAAAACCTACTTTTGACTCCTCCAAAACGTGTGAGCCATTTGTGATAAAATCTGGTAGATATGTATCTTAGGACATGCTTTATCAAAATTGCTTCCAGGGTGGCTCCCGTAGAAGCAATATATCTTTCTTAGCAATCAGGCTGAACATTAATTGTAGACTTATCTAGAGCAGCTTAGCCAACTATTAGCTCTACTGGTCATATACAGGACCAGAAGATCTTACGCGATGGCATGTTTAGTTTAGTACTACTACTCCTTGACTGATAGAACTGCCATGAAACTTTAGGCATACATTCATCTCAAGGTCTTGTTAGTCCTATATGAAAATGGTGCCTCTCGTACAACTTGAAAATCTTATTGCAACTCCTACTGAATGGGTGGTCATATCAACATGGAATTTCCATTGAAAGAGGCCTAATGGTGTTCATTTTTTATTCAATGAAAATGGTACCAATCTGACTGCCAACATGGTCGCTACCGTTCCTAAACGGATGGCGGTTTTGGCAAGGTGTTTTTACTAAAAGATTTCTTCTGATTTATAGTTGTTCCTAAATGAAACTGGGGCCGATCAGACATCCAATATTGCCACCATCGCTTGAAAATCTTCTTATCACCACTGGAAAACAAATGGTTGTATTTTCATGATATTTACACTCAAATACTTCTCACATAGTTGATCCTATATGAAAGTTGTGCCTATCAGACCTCCAACTTTATGAAAATATTCCTGTCGCTACTTCCCCTGAACGGATGATCATATCGACCCAGGTATTTACTAAAGACTTATGACGTACAGTTGGTCTTATTTGAAAATGGTGTCGATTATACCTCTTGAAAATTTTGTAATCGCTACTTTTCGTGGACGTGGGTTATTGACAAACTCTAGATTGATTATCAAATATGCTGCTTTGCATTGTGTCTTTCTGTAATAAATGACCACAAAATATTTGTATGTGATGAGTAGCAAGTTTTGCTTGACCTAAACTGGACGACTTGCCTATCATGTGATCATACCCTCATGGTGAAATAAGACCATGCTCTGCAGATGTTGATTGTTCATTACAAACAATGTTTAAAATAGTTCCAAATAAAAAATGCATTTTTACAAAAAAATCATTTCATAAAGCAGTGTGACATGGCATCGTTATTGGAGTTCGTATCACAGTCAAATCGACTGCGCACAGTTATGCCCCTGTCAGTGCTTACCATGTTTTGTTGGATTTTAACTGAATTTGGTATGGAGCTTATATTGACGAGAGAGTTTGATTTTCAGCATTCCATAACATCATTTACAGACATTATGCCTTCTCTAATTCCTCGTTACTTGTCATCTCAACTTTGGTTTCTGCAGCATTATCTTGCCAAAGATTGTTCAGTTTCATCCATGGCTGTTTATTCTGATAAGACATTACATTAGCTTAATTCCCAGTGTTCCACATAATCATTTAGAAGACCTCTGACCCATTTTTGACCATCCTCCTTTGGTACTTCAGGTATAAGTTTACTAAAGAATGTTGGATTTCAACCATATTCATCATGTCACTTTATATTGATGAGATCTTGAATGTGTTGTATTTCAAGCATTCCACCTCATCATTTATAGATGTTATGTCCCCTAAGCGCCCATTGTTCTAATTTTGTTTTCCAAACACAAGTTCCTTTGTTTATGGTCCAGCGTAGCAATTTGTATGGAGCGAGGTCCCTTTGTGATGCACCCAACGCTAAGTGCTGTAGTCGTCCCACATAAAATGAAAATGGCTAACGATGTTGTCTTTCTGCAATTACAGGGCAAAGAAGAAGCCTTTATGCTTGGGGATTTGGGAGACGTCATCAGTAAATACAAGCGCTGGGTTAAAAAACTTCCAAGAGTAGAGCCGTTTTATGGTATGTTATATGCCTCTATTTGTTCTGCTGTCAGGGCGCATCCCTACAACTGCAAGTGTTGTGGTTTTTGATCCTCCATAATAGGTAGATATTGTTATAGTAGTTTCCAAGGCTGCACAGTAGAGTTTTCCGTCACCGATCTGGCCTCTGTTAAACTGTATTATTACCCATTATGAATTAGAATCCTTTCTTTTCAAACGAACACAAGTTTGAATTATTACAAAAGTATGCTTTCCTGCATGTTGCTTTTTAAAGCAATTCTCTCCTTTACATCCACAATACAACCTCAAAAATACATTACACTAGTGAACGTGAGGGACTTCGAGGCAAAATCAACAGACAACAGCACAAGCCCATCATATTTTTTTTTTCATTTGGCATAAGCAAATATATATTATACATTTCATAAATTAGTTTTACATGTAAAAGATGCGTTTTTTAAATTTATTAATGTGAATTATATACTGTACGTTTTGTCCATTACCTTTAGCGAGCGGAAAGGCAACTAGATTTGCTCTTTTGGCTGAGAAGTTATCTTTTTAATGCATTAGAGCGATTTCTAATGATCATGAGACGACCCCCCCCACACACACACACACACACGCGCAAACCGTAAAAGGTAATTTGAGTCGAACCCTCTGGTTCCCCTACAAGTTTTTCATTGATGAGAGATTCCAGGTTAATGAAAAACCTTTCCTAGATTTTAACACAGGAGTGAACATTGAAGCTGTGCTGAAAAACGCAATTACAGCTTAGCCAATTATAGTATCAGCCACTGCATTGTACGAGTTTATGAGGCACGTTTACTAAAAAAACTACAGGAATTATTTACGCATAAGACTACTGATTTTAATTGTCTTATTGCAAAAGACAAAGTGTTAGAACACCAGCAGAAAAAAAACCTGGACATGTGCAAAGCTGTCTGTAGAGTAAATTCCAAGGTATTCTAAATATGGTAATTTTATTTCTTGCTTGGAAGCAACAGTGTAAACAGGTTCCAGAATAGTGCACAAAAGTAGCTATTGAGTAACGGGTTTACACGCGAATAAATAAATAAATACATTTTGTGAAAATGTTGCCTTTAACAATTATTCACATGATATCTGTAAATATTGCTTTATTTACCCCAGTTTTTCACCATTCTTAGGAACAGACTTTTTACCTCATTCTTTTAACAATACATTACAAAATAATTGTGCAGCGCTGTAAACTGTAATTTTTACTTTGAAAACATGGGTATAACATTACGTTGTGTTTTGCCCACGATAAGGATTATACTAATATTTTTAATCGATAAATATACATTTCTGAGGGACAATAATATTTACAATTCACTTCTTCCTCCAACTCGCTCTTCTTTCCTTTGTGTCTGGAGGGAGAAGTCACTTCTTCGTTTTTTTTCTACCCTTGTTTGAGTCCTGGTATGCAACAACCATTCACTGTAACAAAAGTGATACTATTGTGATATTACCAACTGTATAGAGCTATTGTTCCAAAAGTAAATATTAGTTGTTTTTTCCAGCTGTGAAATGCAATGATGATCATGCTGTGCTGAAAGTTCTGTCAGACCTTGGTGCTAGCTTTGACTGTGCCAGCAAGGTACACAATTAGTCATTTTTGAAATCCTATAATGGGTCACAGAATTTTTATTTTACAGAATATAATAAGGTATTTGACCACAGAGGTCGTGTTAACGCACAATGTTGCGTCCAGCATGCAAAAAAATCAGTTTGGACTGAAAAAGATCAAGCCTTGCGTATATGTGACGTAAAGCATCAGCCGTGGGACGCAACAATCTGGTCACTTGTCAAAATGTGCCATAGTTATGCTCTTCGTACCCCATGCTCATATGCAAGATTGTGTGAAACAGTTTAAAAATAAAAATTGCAAAAATAATTCTTACTTTCATTCGTTTTTCGTGTACATAAAGGAAAATCGGTTCCGATATTTGCAGCTTATACGTTAAGTGTAACACATGTATCGAGTGTTTATCTTGATTTTGACTCACTGTATTAGACTGTTTCTCGATCTTTTACCTGTCCAAATTAAAACTGAAAGTTAATGTCTAGGTCAGGATCCTCACAGATATAAATGACATCTACATGCATCATAAACTAAATGAAAAGTCGCTCTACAGCGCACGGTAAATATTCTGTTTTATGTTTAATGTTGGAACTGTCAGAATTCAAATAGATGCAAGAGCTTTAGAAATTTTCATTTTTATTCTTGGTAGAGACAAGTTTCATCAAGTTCAAGAGAAAACCTCCGGTACAAGATCATAAAGGTTCTTTGAATAATCTATCAAATTGATATTTTTTTTAGCAAACTTTAAACTGATAAACAAAAAGTTTAGTAGAACTTTACATATGCAGTGTAACTTTTGAAAGATATGACTACAAATGCATGACGATTTTTTAAAATGAGTTTAATGTAGGCAAAACAGGTTTTAATTTAAAGCATTTAATCCTAAGTTGTCAGTGTATGTATGTATTTCTCCTGTTGCAAGCACAGTCAGTGTTTTATTTACGTTAAATATGAATACGTTTAATATAAGCTATGTACAAGTTCTGAATGTTCTGTGTACATTGGTATGATGTTATTCGACATCCATCTGTCGTATAATCGAGTACATCCTGAGGTTTTTATTTACGTTAAATATGAATACGTTCAATATAGCTATGTACATGTTCTGTGTACAGTTATATGATGTTATTCAACATCCTTCAGTTGTATAATTGAGTACATCCTGAGGTTTTTACTTACGTCAAATATAACTACGTTCAATATAAGTTATGTACATGCTCTGAATGTTCTGTGTATAGTGTTATGATGTTATTCGACATCCATCAGTTGTATAATTGAGCATAGCCTAAGGTAATCTTGGTCTCTAAACCAGTTGACACATTCTTGTATGTATGGTAAATATCTGTATTATTAAGATTCATCCATATTAGTCTAGTTTTGCTAGTTTATATCGTACATTGTCCACAAAATATATTATTGAAATGTAAAATCCAATTAGAGAATTACCCCATTAATTAAAATCTAGTCTATATGTCTGACTTAGGCTGTGTTATATCACGATCCAGCACAATTGTGAAATAATTCAAGTATCAGTAGGCTTTCAAAATGTAACGGACAGTGGTAATATGCTTGTTTTCCCCTCCTTGATCCTCCTTTAGTCATGTTTGTGAAAACGTGTGAGGATGTAAAATTATTAGTTGACCTGATCAAAAGCCAGGTTAGTTTGTTGTAAGACGCTGTGTCCATTGTCCACTATTAGTTGTTTGTTACCAACTTAGAGGCTTTTCTTAATAACAAAAAGCCGGTTTTGATCAAACTTAATATGCAAATTAATATAATCAACTATGCGAAAGACATGGATTAAGACCAGCATCTAAGCAAATTAATGACTTGTTCAGGAATCTAATTGGCTGAACTTGTTACTACTATGGGAGCTGTATTAGCCAGATTTTAATCCGAGTGTATATGTATGCTTGTTCGATCAAGATCTCACACTAGTTTGAGCATATTCTAGATCTGCCTGTATGCTTATCAAGGAGGTACTCTGGTATCTTTTTTGCTTATATACTTGTTTGGAGAGTACTGTATGACAAATAAATTTCAGTCAGAAATTAAGAAAGTCCTGAAACTTGGGGTACAACCTTCCCGCATCATCTATGCCAATCCATGCAAGCAGACGTCCTACATTCTCTATGCTGCCAAACATCATGTCTGTCTCATGACCTTCGACAATGAAGATGAATTGCACAAGGTTAAGGAAAACTATCCAGAAGCAAAGTAAGTTCATTAATTTTAGACTTTACCACTAAGACATTGCAGGTTTTGTTTCTTGTAGTCGTCATCTACAATCCTAAGGAGACTGTGTTCTGCACAATTTGAATCCCATATGGTCAGTTACCTCTACAGATCTATCCAGGAATGAAGTATTCGATGACTTGGGAACGGAAATTCTGTGCAGTGGAAGTAAAAGACGATTGTCAATTTCAAGATGGCATGGATCAGCTGATTGTACTTCTTTGTACGATAGACTTACCTTTTTCACGCGTCAGTGTTTTTTAATGTGTGCTGATATACATAGAAACCCCGGCCCAAATATATAGCCCCGCTCGAACTGTTTCAAAGCCTATAAATCCATTTAAGAATCACTACATTGCGTTTGTTGCGACCTGTGGACACATCGTAAATGCACTCATATAATTCGTCCCATTACGTCTAACTAGGAATTCTGACAGTTCGGTCAATTTTGAAAATGAATCTGTAGACCTAAACAGTGGATGTGGATGGATGTTTTGATCCTTTTCCCAGCTGAAGCAAATGCGATGCGAACATCCAAACCGTTTATATATGCTTATTTAAATATAAAAAGTATTAGAAAGAAGTTCTGTTTTATAAAAGAACTATTATCGAGAGGTATCGTCGATTTGCTATTCCTAGTGCAGACTAAACTGAACGTTGTTTATTTGAATCTAGCATTCATTCGCAAATGTTCAATTTGATGTAAACAACTTTCACCATGGACAGCCGTTAGGGCAGCGATAGTGAATATCATTGTAGCGTATTTAAGATTAGATACAGCTTGGAACAAAAGGTCACAAGTCGAATTCGATGAAATCCAATCAGTCGGTATAAAGTACTGTCTTGAATGTAAAAATAGTGATTCATGGTGGGCAGTTACAGACCATCATCAATGAGTGATATAAATTTTATGAATAACTTTTGCAAAACTATTTAGAAAGAGACCATACACTAAGACTTACCTAATAATTCGTAATTTGAAAAACATGATTCATTATCTGCATTTAGATAAGGTTATGGCTGCCAAATAAATCTACTAAGAATTATTGAAAACTGTCGTGAAGCTCTTTATGAGAATAAACACACTGCTGCTATTCTCCTGGATATATCAAGGTTTTTGACTGTTTGCCGCATCACTTGCTATTGCTAAAACTTAAAGTTATGGATTCCGAATTGAGAAACTTAGACTCATAGAAAGCTACCTGAGCAATATAAAGCAATGTGTCAAGCCTGGCTCTAATATTAAAACTTTTCAGAAGATTTACGAAGGAGTACCACCATTATCTATCTTGGGGCCAGTTTTGTTTAATGTTTTTATCAATGACATATTTTATTTTGTTTTTAATAGCAGTTATATAATTATGCAGATGATAATACGCTTTCACACATGGGTGTGAATACTGACAATATAATCAAAACTCTAAACAAAGAAGAGAAGAATTAAGATGGCCGTCAGAGCCAAAAGCTAATGTAAATCTCTCTAGTGTTAGTGGGGTTTTTTCCATGAGTTACAGTGTAATGGAGTGAATTAGGTTAGAAATATCAGTATGTAAATGTTTCTTCCTTGGATATCTTCTCAAACTTTCTGTGGAATACACAATTTAGAAGGAAAACTTTATTTTAAAATTCTATGGAAAAACTCTTGGCATTATTTCTATGATAATGTGACTATTTGAGAGCCCCTCCCCCTCCCCCCTCCCCCCTCCCCCCCGCCATTGTATTTCAGTACTTAGCTGTTGACATGCATCAATTCAGGTTATTGGTAGCCTAATCCACCGACTTTTGATGAGGAAATAATTAAATTAATTGCAAACCTATTATTAGCATCGTGATCAATACTAAGAACACAGTTCAGACCACCCTCACCTCACGTTTGCAGGGATAAAGGCAAGAAAACACAAAGCCACAAAACAGGTCAAACACTAATCCCCAATCGAGTGTAGCACATAAATCAGGAGATGTACGAGGAACGGAGTGGTGTTAACCAAATCCAAAGGGACTTGCAAGAAATTAAGTTGATTCTGAAAGGGGCCGTTACAAAAACAAAATCAGCCTACAGGTAACAAGAAAGAACTTGGGTAGGATGGTGTCAGAAATTGTGACTCAAAAATTAGCAAAATTGAAAGCAGAGTTAAAAAGAGAACTGGATCAAGAAATAAAAGTACGATTACAGATTTGGAAAAAATGCTGGAGTTACATAAACAATTAAAAAGTCTAGAAAATACAAAAACTGAAAATGTGAATTTCAAAGAACGTAAAACAACTGCATACTGAGGCAATGCATAAAACAAATCATAATGAACAATGTTTCAGAAAAAAAGTGAAATATTGTTTATGCCAGAAACACAAAATTAAAATGACAAATGAAAATCTAAGAACCAAAACTGCTCAGTTAGTTAAAGAAGCTACAAGTAAAGACATGGATCAGAGAGACATACTTGAAACCCATAGAATTCCCTGTTCCGCACATGTACCAAAGCCAGTAATTATGAAACTTTGAAATTCTAAGGCTAAACAGTCCTTGTAAAGGTCAAATAGAAACTGAAAGAAAGACTTTCAATAAAAATAACGAATTTCTAGACAAGGGATTTATCCATTTACATTAAGCTTCAAGACGATACGGTAGAGCGTGTATTCAAAAAGGCGAAGTTGGAAGATATCTCCCATGTGCTCTAAAAGTCAGCCTCGACAAGTCCAAAGTACACTAACTTTAGCAGTTATTAAAATAGAGGAAACGAATCTTGCTAGAGTTGGCAATGCTAGCTTCTGAAAGTGCAATGAATGGATTACAAAATATATAAAAAGTAAAATAAGTTCTCTGCTCGTCTTTTTACAATTGACCTTTGAAGTCCAGGAAGTGAAAATGACCAAGCGGAGCTAGCAGTTTTTTTTATAGGTGCATATCTGAAGTAAGGCTAAGCTGTATACTCTACAGCCCAAATTACACCCATCAATAATTCACCAAAATAAAGGGAATTCAAAGTTTTTTTAACAGTACCGAAGATATTTTAGGTCTTTTTTTAACAAGCCAGGATAACCAGTGAGGAAAATCTGGAAAAATCTTTTTCTTTAAAAACTAAACACTATGCAAAGTACGAAACTGTATTGCGCAACCTATATTCTGAACAACTGTTTAGAAAATACCTTGAACCTGTCTAGTACTTAAGTTCTGAAAATGCTCATCCCTTGTTCAGCAAATCCTTCCACCGCAGCGTAATCCATGTTAACATCAATACTCAAGGTCAAGATTATACAACGCAATAATTATCATTTACATAAATCTATTTAGTCACTTCTGCATGCGGATATCTTTTTCCTTGGCACTTCTTTTATATTATTACCTGGGTTACACCTTCTTATGGCTCACTTGTACAAGTAATGCTCACCTGCATTTGGTTATTTTCCGTGCGCTGTTATTATTTTATAGCAATAGTCCCCTTGTCATAGCTTCCTGCCTAGGTTAATAGCGATGTTTATTAATTTGTCTGGCTTGGAATGGATAGTGTTGCATAGTGTGATTATGTGTCAACCTTCTCCTGACTTCATTTGAACATTGTTAGCCATTTTTCAAGTTTCTCTTTTATTTATATAAATTATGCATGCTTTTAATGTTCTTATGTCTTATATATTCTTATGTTGCATTTATCGGACGAACTCCCATGAAGTGTACAGCGAAAGAAGAAATAACGCATTATTGCTCTCTTGGCATTTTACCATATCTTTGTATTTTGTTTATGTTTTCTTCCAAAGTTCGAACAGATCTTGGCTCGCTCATAATATTCGAGTTAAAATCTTTCACTTACGTAGCTTTAAGTGGATTGAATGTGCAGCTATTTTGGAAACTGACCGGAGAAAATATGTATGCAATTCTCTTTTGACTTTTCATGCACATACTCTGGTGACCGCACCGAGTCTCCTTGTTAATCTTTAATCAGCAACCAACCAAGCCAATCATGATTCTCAGATTTGTCACCTAACCGATGAATATTGATCTAGAGGACTATAAAGTTCTGGTTGGGTAGTACCATGCAAGAGCTACCAGACCAACAAGCAAGACGATGATTAGATACGATCAAATAATTTTTATTTTAGTAACTTATCACTTTTATCATAGAGGATTCCTCCTATTCCTGTATATTGCCACACATGTAGCAAAATGTTCTTATTGAAGCTCTTATCATCAATAGAGTACGACTGTGCGTGTGTAAAAATAAGAGAATTAAGGGGACTGTCACCTTTTCTCCGCTTTTTGTTCTTACTTGCTAATGACATTGAAACTAATCCGGGTGCCATAAGATTGACCATATAAGCACAGAGTTAAACAGGTTCTATTTTTATTACAGTCATTGAGTCTTGGCTAGATGGACCAGTTTTAACAAAAGACATCTTCATACAGAATGTTCAACTACCAATCCGTCTCGATAGAAACAGAAATGGGCGGGGGGGGGGTGTAATTATGTATTTCAAAACAGGAATTCCCTTTATTAAAAAGAACAATTTATTAATACCACACCTTGAATCCCTTTGGGATGAAATAATTCTTAACGGAGGAAAACAATGAATTGGAACTTTTTCATATACACCCAAGATTCAGTGATTGGACTTTGGTCGAACTCTCAAATGAAGAAGCAAAACATCATTGTCAAAGTACAATCATCCTAGGTGACTTCAACGAAGACCTGATGGTATCCAGTAGATGTAGAAATATTACCAATATCATGAATACATTTAATTTACATCAACTAATCGACAAACCCACACAAATTGCTAATCATAACTCCACATTGATCGATTTAATACTATTGAGTAATACACTAAATTGTTATGAAAAAGGGGTCTTAGATCCTTTTTGCAAAGATCATAACCCCTTTTATTGTTTCACAATCTTTATGAATACTCGGCGACATAACTTTAAACAAAAAGTATGGGTCTATCAAGCAGCTAATTACGAATTGTACATAGACTGGTTGCATAGAGCCGATTGAGAGTTTTCTAATCTTTCGACGCATGAACAGGTGTGTAAGATCTCTCGCGATATCTTAGCGGCAGCCCATTCTCCTATTTCCAATAAATAATAACAAAATAGTTCGAGAGATCCTCCCTGGATGCACAGTTATATTTAAAAATTATTTCGGCAACGGAAAAGAATCCACTGCTTGGCTAAAATAATGAATCTTTCTTTACACCGCGCCAAATTCAGAGCAATTAGAAACCCAGTTATGAGCGCTGTAAGAAGCTCCAAACTTGAGTATTGTAACAAATTAGCTAATAACCTCCGAGATGCCAATATTAATCCAAGGGTCTGGTGGAATATAGCCAACACATTTTTGAAACAAAATATAAAATCAGATTATCCAATTCTGATACATTTTAATCAATATTTTCACTCTAGTCTTGATAAAGCAAACTTAATTAATAAATATTTTTTTTAACAATCCTTGGTAGATGATACTACCACCACCCTGTCTTCTATACCTCTTCCTGACATTAACCTTAATAATATTCACATTAGCATAAATGTTATACAAGATGTTCTTTCAAATCTCAACATGAGAAAGGCAGGGATTTTGACAAGATCCACCCTAGCTTACTTAAAGAAGGCACTCGCATATTATCACTATATTTATCAGAAATCTTCAATAATTTGCTCCAATCTTCATATTTTCCAATAGCATGGAAAGAGGCCAATGTTACTCTTATTCATAAAAAGGGGGACACAAATTTTGTTTCAAATTACAGACCTATTTTTTTCTAATCTGTGTGGGCAAAACATTTGAAAATATGTATTCAAACACTTGTACAACTATCTTACACTCAACAACCTAATTAGTTATCTTCAATCTCGTTTTACCCCAAAAGATTCAGCTCTCGTACAACTGTGTGATATGTACAATACTTTTTGCAAGGCGGTCGACGAAGGCCTAAAATATTAGAGTAGTATTTTGTAATATTAGTAAGGCTTTCGACAAAGTCTGACACAAACGTTTAATTCGCAAGCTTAGAAATATTGGAATTGGTGATGGACTTTTGGAATGGTGGCAAAATCATATCTCAAACAAGTCACAAAAGGTTGTTATCAAAGGCTGTACTTCAGACCAACAACATGTCAGGTCTGATCTGCCACCAGGGATCTATACCTGGACCACTGTTATTTTTAATTTAAATTAATTATATTGTCATTGATATTCAGTCCAGTATAATAATATTTGCTGATAAAACATCGTTGTCAATTATTGTTGAGGACCCAAGTCTGGCTGCTGGTGTTTTGAACGAAGACCTGCTTAAAATCAATTTGTGGGCTAATCAATGGTTAGTTGATTTTAATCCAAACAAAACCGAATCAATGACTATATCCAGAACATCTCAAAAGAAACATCACCAAACGTTTTTAATGCAGGACACGGTTATTAGGAATATCATTGCTCATAAACACTTGGGCCTAATTCTTGATGAAACCTTATCTTGGCATATACATATACATGAATCATCTACAAAAGCACTGAAAGGGTTAGACATACTGCGAAGCTTGAAATCCGAACTTGATAGAAAATCATGAAAACTTTCTTATTTCACCTTTATAAGACCTCTTTAGGAGTATGGGATAGTATCTAGGATAACTGCACCCAGTATGAAACAGATGAAATAGAAAACAATACAAGCTCAAGCAGGTAGATTCCTATGTGTGGCAACAAAATCAACAAAATCTCTACATCATATGCTACAGTTTCAGAGGAGACAAAATGGGAAAGACTTTCAAGCAGGTGCTACAAACAGAGAATGATAACATTTTTTTAAATGTATGATGGCATTACTCCAGAATACATGCTGACTTTGGTTCCGCCAAATGTCTAGCAGATATGTAATAGACAACTTTGTAATTAGAACAAACCTCCAAACGCCATTCGCCACAACAAATATATACCAAAATTCATTTTTACCAAAGTCTGTTGCGGAATGAAATCTTATCTCTTTGTGAATTCGAAGCAACCCTTCGTTATACCCTTTTACGTCACACTTAAATATGAATCTAGAAAAGGTTCCAATATATTACTATCAAGGAGAAAGATTAGCACAAATTATGCACATATAATCAACAAAAAAGATTTTTTATGAAAACCTTTATAAAAGCTAAACTATTAGTAATCTGCAAACAAGCGAACACTTCTTCATGCATGATGAAAAACTTACTACTGCTGATAAAAACTCGTGTGAGGGTAAGCTGACCTTTTCTGAGTGTGGTTTAGCATTAAAAAACATGAAAAATGAAACCAGTCCTGGTTCTGATGGACTCACGGTCGAAGTTGTATTAGTACTTTTGGAAAGTCTTGGGTGGATTGTTATATAGATCTCTAAATTTTGAATATGGACTATAAAATGGCTTCAGCTTCAACAGCTAAAAGATTTAAAAATTACTTCCTTCTATTATACGTGCTAATCAGAAACGTTTTATGTAAAGGAGATTTATTGGTGAAAACACTAGAATTTCATAGGATTTTATGAACTACTTCGATGAAACAGATCAATGTGGCCTTCTTTATTAATAAATTTTAAAAAAAAGTATTTGACTCTGTCGAATGAAATTTTTTGGAAAATGCTCTGAAATCGATTAAAGTTGGTGATCTTATTTGTCAGTGATTCAGAGTATTTTCCAACAAGTTCAAAAGAAGTGTAATAGACAATGTTTACTTGTCTCAGTTCTTTCATTCAGAAAGAGGGTGTCGTCAAGGTGATCCATTAGCCCTATACTTATTTATTATAGGAATATATTTTCGCTCCATTGACTTCAAGAAGTACAGAAATATTACAGGTATTATTTTTATAATGACAGAGAATTTAAACTGGGTCAGTACGCGGATGATGCCTTTTTAGTATCGGATGGTTCTCCGCGGTCTTTTAGGTCTCCCATCGAAACTCTAAAGGATTTTGCATCAGTCTCTAGTTTACATTGTAATGTTTAAAATAAAAAGCCATTTGTATGGAAAGGAACATATTTTCAGAAGACAAAATATGCTTGACATTGAAATCATTTCAACTTTGAGGAATAGAGTTTTCTTTGAACTTAGATAATATGTTGGAATTAAATTATGCAAAGGAGTTAAAAGAAATTTTAAAAAAGAAACTGCTAGGTTTTTGGGTCACGAGAAATATTTATTTCCCTTACTGGAAAATTAACTTTGATCAAATCATTGATTTTGCCACAATTGATTCACTTATTCTCGGTTTTGCCTAATCATCCAGTCCATACAGTTCTTATTTCAGGCAATGCTTGTGTAGTTTAAAGACTGACACATCCATTATTTTAATCTACGACTTATAAACTGTCTGCAAATCTAATTGCCTATGATGCCAATATGTAACATTTGATGGCGAAATAGACAAAACGTTTGATTTAAAATCCGTTTTAGTTTTATATTCTTTTGGATTAGTTTTTCTAGTTAACATAATCATACCCTGGTTGTAATATGTACAAGCAGTGAACCCACAATCGAACACTGGCAATCCACAATGCAGTCTTCTCCAACTGGCGTTACCCAGACCAGGTAACAGGAGAAGTGAAAATGAATCAGAAACATTTTGAGACAAGTACATTTAAGCTCCGATATCTCCTTAACTGTTGGTCAAATCGGGATGAAATTTGTCTGATTTTGCATAAATCATCTCACATAATCGTTTACAAAGATTTGACTCTGGTTGCTCAGGTCTACCTGTAAGACACAAAAATATATCTCTTCAAAAACTTACATTTATTTTGGAAATTCTGGCGTCACGGGACTACTGTGGTATTTGGGTTAATATACAGTATCATAATTCTTGCTTACCTGGTCATAAAGTCAAGTCATCTTGTGATATGGGGCTGCGACCGTTGTGCATCGTTGGCCGTCCGTCATGCATCATCCGTCGTAAGTCCATCGACAATTACTGTTTTATTCCCTTTTCCAACTAAGTTGGAAGGGAATATAGCGTTTTGCCCGTTAGTTCATGTGCTCTTTCATTCGTAGGTTAATTCCTTCAATTGTTACCCCCTCTATATCTTAAACATATTTCACCTACACTTATGAAAATTGATACGTAGATGCATCTCAGGAAGAGTAATTCAACCATATAAAAACTAGGTCATTGTGAGCTAATTTGGACATTTGAGTGAACTTTGTGTTTTCAGTTGTCCGTTCGTTACGCTCTCAATATCTTGGACCATATTTAGACTATATTCATAAAAACTGTTATGAGGATACATCTTTGTGAAAGTAAGGCGACCATACCAAAACTAGGTCAGTGTTAACTAATTCTTCCGCGCTTTAGTAACATGTATTTTCAGCTGTTCGTTCTTTAAACACAAACTATATTGGACTCGATACCACCCGCACATGAAAATTGGTATGTAGATACATCTCGATGAAAGTAACTCAACCATGCTCTAACTCAGTCAGTGTGCCATAATTTTCACATTTAAGTGACTTTTGTATTTTCAGCTGTTCGTTCGTTACACCCTCATAATCTTTTATCCTGTTTAGACTACAATTTTGAAAATTGGTATGTAGATACACCGTGATGAGAGTAAATCCGCCATGCTAAAACTATGTTAGTCTGACCTAATTATGCACACTTTGTTGACCTGTATTTTCAGCATTTTGTTCCTTACATCCAAAATATATTGCACCCGATTTCACCTACGTATGAAGATTGGTGTGTACATATGTCTTGACGAAAGTAAGACAACCATAACAAAACTTGATCAGTAAAACCTAATTTGCACGCTTGGATTACTTTTGTAATTTAAGCTCATCACTCGTTACACTTCTATATCTTGGACTCTATTTTACATATACTCATAAAAGTTGATATATTATATATATATCTCGAGAAAAAAAGCCAACCAGATCAAAAGTAGGTGAATTTGACCAAATTTTCACTCTTGACTGACTTCTCTATTTTCAGCTGTTCAGTCGTTACACCCTCAATATCTTTGACCCTATTTTACATACACTAGTGAAATTGAAATGTGGATGTTTTTTGACAAAAGAAGCTCAATCATACCAAAAATAGGTCATTGACCTAAATTTCACGCTTGATTGACTTCTCCCTTTTTCATCAGTTCGTCCTTTATATCCTCAATATCTTGGACCATATTTCACGCACACATATAAAAATTGGTATTTGATGCATCTTAAGGAGAGAATCTCAATCATGCCATTACTATGTCAATGTGAGTATCTTTTCACGCTTAAGTGACTTTTTTCTAGGGTCTCGCATCTATAAGTCTTATTAATCCAATTAGTTGGTCTGTCCGTTCACACTTCTTTGAACCACCAAACTCTGCAACCCTTGCACATAATTGAATGCCATTTAATGGATAAACCTATTACACGCAGATGTGCCTTTCAAAGGTTTTGTTTTTTCAGGTCCATTTTGACGTGAAGTTCGCCCTTTTTCTATCAATTTAAAATCTCCACCACAGCAGACCATTGTAACCAACATAACTGAGGAAGCATTCATCATATTCTGATGCAGTTTGGTGTGTATATTGTCTCATAGACCTAGGTGTTCCTTTAATGGGTTTTGTCTCGCCAATCCCAAATTGGAGAGAATTATGGACCGTAAAAAAAAAACTTCACAGCTTCACTTGGGGTTTTTCTTGTCATGGCGCAAGAACCATTCCACATATTTTGATGCAATTTGGTATGAATATTGTCTGAAAGATTTGTCTGTGCCTTTTATGGATTTTGTCTCGTCTACTCCATTTTTGGACGGAGTTTATGCCACTTGCCACTCACATTTTTGTATTCACATGGGAACTTTTGTATGTTGCTTGCAATCAGTATAGGTGAAGACTCATTTAACTTATTCTGAAGGTATGTTTTAAGGACATTGTCTCTAAGACCCAGATGTGCCTCTATGGGTTTTATCTTGCTTTTATCAGATTTGACAAAGTTATGGATCATGTCAAACACGGTAATATATTTACAAGGGATGTTTCTTGTAATCAGCATAGATCAAGAATCGTTCAACATATTCTGGTGCAATTTGATGCAAACATTGTTTCATATACCTCGATATATTTATGAGGGGTTCTTTCTTGTTAATTTCACTTTGGACAGAGTTATGGCCCTTTCCGTCCAACTTCATATCTGTACATGGCATATTGCTTTGACGAGTGCTTTAATGTGTTGGATTTTGAGCAGTCCACGCCTCGTCATTTGGAGGAATCGTTACCTCTGACACCTAACACCAGTTTCTTTATTTAAGCTCCTAATTATAAGAAGCACATTGAAGTGAGCGGGCCCTTTGCAATGCACATATCGCTAATAGCTCTAGCTTATAGCCATCTGTCGATTATATATTTAACTATAAAAAAATCATATCAAAAGAGTCTTGAATATTCATACATGTGTGTTCAGAAAAGGTTGATTGGCTTCTACGCACTATACTTATATTTGCAATTATTGCCGATGGCAAAAATGTATGTGCATTCCCAATTCAGTTTCAACAATGTAGCCCAAGAAGTTTATATCATGATCCGTGGAAAGTAGATAACGGACACTTCTAGGACTTTTACGTTTTTACTTTATTCCAAAAAATCTGAACAAACTTACGCACCGACTTGACAAGAGGCACACCTTTGCGCATCCCTTGAACAGCATACATTTATCCTATTGTTACAAAAGAAAAGTAATCTTCTGAGATATGGATAGTTAATTCCAGATGACAACAACTGCTATTTAAAATAACGAAAAGAACAGAAAACACTGAATTTACACTGATATGCGAACCACGTACTTTGTTCTTAAGCAGTAATGGCGGTAAACACTGTCAACAATAGCACGCGTTCACGATGTCGAATATACACAACTTGGAGCCAGCTAGACTCTGACGCAATAGAGTATACTGCACGTTTACAGTAAGGGACCGACCCTTTCATTTTCGCAGGGGCAGATGGGGGGGGGGGGGTGAGTGCGGGTACTGGGATTCCCTTTCCGACCTGGATATTTTTTTTCTTTCATTACAATTGTTTTGAAAAAAATCAAGTAAAATAGAGCATAGAGCAAGGTCTTTTTTTCCCTCACGAATCAAACTTTTCAAAGAGAATCACAATCCCGTCCCCCCTTAGAAAATTGAATGGTCTGTCACTAAGAGAGACTTGGCTTCAGCAGATATGCTACGGAAATGAAAGCAGAAGTCATTGTCAACACCTTTATAAGATATTGACAATAATTAGCATCAAAGAATATGTCAATTAGGTTTGGGAAAGTGTCATTTATATTACACGAAGCCATCTTACTTCGAGCGTCGTATTTAAACACCCCAATTATAACCAGGCAGTTAGCAGAGAAAGTTTCTTAATTGTCCGCAATTGAACTTAATTAAATTTATTTCTGAAATTATCAATGATGTGGGGAAAACTTGCATGTTTCCAAGATTAATCCCTCTCTGTGATAGGTAATTTGAAATAAAAGATTTTCATATTTTATTTTCCAACAAAGGGGAAACACCTCGCACCATTCATCATACTTTGCTCGCTTGCAGTTTCTTGTTTGGGAATTAATTACATGACGTTCGAGACTGCCAGATCTCAGTATCCAAAATCTCCCTCCCCCCCCAGCTCTCTCTCTCTCTCTCTCTCTATCTCTCTCTCTCTCTCTCTGAAACTCGTTTGCGGATGATGTCATAAACAGTAAATCACGCCCACTTTATCGACACCATGTTCACTCCGCAGTGAAGGTCGGATGTGATCATTCCGCGAGAAAGCATGGTCTGCAGAACTGTTCTTCGCTAGCAGCCACGTCAACTCCGTCATAAAAATAAATATCCCCTTTCTCCAATTTACGCCAAATCAACAAAAATAAATCAACATTAAAATTTCCAGATTTAGGTTTACCAGGTGAAAAGAATATAGCTGCACGGTAATAGAAAAGGATCGATATTGGGACATCGTAGTATTTTAACATATTAGAGATCAGCATTTCAGTTTGATACATGTTATAGAACACCAAGTATATTGTTTGCAACTTTATTCCAGACTTGTGTTCAGGATTCGTCCCTCAAAAAAGTTCAAGGTCGAGTGCGACCTAGGCATTAAGTTTGGCTGCGACCCGTCTAAAGCACGTCCACTCCTTGCGGCTGCTCGAAACCTGGGACTTGATGTCGTAGGTGTCAGGTCAGTATGAGTGGTCCCATAGTAAATAAAGCTTGTGGCTATCGCTTCATCACAATGGAAGGATTTTTTTCTTTTATTTTTTTTAAAAGGCTGATAGTGAGGTCTTTAGAACTTAACTAATATCTATATGGATTAACGGAACATCAGCACAGTCACGGCTATATAGAGTCCAGTAAGTTTAACTATCGCTCAAAATGTATACAAAACAAAGATAAAGGCAAAAGGGTACAATGAATAAAATATATATACTGCACTCTTCTAAAATGTTCAAGACTGCTCAACTTCAACTGAAAAATCATCACACGATGCATTCCAGTGCAAAAGGGTTGCCTCCATTTGTAGCCTCTTTCAATATTCATGAGGGCCCATTGGACCAATTCTACATCCCGAAGATGCAGGTTAGTGGGTGAGAATTAAGAAGAAAAAAATGTAAAATCATGCACATTACCTATTCCAAAAAAAGAAAAAGATTATTTTTAGGGGAAAATTGAAATAATACAGAAAAAACATCTGGTACCTCTCCAATATAGATTTTTCCATTACGGTTTTAAAAGAAGCGGCCATATTTTTATCACGTGACATTCTGCCGTTACGGTGCTGATATCGCTCAGATCTCAGTACTATATAAACTATATTCGTGCACATTTACTGTGAATGTAACGTATTTGCTCAAGTATTTAAGTAAACATTCCACCTCTGTGAAACAATATTTCGTAAATCGAGTACTCTACGTTTGATTGCATCTATACATTGGGCTTTTCCCATATGACTTCGTCTAATTAGCTCGTTTGTTGTGCAGTGGCAGTAATCATACGGTGATATTTATTTCCTCAATTATTTATATGAACTTCAGAATGTTCAATTTGTGAACTAATTTCATAAAATTTTCTTGAAAAGAAATTGTATTGAACGTTTTCTCCTTCTCATTTATGCCAGTTAGAGTAGATCTTACTAGTACCTTCACTTTGGTTCACGAGCCTCGTTCACTAATTTGTTGAAGTTTTTGTCAAAATGTCAGATAACTACATACAGAAACGAATATCTAAATAAAGACAGAGATGAATCATTTAAAAGAAGTAATAAATTAAACAAAAACTACAGTAATAAATTGATTTAAAAAATGTATGTTCATTACACTGCCGAATGTAAAAAATTTAAATGCAGTGAAGACTGAGAAGTTTTAGTCTATTTACAATATTTTTCTGATATTGCAAGAATTTCAAATAAATAAATAAATATTCCCACTTTAATCATGACTGGAAGTCAGTATGTTTTGACATTTTTCGTACAAACGATGCTGATTAGTACCTAGCGAGGTGTTTAACAAAACGAAAGTAAAAAGCAGTAAAAAAAATAAAATAAAATAAAACTTGTGGCCCGACGTCCCTATGAGCCCTTCTCTCATTTTTTATCGAATTCATATAGTGAATTGGTAAAGGTAAAGATCATTATTAATGCAGGACAAAATCGTAAAATAAAGTCCATATTTCGAAGTTTTTTTTGAAATTCCTGTATTCTAATATGAGCATTTTTTCATTGTAAATAAAAGGAGTAAAGCAATTATAATGCCCAGAAGTGTGTTTTTCCAAGTTTGAGATGAAGTATCAAAGAGGTAAAAACTGAAACGATCAAGTGCTTCAACTCGGTGATTTTTTGAAGACTTGGACACCGTGTTCTCGTTTTTCTGACAGATAATGTATCAAATGTCAGAATTCATTTGGAAATTGAAATTTTAAAACTTCTTTTAAATAAATTCCTAAGTTTCATTTAAATTAAAAAGATAGTTGGGTTATTGTTGCATTTTCTTGCACAATGACTTTTCAGAAAAACGGATAATGAAAATTTTATGAATGTAAATGTCATGATAAAAGTGTCACTTTTGTTTACTTAAATCTTATTTAAATGTTTATTCTAGCCTTTTAGAGCACAAATTCGATGCTTCTTGCAGAAATGAAGTTTATTCATAATAAGCAATGAATACGAAAGTGTTTGCGGTGTCACCTTTTTTATTTAGTTTTTTTACGATTCAGGCACATATTTACTCTGTACCCGTAAGCAGTACCTTAATGGCAGACGCGTGTTGCGACACATACTGACCAGGGGGAGTTAAATCTGGCAGAACTTTCCACTGGAAAAGTAACTGAAAAGAGATATTTTGACTACAAATACTTGAAAATTTTAATCGGATTACAAACTTCAAGAAGAACTGAAAATGGTGTGATTTTGGTTTGGATCCTTGACTTCTCATTTACCTAGACATGAAAATTTAGTACGGTAATTACCTTTTATCTTGGGACAGAATACTTACCTTTTTCTTTGTCTCAGAGTAAGAAAAAATGCATTCCTTAAACTGTGTCCCCAAGCTATCGAAAATGAACATTTACTGACTCCCCTACCCTCGTCATTCCTTAATCTGCACCTAATACGAAAATAATTCTTCAGTCTTTTTTTTTTTTTTTTAAATGTCATACAAAACTTTATTATTCTTTCCTTGGCTTGTTTTCTTTTTTACATTTGTATTTAAAACAAATAATGATCGGTAGGGGGTGTCCATCTTACTCTCACCAATACAGACATCACAAATCCAAAGACACGAGGAAACAAGTAAATGATCGACATGAGTGTCGGTCTTACTCTGTCCTTCGCAGACATCACAGTAACAGACGTTGCGCAAAGGGAATAGTTAGATTATTGCTTAAAATAAAAAAGATTTATATGTTTAATCTATGTTTTCAGTTTCCATGTAGGCAGTGGTTGTTTGGAGGCCAGAGCATTTGCAGAAGTAATCCAGCAAGCCCGTCAGGTGTTTGACATAGGGCTGGATCTTGGTTTCCATATGAACCTTCTGGACATTGGAGGGGGATTCCCAGGTTTTGTGTCGCCCCTGATCTCATTTGATGAGGTAGGACACCTGAGAGAGAGAGAGAGAGAGAGAGAGAGAGAGTGAGAGAGAGATCCAAATAAAAATAAAATTATTTTTTGTCATACTTTTCTCAGCAGATAGCAAGAATAAGTTATATAAAGCTCATCGGAGGGTCCGAATTTGTGGGCATGAACGAGGTTGTGCAGGATTATCTGTATGGATGTAGCTATAGCAGGACCGAGTATTTTCTGACAGGATTTACGTCATTAGATATACCAACAAAAAAATTGTTTATAGAGAAATAATAAAATAAAATTAAATTAAATTAACAGGAGTTTTTGTGTATAAACCGGAATAAGGACAAAGTATCTGTAATATTATTTGTGGTCGCATTGCTATATCCACTGTTTGTCTACTGCAACATATGTACACATATCACAATGAAATAGTGTGAAATTACCACTTAAGTTTGTTCCTAAATATACATGTATTCAATCAAAAACTCAAATTTAGCCTTAATTCCACATCTTCGAAGACCTCAAAAACTAGCATCGCAGTCGAGAACACGTTTGATTTATTGACAGAAGACACTTTTTGTAACCATCTAACACATATGGAAATTGTATACATGTTCTCGTTTGCGCTCATCTCTAAGGAGCAGAAAATTTAAGACAAGCTGCCTTTCTTAGATCAACCATTATATGTCCGTCGCTATATAGGCCTACTTCACAGTATCACCAAAATGACATTTTATGTTTCTTTAAACAAAACTGACGTTCAAATGTCGATTTCAGTTTGTATGGGAGACTGTATTCTTTTCTTCTGTTGCTGATCCCGTTTTGTGGCACTCTTTAGCTCAAATCATAATTAATCGCAATAGTTTAATCGGAGTAGCTAAATATAGAAGAGGCACGTGAAGGAATGAGATCCGCAGCAACAACATTTATTATGTATATTCTGCCCTTATATAAATTACTTCATATATTGAAACTCAGGCAAACAGAATCAGAATATGAATAATAATGTGCATGACACCCATACATTAAAGTCATTAAAGCAACGCTGAACCCAGGAAAAATGCAATATTCGTTAGCATCAGTGTTCATATGTTTCAATTTAATGAATTATTTTAATACATAACTTCAAATTATCGTATGAAGACTATATCTGGGTCTGCTCGGTAGGCTACTGGTATAGTATAACACTTACTAATTAAACTTGTTACAGCAGTTTTCGAAGAAATACTTATTAAAGAAAGGGATTATATTGTACAATTTATGTCCTACTTTTAGTGCAACGATATGCATAAAATCTTTTTTCTTGCATCAAAAACAACAAAAACAACAACAACAACAAAAACTAATGGATAATTGCAGTCTTGTAACATATTTATTGTTACCGTAAGCAGCCTCACCAGGGCACATGCTGTCTATACATTTAGATATGCAATCACCATAGTGTCAAGGTAAGAGTCTTTACCATTTAGTCACATTTAAATGTAAGAATAACGGTTGGAGCTTTTCCTCAACCTTATGCTTTTATTATTATTATTATTATTATTATTTATTTATTTATTTATTTATTTTCCCAGTTAACAATCCAACGTTGCAACACTGTTGCAGCAATGTTGTTTCATAGTTATGGCAGCGTTGTTATATTACGTTGTGGTAAAATGATTTGGTGAACTTGCTGGAATGTTGCTTCAACGTTGTTGTTTAACATCAATGATATAATATTCATACAACCTCCTGAAAACGTTCAAAACCTATTGAAAACAGTGACGAGTGAAAGCTACTTTGTGTTTGTGAAACAAATATGCTCCTCTACTGTCAAGTTGGTCCAAATCTATAATTAAACATTAACAAAATAACTCAGCAAACTATGTATACCCTCAACCCACACAAATCTTAGTCCAAAAGTTTCTCAAACAAATATGTTTCAAGAAATGTTATCATAGCTTGCAAAATCACGTTGTATCTTATAAAATTGTATAACAGCATATCTGTTGAGTTTAACGGGTCTACTTCAATTGATTTGAGCATAACTGTGCTGAAAACAAAAATTCTTCAAAAAATAGTAAGTTTCAAAAGTTACCAAATCGGTAATCAGTTGATTTCTTTTGCAGGAAACAATCCTACAAATCTCTACTTAGAGTCGTCTCCCCTATTCGATTTTTTTTTTTGGTAACAATTTTTGCAACAGATTCAAGATTATTCTCGTATGTTAGCAATTCTTTTATCTGACCAGTTTGGGGGTTTCTAAAGGGTTAAAAGTCCGGAGGCGATGTGAACTGTTTTTTAGTCATGATATTGTGTTTTTAAATAAGGTACTTAAATTTTAGACTGATTTAGAGGCGTTAGGCCTTCTATAAATTAAGTCAGACAGATTATGAGAAGGACATTAAAATTCAACTTGATTTTATATATTAAAATTGATAATTATTTACAGCTTGATATGTATTCTCTCCTATATAATGAGACAAAATAAAGTGCCTTTTTAGAAGTTCAAGGTATTTCCAGTCACCTTCGGGAGGAATCCAAAAATATAAATATGCCAGAAAGGGCTGACAGGAAGAAAAGTTAGGTTTACCAGTGTCAAATCTACCGGAATATATCACATTTCTTTTTCGAATATCTGATACGATTTGACAATGTACTAGACAAAATAAATTGGATCAGTATGCCGACAGGAAACTGTATTGGTATTTCAGTGACGTGGGCATAGTGGCGGCTGCCATTTTTCCCGTTGGCATACCGATCTAACATTCTTTGTTTAGTACATTCTTGAATCCTATCAGATGTAACAAAATGTGATATATTCGTTTAGATGTTAACCTGGCGAACCTAAATATTTTTCCTGTCGGCCACTTTTAGCAATATTTATTTTCCGTCTGCTTCCCGACAGTTCCTGTCTGTGACTTGGAATACGTCTCTGACTTGGTGTCTGTGTGCGGGGGTGGGGGTGGGGTGGGGGTTTTGGCTTGCACTAAATATAAGAAACTCTTTACTTTTGATAATTTAAACAATAAGAAATAACTGTTATTCTGACAAATAGGCAACTAAAACAGTCATATGCACAGGTTAGTCATTTTAAAAACAGAAACTGTATATATATATATATATATATATATATATATATATATATATATATATATATATATATATATATATATATATATGACATCACGTCGCACATAACAGATATTGCAACATTTAGGACAAACTATTTAATTTTCAGGGGCGGGGTGGGTTGGAGAGGGTAAATGGTGGGAGAGGGGGAAGGCCTGATATTGTTAGAAATAGAGAAATCACTGTGGTATACATATTGATATTTTAATGCATCGATTTTAATTTCCTAGTAAATTAAAATTTTTATATATATATATATATATATATATATATATATATATATATATATATATAATTAATATGCAGTTAAGAAAATCGTGGAAGTAAATGTATAAAAACGGGAATAATTTCTCCAAAACCAAAATATGCGTATCATACATTGACGATTTCAAATGGGTAATGAATGAATATTGAATTTATGAAACGAGTTAAATAATTTCCCGCTTTTGCTAACCTTGGCGAGCAAAAGCTGAACATTATTCAACGAGTTTCATAAATTCAGTATTCAATTATTACCCATTTGAGATTCTGTTTATCGCATATATTTTATTTAGAGTGGAAAGAAAGAGGAAGAAGAACAGGTCTTTTTTTTCAATTCATTCTGGCTCAGACGCTGCACCTATCAATTCTTGCGCGTGAAAAAATAGTCTCAGACTCGAGTTAGAAGCTGTATTAAACAGTTTGATAACAAATAACGTTTAGAAGTATAATTTTTGAAAAATAACAATTATAATAGCAGCTGTCATTCTAATCAATAGAACATTTGTCACGAACAGGATACTGTTTCAAAATTGGACCGCCCCTGGTAATTCCTGTGTGTTGTTACATAGTTCATTTGGCTAGGTCAAATATAAGGAATGACTGTCGCGCCATATGCATACATTTGTGTGTGGCTGTTTAGAAAGTTCCACCGAAAAGTTTCCACCATGGACATTCACCACAGATGCAGTATTGGATTTGGCAGAAGAAAAAGTATTCCACTTGTTGCATATTTCTCTGAAGGGAGTATTACTGGATGCAGAAAATGTGCTAGATGTAGAAGTGTTGCTGAGAATTTAAGAGATTTGGCGGTACTGGTTTACATTTACTTGGCTGTGGTTATTAACTCACTGGATGATACTGTGACTGGATATCTACATTCTTTGATTTGGAAGAATGCTGTGGTTATATAACTTTCTGTCATTGGGAGAACCAGCATTTGTCGAAATTCTTTTCAAAAGACATGCGAATTTATTTATATCATGCTTCAAATTGTGTATTTGTCAAAATAATGACTTTATTCGTACGAAAATGATGAGATTTTCATTTTTGTTAACACATTTCATATGTGGATTGATACTGTTGGGGTGGGGGTAATGTAGTAACATCACAGAGCGGTTGTATCCGAGAGACTTCAGCGAGTAACATCTTCAGACAACAGATTTTAATGATTGTGCGTTTACTTGTAAGAATTTTTGTTCTTTATTTTGTTTCTTTCTACAATTTTTTTTAACAATGATTAAATGAAGTAGATATAGTTGACCACTTTCTATGGTTTTTTAAATAGATTCTCACAATATTATAACGAACGCGTTAAAATTCACGTTAAGTATACGAAAAGTGGTTGCTCGAGGCTACTGCATGGGTGACATAAAGCAACAGGTCATGTAAGTTCAGTCACTGATAGTTTCCATGACTCCTGCAGAAAACTAATTATAAAAAAGTAATACTTGAAGTCTACATTTTGCTTTTTGGAGTTCATTTTTAAGCATTTCTTTACGGCACCTCATTTATTGCATAAATGTACACTAGAGGGTCTATAGCTGACACATTTAAAGATCTGTACATCCTGCTGGAGAGAGAGAGAGAGAGAGAGAGAGAGAGAGAGAGAGAGAGAGAGAGAGAGAGAGAGAGAGAGAGAGAGAGCAGCAGCAGAAGAAGAAAATCGAAATAGGTCTAAGTATGGAAATACAGGTTTGAATAACATACATAAGGGCAGATATATTTCCTAAATGGGAAAAAAGTAGTTCCAAAAGTGATATTGCCACTGTGGTATCGCACTGTGGCGATATTATTTTTCTCCCACTGATACATTTCAGTATCTCACTATGAAATAATATAATAAAGAATATTATTTCTCAGTTCAAAAGTCTTAACTATATAAACATCAAAGCTGTGTTGAATTGTGTATCTCAGGAATTTAAGTTTTGCTCACTAACTTCTGAAGGAGGAAATGAATTTAATGAAGGGGACCCTGAATAGTGCAGCAGTAATTATCTTTCTTTGCACATTCTGGTCCCATGCTTGATTGACAGTTCTGACAGATACAAGGGTATGCGTTGCGTATCTTAGATTAGAAGTAGTTTCCACCTGGTATTCTGGCACCATACACAGCCAAGACCACAACTGAAAAATTGTCCCACAAGTAGCTGAAATTTGTTATGCAAAGGACCTAAACTATAGTTAGCTTAATACAAGAATGGGTTATAAACTTGAGGGTACACATTTTAAAATTCCATTTCTGTGAACGAGTTTTACAAACTTGTTTTTTCAAAAATGATTTGTTACTAGATACATTTCATCTATACGATACTATGTCTTTAGCATCAAGTGTTTTGTTATTCTTATGCATGGAGAGTTATTTATTATGTTTGAATCATTTAGAAATTAAGAATGGTCATTTAGTCTATTCTGTTGTGTTTGAAAGTGAAATTAACTCCCCAAAAGTGTGACCCATATAATCGTAATAAGCATGCATCAAAATACTGTCACACAATTAACCATATTGACATTTCATGTCCTATTAAAAGGTTATAACAAGAAACAAATATATTTATTTGGATGGTTGGTTGGTTTATACCTGCAGTTTTAGCACATGCCAAGGGAATGGGAGTTAAGCGTCCTCCCCAAAAATACGCACTGAGGCAGCAGACCCAAGGAGGCAAGTATCAAAACTCTTTGATTACGAGTCCAACGCTCTATCAACTCACCTACTGCGGCTCCGTGATTTGCATAAAATTTGGTAATGATATCACTTACTTTATTTGAAAGAGACTACTCTGTGCACTGCATTAGTAATTAGTTTATCATCCATTGATCAGACCATTAGACGGACTTATCAAGCGTGATAAACATTAAACGCTGTCGTTTACACTGGGACATGGGACAGCCCTACAGTCAACAATAAAGACGTATCGAGGATATCAAACATGAAACGACATATCAAGCATGTTACTTTTAACCGGTTTTTCAACCAACATCAAATAATGCATGCAATTATACTTTTGCATCAATATTTTTGTTTGTATATGCACGTTTGTGGATATATTATGAATAGTTATGCCTGTCCATCCGTCCGTGTATCCGTTCATCCGTCCATCTGTTACACAGTTCACCTTGTAATCTGAACTCCATCTACATCGACTGATTGAGGGCGATCACATTTGGTATGATTTTCAAAAGGATGAGTAGATGACAACGAAGATTTCGGATCATGGAGGTATCGCCCAGAGGAGGCTGAAATGGGGTCAAAAACATTAGATGTGACATGTATAGTGTGTTACGACTCTAGGTCTTAAATTAATGTAACATAAAGAAAGTGAAACCAACAATGAAAGTAAAATCAACAAGCAATTCATTTCTAAACAATTAAAGTGAAAATTCAAAAGACACTTGCAGTAACGTGAATTAGAGTCCAAGTAATCCAATAATCCTAAGTGTCCTAATCACAAGTCCTAAATATAGAATGTTCCGAATGAATTCGAGTAGCCTTGAATGTCCTGATATACCAATAGTCTTGAATATCCTGATGTGTCAGTAATCTTGAATGTCCTGATATGCATGAATGATGTAATCCAGAATATCTTTGAATGAATTCACTTAAATCCCAAAGTCAAGTATTAATCCAAAATAAGAATGAGCATTTTTAGCAATTCCAATTAATATTTCAAATAAATGATTCTTCTCTCTGAATTTGCTATGATTTTCACAACTGTAACATATGATTACTAAAATAAATACCCTAATAGACTGATTCTTATGACATAAAGTTTAGCATAGGAATGAAATCTTGTTTACAAAATCTGTATAATATAAGGAAAAGTAATATGACAGAATATTCTAGAATATGAGTAACTCTAATGGAAATTTCCTGTGTGTACCCGACTTTTCTCCCATAAAGACATGGAAAATTCCAATCTTATTGTTAAATGTTATGTAAACTAGACTGACCTTGAACTCAAATGCAGTAAATATGTTGTTTACAAAATGACCACTAAAGTACAACTTACCTCATGGACACATATTATAAATTAAATATACATAACAAACGACTATATGAATCTAAAGGATATTAAACCTGAGACTGTTGATCTATCAAGTCCCAGCGAAATTGAACAAGTTGTCAAGTCTCTGACTTGGGCAAATTATGTGGTCCGGATTCTCTCGCGGCTTAACACTTCAAAGATGCTAATGATCGAATATGTGTCCTCGTGAGTTTTCTTTTCAATATGATGATCATTTATGGATACATACCGAGTGCTTTTTATGACGTTATACTCATTCCTGTTGTGAAAAGTAACTCCGGCGCTACCAATGGCTATTGTCACCCTAATTTCAAAGATTTTCAAATATGTTCTTTTCAAACGATCCCAGGTTGATGAATTATTATAAGATAATCAGCCTGGATTTAGAAAGCATAATTCTGTTGAGATGTGTTTATTTGCGTTCAAAGAAGCTGTTTAATATAATGTAACTCATCGAAGTCCTGTATATACTTGTTTTTTTGATGATCTTTCAAAGGCATTTGATAGGGTCAACCACAAGAAACGTTTTCTGAAACTTTTGGATAAGGGTATCCCTGCATGTTAAAATACCGCAAACTCCGCGAAAATGCGCACCGGGGCGGTCCGCCCGTATCGCCTGCACCTTACGACGGCCCTGCGTGTGTGTGTGTATGTATATATATATATATATATATATATATATATATATATATATATATATATATATATATATATATATATATACACACGCAGTATCTTCAAACTTCCCGACACTATGCAGAAAGAGCACCGGGTGTGAAATTAGTACCCCGTCGACAAAGGAAATAGGGTACTAATATTTGTACTAACTGAATTACATTCATCTACTTCAGTTGTTCGTGTGCAGTCACAACATAATGAAAATGTAGGGGTGGATGGCCATGCAACAGGATGGGCAGGATCCCATTTAGATGCTCTTAAGGCAAGCAGTGAGGATACAAAAATGAAATTCACTAAATTGGATACAATTTACAAATCATCTAGTTATGAAGGGGAAAATGCTTTCTGAATGTGTTTGCCTAGATCAAGCAGTTTCTGTGCAGTTATTCTAACATGGTTTGCGTGCAAACATTGTTCACTAATGATGATATGAAAACCTTTCTTCATGTAGGTTTGCTAACAAGTTTTACAGGCCAAAGGTACAGACATATGTCTTTAACAAGAGATCAGTGGATATAAAAAAAAGAAAACCAGATAGCGTTCATTTTACTACCACTTTATTTTTGCTGTTTATTTTCTGGATTTAAATTAAGGTTAAAAATCAGAATCTGTATCCTCGACAGCAAAGTCAGTCTGTGTTTCATTCTTCTGTTCAGGTTCCTGCAAATTGAAAAATAAATTTAAATGTTTGAACAATACTCTTATTTAAATTAAAATGATTACACATATTTTTTTTAAAATCAGATTTCAGCACTTGATACTTGAGCATAATTCCTGAAAATCGGACATGTGCAATTTAAGTAATAGTACTTATAGATCTGGTAATTTGTAAATTATGTAGCATCAGCTAACTTATATGCTCAAATTGAAAAATCCAATACATAATTATTCTATTTTTCTTAGTTTCTTACTTTTATAATTTTTTAATTTTTTAAAAGAGGTTGAACAAGTCTACTTTAAAATCTAGGGTTATCTTCAGCTGATCGCTCCTCACATTAACATTATGCAGCAGGGATCGCGCTGGGCTTCGCCAATGTCGCAAATTGCGAGAAAAAAAATCCTGATCGGCGAAAAAAAATATACCATCTGGCGATTTTTTGGCGACAACATTTTTGGCTGTTAAAACTTGTATATACAATCTTGGGTTTGGAGTGGAGGAATTCAAAGGCACCACGAAAGGAAGCAGCAAACTTGGATATAAAATGCACTAGAATCTATCTACCGTTACATAAACAAATCCTTTGTTCATATTGACAAACCATCTTACCAGTGCATTGTTATATCATAATCCGCTTATGCTGACATCTGGCCTGAGTACTGTATGCTGTGATACGCTCAAATAGTCATGCTACCGGACTAGCTACAATCGACCAAACGACGGCTAATCTTTTTTTTTTTTTTAAATCTACCAGAATAAATAGTTTTGCTGAAACAACAAAGAAAACTGATTACCTTTAAAGCACCAATCTTTCTGTATAAATACTAAGCAAATGAAAAACAAAATTCAGTCTCAATCAGAACTATATACTGTCATGGGTAAACGTAAGTTAGACTTTTCGTGTTCATCATCTCATTTAAGAGAACAGTATATACTCGCGTATAGACCGAGTAATTTTTTAAAAAATAAAAGCCTGGAAGAAGGGGGGTCGGATTATGTACGGGACAAGGTCTAAACTTATTTTTTTTAAAAGTTTTCTTGTTGACTACTGGTATATATTGGAGGAGACTGGATAGATAGATAGATAGGAATAATAAAGACAAAACCAGTGTAAAATATAATTAGGTATATTATCGAGTGGAATATGTCACAAATAAATTGACAACTTACATTGTGTTCTTCATCGTGTCATAAAAATCCATAGAAATCTATAATGATTGACATTTTAAATCCGTTGATATGATAAATCCATGAATTCTATCATAGGTCACATACCAGTATACAAATAGTAGCCCAGAATGATCTGACTCACAATAACCCGTAATAAGTTAATTCCACACGTCTAACAAATAAACAATGAAAGTCAAGTCCACATTTTTGTGATTCACAGTATCCTATAAAGGTCACTGTCTAATATCATCTGGTACAAAGCCCAAGAATTCATCCGCATCGTCAGAGTGACCAATTAAAGTGCTGAAATCCTCGATCGTCGTCTAGTCATCGTAAATATCGTCCGACTCAAATTCCTCGTCTTTACTGTCATATGCGGGTGCTTATTCCTTGGGCTCTGTAAGTGACACTTCGATCATACAGTCTGTGAAATCTATTAAAGGATGCAACTGAACAGGTATCAATTGTGCGGCAAGATCACAGGGAGTTCAAATAACCACCCTCTGTTACTTGGCACTGAACAAGTATCAAATACGCGACTCAATCTAAGGGTTGTAATGTGAGAAAACAAAGAGAGTGCTAAGGGATTAAGGTCAAACACGTATATGTAAGACATGTAGAACTATACTTGGCACTGAATAAGTATCAAATTAACAAGGTATAAATCATAAACCAGAAACCGGAGAGTAGCTAAGATTGCTGCTGTTAAAAAAAGTAAAAATGCCATTATCAGCGACTGTGAAAGTGGGTTCAGTAAGATGAATCTCATCAAAACTGACATCAGGAATAAACTCGGCATCTCAACTCTGGAGAATCTAATGAGAATCGGCACGTACAAATGTGAAGTAGGCTTCGACTTCGAAACTGCATTCAGCAAGTGGGCAGCAGTAAAATCACGACGCATACTCATGTGACATTCGATTTTATTATTTTTATGAAACAACATTTTAATAGTGCAAAACATTATAAATAAGGAATCAAAACAGTCATGTAATGATTTATTCTGTAATATTGTGGTATTGTATTGTTTGTTGTCAATAAAGTAATAAATACCCCATCTTTTTCAATTTTCATTGCCTACTACATTAACAGACATGGAAAAATATTGAATCCTTGCTTGGCGACATTTTTTGAAAATTGGCGACAAAATATTGAGGCTGGCTATTTTTTTGGCGACAACTTTTGTAAAGCCAGCACCATCCCTGTGCAGCCACGACTTTTTTGAATAATTAGTCCATGTATACAATAATCAATTCTTTTGATTGTTCAAGTATTTACTGAATATATAATTTAGAATAAACCCATCACGAAAATTGATAAGGTAAACAAAGATTTTCCATGGATTCCGGCACAAAATGGTAGCCAGATTAGAGAGTAATTTCTGATTGCTGGGGTAGTGCTAGTAGGTGGGTAGAACATGAACACATCATAGTGCATGAAGTACAACCTGAACACACTTTGCAGTCCATCATGGAAGCGATCTGCCACCATTGTTTTTCACATGGACTATAACAAATTTAGCGTAGTCCTTAACATGGTCTATTCTAGAAAAGAACATTTTGGGGAGAAATAACCTCATCCATCTGAAGAAGAGGGAGAAATTTCAAATATAGAAGAAATTAAACAAAGAAAAAAAAAAGTAGGGCTTGCAAATGTGATGTGAAATGTTTGCACAATTGGTTGAATATTCTGCAGGATTTTCTAGAAATTTGTGTCAATCCCCAATCTTGCATCTTAACAACCCTCCACCCCCACCCCCACGTTCTTCCAGGCCTAGCTTTTCCATGTTATTAATTTGTGAATAGACTTTATAAGACAGATGCTATTCATGTATGCTGCTTTTAATACTCACAAAAAGCTCATGTACATAATTATCGCTGAAAAAATACTGGTATTTGGATTATTTACAACCAACTATAATGCGGCTAATTCATGTTTGTAATTATCAAAATTTAATTACCTTTTAATGTGCATTTTCTTTATCTTTTTTACATTTATGCATATCAAAATGTATACATCTGTCTAAACATAAACAATTCCTTTCAATTTCGCTTTTATTTCATTTTATTATACTTGATTTTTAAAAAAAATATTTTGATCAAGAACGATAAATTATATGCTCTTGATCTTAGCGCATGCGCATTTCAAAAAAGTTAACTTCAGGCATTTTTACCACTGAAATCCATCCCCATTCTCGCTTTTATTTTGCAAAATAGCCCCAGTGTGACAATATAATTTGTTTAATACAAGTCAGATAAAGGCCACAGAAGTACGCCAAATATTTATATAATTTTATGCCTAGACTAAACACTTTGGCCGATAGATCTCGTTTTCATTGTTTTAAAATGTCACCGCCTCGCATGCATCATGACGTTTACATGTGCAAGAAAGCGTCCGTAGACACGATAGAACAATCAGCCAAAAAAGAATCTCCCTATCACAATAAAAACGTCACTTTCTGCAACTAAAAATGTGAATTATAGATTAAGTAAAATTATGTTCATACCGTGACGGTTCAAAACAATTGAAAGCAGCAAATATTTCCACGTCTCAGCCACTGATATTATTCTTCCGGTAGAGGAGGAGCTACAAACTCTTCAGTTCATAGATTCGTAAAAAATTTATAAAGCAATAATAGTACTTCATGTTTGTAATCATAAAAGCTGACAAATAAAATCTTTTCGACAAAAGTTGCAAATTTCATTCAGTTATTTCTTTTGAAAATAAAAAATAAAAATATGAAACCATGATTGTTGCCCTCATAATGTAATGTTAAGCACAACATCGGTACAACGTTGTTAAAACGTAACATATTATTTTTTAAACATGACACTATTTGTTGTACAAACTTTTATGAACAATGCATATACATGCTATTCGTAATTTTCTATATTTTCGAGATCAGCTAGGATAAATAATAATGTTCATGTGCAACGTTTTAGCAACCTTGCTAGAACGTTATTTCTCGACGTAACCAAATCACAACATTACAGCAACGTTTTAAAAACGTTGTGTGTTAGCTGGGTATCCCCTCCTTTTCTTGAAATTATGCGTACATGGATATATGACTTTAGAGCTCGACTGCTGTTTTCGTGTAATTATATAATCTCGCAATTTTATTTATTAAGGGCATACAAGGTGTCGCGATTGATTAAGTATAGGAATAACAAATGTTTATTTTTAGACAATAAAGTTGATTCTACATAGGGACTCTAGTGTAATATCATGTCTGTGTGTTTGTGGTTCTGTCTTTGTGTCTGTGAACTTGTATAGATATTGTTCTATGGACCTTTTGTCTGAATGAAATAGTTTCATTTCCTTTCGTTTCATAGGTCACATTATCATTGTAGTATGGACTCGTTATTGTAATTTGAATTCCATTTACACTTATATAGAGAGGGTGATCATATTTAGTATGGTGTTTCACGAGGATGAGTAGATTACAACTAAGCCGAGATGCTGCCATGTCGCGGGATCACGTGATTCTAGCAAGAGCTATTGAGAGTTGCACAACTTTTATTACTAAACGGGGGACATCATGAGAAAAGTACCTGTGGTTCCCGTGATTTGTTGCACCGAATGTATGAATTTTGTCGAGTCCATGTTAATGGGTAGCTGGACGTAGCGGTCACTTTTCCAGCAGCGTCATCGTCGTCAAGAGTTTGTTCAGATTTTGGTTAAGGTTTTCAGTAATGCAGGGTCTTGGCCTTCTCGTTTCTATTCAATATACATTTTTATCAAATTAAATCAAATTTTGTATTGTTTTCCCGTGATCTCAATTGCTCCATATGTAGGTAGACTTAGTCTGTATCCGGATAACAGCTCAGACCCAGAACAGCTGCTGTGTTTCTCTGTAACCATTGCTCTGATTGGATGCATGCAAAAGTGTTTTCATTTCTGACGTCATAATGTTTATCCATACGTTATACACCGATCTTTACAGAGATAGAGATAATCCTAGCAACAGATAACAGCATAGCAACAGTGGTTGATGTTAAATTAATTTTAAAGGAAGTAAATCACACAAGTTTAAAAAATGATTAAACAATCCTTTTTCAACAATAAAACAAAGTTTTTGACAATAATCTATTTTCAAGTAAGAAAGCAAGCTGCTGACAACATATACTTTTAGTTATTCCACTTTAATAGGAAGAGTACCCATGGGGAGTAAATCTTGCGGGAATAAAATTTTAAGGAATTCTTTTTAAAAATTAATATGGCGTAAGGGACGTCTGCTGTATTTCTGCTAAAACCTACTCATAAGGAAATTTTTTGAAGCATCTCTGACAGTTTCAATTTACAATCAGCACAGACAATCAGGGGCTGCAAGATGGGTCGGGGTTTTTTTTGTTAGTGGTGGTGGTTGTGGTGCTGGGTGGGGATGGGGGCTGCCTACGGTGTCTAAACTGAAAAGTTTAGATATCTGTGATGTCTTCCATCTGTAATTTTTGAAACAAATTTCGTACACGTGCCAAGTAAGTTGCGTAGATGTGCACATGGAGTATATTTTGGAGAAAAAAAATAAAAATAAAAAAATATAAAAAATAAAATAAAGGGAATTAAAAGTTCTTTAATAATACCTAATATATGCAAGATCTTTTTTTATATATAAAATAACCAGGATTTCCATGAAAATTCTTTTTTAAGAAAAACAAAAATCAAACCCTGTGCAAAGTACGAAACTGTAGAGCGGCACCAAAACTTTTACAGGCTGACGGAATGGGAAATTTATCATTGAACAGACTTGCGTGAGACACTGGGTTCCATAAAATACTTGGACAGATTCAGTTGTCTCATTAAGTTGGAAGACCTTTGCATTTGTGGAAATTTAGGTTTAATCATAGTAAATTTGGTCAAGAGTAAAGTATCAAAAGGTACATTAACACAACTTGCTCGACATATGCACCAAGCTTGGCTGAAATACCTAGAACAGCTTGAGTTACACTCCTGAAACACAAATGTTTACTGACGGTTGGACTGACATAGTGATAGCTATATTCCCCCACATTATATACCAGCAGTATGAAAATTACATGCTATCTGAATTTCCTTCCAGATTGTAGAGGTTCTGAATGAGTCCCTGGATCTTCATTTTCCATCAGATGAATGTGTCAGAATCATCGCTGAACCAGGACGCTACATGGTGACTTCAGCCTTCACCTTGGTTGCCAACATTATTGCCAAACGTGTGGTTGCCAGGAACCATCGCGAAGAAAGTAAGAATATCCTTCAAAAATCTCCCCTAGTGCAACAAGTTTTTGTCCTTTGCTTTACCCAATCATGTCATAAATACATCCATATTGTGGAATAATTGTACAGTTGCCCAGTGGTTAAGGGTTTGGACCTGTGACCAGTAGAGTGCGGGATTGATTCCCAACATCTGATGAGCACGTATCAGCTACCTTGGTGTGTTCTTGGGCACAGCATTCCAATGTATTCGCCTCTCTCCGGCAAAACAATAAAAATGTTGCTATACTGTAAAACAACCAAACCAAAACATGCATGTAGAAGGAAATTATCACAAGCTTAATTTGTATTTATTCTACTAACTGAATATTTCCAAAACTATACAAGATATCTTATGAACTTATCTCGTATATTTTATAAGATATTCTAATACATTCCATGTTGTATCTCATAAACATCTGCTTTATAAGGTATATTATACACTTTCTAAAATGTCTTATATACAAGTTTAATTAAAATACCTTATAACGTTTATACGATATCGTATATAATTTATAAGATATCTTTTAACGTTTATGAGATACTTTATAAAATGTTTGAGATATCTGAATTAACTCTGATTAAAGATATCTTATTGATTTTAATAGATATCTAATACAATTTATGAGATGTCTCATAAACTTTTATAAGATATCTTATACACTTCAGAACATATTGTATCTACTGTCTAAGCTATTTTTTAAACTTTATCAGATGTCCTAATTAAATGAATCAGACACTTTATTCGATATATTATCAAATTTAAAGCATGTCTTATAAAGCTTATAAGATATAAATTTTGTAGGATATTTTATAAAATCAATAAAATATCATATAACTTCTTAAGATATCTTTATTAAAATTGTATGACAAATATCTTAATAATTATATACGATGTTTATAAGGTATACATTTATAAGATATCTTAATAGGTTTTTCACAAGCCAAATTAATAATTATACCAAACACTACCTATCTGATAGCGATATCAAATATGTTATAAATTTTATAAGATATTCTATATGCTTTATAAAATATCTTATATACTTTAAAAGGTATTTTATATACAAATGTAATTAAGATAGTTTATAAGATTTTTCAATAATTTATAAGATATGTTATAAGATTTATGAGATATCCATTAAAATATATGACATATTTGAATTAGATATATGTATGTTTATAACATACAATATCTTATATATTTGGCTGTTCATATGATATTTTATAGGTATTACGATATCTTATAAAGGTTTTTATGATACCTTACATATATTATAGATATCTACTTTTGGAATACATAATGTTTTGGTTTGCCATAGGAAATATCATCTACTCCAAGAATAGCCACAATTCTTGACAACAGAAGTTATCTTAAAAGCAGGGTCATCTCAAAGTATATTTGTGATAAACAGGGGTCGATCAACAATGTAGCAAGAAAATCATTGATTTTACAGATCTATTTTGATTGCTATTGAAAAGTTTAAAGCAGAATTCATAGCATCTTGAAAAGTTATTGAATTTCAAGGATGTCTTGAAAAGACATCACATTTTATTTTTATTTTGAAGATTCCTTGAATTTATTAGAAGGCCTTGAAAAGTCCTTGAATTGCCAGGACCAGTTCATTTATAAGTATTACAAATAAACTTTTTTTTTTGTTTTTGTGATTCTTTCAAAGTGAAAAACATTTTTCAGAAAGGTTAAACAACTAGAGGTGAATGTGCTTCAGAAGAGATAAATACCATTATTTAATATGCAGCGATACATGCATGAAGACTGAAAGAGTTGTAGACAGTCAAATATGAGATTAATCTTTACAACGCATTTTTAATTTGAATTATTGGTATTTAATCTTAAAAAAGAATAGCTCGGTTTTAAAAAAATGCTGGCAAAGTCCAGAAAACGTATCATGCAGATCCTGTATGAACCTTGTTTACGTACACACTTAGAACTTCTTGGTGTACAGCATTCTTGCAACTTGCAATTATCTCTAAAGAAAAGGTTTTCAAATTTCCCTTTTTAGTATCCAAGAGCCCTTAGTGTCGCCATTAATGAAAGTGTTTCCATTGCATTTCGACAATTGTACTTTGATATAAAAGGTACGTTAGATGTTTTGTAATTGCTCAGTACTGAGCGAGAATCTTTTAGGCATGTTTTCAGAATCTATGTGCTCAGTCTCACGTTTTTTTTGGAGAGTGGGATGGGGTGATTTTTATAGATGCAAAATGCAGTCCATAGCAACATACCAGTAGGCAAAATCAATAGTTTTTCAGTGCTAGAAACTAAGTGCATTTCTTGTACATGTATTCCATTTATTTATTTTGCACAGTGAAAAAGGTCATGCAGCACAAGTTTTGTATTATTTAGAGTGACTGGCTATAAAATTGTATTCAGAGTGATCTTGAATGATCAGAAAACTTGGATACATTTAAAAATAAAAGACTGATCACAGACAATTAACTCCCTGCCTGTTGTACATCAGGGTTAGATTTAAGTAGCGGGAAGCAAATTTGTGCTACCTAGTGCTTAATCCAGCAGCAAAGTTGCTTACCTAGTTGGAAAAGATTTTATCTAAGAAAGTTAAAAGTTTTACAAGTTACTTCTATTATATTGCCATCACTCACACGTGGAGCATGTTGTCTGCTATCATATGGAGGTGGGGGTGGGGGTAGATAATGCTGAATTGCACATATTCAACAGATGGATATCTTATGCGCACTTTTCAAGCAATACTACTTTTATTGGTACTTCATTATTGTGAAAGTCGTTGCTAGAAAATTGGAGGACTTTGGACGTAATCAAATTTCATTTTGATGCAAAAATCGACAATTTGACATTTATGCTTGGAAGGAGAAATATATTAGAAAAGACGTTTTTGATCAATCTAATGCAAAGTTTACATGACTGGGAGTTCCTTCTTTTCACGAGTCTTGGTAGTACAAGGTGAGGAAAGGAGGAAAGATGAAGTTGTACACCTGAGTTTTGAATTTACGTTTCTCAAACTAATCTTGAGAAATTGCAGCTTATGCCCACATTTGTTGTCCTTCTTATCCTGTTTAAAATATAGTTTGAAGCAAGCTATCACATGAACTGGCTAAGATCACTGGTTTGAATAACGTGTAGTACAAGGCCTGACTAGTATTAGAAAGGTCCTGTGTTCAAGCCCCTCTCCAACCAAGCTCCCTGTTATGCATGGTACTTTATGAACGGCTCCAAATTTTTACACCTGGAAGAAAAGAATGAGGGTGTCTGAAGAAATAATTGAGACATAGGGATGTATTCTGAAAAGCAGCGGAAAAGACTAGAAAGTACTGGTTTGGAGTGTCTGCCCAAATAGCTCACGTCGTAGAATGCTTGTCAAGTATAAGAGGTCCCAGGTTCAAGCCCTCTTCTAGCTGTGCTGTTATAAAGGAATTTGTTATTGTTTTGAACCTATTAAATAGTACCATGTTGATTCCTAAGACCTATATAGAATAAGTACGAATTTTGGCAATCCAGTATCACTTGTTTCTAATATTGTCAATTCACTGATTTTGTGGGTGTACATTTTTTAAAAATTTTGCAACAATCGATACGTATCTGAAATCCATTTATGAAGAATGTTCCCTTCATCATGTGTTCTTCATCAGAAAATTTACAAAAACGTTTAATGTTCAGCTGGATTGAGCAGTCATTTTATACATGTTACAAATCGCAGCAATATGTTTGAATTTACTAATACCCTTGAAAGTGTTCGTAGTCTTGCATGGAAAGAATGCGTGGAGAATAACAAGTGCTATGGTACCTGAACTAGAATAAACAAAGAGTATACATTGGTTGACTTTTCAATTTAAAATTATTTAAGAAACACATCCAAATATATTAGTCAAAGTTCTGCATGGTGACAACAATTTATTTTAGAAATGTAGTGGTGTTTTTGTTAGATGATTTAGTCATGGGGTGAAAGAATTCAGGCTGTTTACTTGAGGTGGCTGGTAAAAGAAGGTAAATGATGTAAGGAGAATTTTTGGATGGAAAGCAAGGGTTGCTGTTTAAAAGAGGTGGATGTAATGGGAAGTTTAACGGTAATTATATTGACTAAATTCAAAATTCAATAAATGGAATAGTTCATTA
Organism: Margaritifera margaritifera; assembly: GCA_029931535.1. Lineage (NCBI taxonomy): Eukaryota > Metazoa > Mollusca > Bivalvia > Unionida > Margaritiferidae > Margaritifera > Margaritifera margaritifera. The sequence continues at coordinate 258,136 of JAQPZY010001419.1, read as the reverse complement.
AGAAATAATCATTGACTGAATTGAAATATTTAAACATTATATATTTAAAATATTTATACATGCATTCAAATGTAGCTTGCATTGTCTTTTTAGTATTGAACTTGATTCGCAGCAAGTAAATTGTATTGCTATGTTTCTTGGAAACGCTTTCTTCAGTACTTATGCTGATTATGACTGATGTGTTTGTTTCAGATGGAGAGCCTGCAACTGTGTCAAGTGCCTCAGATGAACCTGCCATGATGTACTACATCAATGATGGGGTGTATGGATCCTTCAATTGCCGTATAAATGATCGCGATCATGATCATGTTGAAGTACACGTTCCACGGGTAGGTTCTCGTTACAGTTGAATCCGGTACATATATGATGTCTATATATTAATGTCACAATGATATGTGAGTACTGATTTCTATGATATCAGTACAGTGGACAAGGTATTCCTTTCAAATCCCCCGGCATGTAAATCCTCCAGCATGTAAAATAGTCCCAATGTGAAATCAAATATGGAGAATTCTGTTTGGACTTATGTTTAAATGTTTTATACTTGAAACTCGTTGTTCTTGTAAAATTGTATTGCAGAGCTTACGAAATATTGCGTTGAAATTGTTTAACCTCTCTAAAGCTGGAGCAGCCATTTCCTCCCTCTGCACAGAAGCAACGTATGAGGGCAAAATATCACTTGCCTAAACGGCGATTATAGCATAGGTGACTCTTGGTAGGTTATGGAATAAATAGTGATTCTGTGGAGATTTAATAATTAAAACGATTAATGCTACACAGACAGTCAATATAGTTATCAATGGATACAAACAAGCTAAGCTAAACTAAAACTATGAAATTGTTCGGAAGAATTTTTTTAAAAAATACATGCATTTTCTAACCTTTGCAATATGTAAGTCACAAAGAAAATATAAGTATACCAAATATCTATTTGTGGTCAAGATTATTGCCAATAACTCATTGAGAATACACAGTAGTTAAATGAAATTGTAAATAAGAGGACATATACTTTAAATGTTACCTTTTATCTTCTAACATAATCTCTCATCATCTTTAACTTTATATTTTCTGCATTTATTTCTTCTTAGTTAATCTGTAAATCAAAAGTCAGAATACAACAAACATATTTTTAATTTTAATTCATGTACCTTATCAAAAGAGACTTATTTCTCAATGTTCTTTTTTGTCTCTTTTTCTCCATTTTTCCTGATATCTCAAAGTTAAGGTGAAACCAAAGTTGTTGCCAAAATCTATCTCTAAATTCTTCAAAGTTGTGAAGGATTAGTGATGATTTGATTGCTTTAAATACACTATGAATTACATTTACAACAAGAGGAACTCACAAAGCTCTTAATGATTCTTCCTGGTTGAACACAGTTTATAAATCACTCAATCAATATTTTCTGTGCAGTTTCAAGAAAAAAACACAATTGTCCTTTTTAATTTTATGCTTGCTTCCACGAAATAGAAGAGAGCTGCGGCACTACCCTCAGCATCGGCGTCTGCGCATATAAAAGCATATACATATGTACAGCCTTTCAAACCTCAACCATTTTCTCAGTTTTGGTCATGGGCTACAGCTGGAGTGGGTTTCATCGTCTCTAACCCCTAGAGAGAGGTCCAACTTTGTAAAGACATGTATTTTATTTGTACATTGCTCGTTAAGATTTTTCGTTTTGCTCAGGTGTTTTGGACCCTGTATACATAATATTATACCTGAAATTATGAAACTTGGTGAGGGGATGAATCTTGACCAGTATTACACCCTCATCACAAAGTAGGTCACTGTAAACGTTTTTTGACACTTTAATGACTTTGGTTAAATTTTGTTTTTAAAGTTGATGTCTCAATCTCTGTTCATACTAGATGATTGTATGAATCTCTATCAGTACCACACCCTTACAACAAAAGATCATTCTGACCTGTTTCACATTTTACTGACTTCTGCTAAGAGTTTTGTGTTTACCTCATGACCATATGGGCTTTTTGCACACTGAATAATACAGTTATATCTATAATCATGAAACTTAGTGAAAGGATGCACATTGACGAGTACAACATCTCTGTCACAAAATATGGTCACTTTGACCCTTATTTCGCACATCACTAACTTTGGTTTGATTTTTTTTTTTTTTTTTTTTTAGATTTTGTTTTAACTGCTGATACTAGAATCATTTAAGTAGATGATTGTATACATCTTTATTGGTTTAGCTCATGACCTTATAGGGTCCCCCCCCCCCATATTATGTGCACACTATCCTATCTAGCATAATGAAACTTGGTAAAGGGATGTATATTGATAAGCACTACTCACTCCCTGCAGAAGGAGGTCAGTATGGCCAATATTTATACACTTTACTGATTTGGGTTACATTTGGTTTTATATCAATTTATTAAGCTCTGTAGAACCAAGAATTAGTCGTGATGATGATATGCATTTTTTAAATACCAGATCCATACAACAAAGAAAGTTATTATGACATATACTTAATCTTTTTCTGGTTTTGGTTAGGTTTCTAAAACTAGGTCATAAAGCACATGAGTTTTGAGAATAGTTGTATGCATGCTATCCTACCTAGAATCAGTCATTAAATTTGGTGAGCGGAAGCATCTTGATAAGTAGTACACCAATGCTGTAAAAAAGATTTGTTATATATTTCATAGTGAAATGTTGAAATATATCAGTGGGAGAAAAATGATATCGCCACAGTGGCAATAAAGGTGGTGTCGCCACTGTGTCGATATCACTTTTGGTACTACTTTTTCCCATTTAGGAAATATATCTGGCCTTATGTATGTTATTAAAACCTGTATTTCCATTTTTTTTTAGGCCTGTTTCATTTGTCTTCTTCTTCTCTCTCCCCATCCCTTCCTCTCTCTCTCTCTCTCTCTCTCTCACCTTCCACATCAGGATGTGCATATTTTAAAATGTGTCAGCTGTAGGCCCTCTGCTACTGATATGTCCCATCATGGTGTATATGTATGTATATGTAAGTTCTGAAAACGAAAAGATAATATATTGCCCAAACATTTAGAATAGGGGTGAACATTTCGTTATCAAGATTTCTTGCATGTTAATTAATGTTTACAATAGATGCTGGAGACTACTAAAGACTTCATAGGGGCGAGCTATGTCTTGGTTGATTACCTTCTCATGTTGTGACCGTTATTTTCATTTGGAATGACCATTTCTTCAATTTGGTGGGAGTAAATTGTACCGGAGCAGTGGATTTTTAATTTATTCCTATTGTTTTTTAAAGAAAGCAACACAAGTTTGCTAATTGAAGATTTGCTCCATATTTGACCTTTAAGAATGGTTAGTCAGAATGGGAGGAGGTTATCATCAAATTCTGGAACCATTTTCGAACCTGCCGCTATGAATTGTGAAAGTATTTCTGCAGCAATGTGCAGCATGTTGCGCTTGATTCGAATGCAAAATGGCGGACTTGTTTACCCTGTCTTTCTTTATCGTGTAATTATTATTAGACATGACATATGAATTTATTTGCCGAAAGTTACTCTTTGAAATTTTTCTGCAATAGTATTGATTAATATTATGAAGTCATCCAAGTGAGTATAATACAGTCATCCATATGGGTATAAAATGCAGTCATCCAAGTGGGTATAATAGTCATCCAAGTGGGCATAATACAGTCATTCAGGTGGGTGTAAGACAGTCATCCAAGTGGGTATAATACAGTCATCCAAGTTTGTATAATGCAGTCATCCAAGTGGATATAATACAGTCATCCAAGTGGGTATAATAGTCATTCAAGTGGGCATAATACAGTTATCCAAGTGGGTATAATACAGTCATTCAAGTGGGTATAATACAGTCATCAAGCTGTGGTAGTCTGAGCCTTATCCTAGTGCCTAAAATAGTTGGCTTCTTATTTTACCAACGCATGTTACTTGTTCAATTATGAAATCTTTATGCAAAGAGTTTTCAAAATATTTAGGTATTTTTATAAGGGAATCTTTAAAAGGCCCAACACAGCGTTTCTACTCAGATATGACTTCTTTATTTCTAAACTGAATTCTCTAAACTAAATTAATACAGTCTTTATCTTCTTTTGCAAATCATCAATACCTAAATGAAGCAAAGAAAGAAAATATTAAGCAAATTGCTGCAGGTGAAGAATGCACTGAGATTTGATTGTTTATCCTAGATTTTTAACGATTACTGATGTTGTGCCTACATGTACAATTCTAAAATTATACAATTTGCGGTTTGCCTCAAATGCATGCATTTAAGACACACGATGATTCCCCTGATATATCAGTGGAAGGAAACACTACATACAATTTTGGGTTATCTCGCAGTCTCACCCCGAGTTTCACTTATTACAGAATAATACTTTTGTACTTACATTTTTCCTGATGATATTTTGAACCAAATGACCATATTTTACGAATATTTCCATAACATGTTGCCTGTTTGAGTAAACATGTTCATGGAATGTAACAGCGATCTCTTCAGTCATGATTGTGTACATATTCTATGCAATCTGCAATTTTATTCATATTTGACAAAAGTGAATCCAAAGGACAGTTTGTTTGCATTTCAAATAAATGCACTGGATAACCATGAAAAAAATCAAATCTCACAGTATTTACTCCAAACTCACAGAATGTTTTGTCAAATCTCATTCTGGTATTCAGAAAATATCACGGGTATACATCAAAAAAAATATTTGTACTCGGAAACACCTTATTGGAAGATATTCAGTACAAAGGGAAGATAAGCCTGTTCTACACAGAGGCTTTGGAAGGGAAATAGTGGCATAATTGAACTTGTTAGCAAATAAAGCTTTAGGAATTGGGTGTTTAATAGATCTTGAGCAATCATATTTCCTTTGCATGACAGAGTCCTTGCTGCGGGGGGGGGGGGGGGGGAAGGAGGAGAATATCATCTATCCCTCAAGTGCCTATGAACACGTGCAAGTCTGCATAATCATGGAAAATCAAGTCAAATCAAATAAAATCATTTATGGTCCACTATAAGTAACATATTACAAGGAGAGTACACAAATATAATTTATATTTTAAAAAAACTGATTTGTTTACACTGAAACTTACAATTAGTCAAATTATGTGTTAACTCCAGCATACTAAAATACATGTGTTCTGATCCCTGAATCCTTCTCACAAAATACAGAAAATGTTGAAACACAGCTATAAACAACATTTTTATAATCAACGTGTACTAAGCAATGTTTGCAGTTGCATCACGCCACCCTCACATTCTTGATGGAAAACACTCAAAGGTGATATATATTGAATGAACATAATATACTATACTTGTGCAACAGGAATGGTGTACTGATATATACCATACAAGAATACTGGTGTGAAATATTATCTTCAAGACTTATGAAAACCCTGTAACAGACAGATTGTCGCAGGGTCTGTATTAAAAATACTGATTGACATTACTCCTTTAAGCCATGAGCTTTTGAATTATATTGTTGAACTGTGTGTCAGCACATATCAAACCTTTAGAACAAAATATGGCGCTAATTAAAAAGAACAAAGATGCTAGCAACAACAACTAACTTTTATTATCATTCTTCGAGACTTGTTTGAGGACCTGATGAAATAAAACTTTATCATCACACTTGACCGGAAATTCCCGTCAATTAAGTGTAATGCTTTTTCAAGGTAGTAAATCCGCTTGCTGTCATTTAGCAAATAATTTTGCAGTGGAGGGGAATAAAATAATGTTGTTGGGTGAAATTCTGAAGTATTGTGTTCTGAAAGAACAACTCATTTTAAAAACTATACAGTTTAAGAGAAAACTACTGAAGCATGAGAGGATAACACTTCACATGAAACAGCAAATCCTGAACCCAAAAAGACACATTTTCCAGTACATATGATATTTAAGTTATATCAGTGTTTTCCTTTTAGCTCACCTATTAAATGAATGAGCTAACAGTACAGCGTCTCTTCCGTCATCTGTCGTGTGTCATCCGGCCGTTAACACTTGTTTGTGAACACTCGAGAGGCCTTATTTCTGATAAGATTTCGATCAGACCTGGTATGTAAGTTTATATCTTCAAGATCTCAGATGAGTTCAATTATGAGCGACATCTATGCATTACAAAGAAATGATTTGGCTTCTAGATCTAGCGATTGGTTGAGCTTGTAAACACACTAGAGGTCATTTTTTTTATCTTATTTTGGTCAGACGTGGTATGTAAGCTGATATCATCAGAGACCATATTTCTGAACAGATTTTAATCACACTTGCTATGAGAACTTGTAACTTCAAGGTCTCAGATGAATTTGATTATGGGCGACATTCGCGCATATTAATAAGGTGATCTTCCATTTGATTGGTTGAGCATGCAAACACTGCAGAGGCCATATTTCTGAACAAATTTTGATCAGATTTGCTGTGTAAGATTGTATCATCAAAATCCTGAATAAGTTCGACTGTAAGCATTGATATTAATGAGGTGATCTTGCAGCTTTAATTCGAATAATATTTTTTTATCAGATTTGGTATGTTAGCTTCAATAATCAAGCTCTCGGATGAGTTTACTTATTGTTTATAGCAGTTATAGAATGTGAAGAGATTCAATTATAGTAATGTCATGTATGTAAGCTTTTCGGGACGCCATTGTTTGTTGTCTCTCTTAGATGGACCACCTCATTCGATACAGTGTATGACTCAAATGTTTCTGCAATGTGTATCACATTTTGAAATAAATATCAAGTCACTATACATAAAGAAAGTTTGTTGCATTATTTACAGAGAAACCCATCAGCAATACCTTAAGACAATAATAGGAGTACATAATACGGTGTGTACTACAAAATAAGGTCTCAAACTTAATCATTTTATGATGGATAAACACCGAGTTTACACCTCAGCCAAATGAAAAATCACCCCAAATTGTCATATTGAAACATGGCACAGTGCTTGTAATTATTTGCAAGTTATGATTTGAGGAAAGCAAGGGACAAGGGAAATAACCTATGATAAGGACTATTTCGACTCACAGGTTTGGGACTGAGAAGAGTTCTTCCCCTGGCAGAAAAATTTAAAACCTAAAAAATTAATCTTAGAATATAAGATGCATAAATTTTAGTAGAACAAGTATTTGAAAGTAATAAAATAGTTCATGTTAGGGATTATAATGAATGATTTATATTTAAAGGGAGGAAAAGAAATGAAGGGAAAAAAAAAACAACAAAGAAACAAGTAACTCTTTAAGATGATAATAGTTTGATAATATATTTATATGTATAACACTAGTTTGTAAAATACTAATTATTACAATCTTTTGGATAAAGATTTTTTAAGGAACAAGCAGTGTGGGAATTTACTAATAGTGCAATATAGGTTCTAGGCTCAACAGCTAGAAGCATCTCCGATATACACCAATAAATGTATTTGAGTATTAGAATTTCTTTACATATTTAACTGTTTAACTATGTGCAAAAAAAAGATCTTGCTTTCAGAAAAACATTTCTTGTAAAAAAAAATATGTCCAAGTTTACACACTTTTTTGCCGATAATTATTGCTGAAAAATTTACCACATTTGAAATTTTTGGAGCAAGTTTGATAGTATTTGGTTAAACAGAGTTGGCAGTTGCTAGTATTAAAGTGCCTGAAATATTTGTCGTTGATATGTTATAACGTTTATTGTGCATTATTTTAAGGCATTTTATATATACTCACACATTATTTTAAATGTACATTTTGTATTTTTAGCTTTTAATGAAACACATAATAATCCAATATGATTTCCACCTGAAACACTTCAATATATAATTACTAACAGCAAAGAAACTCATGACATTCAAGCAAACCTAAGAAATTCTGTAGTCAATCCAGGCTGATCAAATGGTGGGAATTGCACCAATAACTACTGGTCACGAGTCCAACAGCCTTAATCAATGAACCACGTCGTCTTACTTGTGGGAGTTGGGGATGGGATCTCAATTGTTTCCAAGTTATGAATCCATGGGCTGCACAGATTAATACCCTTTGTAATAGCAATTAAGTTCATAATTTTTAATGGTGGTGCATGAAGAGTTTGTAAATTATGATCTTGGTCTATAACCCAGGGGCAGAGAGAGAGAAAGAGAGAGAGAGAGAGAGAGAGAGAGAGAGAGAGAGAGAGAGAGAGAGAGAGAGAGAGAGAAAGATCCAGGGGACAATGCTCGTTCTATATTTGACTTGACCTTTTTTTATATCAGACCTACTTGCACCTTTTGTTTGTCATAATTTTGTATTTATTGTTTAAATGTTTCTTGACCACTTACATTTCACAGGCAAGGGCTATCATAATTTGTGTGTGTCTGTGTCTGTGCTTCCTTCAGTAGAGTGGACACAGTTTGAAAATGTAACCTATATTCCGTAACAGCACAATATTTATATTATTTAGTCTCTGTCTTCAATTGGTGCACATAGATTCTCCTTCCAACCCTGCTCTACCAAGTCTCAGCCATATCATGATCGTGGTCATTTGCCTGCATGTCAACAATTTGGTTTCCACAATATAAGTTTAATAATAATTGGATTTCAACCAGATGTAATGTGCAGCTTTATAGTGATAAGACCTTGGATAGGGACAATATTCAGCATTCTGTATCAATATTTAGTGGAAGTATGGCTCTTGATTTCTCCATAACTTCGGTGTCTGCAACAAAGAATAGCTGGATGTGGACCAAATTTTCCATGATGCTTTATACTGAGAAGACTTTCAAGGACTTATAACTTGATTTGCGCTAAATTTAAAATGCTTCTTTACGGTGATGAGACCTTGAATGGGTTCACTTTTAGTGTTCCATCATTTACATAAGTTGTTGACCCTGATTGCCCATCAACAGCCATTCTTTTACGAAGGCTTTTAGTGTTGGCTATTCGATATAATTTTATGATTGATCATAAGTTTCTTTGGACCAATCCATTACCAATTTATAACTTACTAATTTGTTCCAATAAAGTCTTGTCAAAATGCTGGCTTTTTAAAAATGTACGTAGTTTTGAGCCTGAAACAGTTGAAATGTTGCAGAACTGAACTTCACCATAATTGATAAGATATTGTAATTCGGTGACACTTTTCTGCAAGTGACCGATGCTCAAGAGTCAATTAAACAGAATAACATTAGTTGGATTTTAGCCAAACTCGGCATGCTGCTTTATATTGATGGGACCCTTGAATGAGTTTAGTTTCGAGCACTCAATATCTTCATTTAGGGATGTTTTGGTATGGACCCTTATTGCATGCTTTAATGTTGATTTCTGCAGCATAACTTTATTAGGGAATTTAGGATTTCAACCAGATTTAACATTGAATTTGTATTGAGGATACTTTGAATAAGCTGGATTTCCAGTGCTGACTGATTACCCATCCTCCTGATGTTTTTTTTTTCTTTCTGTAGCATAACTTTACCAAGGATTGTTCGATTTGAATTTGATATACGCTCTATATTAATATGACTTTGGATGAGTTACACTTACAGCTTTGTACATCCTAATACGGAGGAGTTATGGCTTCTGATTTCTTGTTTCCCTAGACTGGTTTCCTCAGCATAACTTCACGTGTGAATGTTGGTTTGTCAATTCAGTTTGATGTGCGGCTTTATTTTGGTGAGAGCTTGGAGGAGTTTTATTATTGTCTATCAACTTTCCGTGGCATTAATTTGAAGAATATAATTGGTGGAGTGGTTATCGTTTATTCAGACTATGGTTTATCACCTATGCCTTAATAGTAATCATTGGATTTGAAGCTAATATTTTGTGCATCATTTTATTGAACCTGTGCATGAATTTGACAACATTTTACATCATTTATGTTATAGAGTTCTGGTGCATTATATATATATATATATATATATATATATATATATATATATATATATATATATATATATATATCCCTTTTGTATCCAAGATGTTCTTCTGTTTAAAACATTCAAGAGCAAGTTGTCGTCACCTTTTTCCTATGCAATGCACCCATCACTAATAGCTCTAATGTTTCAAAGCTTGTCTACATTGCTGTTCACAAGCATGGTCACGTTAAGTCAGATTTTAAAGGTCTATTTATTAATGCCCTGCTCAAAAAATTTGGTTAAGCCCTATCATAATCACATTTGTCGCTCCGTCAGCAGTGTTGGTTTCTGCCTGATAACTTTACTAAGAATTGTTGAATTTTAACCAAACTGGGCGCTCAACTTTATAATGATGAGGATCTAAAAAATGTCTAGCCTTCTAAGTCATAATTTTGAGAAGTTGTGGCCCCTGCTGGCCTGTCCTCCAAATTTTGCTTTCACAGCTCAATGTTACCAAGGGTTATTACTTTTCGACTAAATTTGGTATGCATCTTTATACTAATTAGAGGTCGAGAGAGTTCAATTTCCAGCACCAGCACTCCTTGTCATCATTTACAGGAGTCCCCCCGCCTGATTGCCTGTCCTCCTAACTTTGGTTTCTGCAACACAACTCTAGCCAGATTTTTAAAAAAAATGTCTGTTTCTTTGTATTGATGAGCACTTGTAAGAAGGTTGATTTCCAGCAGTTAATGACATCACTTACAGGATTTGTTCCTCAGATTGTCTGTCCTCTTATCTTTGGTTTCCACAATATAATTTTATGAAGATTTGTTGGATTGCAGCCAACTCTGATATACATTTTTATATTGATGAAACCTTTATTAATTAGACTTCCACTATTCATAAACATCATTTGCAGTTGTTATGTTCCCTGAGTGTCCATTCTCCTGATGTAAGTTTCTGCCGAAATACTTTACTCAGGATTGTTGGATTTTATCCAAATTTTGCATGCAGCATGCAGCTGTATGCTGATGAGTCCTTAAAAGATTCTGATTTCAAGCACAGTGACTTCATTCCAAGAGTTAGAGTCCCTGGTTTCTTATACTCCTTACTTTGGTTTCCGCAGCTTAACTTTACCAAGATTTGTTGGATTTCAACCAAATTTGATGTGTTGCTGAATATAGACGAGACTTTGGGTGTTATTTTAAGCGTTTCATTATCTCATGTACATGAGTTACGCTGCCAATTATTCCTCTTCCTGACTTACATTACTTTATCAAACAATTGTTAGATTTCACCCAAATCTGACATGTAGATTTCCAGTGTTCCAGAGTATCAATTTGTGGAGTTAGAGCCCTTGATTTTAATTTTTTCCAAATTTTGGTTTCTGAAGCATAACTTACTATGGTCTTCTGGGTTTCAACCAAATTTGGTATGCAGCTTTATATTGATTTGGCCTTGAAAGAGTTTAATGTTCAGCAATACACATTTTCATTTAGAACAGCTATGGCTTCTGATTGCCTGCTCTCTAGACTTTTGCATCTGCAGCATTACATTATCAAATATTGTTTGATTTCGACCATTCCACATTATGATTACAATGGCTATGGCATCTGAATGTCCGTCCTCCTTACTTTGGTCTCCAAAACATCGAATGACTGTTGGATTTCAATAAAAGTTATCATGCATCTTTATATTTACAAGACATTGAATAGGTTGGATGTTTCAGCATTCCATGTCATGATTTGTATGAGTTTTTTTCCATACATATGCATCTTCTCCTTACTTTGATTTACAACATAACACTAATATATTTATGTATCTGTTATTAATGTAATTACACACCGTGTTTTAACTTTAGTCATAATCAGCTCTGTATTCCTCCTCTAGTGATCGAACTGATTTAACATTAGATGTTGGAGCATTTTTAGTTAAAAATTCTTTAAAAATTGGGCAATAGCATATTCCATTCTTTTTACTTCTTTCCACTACTCTCTTTTGACGTTTGCTGTATCCTGGATACTAGATAAATAATACTTATTTCTGAGAATATTGCAATGTCTTTTACTGTGTTGTATCTGATGTATGCACATTTAAAGCACAGTTGGCAATAAATTTGGTTCCTGTCATGTGATAAAGTAATAGAGCAGTTAAGTTAAATGCTTTAAGTCACTTTCTAAAATCACCGGCTGCAATCAGGATTTTTATTCTTCTATTAAATATAATTATTTGTCAAGTCTAAAAATTATCATGGAAATGCGGCAAACATTGAAGTTTACAAATATGATAGGAAAAAAGACAATATAAAATAATAAAAATAAGCAAACAGACCAAACGAAAAGTAATCACACAAAAGGTGTATTGCAAATTACAACTTGCTAAGAAATTTATTTCTGTTGTCTACAGGAACCAGAGTTGAGCCTTAAATATGAGTGCAGTCTGTGGGGTCCAACCTGTGATAGCCTGGATTGCATCAAAGAAAAGATTCATCTTCCAGAGCTGAATATTGGAGACTGGCTGTATTTCCCAGACATGGGCTCATACACCACGGTTTTAGCTTCAAACTTCAATGGGATACCACGACCAATCCACTACTACTTCTGTCTTGCAGAGGTTTGGTGAGGAGAATTGTGATTATGTTGGTTTATCAGCTGGATATAAATGCATCTTAATTGACAAATAAGATGTTGTCATGACACCATGGTTCACTACTATTACACGGTTCAAGGGAGCCTTAACAGTGTACAATGTTGTAGATGAGACCACCATATACTGGAGTGCTTCTCTACATAGTATGTATGTTTGATACATTGGCGATCTAAAAAATGGGTAATGATTTAATATTGAATTTATTAAATGAGTTGAATAATTTCCAGCCTTGGCGAAATTATACGGCAGGAAAAGTAGCATTCCAGTTGTTGGATATTCATGTAAAGGGATGATTACTGGATGCAGAAATTGTACTAAATCTAGACGAAAGATATTGCTGAATAAAGTAATTCCAGATTTAATGTATTTGTGACCGGATATTTGCATTATTTGATTTGGATGAATGCAGCGGCTTACTAAGGGTAAATGGAGCCTGGGGCGACAATGTTGGCCCAAAGGGCCAGAATACGAGGCCCGAGTTTTTATCAGCTTTTTTGGTGCCCCAAGACCTCTGGCGTCCGGGGCAACTGCCCTGTCCATCTGCATATTTCCCCCCCCCCCCGTTAATAATATAAAGGTTGGCAAATTTTCTGTCAGTTGGGAGACCGGCATTTGTCCACATTCTTCTCTAAACAGAGGTGAGTTTATTTACTTCTTTAGGTTAACATTTAAACCACGCCTGTCATAGGTTGGGGTCCCAGTTACGGGTATATACTCCCCCCCCCCGCCCTCTATCCATTGACGGATACCCTTAATTTTATTTATAACGAGCCCATTGGCCATATTCCAACAGACGTAACCTTTATTTCTCAATGCCTCTTGGGCAATCGATTTGAAAAATGGCCGCCAAAATGTTGATAGTAATAGTAAAAAAGAAAAGTTCCAGAAGACGGGGTAAGGAAAATTCCCACCGTCACAGCCAATTAGTAAAGATAATACTGCGCAAGAATTTCATGGGCTTATTTGGACCAGTCAGATTCAGATAAAGTGATATGTTAACATATCAAAAATATTAAACTGCACACACTATATGTAAAATGTACCAACTATGTGACAAAGCATTAAAGGGTACATATTGTAACGTGCTCACCTAGGTTTAATTTCCAGCACAAGCTCACTTACATTTAGAAAGTTACTTCCTGTTTCAGGACTTCAGCAAACCTTTAATTCGAACCTTGAATTCGTAATTATGTGGTATATAGAAAGTCGTCCGATCGTCCGATAACAGACGAAGTTCCTGTAGAAATTATGGCTGTTACATTAGTTACTTATATGTCACGAAACTATATATCTATCCAAGTATATAGACAACAGAAACTCTGAATAAGAACAACAATAAAAGATTTATTCAAGTCTTAACATGTTATATTTATTAATAAATAAACTAATATAACAGAATTTACATCTAATATAACAGAATTTACATCTATTTCATGACCTGTCATAATAATCACAGTCTCAAGAACTAGAAGTATTAAAAACAATAGTAATGAAAAACAATTCACTAGTGAAATTAACGAATATTCATAGGAGTAACATTAAATTCCCAGTAACAAACAAATTCAAATAAATAGAGCTATCATGTGAAATGGATGACCATTTCTGTTATATTAAAATTATAGAGTCATACCAATATACTGAAACAGCATAAATATAGCATAAGTTTTATGGAGACCTAATACTCCTATGTATAAGTACTCTATGCTATAATATTTGACTTTGATTCTCTTTAGTACATAAAGTTACTAAATATTTATATTACAGAAATTAATGTATATTTTCAAATATGATCACTTAAAATTAATTTCTATGTAGAGAATGATAATATTCTCTACCACTTTTGGAAGCTGATTTGGAAAATGGAAACACAATATATAACGTTAATGTAATTTTACACGAACCCAATGCCGTTCAAAGGAAAACTGACTGGCGTGCACGACACCCCTATTTATAACTTTCAGTTGTACTACGCCATGTAACACTCCGATAAAATAGTGCATATTTCTAATGGGGATTTAGGACACAGTAAATATTAACTACCACTAAAATATTATGATTCAAGACAAGTATTAAATGCTAATTATATTAGTCCACGTTTTATTACAAATATATCACCAAACACTAAAATCATTGTGTATGATCTGTAACAGCAAACGCTGGCCTCAAAACTGAGGTTGGTGGTGCGGGAAAATTAGAACATGCACAATTCAGATATGTTATCTTTGCAGGAGATGGCAAGTAAATCATTGTATTGTTAAACAAAACTGATTCTATGTAAAAACTCAGTATATAAACTGTTTATTAATGTTCAAATACGCTTGCACATACTACATACTGCACATTGTGAAAACTGGAGGCACCTCCAATACACAAATTGCCTCCAAAACAAAGATGGCGGACATCGAAAAATACATGTATGACATCAAACATAGCCTAGAATAAAGATTGTTTGTCAATCATACAGAACATTCTTTGGCAAAACATCGTACTGAACATGGTCTCAAAATACACATATGTACATGAATTTGCTAGAATGCCTATTATATATGTAATTTACAACATTCAAACAATGAAAATAAATGCTTACCATGCTTTAAATATATACATACGACAAAGGAATGGTACATATCAATAAATCACAACAAATCCCACTCAAAAAGTAAATAGTTTGATTTTATGTAAAAATTTTAACAATATGTGTGTGTGTGTATATATATATATATATATATATATATATATATATATATATATATATATATATATATATATAATAAAACTTTTGAATAATTGAAGATAATTGAATGAAACTTTAATCCGTTATAAATCTTGACTTGATAGTGTATCGCATATTCAGTCATACCCCCGATTCAAGGACAACGACACAGCAAGAGACAATGTAAGTCAATGGCCTGTTTTTGTATTCAGACTGTCACTCTATATGCCCTATAGATATTTAGATGAAACTTTACCCAGGTCCACACTTTATCATACAATAATCAAGTTTCTAGCTCTAAGGTCAAGGTTATTTAAAGGGAACAGTTCACAAGATGGGCATAGTATGTGCTATTTCCCAGTACTCTTGTTGTATCTGAAATTTGAACAAATGGTGAGTTTTAATGATGTGATTATTTTGTAATTGTCCATTTGATATAAATATTAGACAATGAATCTATACATACAAAGAAATCAAGCAGTTATCAATGGAAACTTAAGGATCAATCTTTTGACTGGTTCCATGCGATCAATATAAAATGAAACATAAACAGCCAGAGTGCTAAACTGTTGTTTTTTTATTTTTTATTTTTTTTTTGAGTAAGCAATTAAAAGTAAGTAATATGGTCTCAGAAGCGCAGTCAGAAAGGCATACAGATGATAAATAAAAGTCACAAGGGCACAGTTAGAGGATAAATAAATAATGGGAAAAAAGAACAGAGCTATACCCTGTCATTCCACTGTAGGGAAAACTCCACACTCCGTGGTTCAGTTACTTGCATTTTATACTCGGCAAAATTATTGTTTGTAATTATGATTGTATTGTTGCTAATCACATAATTGTTTCACAAGTATAAATTATGTTTGCAAATACTGATATTACAACTTAAATTAGAAAACTCTGATTGATGTTTGTTGCAACAAAATTTATAACATGTGTGATGTGCCAATCAATAAATTATAAAAACAGTTCTGAATTTACTGAATTGTCTAACATTGGATGATGCCAGGCTATGATGATTTCCTTTAGTAATTTTTTGCAGGCATGAGATTTACCCAAAACAACAGAGAAAGAAACAAGCCTGGATCATGCAAATACCACAACATATAAAGTCGGGCCACACTATTCTGAAAGTCACCGCCCCCGACAACTTCGAGAATTTACCTACCACCTCTACCCCACAGTAGATGTCTTCATACGGAGAATGGTACTTGATGCCGTCGAGTGCTAATTTTATTTTTCTTTATCTTTGTAAAATGTTTCACTTTTCATGAATGCTTTTCCCTACGTTGTTTCCATAATATATAAATTATCCAATGAGTCGGAGAAGTGCCAGTTGAATCAGAAATCATGTGTTGCCTGTATTGATTGATATACAGTTCGCATAGACATTTTTAAAAATAACAAGTATTTTTTTTTTTATAACAGTGGCAATACTTGAAATTGTTAAGGTTACTTATGGATAAAAATGCCAGAAATGTACATCAAAAGAGTGCAAGTATATTGGTAAAAAAATGACAGTTTACAGTGATGTTACTTGTAGTAAATTGTGTAACAATGCACAGGATAATATGAACAATATTTGTATTTTATGTTTTCTAATGTTTACTGTGAGACTTGAACAAGTATTTTTCTATTTATTATAAATTTTTCTATTTTTTTAAATAGATTTTTCTATTTATTAAACGTGATGACAAAAGGATAATTTAAAGCAAAGCATTTTTCATAGAATTTGAAAGTTTTGGATATGAGGGGTTTAAGAGTTTATTTGATCTGTCTGAAGTACAGTTTGATTTTCCTAATTAATCTTTAAATGCTTCTTTCTTTAAAACTTCTGCATTTTTCTAATTTAAATCAATTTTTCCCACAATTATAGTTTTCATGAAAATATTTTGTAGTTGTGGCATAATACAGAAAATATTTGTTTCAATTATTTTAAAATCACATGCTACCGGCAAATATTTGATAAAAGCTAAAATGAAATTTTGTGTACATCTTGTAAAACACAGATTCAATGCATATTAATCCAGTTAAAGAATTCCAGCATCCAATAAGCATGTATATTATGTTCCTTGATATATAAAACAGAACAACCTAGGATAACATTATTGATCTTGAATACAGTTAGAATATGCTTTGAATTTTCACTTGGGAAGAGCTGAATAAATATGTCAGCTTGTAGATGTTGTTAATGATTGAACTGTACCCACACCGTGAACTCCCTCTGTTTCACTGCTGACCAGCAAAACACCTAGGCTTGACCTGTGTGCAGTCAAGCTCACTGGCTAGATGGTACTTTTGAATGAAGTTTTAAAAAGTTCAACATGACTTGTTGTCAATTTTACTGAATTACCTAATGATAACAAGTATTATATTGACTTCATTTGTGAAATATCTATCTACCTACTTACATGTCTTGCACTAGAGGGTTTTGTTCAACAAAAGACAAAGTGATATACACATTGCTTGGGAAAATGAAAAACAGATGACAAAATAGCACAGAGATTTCTTAGAAAGCTCTAAAAAAGACAAAATAAGCGCACAGTCCCCAACAGTGAGCCATAATTTTTTATGTGCATTCTGTCTGTTGATTTTGTCTTTTTTATCTAGAAGCTTCGAATAGTGTGTTTCTGCATATATCAAAATCTTGGTCATTTACCGGGTACCTTTCCAGTGTTGGTGGCTATGTATCTATCTGTCTTGCATAATGACCATCCCAGATTTTGTGAAATTTATGAATCTATCTGGCTACTTACATGCAAGTCTTAGTCAATAACCACCCGAGGTTGGTGGTTTTTATAGGATTCTTCAATTTATTCCAACTCTTCAACCTTCACATGACATCATCTGGCCACTATGAACACTTCAAATAAAGTTTTATCTTACCTGAAACTAGAGAGACACAGAAATCAATTTTACAGTGGTGACTACAGCATCTTTTTCAATATTGAGATTTACGTCAAGTTTTTGAAAGAAAAAAATATTCTATATCAATTGAACTTGAGCTTGAGTAGAATATTACTATATGTCTAAAGTTTGAACCCATATATACTAAGGATTCCTGTCTTGCCTGCAGAAATGGCATCAGCACTGTCAACGTTAAAATTCTGGGTTTTTAGGTCACCATAAGGCCAACTGACCTTACGGTATGGGTCTTTCGTCCGTCGCACAGAGTACATCAACAACTTCTTCTCAAATGCGCCAGACCAGTTTCAGCCAAACATGGCACAAAGCACCCTGGAATAAAGGCCTTTCAGGTTTGTACAAACGTTGCCGACTCGCAATTAAATGTGTCCACCATTACAAAACATACAATAAATAAGTCCATTGTCAGTCAACTATTCCTATTTACAACTTCTGCTCAAAATCCCCCTGACCAGTTTCAACGAAAGATGGCACATAACATCCTCACGTAAAGATGTTTCAAGTTTGTACAAATTGTGTCAATCCGCTACCAAATATGGCTTCTGTTACTAAAAATAGAGAAACATTTGAAGCAAACATAATTGGATTAAATTTTAGAGAAAGCATCATAGTATAAATCCTTTCAAATTTATACAAAGAATGCTAACCCGCTATCAAATATGGCCACTGTTACTAATATTGAAAACTTTAAATAACCTCTTCTACAAAACTGCTGAATAAACTTGGACCAAATTTGACAAAAGTATTCTGGCATGAAGACCTTTCAACATGATGCAAATAAAGCCGATTTGCCATCTAATATAGGTGATGTTACAAAAATAAAGGGAAAAAAAATACTACTCCAAAACTGCTAAACAGATTTTGATTAAATTTGGCAGAAAAAGCATCCTGGCATGAATTCCGTTCGAATTTGTACAAATGATGTAGATCCGGCATCAAATATGGCCACCGTTACTAAAAATAGAAAACAGCATGACACGACTTCTTCAAAAAACCACTGAATAGTACTAATCGCTTCTATGGAATGTCAGTGATAATACTAATGACCACTGAGAAACCATCGACTAAAATATAGAGCTCAAAAAGGATATATATATATATATATATATATATATATATATATATATATATATATATATATATATATATATATATATATATACATTAAATATAAAAGAAGAATGGATATTGTTATCTGAGTTTGAAACAATTGTAACTGAACTGAATCAAAACTCGTCTAAGCCCATCCTTGTGTGCTCTCTGTATCGCCCACCAAATTCGCCATCGTCTTGGTTTGAGAGATCTGAAAATTAATTATCTACTGCTCCAAACTCTAGCTGATAATGTTTGTTAATGGGTGATTCCAATATTAATTTGATGAATGACCGGTAATGTAAATGAAATTATATTCTACAAATATATAATCTCACTCAAGTGATACAGTCTCCTACAAGATTCACTGACAAGTTGATGACGTTAATCGATCACATTTATTCGTCGAATCCCGAATTTATAGTGGAGGTATTCGTCACAACGTATTCTGTTAGAGACCACTATCCAATCTGTGCTACAAAAAAGTCATGGAAACCATTTAAAACGGTCCATACCACTATAAAGTACCGATCCTAAACCGTTTCCACAAAGATACCTTTTTGACCGATTTGAAACATCTTCTAAGTAATTGTCAACCTACGTTTATAAATTCAGACCTTGCTGTACAACATTGCACTGTACTCTTCTTGCAGTCCTAAATCGACAGGCTCCAATTAAATGCAGTAGGGTCCAGAGATTTATGCAACCTGACTGATTTAACTCTGAAATAAGGGAAGCAATGAACTGCGTGATTGCTGTCACAAACAGCGTGACAAACGAAGTTTTAACAATTCAGACATTTAGTAAAATATTTAATCGCTAAAGCTAAAAAGGATCATTTTCAAGATTTAATTAAGAATAAAAACAACTACAGAATAATATGGAAACATTTTCATAACTTTAATATCAAGTTCAAAAGTTCATTTATTTCCTTCAAAATTAGAAACCGGTAGTCATGCTAGTACATAGCTATTAGATATTAGAAACGACCTTTTCATATCATTAACTTCAATACTTAAAGAACATTATTCCATATTACAAGATTTTTCACTCCTTATATAGATCCCGTAGAGTCGAAAATTCCATCTCATATGTCATTCCAGATCCTTATATATGTGTTCAAGATTGTGCTGATATTTTAGAGAAACTTGATGGCAGCAAAGCAACAAAAAATAGATAAAATCTGACCAAACATACTCCAACTATCAACTCAAGTTGCTGCCCCTTCAGTTGCTAGCTTGATTAATACAAGTATTGATACGGGAATCTTTCAAACTAATCTGAAATAACCCAAACTGTTCTCAGTCTTTAAACAATGTGATAGATAGATCGTGAACAATTATCGACCTATATCAATTTTACCAACCTTATCTAATTGTTTTGAAAAACACATCGCCAATCATCTTCGCCGATATTTAAAAAAATATATTATCTTCAATAAAACTCACAATCAGGTTTCAGAGAAAAGTATTCATGCCAAACTACCCTCACAAAGTTGGTTGATACATGTCCAGCAGTTATAGATGACGGAAAAATAATCGAAGCAATTTATTTAGATTATTAAAAAGTGTTTGAATTAGTAGATCATGAAAAACTCAAGGTATACAAAATCAGTGATAATTCTCTTGCTTGGTATGATTTTTACCTAATAGGAAGGCAACAATGCGTTTATGTGGCCAGTGCTACATCTTCTTTACAATACGTCAAAAATGGAGTCCCTCAAGGTTATATTCTTTGCCCTTTGCTCTTTCTCCTTTTCATTAATGATTTACCACTTCATATAAAAGCCACTGAAACTGATCTTTTGCA
Organism: Margaritifera margaritifera; assembly: GCA_029931535.1. NCBI lineage: Eukaryota > Metazoa > Mollusca > Bivalvia > Unionida > Margaritiferidae > Margaritifera > Margaritifera margaritifera. The sequence continues at coordinate 237,158 of JAQPZY010001419.1, read as the reverse complement.
GATGACACAACGTTACATGCCATGAGTGATATAATCCCTTTCTCTTGGGAAAAATTTGCAACAGAACGTTATGGCTGTTATACTGTGTTGCGAAAGCAACAAAATGCAATTAAAATAAATATTTTTTTAAAAAATGTATGATCAATTCACAATTTGTAAACATCGTTAAGGAATGAACATTTCATTTTGTTTTCTTAGCGTGTCTCCAATAATACTCAATTCTTCAAGCAGTGCCCTACTCATTCATCAACGAGCAGCAAATAGCACGTGATGCCTCGCCTTGTTATTTCTTTGTTATAATAATGTTCTTACATGCAGTCTTAATTCAAGTAAAAATGGTACTCTGTATAAATTTATTTTGCTTGACATATGTGTTAATCGTGGCTTAAGGACTTAATTTTTCTGTGGAAATGTCAAAATATGCAACAAATGTTTTTTGATCAGGGACGCAAGTTTATGTTCTATTTAGATGAGACTTTTTGCGTTGTTGGAGGTTGTCATCCTCAACAAACTTGGTCACTGGTACTTTTCTATTTGATTAGAAATAGAAAGTTATCCCCGAAATGTATGTGCAAAAATGTGTTTGGACAGAGTTTGGCAAGTTTTCTTGACTTGACGATGCAACCATATTGCTGAAATAGCAAGTTATGCAAAGAGTTTGGCACGTGAAATTAGATTTAATTGTACCTAAATTAAGTTGTGTGGTTTATGGTTCATGATATATTGGACATTTGTTTCTCGATAAGACTCACGGCAGAATTATATTTGAAGTTTAACTTATGTTTATTGCTACTTGCATGGACACCAGTCTCTTGCCCTGCAAATCTATTACGAGAAAGCCGTGAATGGAACTTTTCAGTATGTGTTAGAGGGATCTTGAATGCAGACAACACATTTACTGGTAGTTGTTGAATTAAAATGAACATCTACCCTTTTATGTATAAAGTTTGAAAAATAAAAGAATGTGATTCGACTCGTTCATCACTTTTATTTAATCATATAAAATATTTTGCTAAATGTGAAGATTTGGTGCCACTCTTTCATGTGAAAAAAGTTCTATCTGATAGAATGTTTATTTACCTCTCAAAGTTTTTATTTGATGATAAGCAGGAATTTCTTAGATGTTAATAATAATACTGACCTGATTTTGTGTCACATATCTTCTAATATTTTACTCCTAAGACGCGAACAAGGAGCGGAGTTACTCGCATTGAAAAACAAGGTACATGGTGCTCTTATAAGTATCAATAGCTCTCTCTCTCTTTCTCTCTCCAACCAACCATCGCTCTTTCTTTCCAGACCATCAATACCTTATGATTTGTCCTGCATATTGTGGAAATCTCTTACTTTTGCAGATTTCCAATGGAAATAGTATAGTAGAGACTCAAACCCCAATTTTCGACACCTTTCGTACTATATCAAATATGACCACCATGATAAAACAGTTGTACCATATATGCTGATATCATCCAGGATAGTGGTCACTTTCTCTAAGGATGCAAACGTCATACAGTAAAATTCAACGTTTCTCTCTTTTATTTTATATACTGATCGTTTGATTTTGTACTTTGTTTGATTTTCGGTGCCTTTTTGTGTAATACAAATATGCATTTATTTATTGACGTATATCCGTGCGCAAGCAGGCAATTGACGTCCATTCGCCTGGTATTTCAGTTGCTATAATTCAAACATGGTACTGGCTTAATACTATGCAAACACACAGTCAATGGATGGCAGTTTACCGGCCTGAACTTTGATATTTTGATTGAGTCAGGCATTGGTAGTTTCTACCAGTTCAACTTTGGCTGAATATGTTGATGAGTTGAAAATTCAGAGGTTTTCTTTCGCATAAAAGTATTAAACAACAAGAGACCCAAGTAGATCTGAGATTTCCTATTTTGTTCTCACTAGTCTACAAGCAAATGTAAAACCATTTGTCCATGTAACTATTGTTTATGTGTATTTATCCCCTGGTTGCCAAGGAAGCCCAACAGATCTCAGAGAGGCCTCTATAATCCAAACCTTGATAAAACATTAGCAAAACATGCTATATGAAATATTCCTATGAAGTTTCTTAAAATTTGCTCTGAAGTGTCTGAGGAGATGAAAAAAAAAAACATTTTCCACCAGATTTCTGTAGAAGCAAAATAATTGCTAATGAGGCCACTAAACATACAGCTTTGGTAGCACGTGTGCTAAGAAACAACAAATCCTTTAAAATTTGGTCAAAACTGGCTCAATGGTTGTGGAGAAGACATAACAAATGCAGTTTCCACTTGTTGCTCTGGAAACCACATCGTTTCTGGGGAAAAAGCCAAAAAATAAACTTTGGTAAAACATATTCTAAGAAATATTCCATCCAATTAGCTTCATGGAGTTGTTGAAAATAAAATTTCTTCCTGGTTGCTATGGAAGAAAAACAGTGGTTACGAAACTCACCAAAACAATGATTTTGTTTGAATATGTTTTTTTTTTTTTTTTTTAAATTGAAAAACAAAGTTTAATTAAGACTAGCTTAGTAGTTTTCTACCTAGTTGCTAGAGAAGCCAACGGAAACGCAAATTTGGAAAACAATTGAGAAACATTTCAAAAATGTGGCTGAGCAGTTTTGAGAAGATGTCAAATACTGATGGACACACGACCAACATTGCACAATGCACAACGGAATCAGACCATACCATATACTCACACATCTTTGTCCATGTGAGATAAGACATATGTATAGTCTACTTTCTTTACTCAGAATTCTACATTCTGCTTAATCTTTCCCTTTCTCTTCCAGTTCTTGCACTCCTCCCGTTATTCATATTTTTCACGATCTTTGTCCATGTGAGATAAGACATATGTATAGTCAACTTTCTTTACTCAGAATTCTACATTCTGCTTAATCTTTCCCTTCCAGTTCTTGCACTCCTTCCGTCCTTCATATATTGGATAGATAGCCTAGTCAGAGGATCCTTTATATAAAGGCCACTTGAGAGAACGTAAATTTTGGAAACCCACTGATGACAACTATGCAGAGGTTTGATTGCAATAGAATATTACCAAATAATGCAGATATTAAACGTACTAAATCTCCACCACTCCTCACACTTTTAATTTAAAGATTGCCCGTGGATTACAGCAGTCGGAAAAAGCCACCTAAACACTGAAAGACTCGGCCAAGAGGTGATCACTGTAAAATTTCAAAAGCTTTGTCCATTATATTCTTTGCTCTAAGGTCTTACGCAACAGATGAAGAGTTGTCAGCATGCTTATGTCAAACCAGTAAAACTACAGACACCTATAACATACTTCTAAATTACTATCGAATACCCCAAACATGCATTAATCCATTACCCGCAACAAATTTGTTTAAATGTCATCTGAACTCAGGCAAAATGTATGTGTTAGGACCGTTTTTTTACACATAGATAGAGGTACTCTCAAATCAATACTCGGTGAGTTTGTGAGACTAAAAATACGACACAATGTAGATATCAATTCACCTATCTATTTGTCTCTCCTGTAATCTATTCTTCTACCATTTTTTCAAAATATTTCAAAAAATTTGTGGAGAGAACAAATATCACTAATTGATGTTTGGAACTAATTAAGTTTCTGAAAAAGATAACCTTCTGAATAATGTCATAAATTAGTGTGAATAATGGGGTAGACTGCAACTGTATGGATACATGTGTGTTTGTGTATTGTCTCCTCATACTCTTATAACCTTTGAACATAGAGAATGTCTATCTTCAAGCCTTCCAACACGTTTACGATGGAAAAGAACCAATTATGAAATGTAGGACATCAACAGTTAATGAATAGGCTCACTAGTAATAATAATAATAATAATAATAATAATAATAATAATAATAAGTAGTAGTAGTAGTAGTATTGAGCCAATATTACAAACAATCATCATTATATTTGTTCTTGTTACTATTTCTAGTAGTAGTATTTTGTTGAATGGTCCCTTACCTATTAGAGTTCAATATATATTTATGAGAATTAAAGAAGCATTTGTAAGACTAATACTAATGCCAGTACTCTATCATCATCATTGTCGTCGTCGTCGTCGTTATTGTTCTTGTTGGTGTTCTTCGTCCTTTTATTATTATTATTATTATTATTATTGTTGTTCTTGTTAAGTCATATATAGTATCATTTAAAAGCTAATAAAGTTTCTGTGAACTTCACAAACTTTTATTAAACTAATTTAATTTTAAAGGAGCAATACTCTATATTGTGAAAAAAGACCCCATAAAACTGTAGGAAATTGTTTTCCTCGGGAAAAAAAAACAAACTTCTGACCCATAAAATACATGTAAAACAATTGGGCTTGCATAGATAATCGAAGTCAAACTTTCATATAGGAAAAATGGCGACGTAGTTTTTGAGTTCTATAAATGACTCAGGTGGTTATCGTAGAAGGTGTTGACTGCATGTAAACAAGAATGTGATGAAGGGCTAATGTACACATCAGAAGAAGAGATGTGTCTGGTGGAAACATCGGTTGTACAGGCCGTATCCAGGGTCTAAAAATGAGCATAAAATTCTATCGTTGAAATAACTTGAATAGCTTTCCTGTCACAACTGTCAAATACTACCAACTGTTCTATCACAACTGTCAAATGCATATCAATTGTCATGTTTGATGCATTTCTCCAAGTTCATTTGAATCTCAAGTCATATTTGGCATCATTTAAAAGTTGAATGAATTTGATGCAAAATGCTCAATTTTCAAATCTTTTTTTTTTTTCGTTTTGCGACATTTGTTAATTGCAAAATCATGCATGCAATTGTACAGACAGAATCCAACAACACTTGTTAAATTCCAGTTTTGAAAGACACAGGTGCTCAGTGATTTTTTTTTCTTAAATAATAGGCTTAGTTGCTTTAGAAAACGCGGTAATTTACTGTCATCCTCTTATCTGTAGACCAGCATTTAAAAAAATCCAACTGGAGCAGCTAGTACAGCACTTCATTATGACACAACCACCACCATCACCCTCTCTGTCTGTCTGTCTGTTTGTCTGTCTGTCTGTCTGTCTGTCTCTCTCTCTCTCAATAATTGATAGGTATTTTTGGTTTGTCAGGTTATCACTTTACAATGATCTTCAACAGCATCCAACTCATCCAAACTATTATTTGGAGGGGGGGGGGGTCGTTTTGTTTTCTGTTGTTTTTATCTAATAAAATGTTCATGATGTCTAAGTTATCAGCCAATCAGAATGACAAACAAATTTGAATAGACCACACCGCTTTGTAGCGACAACAGAGCCAGGCATTTTTTAAAAAAAAAATTTTTGCTGATGATAATTCCCTCGAATGCACTTGTGCAAACCAAGTTAAGTCAGTTGCGGGCAGTGACCCGTGTACAGCCACGCATATTATTTTATGACATGGGTGGCCACACCGTTCAAAATACGGGTTGCACTCTCCCATCAGTGGAAAGTTGCGGGGGTACAGGCAGTTATATCGAGACTTACAATCTTTTCCACGTTATATCCGCTAGGACTGTTCCAGACCCCTCAGTGCCCAAACTGAACGCATGCCCAATGGACGTCCTCCAGTATGGTCGCGGGAGTGGGTTTCCAGCCTCTCGCTGCGAGGCAGGCTTTTCTAAATACCTTGGTAGCCAGCTCCTTGGCGGCGTCTGTGTACTTTCTGCAGATCCGGACGATCTTTTCGTGCTTCTCTCGGGTTCTAAAGTACCTGCTATCTGCCATCACGAACTTCTCCACGAACTTGGGGTCCATTTTATTTGCGGTCTCCACCACCGATGAACCACTCATTTTTTGGTTCGTCTCTTGTGGCCCTCTGGATGGCCTTCCAAACATCGCCCTCGTAGAACTCTACCCTGCGCGATGCGTCATCTTTCTGAAAGTACCAATTTTATTCTTGTGTATGAGTGCCAAGATGGCGAGTGTCCAGATAAGTGGCTGTTTATGCTTACGCAACAGATAACGAGTCAGGGATATATCTATGGTAGTAAACTGGTGACGACAGTTTAGTCAGTTGTTTTAACAACGATAAGTTTCATAGTTATGAGATCTTTTATGAGTAACAAATTTTTGTGATGAGGACATTGTGACAAAAATGTAAAGCCAGTTGATAAATGTTAGGAGGACACATTGCAAAACTGTTCCACACATCTACTTCAAATATTTCCTTTTCGTCAGACAGAGAAGTGATGTTTCATAAATTTAATTTCACGAATTTGAACGAAAAACTGCATTAAGGATGTGCTAAACTTTTCTCTGAGTTGGGTGCTGACCAGTAACAAATTAATACACTCATCCAGTGTTTGCTTCCGGAGCTTGTTAATTGACTTCGTAATGAAAAATTAAATTTTGCAAAGCAGCAATCAACCCTTGAGCAAGCAAATTTATTTGAGAATGACCAGACAAGTTTATTATATATATATATATATATATATATATATATATATATATATATATATATATATATATATATATATATATATATATATATATGTATATAAAATTCATTTTTTGTAAAAAGAAGTGGAAGTTTTCACTTGGATTTCGGAGCTTGTAAGTTACCAATTTGTGAAAACAATTCATTAACATCATCGGCAAAAAAAAAAAAAAAAAAGTGCCTGGCGATATTATCGCTACAAAGCGATATGGTTGCTAGACTATTCCATTTTTTTTTTGTCATTCGGAATGGTTAATAACTTAACATCATGAACATGTTATTAGATTTTTAAAAAAAGAGAGACAAAAGAAAGAAAAAACACCTAAATAATAGCTTGGATGAGTTGGATGCTGTTGGGGATCATTGTAAAGTGATAACCTGGCAAACCGAGAAAATCTATCAATTATTGAGAGAGAGAGAGAGAGAGAGAGAGAGAGAGAGAGAGAGAGAGAGAGAGAGAGAGAGAAAGGTAGTGTAGGTGGTGTCATAATGAATTGCTACTGTAGCTGCTCTGTTGATTGTTTTTTATGCTTCTATACCGATAAAAAGATGACAGTAAATTACTGCGTTATCTAAAGCAACTAAGCCTATAATTTAAAAAAAAAAACAACCAAGTAGCACCCGTGTCTTTAAAAAGAAATCAAACTGGGATTTAAAAAGTATTGTTGGATTGTATCTGTACAATTGTATGCATGATTTTGCAGTTTAAAAATGTCGTAAAACTAAACGAAAAAGAGCTGACAATTAAGCAGTGTGCGTAAAATTCATTTAGCTTTTAAATAATGCCAAATATGACTCGAGATTTAATGGAACTTGGAGAAATGCATCGACCGTGGCAATTGATATGCATTTGACAGTTGTGACAAAAAAGCAGTTCAAACATTATTTCAAAGATAGACTTTTGTGCTCGTTTTTGGCCTTGGATACAGTCCTCAAAATTAAAATTAGCTTTATATAAGCTTGTGCGGTTCACATAAAGTTGATTTAGCTTTTAAATGATACCAAATTTGACTTGATTTATTGGACGATGAATAAATAAATAAAATAGAGCAGTTGGTAGTATTTGACAATTGTGACAGGAAAGCTATTCAAGTTATTTCAACTATAGAATTTTATGCTCATTTTTAGACCCTGGATACGGCCTGTACAACCGATGTTTCCACCAGACACATCTCTTCTTCTGATGTGTACTATAGGCCTTCATCACATTCTTGTTTACATGCAGTCAACACCTTCTACTATAACCACCTGAGTCATTTATAGAACTCAAAAACTACGTCGCCACTTTTCCTATATGAAAGTTTGACTTCGATTATCTATGCAAGCTCAATTGTTTTACATGTACTTTATTTGTCAGAAGTTTTTTGTTTCGAGGAAAACAATTTCCTACAGTTTTATTTTTTGTCACAATATAGAGTATTGCTCCTTTAAAATTAAAATTAGTTTTACAAAAGCTTGTGCAGTTCACAGAAAATTTATTAGCTTTTAAATGATACTATATATGACCTTAACATCAACAATAACAATAAAAGCAACAACTGCAATAATAATAATAATAACAACAACAACAGAAAGAAGAACACCAATAAGAACAATAACGACGACGACGATGATGATGATTGTCACGGAATTGTGTATACTGTATATCAATGTATATATGTGAACGAAAATGTACTCGGGTTTCGTTGCCGCGTACAGCGTTGCTCGAGGGTGGTTTATTTTTTCGGCTATAGTTATTTCGAAATACTGAGCACAACTCAACCCATGCTGCATGTACAAATTTCCTGCAGTGAAAACCCAAGTACCTCGAGTTCTCTAGCTGCGCATATTCATCACAGCTAGGGTACTTATAGAGCAAATTCTCTATGTACAAATTACATTACGACGAGTCTTATCAGGAAGCTTACCACTTTACGGGAGCGATCTTCAGCTGTAGAGCTACTTTTGTGTATGGTTTGGTGATTTGGAGTCGCAGAACTCTGTGGAGTTCCTAGTGACGTGTACGCTGTGTCTGATGACGTTGGCTCTGAAGAGGGTACTGGTGTTCTCGATGTGAGGGACCAATGCTTCGCGTCCAGCAGGTCTGTGTTGAATAAGAACGCTCTCGAGGGATCCTTCAACTGACTAGGAGGGGCGGACCATGCGTGGTGGCTCCTTGACCATTGACTAGAGCGGGTGGAACCGGAAATACATCTTGGTCGTCAACTGCGCGCCACGATATATATATATATATATATATATATATATATATATATATATATATATATATATATATATATATATATATATATATTTACGTGTTCCATGTTGTAATTGGTTATGTCAATATCGCTATATGAGTGACAGATTCATAAATTCATGCATACATATTTAAAATATCGCTAAATGAGTGATATATTGATAAGTTCATAATACATGCATCCTACTTGTGGATAAATGATATTAATGATACATTATTCGTAGTTGTATATAAATCACATGCTTTGGTCACCCTTGGTGCTAAATAAGACCTTGTTTTTATTAGGGTGTCAATCATATACTTTCATTCGTTGATTAGTGATAGAACAGTGTTCATATTTGTTTACAAGTTCTATTTGTTGATCTTTATTTGATTTTCTCGTTAAAGTTACTTGTTTGTTTATTGGTTCCATGTTGGAAACTATATCATTTTCCCTATATCTTTTTGTTACAGTGGTGTCAGAATCATTCATCGTTAAATTGCATTTATAAATAAATATCTCATTAACGCAATTGCTTTCGGTGTCTTCGCTTATCCAATCCCAACCCGGCTGCATCCTGTTACAATGATGATGATGATGATAGAGTACTGGCTTTAGTATTAGTCTTACAAATGCTTCTTTAATTCTCATTCAAATATATTTTACTATAATAGTTAAGGGACCATTCAACAAAATACTACTACTAGAAATAGTGACAAGAACAAATATAATGATGATTGTTGGTAATATTGGCTCAGTACTACTACTACTAATAATAATAATCATTATTATTATTATTTAGCCTATTCATCAACTGTTGATGTCCTAAATTTCACAAATGGTTCTTTTCCATCGTAAACGTATTGGAAGGCTTGAAGATAGACATTCTCTATGTTCAAAGGTTTTAAGAGTATGCGGAGACAATACACAAACACACATGTATCCATACAGTTGCAGTCTTCTCCATGTGGAGATAGAAATTATCCTAACTTTATTCACACTAAATTATAACATTATTGAGAAGGTTATCTTTTACAGAAACTTAATTAGTTCCAAACATCAATTAGTTATATTTGTTCTCTCAATAACTTTTGAGAAAAATAGTTTAAAAACAGTAGAAGAATAGATTACAGGACCGACAAGGAGAAAGGAGGATTGATAAGAACAAATGTAATCAACTAATTGCTTACTCCGTGTCTACTTTGTGTTGTATTTTTAGTCTCACAAACCCACCCAGTATTGATTTAAGAGAACCTCTATCTATCTGTAAAAACCGTCCTAACACATACATTTTGTTTGAGTTCAGATGACATTTAAACAAATTTGTTGCGGGTAATGGATTAATGCATGATTGGGGTATTCGATAGTAATTTAGAAGTATGTTATAGGTGTCTGTGGTTTTACTGGTTTGACATAAGCATGCTGACAACTCTTCATCTGTTGCGTAAGACCTTAGAGCGAAGAATATAATGGACAAAGCTTTTGAAATTTTACAGTGATCACCTCTTGGCCGAGTCATTAAGAGTTTTGGTGGCTTTTCCTGACTGCTTTAGTCCACGTACAATCTTTGAATTAAAAGTGTGAGGAGTGGTGAATATTTTGCACATTAAATATCTGCATTATTTGGTAATATTCAATTGCAATCAAACCTCTGCATAGTTATCATCAGTGGGTTTCCAAAATTTACGTTCTCCCAAGTAGCTTTTATATAAAGGATCTTCTGACTAGGCTATCCATCCAAAATATGAAGGACGGAAGGAGTGCAAGAACTGGAAGGGAAAGATTAAGCAGAATGTAGAATTCTGAGTAAAGAAAGTAGATGATTCATATCTCTTATCTCACATGGACAAAGATCGTGTGAGTATATGGTATGGTCTGATTCCATTGTGCATTGTGCAATGACGGTCGTGTGTCCATCAGTATTTGACATCTTCTCAAAACTGCTCAGCCACATTTTTGAAATGTTTCTTAGATGTTTTCAAATTTGTGTTTGGGTTGACTTCTCTAGCAACTAGGGAGAAAATTACTAAACTAATCGTAATTAAACTTTGTTTATGTAAAATGTTTTTTTACAACATATTCCAACAAAATCATCTTTATGGTGAGTTTCGTAACCACTGCTTTTCTTTCATAGCAACCAGGAAAATATATTTTAACAAGTCCAAGAAGCTAATGGGCTAATTTTGATCAAACTTTGTTGGAATATTTCTTAGAACATGTTTTACCAAAGTTTATAATTTTTTTTTTTTTTTTTTTTTTTTGATTTTCCCCTAGAAACCATGTGGTTTCCAGAGCAACAAGTGGAAACTGCATTTGTCATACCTTCTCAAAAACTACTGAGCCAGTTTTGACCAAATCTTGTAGAATTTATTGTTTTTTATCGTGTAGCAATGGTCCGTCCTCCAAACAAACTGTCGCGTGGATTCAGAAGTTCAATGCCCACTACATTGTAGTCTTCGACAATGCGTCGAAATTCAAGATTTGTTTTCAAACGTCGATCGTAGTCTTGTTCCCATATTTCTTCCATTTGGTATCCTTGACTTTCTGAACTCTGGTGTCGTTGGTAAGTGTTGTCGTACAACTCTTCCATAGTGAACCATGTCCAAGGATTTGTCAGGTCTCGGTGAGAATAACACGTGGGTATCCACGAAGTAAACACCCGTGAAATTCGTACAGGATCTGTGGGTTTTCTAATTCCCAACTATCGACGGAACAAGATCCAAACTTTTTTTCTCCACCGTTTCTAGAATATTGTACCCAGTTGTCTTGAGTTCCTTATAAGTAATGTAACCAACGCAAAGCTTTGGCTGAATATTGACAGCTAACAGATTGGTGCGACTGAGGTGGTATAATGGTTACTTTGTTCGCAGGTATGAACTTCTTTGTGTACACTAATCCGCACGCTTTGGCAATTACTTGAAGCTTCCTTCGAAGGAAAATAGCTCCGTGATCCAGAAATAATGGTCGAAATTTTCCACAGCAACGTCGTAAAATGTTCACATTACACCCAACTCACGACTTGAGGAAAATCAGTCAACGTATAACGAGGTGCGAGCACATCTTAAATTTTCAGCATTTCAGGGGCTCCACACATGGTATCTTTGATCACTTAACAAACAAAGGCAGAAACAGATTCAGGTGTGATCACTGTGGTGAGAGCCACGTAAAAAAAAAAAAAAAAAAAAAATGCGGGTCAAAAGACCATGCAATGCGCAAATTGCAAAGAAAACCACAACTCAAACAACCCTATATGCCCTAGAGCTTAAAGGGAGGCCCTAAACAATTGAATTTATGATCACTAAAGACCTATCATACAAACAAGTCAGGGATTACCTAGATAAGGAATACTCTAATACGACTAAAACAACACACGAGCGCACTTATATAGCCTCCATAGAGGGCTAACTATGGAAAAAGCAACAGGGAAACTAACCAAAGCTCGCACAGTAGAAGATTGTTGTCAACATTTTCTTTGTATGTGTGGAGAAAAATTCAGTGGGCTCCCGTGAAAAACAGTTCAACATAGGAATAAATAAATAAATACAATAAATGAATATGATAACAAATAGCAAACTCAGTGGCGGCTCAGGGGGTTGGGGGTACAAAAGGGAAAGGGGACGCCATCGGATTTGTTAAAAAAAAATTTGCAGGTGAACTTTTCATGGTATTTCACCTTCACTTTAGTGTAACTGGGGCAATTTTACAAAACGTATATTAGAGAAGGGGGGGGGGTGAAGGAGTCTGGCAACCGGCATAAAACTGTTCTCTGTAGCAAAGTAGGGACGCCACTAAAGAACATTGCCCCAGGGCGCCTCGAACCCTCGCGCCGCCACTGAGCAAACTCAAGAAATAATAATTATGTGACAGTGGAACGCAAGCGTTTTAGCAGTGGAACTTAAATGACACAACACATATCCCCAAAGTTGTAGGATACGAAACTAATTACATGAAACATCGCTCCACTACCGCCAAAGGAGGGGGCCAGGCGATTTATACAACATGTATTCTAGTAATACAGTCCTATGCAATGCCCGTAATAAAACAAAGCAGTGAGCTCGAGATACAGTTAGTTCGAGTCCAAGAATAAACCACCGCATAATCATTGGTAACCTATATGAACCCGGTACAATACAAAATATTTTACTAGAAGGGGTTACGAAAGCAACAAAGAAACTGGGTGAATGGGTGGTTATATGAGGGGACTTTAATACCCACAACAAGTTATGGGGAAGTAATATATGGAAACCCTAAAAATAAAACAGTGATAGAAAAATTACATAAAGGATTAAATGAAATAAGCAAAGTTGGCAGATAAATGGGGCTTTAAGTTATCACCGCAAAAAAGTAGGCATACTGTTCCGCACAGGTGACTGCGAACACCCACCACCACCTAAACTATGTCTAAACGGATCCAAATAAAATTTGAAAAACAAGCGACATTCGTAGGCATGATACTCGACGAAAGGCGAACCTGGAAAACCCATATTAACGAGCTAATACAACGGTATTATCGAGATATTAACCTGAACCGTAGCATTAAAGGCACTGACTGGGGGACCGATCAAGCCACACTTAAAAAACACTATACCGAGCACTAGTTCGATCTAAAGTTGATCATGGATGTCCAGTGTAATAATCAGCTGGCACCACGGTGTTCCAAAAATTCGACATACTTAATCTAAAGCATGCTTCTAATTACTCAAAAGCAGATTGACGGAGGAAAACCTGATATTAACAGCAGAAACCCCACTACAACTACGGCGCAAGGAAATGATGATCAAGTACTACTCCCGAACCACTTAATATTATAGGCCATCAAAAAGTGCGACAAACCATTCCGATAAACATGAAAAATAAAATACCTGGCGAAAAGATTATTACTATAGTATTCGCTTACCCTCCCGTTTGTGTGTACTCACCCCCCACCCCCCTTACAGATTTTAAAAACGAGAAGCATCAAGGATATAAAAAAAAAATTCACAAAACTTAGTCATTTCATTCATCAATTTATAATTTCTAACCTGATTGTCGCCAGGTGGCCCTTAACATTGTTATCTTGTTCACGTTTCAAACAAACGGAAGCTGTTGTTGGAAACAATCAGACAGACTGCTCACTGTCCTTTTCTGGTTTCTGGAACAGTCGATTTTTAGGAAAAACTGTCGTCTGCATCCAATATTTGCAATCCCTGGATTTAATATTTCTAACAAGAATTAATCACAAAAAATGTAACTCTTACATACATGTGTTCTGATGAATGTAACTCCCAAAGTTACAGAAATTTAAGGAATTATTAAGAGCTTGTCGAAGACGACGAACTATATCCCATCTGTTGTCTGAAAAAAAATAATAGAATAGCCCACGCAAATATGGCGCCGTTTTAGTAAAGGAACTCCCGTTGGGTTTGAAACGCGCAGAAGATGACAATGTTAGGGTCAGGGACCCCCCGGTGACAATCAGGTTAGAAATTATAAATTGATGAATGAAATGACTAAGTTGTGTGCATTTTTTATATCCTTGTTCCTTTCCGTTTTTTAAATTGGCACGGGGGGGGGGGGGGCCTACATACAAACGGGAGGGTAAACGAATAATATAACCTTAAAAAGGAATTAGGAATCCCAGAAATAAAACCTGCTAAAATAAAATATCTTGAAGACCCACCATATATTTGCCACATACCGAAAGTAGAGTTTAACAAGGTACAAGTTGGAAATAAAAAAAAAAGACGATTTCATTGGGCTTAGATCGACAGTATTCACATACATTGAAAATAAGTACAGAAGGTACACCCCCACATATACACAGACGGGTCGAAAATTAAAATCTCGAAAAACAGCAGCAGGAGCGGTAATATGACAATAAGGCGAAGAGTTTAGAAGGAGGCTACCAGATGATTGCGCCCTCTACACAGTCGAGTTTATTGCACTGTTACCACCACTAAACGTGCTCAGAAAATATCCAGTAAATAAATCAGTTATTCGCAGCGACTCAGGTATAGTCCTACAATCATTGGCCTCCAACATTTCAACAAGTAGGCAAAGTATGGTTACCCATGCAAGATATTTATTAAAAGAAACAGAACAATAAAACAAAATAGTCGAATTTGCATGGATCCCGTCCCACATCAACATACCGGGTAATGAGAAATCTGACGCAGAAGCGAAACGCAACTTTAAGGCATTCACATATAAAAGCGTGGCATACAACGTCTCGGAACCATACAGTATTATTCAAAAGATTTTTTCTTAAAATTGATCAAAAGTGTCAGGTATTATGGAACACGCCAAAGAAAGGTAGAAAACTCTATAAAATACAAAATAAAGTAAACAGGAAAAAAGTGAAAGTAAGTCACGGTTTACCGTCAAGGAAGGAGGTACCAAACCTATAAGTTGGACTCTATGCTAGCCCGCACATCACCTTGCCTTGATACATGTAACACGAAATTTTTTGTTCTACATGTTTATTAAGCATGTGTTTCCACATTCCGCAACTAAAGAATCAAGCGCTACATTCAGTACTGAGTGTCCATTAGTTGGGTTTGTAAAAAGTTTTAAATTGCAGCAATGCAACATTGTCAATTTTTTTTTTTTTTTTTTTCCCCAGTTACACATAAGAGAAACTCTAAAAAGATTCTTTTTTTTTTTTGGTTGACTTTTCATTCTCAACTAATTATGGCCGTTCATGCCCGTAATAACCTATTTGATTTTTAAGAAATAAATTTTTAAAAATGTGACAATTCAGCAAATTTGTTATAGCATAAATCTGTTTTTTGGTATCAAATATTCTATTGTTTCATATTTTAAAAAATAATTTTTATATGAAAGAAATACCGAGTAAGTAGTAAAACGGCGCCTCATTTTTTGAAAGCGTGCACCAGTAGACCTTAACTAGAATTTGTTATTCTCCAATCTATTTCTTTAATATTTTTGTAAATTTCTATCATTTTTAGTTATTGTTCATTTTGACCACAAGAACTACGTTAGAATAACAATGTCCCTATATAATAAAAGGTAAATTAATGAAACATACATCACATATAATATAACCATCGTTTATTGTTTATATCAATATTCATTTCCATATATGTTATTACGATAAAGAATTGAAAAATAATTATGCCGCAGTTATATCCCTTACTTCATTATGACTAATACCAATAGCGCGCTTTTTATATATTACTACGCACAAGCTATTTTATTTGTTTCTTCAAATAATTGAACATGCATTGTCAATATTAAAATAACGCATATGATAATATTTTCTCCTTAATTAGTAATTACGAAATATGTATTTAACGATTTTTTCGAATAAAGAAAAATAAAATCTCTCGAACTATTTTTCCCGCACCAAGATATTAGGCATATGGTAGTGACGAAAGTCTTTTCTGGACTTACAATCTAGCGTGGAGGCGACAGAACAAAGACATTCCAGTATTTTTAAAAAATTCAGACTTAGAAATTTAAAAGTAATTCTACAAAATGTCACAACAAAACGCATATCAGGAAGAGCTGAAAGCCGAACTTGAAAAGATTAACCCAGATGACTTTTCACATGCAGCGCGTTTGATATCTGATGGTAAGAAATAGGCTAATCACGCCGCAACCAAAATGGCAGCCACGTTGTGAAGATTTGTAAAAGCGCCAAAATTTAATACGTTGGTAATATATAATGTAGTCAATTTTTTTTTTTCTTTCTAATTACCAATGTTTGGTACAAGATGGCATAGTGTTTCTTAAAATGGTATTTTGTACGAGAAAAGCCGCGCCACGAGGTACGCACACGACCTCGTTCTGCACAAGCTTGCTACATAAGTGGGTCAGACTCCAGAAAATCTTGAGATTTTATGTGGTCTTTTTTATTTTTACACCATGTATTTTGGCCATACGTGTTCCAATGAGCACAGCAGAAACTACACATTCTAACTATTTTTAAGTGATGGAATTACCAAGATTACAGTATTGTAATTACAAATGCGTAAAAATAATTCATCGACCACCACTTAAACAAGTATTTTAATTCGGTTCTAAAACTTCACCAAGAAAAGACAAAAGTTGAAAACCTAATTTTAATGAAGTTTTGAAAAATTTAAAAAAAAAAAAAATTAACATCGCTTCCTCTTGTGGCAGTTGATTAACTATTTATACATATTTGCCATTACAATAATGTAATCAAATAATGGCCAGGCGCTGGAATAAAACAGTATGGCAAGATGCCATCCTAAAATGGCCCTTGGGAATGCTACACTACAGTTGCGCAACATCAAACCTTGGAAATGAGTTGAAAATTGGCAACATCTTCCACAGCAGTCCTCATTTCCTATGTTTATATGACATTGTTGGACAAAATGATTAATTTTATTAGTAATGACTGGACAAGTCCACAGAGTCGTAATTTGCTTTAGGTTGGGAATTGTTTTCACTTTTTTCACTTGTTTTTAGAGTTTCCTGTGAGAATATTTGGTGGGACTTGTGTAGATGGCTATGTAATTTATATATTTATGATCATCAAATTAGCACCAAATTTGATTACAGAACAGGACTTCTTTTTCTATTTCCACCTAACTCTTTGATGGGAAATTAAACGTTTGCATTTTGCTTCGATTATTAATGCATTGTAGTGAAACAATGGGGTGGGGGTAATGTCGTGAAATCAATGCAAGGCAGAGTGAATTGTGCTTTTTGAGCCTGTGAAAGTGACTGATTTGCCAGAATCGGCCCCTAGCATGGACCCATAAGCATTGGGATTCTCCAATATGTACATTGTTGAAAAGCTGGCGCTTGCAGACAGCTCACCCACACATTTTCATTGTGACCCATATATATTTCTTCATATTTAAATCCTTTTACCCGACTAACTGTTTGGATATTAGACATGTTGACAATGGTTGATGCACACATTGTGTGTTTTAAATTGCTGGTATTCAACACTTGGCTCAAGATTAATCTGCCAAGGTAAGTGTGAACTGCTACGAACTGAGCCCTTTTTATTTATGATCTTCAAATTCATACTTTTATTTTTTATTGAAAATGGAATATGGTTTTAAATTGTGGTAAATGTGCTACAATGATTCCAATCCTTGAAAATGGTGAACTTTTCAATGTGAAACTAACTAATGGTGCCATATGATCATAGGGTACTTTATTCCATTGTCTGCAAGTAAACAAATGGGATTATTATAAAGCAGCCTAAATTTATAGTAATGATAATAGCAATGACGACTGATTTTGAAAGTTTTGAATTGTACAAGATTATTAGACCTGGGAAAGTGTTACTGGAAATGACCGTGAGCGAGTTTGAGCCCGAAAATGTTGCTGGATGGATAAAAACTGATCTCATGCTGGTCAACCCGTTCAGCAGCATTTCAAAGTGAAATGTATAAATGGAGAATATCGAGCCTATGGACCTTTTAAGGCTATTTTTTATTAGGATTTCTTGCATTTGATCATATATCAAATGAATCTTTATGCACAGCAGATAATTAATGGGGCAGACTTGATTGACAACAGCTGCATGAGAAAATGGAAGCCTGTCACACCTGATAAATTAAACATTTTTTTGCATTGGTTACAGTGATCTCCCCAGACATTTTCGATAGCATCGGGGTAAGCTCATTAGGGTCATAAAATGTTTTAAAAAGTGCGTTAACGCCATAAAAGTATAACAAATTAATATCAATGAAATAAAAAAGAAGTGTATATATTTACATAGTATTCTTTATTTGCCTAGGTTATAACAAGCATTAATGTCTATCTTATTTGTCTCTTAATTTAAATGATATACGTTTTTTCGTCTTTTCGCCATATATACTGACTGCCACATCAAAATTAAGTCTTTTAAGGTTTGTCATCAGGTAGTTCAGTACCCTCTGTGTCAACCTGTTTCTTAAAACTCTTAATTCTATTGAGGAGAATGACTTTTCACAATCTGAAAAAAAATGGAAAATACAATTTGTTAATGGATGTTAAAATAACGGACAAAACTACCTGAATCCTAATTAAGTGAATTGCCTAGGACAAATTCTTCACGAGTCAAGACTGATGTTTTCAAATAATCATCACAGAATAAGATCATACATATTCCTTTCCATTAAGAATATATCAAAGTGTTTGCTATTGTATAATTTCTTCACTGAATCAATGTCAGAGAACTTAAATATTGTTCAAAAGTTCAAATTGAATTAAAAATGACTTTACTTAATAATTAGTTAGCATATGGATGAAACTATTTACGTTATATTTATGAAGGAATACTTTTTATTTATATCTTTTCAAAGGAGTTAAAACTGGAAGATAAAGACTTCCGTTTATTACTTGGATAGACAGAAGAGAGAAATTAATAGGGCAGCACCCACTTAAGTTAGTTTACTGACCAAACTATATTTCTCTTGCTCGGAGTAAACTATGTAAACATAAGAACTCTTGAATAAAATGCAACTTTCATTCCTCATCACAACTTAATAAGAACGACATCAATTGCAACTACAACTACTGGTTACTACTATAAAAAATATATATTACAACACTCCCACCCCCGGTAGATCTGAACCAAAATTTAGCAATATGGAAAACTTGGCATCCGATCCAGCAATTTCCACTCAAGGGTATAACGTCTTCCATTCATTGTTAAATCCCGTTTCTTGATCTCTTTCTTTATGGAAATCATGCTGACGCTATTGGAATCTGAATCACTGCCACTATTGGTGACGCCAATTTCTGATTTTCGTAACCAGGTCAACATGGGGCTAGCCGGGCGCTGGGTAATTTTACTTTTTTTTTTTGGAAGGTGGTGGTGTTCATTTTTCACAAGAATTTTTAATGTAATATGTTTAACTGCTTTGGCTGGTGGTGAAAATGCCTGAAAGATATATATACAACACACTGCCAGAAGTCTCCATCGTCGCTGGCCAATCACGTGACTATTTCTGTGCAGACGAAATTCGCACAAAAGATCGCTCACCGGCAGTCACGCAAACCAGGTAAAAAAGATAATGGTTAAGTGAGTGAGTAATTATCCGGATTATCTTAATAAAATGCCCAAGAAGAGGTAGGAACAGGTGTCATTTGAATATAGGGCTTTGATTTAGGTGACAGGATGTTTAACAGATTAATGTTATAAGGGTAGTGGGAAACATTAGAGCGTAGCGGCACGAGAATAGCGTAGCGGCAGGTTCTAAAGCATCAGGGTTTGAAACTATAGCGTAGTGGGCCCGCTACGGTAAAAGGTCCTGGGGAGAACACTGGGTTATGGCTGTGGGTTTGGTGCATCAATCCGATTTCAGTTTTTTTATTGGACAGAAGATTATGCGATGTCGTCCCCATACTTCAGTTAAAAAAAATAATAATAAAAAACAGTTTGGAATATATTTCTTGATATTCTAAGTAAGTAACACCTGAACAAGTAATGAACTTGACAGGTGAGTGGCTTTGTAAGCTCACAAGTGGATGTTAAATGACAGACGTACTAGAATAAATAACAAGAAAACTGCAAAGCTTTGTGAGCATTTATTAGACGTAAAGGGATGTAAACTTGTACTGTTCCTTGACTGGATGCGCAATAACTTGCTTATTCTAAACTTGTGATTTTCACAATTTGTTCATAAATTGTAACAGACCTAAGTGTGGATCGTTGAGCCACGAAAGAATGGAGTATTTTTTTTATGACATATTTGAATTTTTTCATTAAAAAATACAAAAGTGCAAATGAAATACGAAGGTAATTTATATATTTACATGTATTTACACCTACAAGTGCAAATATGATAGTTATATATGTGACTTGATGATTATAATAAAGTTCAGACATCAATGATCATTCTTCATATATGATTTGTGCATCTATTACATACAGTAATTGAAATGCAAGCAATTTAAGAGAAGAATGCAATTTGCATTTCTTTTCTCACAATTCAGCACAGAGGGATCTTGTGCTACAAAACTCCACAGCACTTTAAAGGTTGAGACAAATTGCAGTGAATGTTCAAAACGGGAGACTCGCAAACTTGAAGAGTGATGGAGGAAGGTCCAAAACTTTTGCATATTGATCCTAAACTTGCAGTGGACATGTTTGTTGGAGGTTGTTTAAGGAATAATTGAATGTAGCATGTAGTGTGCCTTAACTATGTAACCCCTTGAAAATTTTTTCATTTTCGCCTGAAATGGGGTTAGAAAACCCATTTTGGTGGTTACTGCTGAATGCAGCCAAACAGTTTTTTTTGTTTAGCCAGATGCTTAGGTGTATTTTAAAAAAAACATTTTGGATTGGCTATTGCACTTGTGCATGTGTGTAAGGATAAAAGCTGGACTTTTTTTAAAAAAAAATTATTTGCAGATTGGGCCCACCCTTTTTACACCAAATCGCAAGATTATCCTACTTTATGCAAAGGTTCATCTGTCCCTGTGCAGTCTTGACTGGTCTGCCTTGGATCTAAGGTCAAAAGTCTAAAATCTGGAGATGAAACTCCGGTTAAGAAACTGGCAATTTTCTACCCCAAAAAATCTGTTCTCAAAAGTTACATTTTTTCTGCTGTATTTTTTAATGCGGGTAGAAAGTCGACATCATTTTGTATCATTGTACAGATACATCTGTTGACTTTGCTGCAATGCCATTCACTTTGGTATATTGTTAATGGTTTGATGTTGCAGAGCGCTGAAGTAGAGTACAATCTTTTGGCGCGTGGAGGTGACGAGTTAAAGATGAAATGAAAAAAGTGAATGGAATATGGTCATCTGTTTCTTCCAGTGTCTTGGCAAATTTACTGATTTGAAATGGAACTAAGCTAATTAAATGATATAGAAAAGAAAGGGTAATCTCTTTCTTGATTCCTTCTAGCTGTACATAAAATTAAAGAAGGGCAAGGTAAAGCCATTGAGAATTGTTGCAATTGCAACATCACACTGATGACTGTTCTCACTTGCCTCAGATTGTCATTCTTTTGTTATAATGCTAAATATTTTGCAATGATGGAGGATTAGCAGTCTGCTGACTTTTTGTTAGTTGCAACAACAATGCATGCATAATGTAGTTGCTTAGGGAAAAAATGTATTGTTATTGGGACTCCCATTTTTAGGGCTGGAACTTCTATCAGGGAAGGCATCATGGACTGCAATTTTTAAAATCCTATGGAGAACCCAGAATGCATAATTCCTGTTAGGTAAATTCATGCTTTCCTTTTCAGAACTGAAGCGTGTGGAGTCTGGAGACAAATACAAGTATGTCAGCAGAGTAGAGCTGCATCATGACAAGCCCACCGGTCATGCAGTAAAAGTCAGAATTCCAGTAAAAGAATTCCCTAAGGTATGTCTAGTTTCTATGAGGCACCTTTTTCTTTGAGGTTTTAAAGTTGTTTTATTTTGTGCCAAATCCAGAAGTTTTATTAGCTCTTGTGAATTTATTTTGGATGTTGCTGACCTGGGTACAGTAGTTCATATATGTTTGCTTTGCCAATATATTCTTTTCTTTTTATTCCCCCGATGATAATCTGTCGAAAATAGATGTATCATTATATAATGGCACCTTATTGAGATTGTGGTGATGTCGACATACGATGTGTTTTCAATGATGATTAATCGTATTGATAGCAGATTTACACTGGACGTTGACCTTCGAGTTCTATGCAGTATGGAACTGCAGTTTCTGAAACTGTACTAAATGTAATTAAGGTCTAAGTGTACTTTACAAACTGTTTTACTTGAACACAATGTTTTCCTTCACCACATTAGTCTCAGATCACACTTCTGAACTCTTTACATAGACTATAGCAGTACATGAAATTTTGCTACACCTTACTGAAAATTGGTCCAACTTGCAGAAAAATTGACTGCCTTACTGAGGTCTTACTAGGGTTGGCAGGTCTGCATTGCAAAGGAATGCATCATAATCACCACAGCAGAAACTATATATTGTAATGAATTGCATCAGCTGTTAATAACTAGATTACATTATGTAACTGCTAATAGATCAAAATATTTAATAAATGCCACAAAACAAACCATATTTTGTTGGTTTCTCAAAATTTAGTCTAAAATATTTCAAAGTCTGGTTTAAAATGTCTAGGTATATACACAAGAACGTGAAGTCGTCTTCACACCAAAGTGGTCACATATCCATGTATCCAGACCATATTTTTTGCTAATGTTACATGCAGGTAATCTCTGCTTCACAACTACATATTTAATAGGTCAAGTCTCAAGTGTATATGGATTTTTTTGTCTGTGCTCATTTGTAGTCATGTGGCCAAAATACATGGTATAATGACAAAAGTGGTACAGCACTTGCTCGCTACAATGCCCTACTTTACAACATGGTTCCTGTTGTAAAGCAAGTATGGTCATGTATTCCATTTCATTAAGTGGTAGTAAACTTGTACCTGTCGTGTAAATTATTCTGGCTTCCATGAAAAACAGTATGAGGGAGTACTGTAAGATCAACCTTGAGAGGATTTGTCGCGATGTTTCCTTTCATGCATATAGGTTTTCAAGATTAATATTAGAATCTGATTAGCACCTAATTTTCAGTAAGAGGATGATTTTCTTTTTGAAGAACAAATGGGTTCCTATTTCAAATTTGTGCTTTGACAAGTATTCTACATTTTCAGTTCAACTTTGTTGGGAAACTGTTGGGGCCAAAAGGAAACACGCTGAAAAGACTTCAAGAAGAATCCGGATGCAAAATGTCAATTCTAGGGAAAGGATCTGTGAGAGACAAACAAAAGGTTTGAATGAATACTTCTACTACTCGGAACTAATCCTCTTACATGGATACCATTTTTCATTTCTTCATCAAACCACAAATTTAAAGACCCAGCAAGCAGTTGTCCTTTCGTAGTAACAAGATGACCAATTCCCCGATCCATGAATTAAATCACAATGAAATGTAGTTTTTCCCCATAATCACTAAAATTGATACCAGCGAAAATAAATGAATTCACTGTGAAATGTTTTGAATTAACCATATATAAAATGGGAAAGGTTTAGATGCCTTGTTTGCTTTAAATTTTACACATGCTTTATCTTGACATTTGGACGGGGGAGGGGGGGGGGGGGTAACCAGGGGGAACTTTATCTTGCATTCATTTCAATATTTGATTTCCTTGATAATAATATAGTGATCAAGGGTGGGGGTTGTGTTAATTTATGCTGGGTCCACTCCTGGCACCCGAATTTCAGCATTACAATGAAGTCAAATCCAGCATGTGATAACAGTTTATATTATTCTAAGCAGTACTTGGTTACAGTGGTAAGTATATTTTTCTGTTGTATCACACTGATTTTTTTCTCATTTCTCTCTTTATTTGCATCTATATAGTTCAGTATACCCGTTGTGATTCAGCGAAGACGTAGTCCAGTGGACTTTTGTGAGGGTAAAGGTAGCTGGGTCCAAAGGTTAAAAAAAATGGGGGTCCCAGGCATCTGGCTGAAGGAATTTCAAGTTACTGTATACTTTCGTGCATTTTTGGCTCTACTGGTCATAGGCCAGAGAAGCCTGTGGATGGTTTTTTGTCCATCCATCTGTCGACACAAGTTTGTTACCATTGCTCCTAAACCTCTTGGAGGATTGTCATGAAACTTTACACACACTCATCCCATGGACCAGTTGGTCCTAAATGAAAATGGTGATGCTCAGACATCCATTATGACCACCACAGCAACCATCTTGAAAATATTGTTTTTGCTACTCCTGAATGGCTGGTTGTCAACATAGGTTTTTCGCTGAAAATACTTCGTGATGTCTGGTTAGTGCTAAATAAAAATGGTGCTGATCAAACTTTCAATAATGCTGCCACAGCAGCCATCTTGAAAATTTTATTACTACTTCTGAATGGAAAGTCATATTGACATGGGGTTTTCACCAGAAGACTTGTCCTGTCTAAATGTAAAATTGTCACATTCTGATGTCCAATGTGGCCAAAACAGTGGTCATCTGGAAAATCTTGTCACTGCTCCTCCTGAAGGGATGAAGGGTTGGTCATATCAACATGGGTTTTAACTGAAAGACTTCTCGTGATGTCTAGATGGTCTTAAATGAAAATGGTGCTGATCGATGTCCAATATGGCAGCCATCTTGAAAATCTTGTTATCGCTACTCCTCCTGGATGGAAAGTCGTATTGACATCGGCTTTTTGCCAGACCTATTTGAAAATGGTGCTACTTGCAGCACATCCAAAATGGCTGCCACTGCTGCCATATAAAGAATCTTGTTATCGCTACTATTCCTGAATGGAAGGTCGTATCTACATGGGGTTATGAAAAGACTTTTTTATGCAGTCTTGTTGGTCCTAAATGAAAATGGTGCTGCTTGTACATCAAATATTGCCACTACAGTGGCCATCTTGAAAATCTCGTCACTGCTTCTTCGAATGAAGGAACATAAGAGCAAGGGATTTGATATCGAGTTTGTCCTAAATAATAATGGTGCAGACCTGATGTCTAATATGGCTGCCACATTGGCCATCTTGAAAATCTTGTGATCGCTACTCTTGAATGTATGGTCATATCAAGATGGGGTTTTTACTAAAAGACTTGTGATATTTAGTTTGTCTTGAATGAAAATGATGCTGCTCGATCATCCAATTATCACTACTCTTGAATGGATGATCATGTCAGCATGGGTTTTTACCAAGATTTCTTGTCATGTCTAGTTGTTTATAAATGAAAATCTTGAAAATCTCGTTACAACTACTCCTGAATGAATGTTCATAACTGAAAAGGGGTATACTGGCTGCCATGTATATAGCCCATCATGTGCTGAAAAATGGTGTTGAACCCACAAAACCACAAACGGTCGTAAATGAAAATGGTGCCAGTTGGACCTCCAGTATGGACACAATGATGACTATTATTTATTGCTACTTCTCCTTAATTGTCATATTGACAGTGTTTTCACCAGAAGACTTCTATAATGTCTACTTGATCCCAAATGGAAATGGTGCATATCTGACTTCCAATATGGCCACCATGACAGCCATCTTGAAAATCTTCTTGTTGTTATACCTCCAAAACTGGAAGTTGTATCATCATTGGGGTTTTTATTAGAAGACTTCTTACAATGTTTAGTTGGTCTTGGATTAAATTGGTGCCGAGCTGATGACGAGTATGGCCATCTTGAAAATGTTGTTACATCTACTCCTTCTAAATGGATAGTTATGTAAGCGTGTGGTTTTCACCAGTTGACTTCTTGTGATAACTGGTTGGTCTTAAATGAAAATTGTGCCAATCGTACATCCAATATTGCTGCCGTGACACTACTGTCCCTGAACATTTGGTTTTTATATTGATATGGTGGTTTCACCAAATAACTGATAAATAATTACGGCTTTTTTTATTTTTATTTTTTCATTTGTATTTGCAGGAGGAAGAGATGAGAAAGGAGGGTGGAAAATATGCACATCTGAATGAAGAGCTTCATGTCCTACTTGAGGCCTTTGCCGAGACGACGGATGCTTATGCAAGATTTTCCCATTGCCTTACCGAGACCAAGAAGTTTTTGGTGCCAGTAAGTGTAGTTGAGAAGTAAAATTTACCGACATGTATTTTTCAAAGCTCACAGAGATGCTTGAAAAGTAAAAGGCCTAGTATCACTTTCTCCATAGTGCATACAACATTGAAGAACTCGTTAAATTATGCCCAGAACTTCTGGACATGTCCAGTGAAATACAAATGTTGAAATAAAAATAAATTCAATACCTTTGCCATCTATTTTCCAAAGATAAATAAATATGGGAGGAAATTTGATGGATCAAAAGATGCACAATGTGGGTAGTTGCCAGATGGAATAGCTCCCTATTGCTGTCGTGTCATGCTAATTATTTATATCCTAAACAGTTGTACTAGTTAATGCAGTGTTAAAGTAAGAAGGAGAAAATCTAATTTTAATTAGACAAAATGCTACTTGGAAATGTAGTGGAAGTACTTGAAATCACCTTAAAAGGACCTAAAACGAAACTCTGGGCAGTGTGAACCATATTCCTTTAAAACTAAGAGCCCAGTATATACCTGGCCTGAACATTATGGTATGGTGGCCTGAAATCCTGGATGGAGCCTTTTGTGTTGTATATTACTAGTACTAGCCGATTAGACCCTTAATATTCCTCAGTTGTTCATATAGATAGAACACAATGTGCTATTTAATCCTTGAAAGGTCTTGAGGAGTCTTACAAGTGCACTGATGCGAATGGAAGTCGATTGTCCAATAATGTGAGAGACTGGTGTTGTAATGTTACTGAAAACTGACAATATGAGCAACCAAGTGGTGGAACACCAGTCAAAGCTTGACCAGATGTTTGACTTTCCTCAACCTCCGCTAAAGCCAAGCTTGTACTCGATGGGCTTACCAAATGTTCTAGATGAATTAATGTATTGATTTATCGGCTAGCCAAAATCGAGTCCAAAGAATTTGATTGCAAGAACTAATGCAGAACCTCTTGGGCTGCATTATAGTAGTCATTCCAGGTCCAAAAAGGACGACATCTGAGGACTATGTTTCTCCCCAAAAAGAGGGATTAAAAGGGTCTGGCCCCTTTCCTACTTGATCACTGGATGTTATAAATGTTGGCAAAAACTCAATTGAAGGCTATGCAAAGTAAAGCATTTTGCTGCAAAGTGTCAGATTTTCATATTTAAAAAAAAAAAATTATATTACAGAAAACTGGATGCTAAGCAGATTTATGAATTGTGACAAGTGCAAATGTACCCTTTTCTTGCATTTATGGTATATATATATATATATATAAACATGCTAAATAAAAAATATAGAGTGCTCAAACGGCTGATTTTTGTGATGTAGTTCTAAAAAGAAAACGTCTAGAAAGCAAACTTTTGTGTTAAATTAAATTTTTAGCTCTAATACTTGTAGACCAGAGGAGCTTATGGGATGGTCTGTTGTCTGACATCTATCCCTTAGCACAAGTGATCTCTTACTACTCCTAAAACTACTTGCATGGTTGTCATGAAACTTTGTCAAGTTGGTCCTAAATGAAAATTATTTTGCTCAGACGTCCAATTTGGCTACAACAGCAGCCATCTTCAAAATCTTGTTTTTGCTACTCATCCTGAATGGATGGTTGTTATCAACATGGGGCTTTCGCTGAAATGACTTGATGTAATATCTGTTTTGTCCTAAATGAAAATCATGCTGATCTGACAGCCAATGTGGCCACAACTGCAGTCATTTTGAAAATCTTTCTGCTTCTCCTGAATGGAAAGTTATTGATGTGAAGTTTTATGATGTCTTGTTGATCCTCGATTAAAATGGTTCTATTTGGATATCCAAGATGGCTGCCAGAGCAGTCGTCTTGAAAATCTTTTTATTGCTACTTCTCCTATATGGATGGTCATGTCAACATGTGGGTTTCACTCAAAGACTTCTCTACTTTGTCCTCAATGAAAATGGTGCTGATCTGATGTCCACTATGGCAGCCATCTTGAAAATCTTGTTGATTTTCTGACCTGCCGACCATTACGATTTCATGGCAAGTCTTACTGAAAGGACTCTTGAATTGTGGACTTGCGGAATAATAGCAAAAAATTAAAATATGGTCATTGTGGTAAAATCTGGACACTTGGCTTGTCCTTGTTTGATCCGGATCTGGATTTCATATTAGGTTCAGTGGAGTTGGTCAGGGAACCAGTCAAACTTGGACAAAAGTACCTCAGATGCATTAAACTGCCTGTATGATCAAGCTGGTGCTTCCAGCTTTTTCTAGAAATGGTGTCCAATGAAGAAAAGAAAAACAAGATGAAATGGACAATAGGATGTTGAACAGTCAGTATAAAAAGGAAAATTCAGATATGGGGGTGGGATGTAAGTGGGAAAGGCAAAAATTGCATTAATTGGACATCATGTGTTGATACGAGTAGGTCTCAAAGCGGGAGAGATGATTGTCTTCACTTAAAATTAAAGAAACCAAAGAGGGAAAAAAGTGCCCCAAGATTACATAATGTTGAGATATCTAGCAAGAAGTCTTTGGGATACGGGGTTTGGAACTGCAGTTTCTGAAACTACAGGAGGGAATTACGGTAAAAGTGTACTTTGCAAACTTTTTTAGTTTAACAATGCTTGCCTTCGCTTGGATCACACTTTTAAACTTTGAAAACTCGTTTCCTCGTAGACAATAGCAGTGCAAGAAATTTTGTTGCACCTTAATGATATTTGGTCAAACTTGCTGCAAAATTCCAACTGCCTCAACTGCCTTCCCGAGAAGGTCTTGCTAGCTATGGTGTGTCTGCTTCTCGTCCTGAATGGAAAGCCACATCACAACAGTTTTTCACCAGAAGAATTCTTGTGAAGTCTGGTTGGTCAAAATGAAAATGATCCTGCTCTGACGTCCAGTATGCCTTATTTTTGACAAAATTCACCAGGAATTTCCAAATGTTACTTGCGTCTTGTTTGTAGAACAATAAGAGGCAGTTCCAGTTGAACATTCTTGTGGCTCGGAGAAGGTGTTTTCAATGTGGATGAGTTGCCCCTTGATGCAGTTAAAAACTTGCTGTTATTTTCACATGAACTTGGAGTAATCAGAGTACCTGATATATATTTTTTTTAAAATCTGCCTTCCCATATGACCATGCATGTTTGAATTGAACAATCCTAAGCTATTTATGGCTAACTTTGGAATTTTCAAATTTTCCACAAATTATAATTTACCATGTCCCGCTTTTTGCACACGTGAAGGAAGACCTGAATGCTATATACTACAATTGGGAGTCCTAATTTGTTAGACATTTCACATGCACTGTAAAGTCTTGATGCACATTCATTTACTGCATCAGGGAGTGGGGTGGGGGCAAGATGTGACCTTGTTCTCGATTGTTGCAGTAGTTTTTTGTCTTCGCCAATTTTACATACAGGACTGGGTTTTTAAAAAAATAAAAAAAATTCCAGTTCACATTTTGCTGATAATAAAATCAATGATGTTCTATTTTCGTGATGTTGAACACGTCCACTTGTTTAACCCAATACTTTAATCCTTCTCTTTTGCTATTTCTTCCTTTCTTCTCTGCTATTCATCTTCAGTTTGAACTCCGTATCCGGTGGGGCAATATTCAGCGACTGCTTACAACCTACTCTCACTCTCTCCATGTTGCGACTTGAACAGGTGTTTTGTTTTTTAAAAATGTTTTATTAAATATGTGTAAATATGTTGATTGCCAAGCACATGCTCACCAACAATGGGACTCTAATATTGATGCATCTGCTTCACACAGACTTGCTTGTGCAGAGAACCAAATTTTGTTAGTTTTTTTTATACTGGCTGTATATGAAACTTCCTCATCTGATGTATGGTATTTATATTTTTCGTGATGCTGAGGATATGTTCATACTGCTACATCTACAAACAATAAACCTCGTGATGAAAAATAGTCAGAAAATAATCCAGAGAAACATTACACTATAATGGAAGGGCAATGGTAATTAGTAGTGCAGGGGTTCCTCCAGTGATATCACATGGAGTCGAGTCATAGAAACTGCAGAAGTTGCACATGATCTGGGGGAATATTTTGCCATGTACATTTAAACTTGAATATCACTAACCATTGCTTGCGTCGAGTTGGAATTTTCAGATCTTGCATACATCATCATTCTGAATGAATCGTCATTCTGAATGATTGAGATATAAGTGATGGAGGGTTCTTGGGTCCACCTTTAATACATTGCTCATGTGAAATTTAACTTTATTCTTAGGTTTATTCAGTTGCTGCCAGAGCTTTTTTGTAAGTTAGAATTTTCTGAATTTTGCGTCTGCATATTCTTTTATCTGTTTATTGGAGGACCACAATGATGACGTCTCCATGCAGCAGATGCAGGAAATGATGTACCTAAATGGTGACAAGCCAGGAGGTCGTGGTCGTGGTAGAGGAGGTCCCGCATCATTGCCTGGACGAGGTGGTCTTCTGTCTACACCAGGGGCAAGGTATGTTCTGTGAACAATATACCTTTGTTTTTTTTTTTTTGTTTTTTTTTTCTTCATTTTTTGTACGGCCTTAGTTTTATTAGCATCTCCAGTTTGTTCTGAGAGGTTTCCTGTTCACATCGTGGGAAAGATGTATTACAGACCAACATTTAAGTACCTGTCCTGCCTTGGTTTACCTGAACAGTTTTAATTCCATAAATTTTCATTTTTGGCATAGGACGAGGGTATATTCTGGAGTGTTTGCCCATCGGAATGTTAACTTTTCTTTACATATTATCTCCTGAACCGTTTATGGCCTTGGTGAAACTTAGTATGCATTTGTATCATGACAAAAGTAAGTTGGTCCCATTCAAGATGCTATGTTAGACTCCTCTTGTTTAATAAACACTTGCGCTTGGTCTCCTTGACCATTAGTTACCTTCATGAACTTGGTTGCGTTTGCATCATGATGAGAATTTGTCGTGTAAAAGTATAGGTTCTGTCTGATGAGCATTTTAAGAGTTTTGGCCGTTTTTAAAATATGGTGTCCATATGTCACTTGTTGCATTCCTGACTGGTGTCTTCTGAACCATTTGGATATCTTTATGAGAATAAGCTTTGTTAAATTATTTGTTTTAGAGCTGGGGTGGTTACAAAAAGACTTCTAGGATGTCTAGTTGGTCCTAAATTAAATTGGAGCTGTGCATACATCCAATATTGCCACCACAGTGGTCATCTTGGAAATATTTTCACTACTTCTCCTGAAAAAAGGAACAAATGAGCATGGGGTTTTAAAGAAAGATTTATTATGATGTCTTTATGGTCAAAATTAAAAGGGTGCCAATCTGACCTTCGGTATGTCTGCCACAATGACCATCTGGAAAGTTTTATTAGGCAACAAAAAATGTTTCTGGTCATTCGACCATCTGTTTCTCCCCCCATGGTTTTATAAAAATAAAAATCACATTGCCGAACTTGATTTGTGCTTCCAACAATTGAGCCGGTTTTGCCCAGTACTTTGAAGTCCTTGAAATATTTGATTTTTATGGGGGTTTTTTTTTTTTTTTTGAAGGAAAAAAAACAACTGCCTACCTTAATTTTAAAACCAGTGCAATAGGAAACTCGCATAGTTTTTTTTTTTCTTTTTTCTTTTTTCTTTTTTTCTTGGTCTTGTTGCTGCTTCTTCTAGATGGCTGTTCGTATCAACATTGTGCTTTCACCAGAAGACTCGTGTGATGTACAGTTGGTCCGAAATGGTAATCGTGCACATCTACATGCAGTATTGCCACCATGGTAGCCATTTTGAAAATCCTGTTGTTACTCTTCCAAAACGGAAAGTGGTATCAACATGGGTTTTTTTTTTAACCCGAAGACTTGCAATGTCTTCTTGATCCTAAATTAAAATGGTGTTGATCTGTGTTGTTGCTACTTTTAAATGAAAGGTCATTTTGACATGAGGGTTTTCATCAAGAGTTCTTCAGGTGTCAAGTTGGTCCTAAATGAAAATGGTGCAAATTGACCCTCAGTATGTTGAACATAGTGGCCATCTTGAAAATATTATCTCTACTCCCAAATGGATGGTTAGATCAACTTGGGGGTTTTCACCAATAGATTTCTTGTGATGCCTAGTTGGTCCTAAATGAAAATGGTGTAAATCGTAGGTCCAGTATGGCTGCCATGACAGCTGTCTTGAAAGTTTTGCGGAAACTACTCTTCCTGAATGGATGGTCATATTGACATCTTTTCACTAGAAGACTTCTAATGATGTCTACTTGGTCCTGAATGAAAATAGTGCCAGTCTGACGTCCAATATGTCCATCACAGCAGCTAATTTGAAAATCTTGTCGCTGGAGAATATCAGATGGTTTCAACATTTAAAAAGAAATGGTCTTGCCTTAAATTTGTGTTAATTCTTTTCATCCAGTAGACGGAGCTGCCAATTCCATCGATTTCATCAGAGCAACTCTGATAATTGAGCAAATTTTCAAGAAAACTCCAAGCTCCAATCCGAACACGAAAAACTTTGATTTTCTGCACTTCAGAACATGTTTTATTTATGCAAAAAATCGAGAAAATAATAGACGATAAAGGCATTATGAAACTTGATGTCTCCCGCTTGCGTGTTTAGTTACTTGCACACTCGATGAAATGTCCGGTTGAGTCGCTTACACCATAGTCACATTAGCACTTTACCTTGTTTTGGGATTATGCACCACTTGATAATGAAAGGACATGGATGCCATCGAGTGTAGTATTTGTCAGTTGGCCATGAAATCTTTTTTTATTTTCTCAAAATGCCGTTGCCCGAGTTGGATCTGCAACACAATTGAAAAAAAAAAAAAAAAGCACAAACAGAAATTTCTTGAAGTATGCTGAAGTTTTACCTAGCATGACAACTTCTAGACTCTGTGGCGATGTGAAGGTTTGAGGTGCCTGGGGGGCAGTGTTCTTTAGTGGCGCCCCTGCTGGGCGCAACCTCCCTCCTCTCCCCCCCCCCCCTTACAAGTTTTGTCAAGAATTGTCCCCGTTACACAAAGGTGAGGTGAAATACTATGGAAATTTCAGCTTTAAAAAAAAAAGCTCCCGATGGCGCACCTTTTTGCCTGGCACCCAAAGGCAATTTCTCTCCCCCTGCTGCCACTGTCCAGACTTGGTGACGAGTTTCTATTTTGCATGTGGTGTAGGACCGACTTTAAGGTAGCTTCAACATGTATGCGTGCCTTCTCAGGTTTGCTCCAATTTTGTTTTTCCTCAGTTAGCTGTGCTCAGATATTTTATTCTCTATTGTTGGCATCTCCGAGTAGAGCACCAGTCTCATCCAGGGACTCCTGCTACTTTATTTTGTTATGTTGAAGGAATTTCTTGGCTATTCTGAAACTGGAACTTATTTCACCTATTTCTATTTAAATTTTTAGAACTTCAACAGAAATCCTCATATTGTCAAGAGTAGCATTTGGAACATAATAAAATAATTGCTTCATGAGTAAAAATTTGGGGAAATGTACGGAAGTGCTTGATCTTACTTTGGTTTTGTCAAAATGATGTGCAGATGATCTGTGCTGTTGCTTGCCTATTGGAGTCCAGTGTTTTACTGGGCTCCATGGGTGACCACATCAAGACAAAGGCCAAAGATCAACCCAGAATCATAGTGCTGAGAGTGACTGTTCTTTGTTCTCCTCAGTCTCCAATCTCTGGAACAAATTTGTAGTTTACCTTGTAGAAACTTTTCCCTGCTCGGTGATACTTACAATCTTACTTTCATTGCTCAAAGTTTGCCTGGAAAGGTTTTATTTTGTAAATTGTGTTATAGGAAAAATAAATGTAGTCTTGGTACTTTAATTTTGTCCGAGATGAAATTTGCAAAGATTGATACACATTAGATCGAAGATCCAAAATTTGGTTAGGAGTAGTAAACTTTATTTGAAGGGTGCTTTTTGTGACTCTTTGCATGCTTGCACACTTGTGTATTGTTTGCATTTTATTTTTGTTTTTTATAATTCCAAATTTACACGAGAGGGCAGAAACAACCCTGTGTTACAATATGCAAAAAGGAAAGCAAAAGAAATCTTTGCCAAGGCTGCAAGAAAAGCAGGACTAGCACATTAGTATCGACAGGTTGTGTCCAGTGAATTTATGTGAATATTTTTACATATTTGATGTATATAATTAAAAACTTTTACAATAAAAAAACACCTTTGTTATGAGAAGAGAAAAGTTTGATATACATGTAATATGCTTTGCAAAAATGAACATGTTATTGTGATTGAATTATCCGATGTACACTGACATGCACATGTAATAACTTCAGCACTAATATTATTGTAGAGCAAGTTGATGTGACAATGAACATTGTGAAATTCTTAAAGTATATCTAAAGTTGTGCACGTTTGTTATTTTTCAAACTGTTTTTTTGTTGTCAGAATAAGGTAACTTTGCAAAAGTATTGGTTGCTAAAGTTTTAAAGGTTCTTTTTTGAGCACTGTGAATGATGTATCTTGTTTATTCCAGAGGTGGTCTTCCATCCCGGGGAGCCCCAAGAGGGGCCCGTGGTTCCCCAGCTGCCAGAGGGAGAGCAGCCCCAATGGCACCAGTCCCTTCTCCAATGGAGGCGAGCTATGATGATTACTCTGGGGTATGTACAATAATCAGCAAGTACAGTATACAGTATTCAGATCTAGTTGAGCATGCATATGAATAAGTGGAGTACATTTTACATTTATTCAGCAATGAATATATATATATATCTAGTTTATATAAGAACATGGCAACATAGTTTTATGAAATTGCCATCTTGTCTGCATGGTTTTGGATGGCCAAAAATGTTGCTGTCCCAAAAGATTCAATTCCTTCATTTGATGTCTGGACACGAGTGAAAAGAAAGAAAAAAAAAATCCCCAGCAATTAAAATTGGCACCTACAATTGTGCGCTACCGATGAAGCTAAAAAGGCAATTTTTTTCTATCTTTACGTGTTTGGTAATTAATGAAAAACATTATTTGCCACGTTTCATGTATTTGATATATTTGAATGCATATACCTCCACCAGAAAACGTAGTCATGCATGAGCATGACGCGTAATTTTGAAGAAAAAAAACGACGAGCAGGAACATAATATTTCACTGCTAATCTCTGCTATATAGATAATTAATGATTGTGCAAATCAGCAAATACTCCCAAATTTCATTACGTGTGTTGAACACAAAAGAAAGGAAAACAAACAAGAGCTTCTGAATTAAATTTGATTTTGAAGACAGCAAAATGCCTGTACAGTGAAACTCCATAAAACCTAACACCGTATACCGGAATCACCTCAAGATAAAAATTAGAGGGAAGTCCTGAATTTTTTATTTTTTTTCCTTTAAACTGAAACCCCTTTACTCTGAAAACCAAAACAAATTTTGATCCCTTTTTTATCGGAGGCCCCGGTTGACAAAGAGGTCAAAGGCACCTACCTTTAATGATCACTTGCATCTCGCCTCCGTCTGTGTGGGTTCGAGTCGTTGGTATCTGAGAAAACTTGTCAGTCGCTTCCTGTGGTCTTTCTGGATTGTTCCTCATAGGCTTATTGGTGAGAAAATGTCCCAAGGGGACATGAAATTAAAAGATTATGTTCATCTGCTTATCCGATTGTGATTGATGCTATTTGTTGGTATAAATGATCCATAGCACTGTTTGGGGGTGGGGGTATATTAAATGCCCAATCTTTATTAATCAGGCATGCAGCCTCACATTTGATGCTTTGCCAATGGAGACTGACAGAACAGTATTCCAAAAATCAAATGCACTCCATTAATTTTCAAAGGAGAAAACGTTTTACATCTTTTTAAGTAGCCAAGACCGTCGTTTGTCTTCACTTGCATGTCGGAACAGTCGGCTAAGCATCATAGAATTAAACTATCTTTACTGGTTAAAATTAGTCTGATCATAGATCACGAATCTACCAAAATCTGTGATAAAGAAGAAATTAGGTGAAGAATTGGCATAGGAACATATGAATTATACGAAGTATTTAAACATTGTAGATTATCATTCATAATTCTAATGGACTTGTGGGACAGTATCTTGTTCAATGTTTCTTGAGATGAGGACTGTATTTCTGTGTGGAGCAATGGTATTCGTGTGACCAGAGGTAATTTTTTGGAAGGAACGCAAGTTGTTCAGCCAATTAATTTTCATTAGATGTTAAACAACGAGCAGCTTTTTTAATTTGTACACTTTCACATACATGCACGGATGCTCTCTCTCTCTCTCTCTCTCTCTCTCTCTCTCTCTCTCTCATCACACAAGTGCTTATTTACAAGAGAGAAAAAAATTCCATCTGTCAAACCCTCCGTAAACTAGGAACCTCAAAAAACCAAAAATTAAAATTTTTCCCCAAGCATTTTTGGTTTCAAGGGGTTTCACTGTATATTCAGTGTCCAGAACAAAAATATATCTACATTGTTCAGTCATAAGCAACAACAAATCAACAGTAATCGGCTTCTTGGGAGGCAGTGTTGTATGCAAATTTGGCAAGGCTCACTACCACCAGCAACTGGAAATACATAATCACTATGGTAGACCCATCAACCATTAAGATTTTACCATAAGGCTTTCTTACCCTAAAATCCTGATGATTGTTTATCCGGTTTTTAGACTCCGTGGAGTTGGTCAGGGAACCAGGATAATTTTACAGGCTGTATCTTCGATGTTTAAATCCACTCATGTTCATGTTAGCTTCCTGCATAATGTATCATTGTAAATGTCCAACAAGAAACGAAAACAAAGGTGAAGGGGACAATCAGCCTCTTAGAATGTCGAAACAGTTGTCAAAGAAGTATAATATACAAATAATATAATTGGCCATGCTTGGGAGAAAAGCACGAAAGGCAACATTTACATTTATTGGACGTAATGTCGTTTCAATTAAAGTATTGCTCATGGCAGGTGATGTGATTGATGCTGCCACATGAATTTAAAAAAGTTGCGAGATTTAGCAAGAAGTCTTCGACCTTCTTGGGGTTTGGAACCTCAGTTTCAGAAACTGAAGTGGAGTACATTTAGGCCAAAGTGTACTTTAAGAACTTTGTACTTGAACATGATGTAGCCCTCGCTGTATCGGACCTCGTTTCTGAACTTTTCTAAGTAACCAATTGCAGTAAAAGGTTTTTACTGATGCATTCCTAGCAGATTGCAGTGCACAGCTATTTGTTATTCAACTACATTACTGTAACAAAATATAGTCTTGTACACATGTCTGTTTTATTTTAATCCATTTGAAAAAAAGAAAAGAATTACAAGAAGGTGTAGTGGAGCTAGGAAGCTGAATTGGCATACTGTGAGATAAAGCTGTTATGGGACTTTCTTTTTACTAACCTGGGGAAGACACTGGTATCTTGCTTGGGGGGGGGGGGGTGAACAATTGCTTTAAAAAATCCACTTGCCAAGCCATGCAAGTGCAAAAAATGCTTACTTTCGCTGAATAAACTCGTACTCTACCAGCCATTAAAGAAATATAAAAGTTGATGACCTAAATTTGATCATGTGAAAGGTGGTTCTCGGGACTTGCTATGTGACCCTTCTAACACCAGTTGTAAGTAATTACAAATTGAGAGTAGTCTGCTTTCCCTCTGGTAAGCATTTTATTAGTGTTCAAGAGCAGGAGCAAAGCAAGCTTAATCAAAAGAAATGGAAAACCAACTTTAGGTAGAAAGTATGGACTTCACCATTTACCTTGTAGCATCTGTTGTTGTGCAAGCTGTAACAACTCTATGTGCCAGAACCACAGAGTGCAGTTTGCTATATTAATAGAACACTTTACATAAATGATTCCATGTGAATAGGCCTGCCTGGACAATTTAGAGCAGTGTAGTACACGTTCAGTTTAACCTAAACTTGAACCAAATTATCCATTTTGTACTTGTTATCTAGAAAAAGGTTTTGGAGTAAAATCTGACTTTTATAACGGTACGGTTATTTTTCACAGAATTTTGTAAATGCTTTAAAATACTGGGAAAATTCATTTACCGTCACATCATTGAAGTTGTGTAACGAACAGGGTTAGAAGAAGACATCAAAAACCCTAAAATTTGTTTTCAACCTTTGAAACCTAAAAAAAGCAAAGAAAAACTGAAGTAAACCTAAACAAATAAATAAAAGACCCTAAAAATTTGAAAAAATGATGAATGGGTCTAGCAGTCGAAAAAGCGCGTGAATTGTGCAAATTAAAGACGTCCTGTCATTTTATTCTATCATTTATTTTCAGATTTGTAATAAATGTTGTGCTCACCATGGAGATAATCTTGTAACTGCTTTGTGTCTTGAACCTCAAATTTTTTTAAAAAAACCTTTAAAAAAAACTTATTTTAAAAGTTAATTTCACTTCGAACCCTGGACCAACCATAATCTTGATCAACCTCTGCAGTAAATCTGATGGTTCATGGTCTATGCCTGTATCACTAAATTCTCCGAATCTGATGAATTGTAAAATCAGTGTTGCCTACATCAATATTGAAGCCTAAATACGACTTGCTGCAGCCTTCATAGATGTAATTTTAATATCCAAACTCGAGAAAGTGCTGAATGAAGTCCTTGACTTCTATTTTGGATAAGGGAGAATATGACCAAGTTACTATTTTTAAATAGATTACGACTTTATCTTAAATAGCAACCACCTGATGTGACATCATGGTTATTTACTCGATGCCTATAGTTTCTAAAAGTGGGTATTTCCTAAAGGTGGTACAGCAACAACCAGCAAAAATGTGGTCAATGTTTACTTTAGGCGTTGAAATGTGCTTATTTGCAGATGATGCACATGCATCCCAATGCGCTTGTATGCGAATCAAATGAAGACATCTAAATGCGCATCAGTTTAAATGCAGTAAAGGCGTCCAAAAGTGCTTATGTGAGCTAAAGAGTTTATAGCGAGACACTCGTCAGCTATGAATTGGCACTTGCCTAATTTTGGAAGTGATTGGAAAATTCACTTAACTGCTCGAAATTCTCACTCCTTCAAGTTAGCAAGTGATTTGTCAACCCTTGTGCATGTATTTCAATGTGAATAATAAAAGCATGAATTTAGGTATCTGACAAAAGAATTGAATGCTCTTTCAGAACATATTGATTTTCCTGCAGATTCAGACATCTTTTTTTGGCAATATAATTCTTCCTGGCTTGCACAAGTTTGTAGTATGGCCCTGCATCCATCTATTGTGTATCTATCAATGATTGCTATTTTAAAGTTCTCAAAAACCACTAATTTCAAACAAATTTGGCAGAGAGCTTCCTGGCATGAAGGCCTTTCACATTTGTAAAAATGATGCAGATCCACCATAAAATATGATCATTGTTACTAAAACTAGGGAAAAACTTGAAAATGCTTCTAAAAAGCTGCTGACAAGAATTTGACTAAATATGTGTGACACAGCATCCTGGTATGAAGACCTTTGAAGTTCATAAAAGCCTTTCATATTTTTACAAATGACGCCGATTCATCATCAAATATTGCTGCCATTACTAAAAACAGAAAAACCACTGGAAAGAAGTTGATTGAAAGCATCCTGGCATGAAAGGCTTTTAAATTTTATACAAATGATGCCGATCTATCCCAAAATATGGCTACCGTTTCTGTAGTGGAACCTTTATGCAACTTCTCAAGAAAAAACTCCGAACAAAATCTGGATGAATTTGACAGAAAGCATCCTAGCTTAAAGATCTTTCAACGTGATAAAAATGATGATAATATGCCATCAGATATGGACACCATTACTAAAAGTAGAAACATATTTGAAGAACTTAATATTTTATGTTTTTTAAATGCTTAACAGAATTCGACTGACTTGGACAAAAGGCACCCCGACATAAAGGCCTTTCATTGTTTGGAAATATAATGCTGATATGCTATTAAATCTGGATGATCATACCAAAAAAATGGACAAACCTTGCAACAATTTTTGCAAGGAACATTTGAAGAACAGAAAACATTTTTCTTGACGAGATATTTTTGCCTCCTGTTCTTGTTAGGCAGATGTCGGCCAGGTGAGCGAGCAGCAAGTTAATGATTTAGTGGTATTTAATTTGTCAAGTTTATTATAGTTTTTGAAACTTTTCTTAATAACATGCTGGATTAATTAACCATGATTTTTGTATATAAATGGCTATCTATGGTCTTTCAGGGTTATGGTGATGCAGGATATGATGCTG
Source organism: Margaritifera margaritifera (assembly GCA_029931535.1). Classification (NCBI taxonomy): domain Eukaryota; kingdom Metazoa; phylum Mollusca; class Bivalvia; order Unionida; family Margaritiferidae; genus Margaritifera; species Margaritifera margaritifera. Next base: position 196,945 of record JAQPZY010001419.1, on the reverse strand, counting down.
GGTATGGTAAAGCAGACCCCTATGATGCTGGCTATGGTGGAGGACACGAGTAAGTATCAAGATCGGGGTTTATACAACAAACCACTTGTCCGTTGGTCCTGACAACTTGTGGACTGTTCAAGACGAGTAGATTTGTACTAAACAACAAAAAATTAGTCTGTTCTCACAAGGAACAAGTGTTGATTGAAAAGAAAAACGAAATGGGTCATAAGTACCATCTTTGATTGATGGAGTTTTTGTTAGCTCTACTGGTCATGGACCAAAAGAGCTGCTGGGATGGTCCATTGTCAATTGGCACAAATTTGTCAATGCAACTCCCCCTAAGCTGTTTACAGGATCGTCGTGTAACTTTACACATTCATCCTGTGGTGGTCTGGTTAGTTGTAAATGAAAATTGTGCTGATTGGACATCCAATATGACTGCCACAGTGGCCATCTTGAAAATTTGTCACTACCACTGAATGATTGCTCATATCTACATTGGGTTTTCACTACAAGACATGTTATGATGTCTTGCTGGTCCTAAATAAATTGGTGCCAATCTGATCTAATATGGTCACCACAGTGGCCATTTTGAAAATCTTGTTATAGCTACTCCTGAATAAATGGTCATCTCAACATGGGGTTTTCACTTAAAGACTTTTCATGATGATGGTTCTAAATGAAAATGGTGCCTATTTGAGGACAAGTATGGTCGCCATAGCAGCCATCTTGAGAATCTTGTTATTGCTACTCCTGAATGGATGGTTGTGTCATCATGGGGCTTTTATTAAAAGTCATCTCATGATGTTTAGTTGGTCCTAAATGAAAACTGTTGCTCGGACCTCCAATATGGCCACCACAGTGGCCATCTTGAACATCTAGTTGTCACTGCTTCTCAATGAATGGTCATATCAGCATGGAGTTTTCACGGAAAGACTTCTTGTGATGTTTAGTTGTAAATAAAAGAGGCGTCAAGTTGACTTCCTAGACGGGTGGTCCTATCGACATTGTGCTTTCACCAGAAGACTTGTTACGTCTAGTTGGTCCTAAATGGAAATGGTGCCCGTCTGATATCCAGTATGGCAGCCATCTTGAAAATCTTCTTGTTACTCGTATAAAAGAAAAACAAAGTGAAATCAGCATCGGGTTTTCAGCCGAAGATTTGCATAACATCTTGTTTTTCCTACATTAAAATGGTACCTGTTCTAATGTCCAATATGGCCACTATTGTGAACACCTTGAAAATATTGTTATCTCTACTCCCAAATGGATGACTATATTGACATGGGGTTTTCACCAGTTAACTTCTTGTGATGTCTAGTTAGTTGGTCCTAAATGAAAAATGGTGCCAATTGTACATCCAATATGGCTGCCGTGATGACCATCTTGAAACTCTTGCTGTCACTACACCCCCTGAATGAATGATCATATTGACATGGGTTTTTTTACCAAAAGACTTAAAATGAAGTCTGCTTGGTCATAAATGAAAATTGTGCCAATCTGACGTCCAATATGTCTACCACTGCCGCTATTTTGAAAATCGTGTTGTCTCTGAAGAATATCACAGATGGTTTCAACACTGCACAGTTAAAAGGAAGAAATCGGGGTTAGAAGTAGACCTTAGAAACCTAAAAATGCCCCTCCCCCCAACCCACCCCCCAAAAAAACGAAACGAAACATAAATTATTTTTTTTTTTTAAATTTTGAAAAAATGAACGGCTCCCATACAAAATGCTTTTTTGCATATGGTTTTTCGTTGGGCTAGCCTAGCGGTAAAGAAAGCGTGCAAATTCAAGACATCTGGTCATTCTATTACATCATTCATTTTCAAATTTTTAATAAATGTTGTGCTCGCCATAGATATAATCTTGTAATTGCTTCATTTCTTGAACCTTGAAAAAAAGCTTTTTAAAAAGCTCAAATTTTAAAAGTTAATTTCACTTCTAGTCATGAGAAATGGTCTCGTCTTCATTTCTTGGAAATTCTTTTTGCCCAGTTTCATGTCGGTCTCTTAGAGGGACTCTTGTTTGATTAATTGTTGTAACCTTATCAGAAGTTGGAACTTGAATTTTGTAAATGAAAAATGAAATCTGCATTAAAAACAGATTTTATATAGCAGAATTGTTATTAAAAGTCATTATTTTTACACAGGATTGGTTTAATTAGAAGTACTGCTTTAGTAGAAATCTAATGCCAAGAAGATTTTTGATTTTGAGGATTGTAGCCAGAGAGGACTAATAAAGAAATAGATTGGTGGCATGAACTAAGCCATTGTTGCATATATGCAGTTCAAATGTAATTTTCATTTCAGTGACACCCAGTACTTTGACTATGGCCATGGTTCAGCAGGTGGATACGAGGACTATGGTTAGTATAATTGCATAGACAAACGGTTCTAAAAAAATATCCTCCGATTTAGATTTTACATTATCAGTAATAATGAAGGTAACATTGGGATTTTTGTCAAAGGTAGAGGTGATGTGAAGGGTGAAAACAAGTACATTGTTCTAAAATTTGTACACTAGGGAGTCTGCTCTTGGGGAAGATAGGTCAAAAGAGTTTTTAAAAAATTCCTCAAATTCGAGGCAATCCTGGAAATACAAGATGCTACAACTGCATTGTGATTCTTTAGTACTGCTGAATCTTCAGTTTTTAAAAGTTGTTGCAACCAAGCATTGGTAATTCAAAAGATTTAAATTACGAGGAAAAATAAGAGCTGTTCATTGAGAGCTATTTCAATCTACCTGGAGGGGGGGGGGGGGTAGGGTGGCATACCACTTTTGGTTTGAAGGGGTATCAACTATAGAAAAGAATTCAATTATACAGTGGAGAAAAATAAAGTTCTAACCCCACCCCATACCAAAAGAAAGTGCATTTCCTCACCCACATGTTGATTGAAATGGAGTGGCTCGGAAACTGACCTGTAGGCCAGATGATGCATTCGAGTTCTGCTAAAATGTAGACAAAACTGTCCAGAAATTTCGTCACTTTTCTGCATATACAGCGAATCTGAAGATTGTGAAGACATGTTGACCAGATAGCATTGTGAAAACATTGAAGGTTTCAGGCATGCTCTAATTTCCGTGTTCACATGTCGAGCCCACTTTAGTGGGAAGCTAGACATGGCAGTCACTTTTCTGATGCCATCAACATCAACAGTTTATGGTTTGGGTTAATTTCCAAAACCCCTTGATAGATTTTCATCATACTTAGCATGAATGATAGTGAAGCTTAAAAGAACTCATTCTACATGTTCACTTGCTCCTTTTACCTTTGGATCATGGTCACAGTCGTAAATTTGTGTTATGGTTTTAGGTTAGAGTTGTTCTCTTTCCTTGTATTCCTAAATGCATTCATAGATTTTCTTCCAGCTTGGGTGTAATCAATATGAACCCAAGAACATTCATTCTGCAACATGCTCACTTGTTCCTTTGACCTTGGACTCCAGGTCACATTCATAGAAAATTTGCGTTCAGAATTTTACTTCCGGTGTCTTCATGTTGCTAATATGTCCTTGATCCCTTGATGAATTTTCTTAATACGAGGATGAATTGTTCTAAAGCTCGAACAATTTCTGTGACCTGCTTGTTCAACATTTTAACATTGGGGTCCAAGTCACTTCATTTTACAGCAGTACTTTGATTGTGGGTTTAACATGCAGGCCCTAACCTTTTTGTGATACTTGTTTAATACTATATTCTTTGAAAATGTATTTTGTAATTCAAATTCTCATTTTCATGCCGTTTTCACCACATGCCCACTAACATCGACTTGCCTTTGGTTGAAATAAATTGATCATCAAATCTGTATAGACCTTGATACATATTATGGAATGTTATCATCTTTACATTTTATTTTTTTTTCGTGTTTAGATTTATTTGGAAGGGTTTATCTTACAAAATTTGTGTGCAATCTATTCGTACATTTTTTTAACTTCACCTGTAGTTGATACCATATGACCACTGTTATGCCAAGTTGCCATAAAATGCTACTACATGCATATATAGATCTTGACATTTTGAGTGTATTTTGTTATTTATGCAATATTTATTGCAAGAGAATGAAAGAACTACAGTAGAAACCCATTTTATTCAAGCTGGGATAGCTGAAATATTGGTACATAATAATGGCAAGTTTCTTGCTCAGTTGTATTTTTGAGTTGGGTCTACGATTGTCATGTATTCAGACAAGTATTTGCAAGTTCAGAAACAGGTATGGATAATAGAGGCTGTTCTATGGTCCTTTTACTGTCTTGAATTTTACTGCTTGTGCATAATCTTTGCAAGCATGATGAAGAGGGTTCTTTGGGATTCCAGAATGCAAGTCTTTGGCTTCGATCCCCAGGAGGGAACAGCAGTCTTTACTTTTCTCCCAATGAGGAGGCAGAAGCAGGCACGTTTTGCTAAAAATTGCAGTATTTGCTTGATTATAAGTGTGAGTACTACGAGGGCAAGATTGTGCATTCTTTCATTCTTGGGTCAAAAATGGAGCATGTAAAGCAGATTTTCGCACTCTAGTTTCTGCAATTAACATGTACGACAAATGTTGTAAAACGATCATGAGTAGACTTGTCTGTATTGATGATCTGTAAAGAATTAATTGATAATGTGATATTTTTTTTTATACAAGATGTTAATTCAGCCCCAAGTGTGGATAGGTTAAATAAATTGATTTTGAATTGTGATATAGAATTATATTAGAAATGCATAATGATCAATTTACAGAATTCTTTCAATAACAATAAAAGGGAGATTGATGATATTGTATTTATTAACAGGAGCTTCAGCTGGTTATGGAGGTAGTTCCAGTTTCAAATCCCCACCATCATCCCGAGGTCGTGGTCAGTTCAGAAGTCACCCCTATGGCAGCTCCGGACGTGGCGGCTACTAATCTCGACAACATTATACACTGGTTTTTTAATGTGTGTATTCTGTCATTAAGGATGGAAAAGTCTGAAAACTTGCAAGTGTGGAATGACCCCTACACCAACGACTATGTACAGCATATATCAGTGGAGAGTGGGCAGTACCACTACATTCTTAAATTTACAGAATACATACCTCCAAGGTACATAAATATGAACTTCACAAACTTTAAAAATGAATAGAAAAATGAGAACAATAAATTGGAGGTCCCAAACAGGTTTGAAATTACCAAAACAGAAAATGTATGAAAAGACATTTTAATCTCGGCAATTAAAATGGACATAAACAAGGACATGTACATAAAAAAAAGTCCTTTGCATTAATTTACTTCCTATCTTTGAAAGAACATAAAGTCAAGTGCTGCCTATTTCCTACAAATAAAACTTTAAATTCAAACATCAAAATATTCATGTATGAGAATTCTCCATATTTTTTTCTTCTACTCCTTAGATGTTTTCATTTCTTAAACTTGTGGTTTTAAGATAGTCTTTGATCACTGTAGTGTTCATTTCATCAAATATTGTCATATTAAATATTCTTAAAATCGTGAATAAAATTGTTTTGTCGTCTAATTGAGATCCAATATTGTTTCTTTCAAGGGAACTAATTCCAATGCCTCGGAACAAATGTAAGGGAGAGGTTTTCAATTTAAAAATTCAGTAGCTGGACCAATCAAACCAAAATAAACCATAGGAAGGCTTAACCTAAAAGATTGTTCAGAGTTGAAAAGTATGCCAGACCAACTGTTGTATAAAACCAGTTTTGTAGAAGCCTTGGTGATTGTAGAAATGTAGCCCAAGAAGAATTGTCCCATTTAATTGGGGTCCCACATCAAGATACAGAAGTTGTATGGTAATCACCTTTTCCGTTGGTCCGTCTAGTAACACTTAAACCACAAAAGCTATGCAGACCTTCCACATAATTTGGTGGGCTTGTGTACATTTAAGGTTTTGTTTTTTCCATGTCAAGTTTTGATGCTATTATAACTCATTTTTTGTCTGTTTAAAATTTCTTGTGCAGTAGGTATATCTCTGAATAATTCAAGGTATTCTCATAGTTTGTTGCAATACAATGTCCCAACATGGGCGTGTCTTTATGGTTTTATCTGCCGACATCATTTTGGATAGAGTTCTGTCCCATCACAACTTCATTTCTTGACATGGGATGTTGCTGATGCAGGCATAGCTCAAAACCAACATTTTCTGATGCAATTTGGTATCAACATCTTTTCAGACTTTAGTGTACCGTTTACGGGTTTTGTCTCAAAAACTCGATTTTGGATAGACTTGTGGTTCTTGATATCTTAATATATGAGTAATACAACCTTGAAATCTCCTTGTATTTCAAAAAATTAGGTTTTACCCTTGAAAATTTCTTGAATTTTGCCCCCCCCCCCCAATCTTTGAATATATCTGAGGGAATACAGTTAAAACTTGATTTTAAAAAATATACAAGATTTTAAATTCAGATAATGTTATTTACACCCTTTCCAGAAATGATGGTAACATGGGAGAAATTTTTGTGGATCTGACGTGTAGTTTGCCAACGTCATTTTACTCTTGACATGCTAATTGTTTTTCTTTGACATTTTTTGAGATTTATGTTGGGGATACACGAAGTAATATATGGAGAGAAAAAAATGACGTCCATAATAGACAATTATGCCTTGAAATCTTTTGGAAGGCTTGGAAAAGTTATTTTTAAACAAATCTCGGTACAAACCATGGTCACATTGGATGTTGCTTGTAACTGACATGGCTCGAGAACCATTTGGCATATTTGATGCAATTTTGTATAAACATTGTTGTATATGTCTAGCTGTGCCTTTTATGGATTTTGTCTCGACTTCATTTAGGATAGAGTTGTGACCATCGACAGTTCCCTTGAAAACTTTACATGGAATGCTGCTTGTAATTGGCATAGCTCAAGAACCATATTCAGATACAATATGGTGTGAACTTTGTGTCACAAACTTGCGTCTTTTATGGGTTTGGTCTCGTGAACTCCATGTTGGACAGAATTGTGACCCATGAAATATATTATTATGGAATTAGATAAGAACATTGTCTCTTAGATCTGGGTATGCCATTTATTAGGGTTCCCACAGATGAAGATAGTCAGAATTTAACTTAAATTTTTTTTAGCCAGAAGTACTAGTAGATTGAGAAATCGATTAGTCCTGCTGAATCTTCACTAGTCTTGCCCACAAAACACTGACCGGTGGCAACGGAAACTTTACTAGCCATCAGACTATTGAAATTGTTAAATTTACTAGCCTCGGGCTAGCAGAATACACATAATTTTGAGCCCTGAAAGTTCAAAAGTCTGTGAAAATCTAAAGTTGTGCAATTTGTTAACCCCGTCGCGCAAAATTTTAATGTCGACAATTATGCATGGAAATGTGTTTTGCAATGTTCATGGAAAGGGTTCTTTTCTTGTCCATGATCTAAAATTTGCTTCAGTGCTGAATGTTTTGAGTAACATGAATTTATTTAAAGGTGGTATTGCTGTTTTGGGATTGGGGTTTCCAGTCCAGTAAATGCAGTTTTATACTACCGGCCATCTTCATGATGGCTTGTTCAAAAGGATATTATTTTGATTATGAACATGAGTACATTTTTAAACAGCCATTGAGGATTTCAAATTAATGTCGTCATTTGTTACATTACAAAATTGGCGTTGTAAGATGTTTAAATGTATGTTTGGATTCATTCATGTTAAACGGGTTTTTGTTCACACATCCGGCATTTTTCAAATAGAATGTTGAACTAAAAGGTGGTATGGGGTTGGCTGTGAATGCCAACTTCAATGACAATTTCTTCCATAATACACCCAAGGAGCAAGCTGCTTACGACCAATACAGTATTGGGGGTGTGATTATATTGTAGGACATTGCTTTCTAACATAAATCGTGTGCTAAAATTTGTTGGGGGGTGGGTGGTATCAAGCATGGGCTTTTATTGTTAGAAAAATAGTGTCCATTCCTTTGTTACACATGTGAAACAACGGAAAGTGTTTGTTTGACCATAAATGTGTGGTCAGGGAAAATTTCTTTAGTCCGTGGAGGGATCTCTATTGGTTGAGTGGTTTAAGGCATGCATCTTTACAGATAACTTGGCATCTCGCCTGTCCACATTGGTTCAAGTCTTGGCTCGACGAACACGGGTACGAGAGAATGCTTGATGGTAGCTTCTCGTGGGTGGGTTGTTCTTCATCCACCAAATTATACTGGCCGCCGTGTATTGTGTGCTGAAAAATAGCGTTAAACCCCACAAAATAAAAAAAAAATCATCGGGTGGGGGTGTAGTAGGAATTTTGATCCCAGTAACCAGTGCCTACTTTATTTATGGGTTTTGTCTTGTCCGCACCATTTTGGACAGAATTGTGGCCCCTTTTCAAGCAGCTTCATATCTTCACATGGCATGTTGCTTGTAATCAACATATTTCAGGGGCCTTTCAGCATATTCTGGTGCAATTTGTCATGAACATCGTTTCTTAGAACTAGATGCGTCTTTTATGGCTTTTGTCTCTACTCCATTTTGGCCCTTGTCAATCAACTTTTCCCACTGGGGGCTATTGGATGTAGAATGCAACCTCCCATAGGTCACAAGAGGCAACTAATGGAGATGGGAGCCCTGTGTTTGATTCCGACCATTCGATCAGCCAGGGTTGGCTACTATGGTGTTTCCTTGGGCAAGGCACTTTACTCCAGTTGCCTTGGCGCTAAATAACCTACTTGTGTTGCCGAGTCGTAGAACACCAAACTAAAAATAGTGGATAAACTTCAGATCTTAACATTGGATGTTGCTTGTATTTAGGAGTCCTTGAAGGAGTTGGATTTTATGTATTCCTTGTCATCATTTATGGAAAACATGGTCCTTGTATACCCATCTCCTAACTCGAGTTTCTCAAGAAGGGTTTCTCACGGTAAATCCCCGAGGAGCAAATTGTAGCGAGTGGGGCCCTTTGCAATGCACCCATCCAAGTTGAGGCATTGGATTCAGTAACCCTCATTGTTGTTCAATGATGCTAAATATTTTCAGAAGGATTTAAGCTCCTTCGTATAAATGAATTCAAATGTTTGTTGGAGATGTAATCTTCTTATAGTGTATAAACTTCATTTTATTGTTTTTGCATGCAGGTTTTGAGACTTAAAAAAAAAAAAAAGATGAAGCAACTTTTATACTTGTGCTATTTAATTTAACACTATTTAACAATGAAACTTTAACTTTAGAAAGGGTGAAAAATTGATTGGTGTCTTATTTTTAAAATGTAATATTGCTTGGTTGTATTGACAAATTGACATTTGTATATCTATTTTTCAACTTTGTAAATGCCACACTTCAAAATATTTTGGTACATGTAAATCAGAATATCAGATATTTCCATTTGCTAAAATTGCATTGTGTCTTGTCGATCACATTAATAATATGTCTTTAAAGCTTTTACAGATGCTTATAGCTGATTGTACATTAGACAAAAATAATCCAGGAGACATTTCTTTCACTTGAGGGTGTCCACTATTTTTAGTCATTGAATTTTTAACTAGTGGTTATAATCATAGCTTTAAATGCATTTGTTGCTGGCTGACATCATTTAATTAACAGATAAACCAGAGTATCTTAAAAGCAAATTCACTTCGTATGCAATAAATATTAGAATAATTCAAAATAGATTATACCAGCAATGTCATATGATACATAACTGTTGCTTTGTTTTTCACTAATCTTAAATTTTTCATTGAAAAAAAGTCAGCATTAGAAAATAAAAATGTACAAGTATGGATTTAAAGAAAATGTGGACACCCTTTAATACTGTCAATGTCGAAGTATGAGATCTTTTAGCAAATAACTAGGTGGAATGATCTTCAATGAAAGCCATGAATCTGCAGTGGTCCAAAAAGGGAAATTTTCTCTAAAACCCTAAAAAGCCATTTTAATGGCTGAATTGTAAAGAAGAAAAGACCTGAAATGACCAGAATTAAGCAGGAATATCAGAAAATAACCAGCCCTTAATTCCCCGATGGACACCTTAATGTAATCACCAGGTAAAGTAGTTGTACGCTACATGTATGTATATTAACTTTGTTTAGTAGCATATGATATTACTGTTATAAAATTTGATGTAGACAGTATGTATCAAAGATGAAAATAAAACTAATGGTTTTTATCAAAGATGAAATGCAGAGATAGACCTCGTTCATTGTAAACTTGTGCAAAATTGGTAAATTCCTATGCCTTCTTACATGAATATTAACTTTACAGAAATAGTTTTTTATATTGACATGAAAACTTATTTGGAATGACAAGCAAGTCTTGTTTATTAATAGGTCGCAACAAGATGCATTTAGTATAGTATTAGTTGCTAAATGATGAAAAGAAAATAAATATCAGCATATGGGGCATTATGAATATTAACATAAACTGATTGAAGGTTCAACTAAAGAAGATGATAAAATACATTCATTTCAAACATGTTGTTATGATGTAAATGTTTCTTTTTACAATGTCATTGAAAATATTGATCGATAACCAACAAACCTATTCGGTTCTGGATTTCTCAGAAGTTGCAGAGATCGATTTTTGCATGTCTGGATTTAATTCTTCATTTGTTCAATGAAAAAGCTTGTTGAAATAAGATAATTTCAATGTTAGTTCACCAGATCATAAGGACAAGTGAGCTTGTGGTACGGCAACAATTGCTAATTTCTTAAAAAGCACTTGACTCATTGCAACCAAATTTTGACAGATAGCATCCTGGCATGATGGCCTTTAAAGTTTAAATGACCTCTCCAAACTGCTCCACAGAATTTATCCTGTCATGAGGAGATATTAATTTTGTATAAATTGTGCTGATCAGTCCTCAAATATGGTCACCATTACTAAAAATAGAAAACATTTAAACAACTTTATCAAAAAAAACCACAGCAGAATTGGACAAAGTTTCACAGAAAGCATTCAGGGATTAAGGTCTTTGTCCTTTGGAATTGATGCCAGTGTACTTTCTAATGTGAAGTTGCTAAAAATGGAGAAACCTTGAAATGGTCACTTTTATAACGTGAGCATTCAACAGTTTTGGAAGAAATTTCTACAGAAATCAATCTACTCCCTCCTATTTCTTAGCCAACTGTATGTACATTTAACCATTTTGATAGACCTCGGCTAAGTGAGCAATATCTAGCACACTTGGGCCTCTTGTAAGCCACCTTGCTCTGTAATTGCAAGAAAAACAAGCAGTAACGTGATTTTATAAATGTAGGTACATTGTTAATTTGAGAAATATTTGTATTGCCTTTGTAAAAAAAAATTCTGAATGCTGAACAGGTCACAAGTGTTCAACAGTAATACAGTATATTGGTTTCCTTGGAGAGCGAGTTCAGCTCCACAACAAAATATTGTGCATGTGTAGAGATATTTCTAGATTACTTTATGAAAGTAATAAAGCAATGTTTTGTTCTGCTCAATAATGTTTTACTGAGCTATGAAATGTGATGTTGGCTTCAGAGTGGCCAGTATCATATTTCACAGCTCAATAAAATGCTACAAAGCCCACAATTGTATAATGTGTCATCAAAGTTTTAAAAATATTGAAAAGAATTAAATAGAGTAATAATTCTGCATATTATCCTTTTATAGACATGAAAGGAAGTCTTCAGATAGTAAATTGTTTCAGATGTGTAGTTTATTCCTTTCATTTCACAAGTTAATAACACTGCATCATTAAATGTGGTGATTGGTCTTTTTCATCACTACTTGAAATTGGGACATTTTTTGGTGTGCCAACATCTTGAATCTGTTCATTGACATGCATTCCTTCATGAAAAGATTTAATGTGTGCTAATTTGGTCTTTCTTTCTTTTCAGGTACACAACTATTTTGGAGGGCTGACATGCTCAGGGCATTTCATGCATTTTACAAGATTTTATTTTTTATGAAGAACTTTAGCATTTTTACATTGAAAGCAAAAAACAACTTTTTTTAACGACAATAAACTTTTTTATACAATTGTGTTCAAAACCTTTTTTTAGGGCCCCAGTTTATCTGAATGGTCCAAGGCAGGGGTGTCAAACATATGGGCCGAATACAGTCGCCACACTCATTATTTATTATTATTTATATCGAATATAGCCGGCCATAGCAAACAAGTTTGACCCAGCTGGTCTTACCCATGTTCATGCAAGTTCTAGTCTTGGCTTGACCAACACGGGTATGAGAAAGCTTTGACAGTAGCTTTCCATGGGTCGGTGGTTCTTCTTTCACTAAATGGTCAGGCTGTCATGTATAGCCTATCATGTGCTGAAAAAAGTGGCATTCAACCCCACAAAACCAAACCATTGAATCGTTTTTAATCTCCGATATGAATATAGGTCTGGCATAGTAATCAGTTTTATAAAAGGTCTTTATAGTTGTGTAAATATCATACTTTCAAGCTGGTTGGTTTCTCGTCCCGTATTTGACAGCTATAGTTTGTTTTCCTGTGCAAGAAAAATGTTCCGTCTTGTAATACTAGTTTAAAATTCAGGTCTGTTGGATGATGACTAGAGAGAATTCTTGCTTACATTTCTGCTTTTGAAGTACTTGATGGATTTAAGCTAAATTTAGTAGGGAGCCTAATACTAACAAGCTGCAGGTCAAGTAATAGTGTAACCTTTTTGCTTGCCTGCACAGAGTGAAGGAGAGCTTGTACTAGACCCCAGGTGTCATAGGCATCGGTTGGCATTGTCAAATGTACACATTTACCGTGAAAGTTTATTTGCATTTGTAGAACGAGTAGCACGCCACCATAATAAATGTGGATCACTTGCATAATTTTGAAGCTTCAGTGACGATATACACTTCTTGCACACCTGCCACAAGGCGGAGCATGCGGTGTCGTGTCCATTAATCCTATTACCAATTTGATTTCCACACAACTCTAGATGTCCACCACCTATAGTTACCAAACTTTGTGGAGGGTTTGTACTTGGAGTAAGGTAGAACGCTATTGATTTCAGGATCAAGGTAAGTTCACTATCTAAAGTTGTCACTCTGGATGGCTTGCACTTCGGGTACAGAAGTCTGTTGATTTTAGGATGAAACGGTCCTGGTCACTAACACAGTCAGAAGGATGGTTTTTGCACAATATTTTTTTATGTACCATCTACTGTAACCAAACTTTGTAAATGACTTGGGTGTTGGGTACAAGATCAAAGCCTACCTGTAGCGTACTAAGGGGGGTGGGACGACACGGTTGCCCCGGGCGCCAAAACAGCTGATAAAAATTCGGGCCTCGTATTCTGAACTTTTGGGTCATCATCGTCGCCCCGGGCATATTTACCATTATCAGTACGCCACTGAAGCCTACTGATTTTGGGGTCAAGAATCGAATGTCGACGTCTTGGTGAAGGAAAGAAAGGGGGGGGGGGGTAATTTGCTTGATAACTTAACTTCTGGACCTCTTGCCATAAAGATGGGGGGTTTTGCACATAAGGTATGGATAAGGTCTATTGATTTTTGCTTCAGAAGGTCAAGGTCCTTATCGTCAGACTCCCAATCCAAGGGTAACGGGTTCGATGGCCATCTAGGCTTGCCTTTGTCACCTGCCAGGATGTCTCTGGCAAAGGCATTTCGCTCTTGTTTACTCCAAATGATGTAGCCAATAATGTTAAAAGTGCAATTAAAACGAGCCAGAAAAATGGGTTTTGCCGAGTAACGTTTGCTGTAGAGCAAGTTCCTTGCACAAGTTTGTGGATGGTTTGCACGTCCTGTATGGAAGAGGTATATATATTTGGGGGGGGGGGTCACAAGTTCAAGGTCACTGGCTAAAACAAAATTGGGTTTTGCAGATGAACTGTTTAGAACAAATTACTTTACCAATTTTTGTGGATGGCTTTCACCTGTGGTAATAAAGAAACCGTTAGATTCTTGGGTCAGAGGTCCGTCATAGCAAGTCTAGCAAGAAAATCATGGTTTCTGCACAGTAAGCTTAGTTTAAGACCGTATAAAGAGACCACAAATCCGGGTCATCAAGACCATTTTGCTAATCCACAGGGTCGACCATACCATACAAGTGCCTAAATGGAGGATTATTAAATCATTATACATCTGTAAACGTATCGAAGATAAATTAACTGTGACCCAGATTGCCCATTTGGTTTTTGTTTATGCGTCTGTATTAATCGCAGTCTCAACAAAAGCGATATTTGCCATCTTCTGACTGCTCCATTTCTTGTTTCATCAACATTTTTTAAAAATTTATTCCACCTGGTTTACACAGAAATTCTGAAAATAAATGACCAGATTTGGGATGGGACTTTCAATTAACATTTTGGTTGTGGTTGATCATCACCTGTATGCTGTAAAAATAAAGGTTGCAGCCTCTTCGACCAAGTTTGCCCTTGCATTGTAATTTGTTTCTTTGTAAAAACTTTTGAGGAACTAAAGGAAATTGAGTGCTGGGCTTTCTGTTGAAAAGACGTAGATGTCATTTCATTGTGGTCGTTTGAGCAAAATTGTAGTAGCGAACCTTTTACGACTTACAAGTTTGTTATTCCATCGCCAATTTTGTTTCTGTTCAGTTATTTCTGAAAGATTAAAGACGAACTGAATTTGATATTGTGCGTTTTAAAATATTTTTCAACTACAATTTATCAGTCTAACTTTGACAGTCTTGGCTGTGTACTGCATATTCGTTTGAGATCGTATCTATTGCAAAGATATTAGCACGAATATCTTGGTCTCCAGGACACCCTTTTATTTTCTTTAAATGTTAGAGTTATGGGATGGCCTGTTGTTTGTTGTCCATGCGTCCGTTAGCACGAGTCTGTCGCCACTCCTAGACTACTTTGAGGATTGCCTTGAAACTTGACACACGCATTAATCCCAAGGTCTAGTTGGTCCTAAATGAAAATGGTGCTGCTCAAACATCCAATATTGCCACAACAGCGTCCATCGTGAAAATCTTGTCGCTACTCCTAATGGTTGGTTATATCAACATGGAATTTACACTAAACGACTTTTACGATGTTGGTCCTAAATGAAAATGAAGCCACTGAGGACTAACCTGGCAACCATCGTGAAAATATTTCGCTGCTCCTCCTGAACGGAGTCGTATCGACATGGGGTTGTCGCCAGAAAACATCTTGTGATGTCTATGCACTTTTAAATGGTGCGACTTGGACATCCAATATTCCACCACAGTGACCATCTTGAAAATCTTGTTATTGCTACTCGTACTGAATATGCCCTTGTTGAAAATATTGTTGTCACTACTACTCATGAATGTATGGTTGTATTCACATGGGGTTTTCACCAAAGACCTATAATCATGTGTAGTTGGTCCTAAATGAAAACGTTGCTAATCTTGTATCCAATATGGCCACCATCGGCTAATTTAAAAATCTTAATAATTGCGCAAATAAAAGGTGATTTCAAACTCTGCAGTTCAAAAGAAGAAACAAATTTTTCTTGAATTCCTGGACTTTTTTTAAAATTATTATTATTGGTCAATAGATTGTCCTTTTGAGGGACTTTTGTTGACATCTTAAAATTAAAAAATTAAAAATAAGCCAATTTTGATCGTTCTCTGTATTCATGTTTCTTCGGGCATACGAGGAGTTAATGCATGGCTTATGCAAGAAATGCCAACAGAAGTAGAATTGAGCTTGCGGTTCATTCACAAGTTTGTCAAGATTTCATTTTTTTTTTTTTTTTTTTTTTGCTATGCCTATTTGATATTTGCTTGTATGGTCACAACTTTGTAGCGTTGGAGATTTTTTAAAAATATTTTTTATTTTTAAAATTGGCCCAGGTACATATCCTGACTAGACGGCATGTTGCGTACACTAGTCCCACCCCCTGGCTCAAGGTCACAGTCACAGCGTGGAAAAATGCAACTCTGACTTGTACTTGTACAGAATGCAACTTTTGAACCAATGAAGATATTTGAATGAAGCTTGACTCGATTATAAATCGGGACTAGATAGTGAATTGCATACTATAGTCCTGCTTCCTGCCTCAGTGTCAAGGTCACAGCAAAGAAGAACAATCGGCGACCTCTATCCATGTATGGGTAAAACGTTTGAACCAATGCAGATTTTTAATGAAACTTTCGCCTGTTCATCTTGACAGTGACTCGAGTATTCAGTCATACACCGTCCTCAAGGTCATAGTCACAACAACAACTGATGTAAGTTGGATGAAACATTTCCCTGGGACATTTTGCGGAAACAAAAGTCTGGCTTTAAACTAACTTGGAAAAAAAAAATTGAGGTAATAGAAAACAAAATGCCCTGGCTCAAAAGAAAATCTCTCCACCACCACCACCCCACCCCCCAGAAAATTCAGTGGTTGGTCCCTAAGGTCAAGTGAGCTTTTTGTATGGCATTATGCATACGTCAACAATTGCTATTTAAATCTCGTCAAAAAGTTCTTTCAGATTTGTATAGCCGGAGTTACTAAAAATAGAGAGAAAAAAACAACAACAAAAAAACACAAAAAAAACAACAACTTCACACAGCATCTCAAAAACCTCTGAACATAATTCGACCCAATTTGACGGCATACATCCAGGCATGAAGACCTTCCAAGTCAATATAAATTATGCCAATTTGCCTTCACATTGTTGCCATTAATGAAAAGAGAGAAACCCATCCGTTGTCTGTCAACAGTTGCTATTTTTAACTTATCAAAACCCTCCCGTCTAATTTAAACCAGACTAAGCACAGAGCATCCTGGCATAAGGCATTTGAGATTGCACAGAAATATACACCTCTGCCATCAAATATGGCCACCATTACTAAAAACTGAAAAACTTTCAAATGACTTGATAGAAAGCATACTGGCTTGAAGACCTTTCAAATTAATATGAATGATACCGATACACCATCAAATATGGTCTCCGTTACTAAACAGTAGAAGAAAGAAAAAACTTTCAACGACGACTTGTCAAAAGTTGTTGAAAAACCTTATACCAAATTTGACAGAAACCATTCAGGAATGAAGACTTTTAGGATCTGTACAGATGATGCCAATCCACCATCAAATTTTCAACAACGTTTATCCATCATAAAAATAAACATTTAAAAAATACTTGCTTTTACTAAGATTAGAAAAGAAATTTGATGACGACATCAGAAACTGCTCAACAGAAATCGACCATAGTTGACAGAAAGCATTCTGATAATAAGAGCTTTCAAATGTGTACAAATGATGCCGATTCACCATCAATTATGGCTGTCATTACTAAAAATGGAAAATCCTTTAAACGATCAGAAACTGCTGAACAGAATTTGACCATAGTTGACAGAAAGCATTCTGATAATAAGGACTTTCAAATGTGTACAAATGATGCCGATTCACCATCAATTATGGCTGTCATTACTAAAAATGGAAAATCCTTTAAACGACTTCTCAAAAACCCCTAAACAGAATTTGACAGCATTGTGGCATAAAAGACTTTCACATTTATACAACTGATGCTGATCGGCCATCAAATATGGCCACCATTACAATAAAACAAAAATCTTTCAACGACTTAATGTCCAAAACCGCCAACAGAATTTGATCATGTGTAACAAAAATCGTCCCGGCATGAACACTTTTCAAATTTGTACAAGTGATGCCAATCCGCCATCAAGTATGGCCACCATTACTAAAAATAGTAAGGACTTCTCCAGATTATTCAACAAAATTTGACCAGATTTGACAGAAAGTGCCCTGGCATGAATAACATTCGAATTTGTACAAATGACGTCAATCAAATATGACCGTCATTATTAAAAATATAACAATCTTTTAACAATGTACTTTTTTAATTACCGCTGAACAGAATTTTACCAGTTTGATATATAGTATCGTGGCCTGATCTTCCAAATTTATTTAAATCATTCTGATCCACCATCAAATATGGCCACCATTACTAAAGATAAAAAAACCTTTAAGCGAATTATCAAAATCTGCTCAACAAAATTTGGCAGAGAGCATCCTGACATGAGGGCTTCAGTTTTGTATAACTGATGCTGATTCACAATCAAATATACCCACTGTTACTAAAACTAGTAAAACCTTTAAAAGACAAAACTAGCTCTTCAGAATTTGACCAAATTTTACAGAAAGCATTCTGGCATAGAAGGGTTTCGATTTTATACAAATGATGCTGATCCGCCATCAAATATGGCCACTGTTGCTAAAAATAAAACATTTAAACAACTTCTGATGAGGAATTGCACAATAGAATTTGGCTAAACTTTACAAATAGCTTTCTGGCATAAAGAGTTTTTAAATTCATACGTGCGATGCCAATCCATCATCAAATATGGCTGCCATTACTAAAATAAGCGAAACATTTAAACGATGCTTTCTCATAAACTGCTCATCAGAAATTGAGCATATTGTACAGAATGCATTCTGGTAATTAGTGCTTTCAAATTTATCCAAATGATGCCAGTTCGCCATCAAATGTAGTTGTCGTTACTAAAAATGAAAAATCCTTTAAATGGCTTTTCTTAAAAAACCAATCAACAGAATTCAACAGCATCTTGGCACAGAAACATTCAAATTTGTACAACTATTAAAGATCTGCCATCAACTACGGCCAACATTACAAAAAAAAAAAAAAAAAAAAAAAATTGCAAAAATTACAAAATAGAAAAACCTTTAAGCAACTTCTTATCCAGAACTGCTGAACAGATTGCAATAATATTTGACAGAAAGCTTCATAACATGAAGAACATTCGAGTTTGTACAAATGATGCCAATCCACCGTCAAATAAGGCCATCATTACTAAAACTAGATAACATTTTCAAGATGGCTGCTATGGCAACCATATTGAATGTCCAAAGAAGCATCATTTTCATTTAGGACCAACTAGACCATGGGATAAAGTGTGTGTAAAGTTTCATGGCAATCCGCTAAGCAGTTTAGGAGGAGTAGCGATAAAAAAAACTTGTGTTAATGGACGGACTGACTGACTACGGACGACGTACAACAGGTCATCCCATAAGCTCTTCTGGTCTATGACCAGAAGAGCTAAAAACAGTTTTACTATAGTATGAACAAATAAATTGCACAAGAGAGAGAGAGAGAGAGAGAGAGAGAGGGGGGGGGGGGGGAAGAGCGGTACTAATTTTAATTTTTATTTTAAAAATAGAAGCTTTATTAGTAGTCGATATTCACGTACACGTTTAAAAACGCAATGTACTTGAAAATTATGTTGCAAGTTTATGCAAATGTTTATGACAGTTCCAAGATTCAAAAGATTTCATGCTATAGGTATCGGGTATTTAAATTATGCAAATCATGGTACCTATATTCAAGCAATTTTAAATCCAAATTCTCATGCCAAACACTCGTTTGAAAAATTGCAATTTTTGGAAACAGTTTAGTGCATTCCCAACCAGCGTTCGAGGGCCATTTAAAAAGTTCTGAATATTAATACGCTGTATAACAAACTTCTTTATTAGTGAATAGTACCTCAGTGCATCCCCTCAAAGTATTCCTCATGCACACTTTCTCAGTCTGATTATCCAGATATTAAATGCCATTTTGTATTCACTTTTTGGTATGTTGTTCATACCCTGGAAAACTGCACAAGTACAATGGAAAGAATATTGGCATACATCTATGCTATTTTCATGTACTGTGACTGAAATTTCTTTATGTGTGGTATTAGGGAAACAGCACATTACCAAATACAGACAGCTGATCGAAATGGCTGTTCCCATGTGCTCGAGAAATGAACCAGAACTAGTCCAAAGTGCATTAACTTTGACAGTTATTAAAATAGGGAAAATTAATTTTGCGACAGTAGATAATACTAACTTCTGAAATTGCAATTAATTAATTATAAACTATAAAAAGAACTATAAAAAAATAATCACCAGTTATTTTTTATGAACTAATTTATTTTTTTAATTTTTAATTTACCTTCTAAGTCCAGAAAATGAAATGACCAAGCGGAGCTAGTAGTCTTTTAAGAGATGCACGTCTAAAGTAAGGCCAAACTGTATACTCTATAACCCAAATTACACCTACCAATCATACACCAACATAAAGGGAATTCAGTTATTTCAACAAACAATACCTGCGATATGTCAGGTCTATTTTAAATAATCAGGATAACCAGTGAGGCAAACCTTGGAAATTGTTTTTCTTTAAAAATCACACCATGTGCAAAATACGAAACTCTAGAGCAGAACCTTTACTTTGCTGTCAGTTTGTCCTTGAGTAGTGTACATCACATTGTTCTTCCTAGTATTTCGCGAGACAGGGAAAGCTTGTATCTGAGGCCTTATTCTGTGTATTTACAAAAGGAGCAGTTTGTGCGACAGACTGATTCACTACGTTCATAAAATCCCATTAAGTTCTATAATTATCACATTGCATTGTCATATTGGGAATTTCACTGATATGTTTAGAATGTTTTTAATATTAAACCAGGAAGTTTAGCTGATTTCTATGGAGTTCATGTCTTGTTCCCTCTGCCTGTCGTGGAAAGCAAAGTAAGTGTTCACAAACCAATTATTTACATCTCTTCGTTTTCACATTTCTCGTCCTCATTGAGGTATAGCTAAATTTGTCGATTGAGTAAAGGAAACGATATTTATATTTTCCTAATTTCAAGATTGCATTGTCTGTGCGTACTGTTGGATGGCTATTATCAGACAAAACCAGTCCCCCCTCCTCTCTCTCTCTCGTGAAAACGTATTAGTTGGACCATATGAGCGAGTGGAATATCAGATATATTGTAGGTTGGGCCGAGGAAAATGGTATTGGTAAAGAAATCGAGAGTGCTTTATCGCCCGAGTTTTCTCTGCCAATACCATCCGAGTCCCACACCCTACTATATAACTGATATCACACGAGAGAATATTATGTAACTGATTTATTCAGAACCTCTATTACTATAGTAGATCCCACACACCATATAGAAAAGATATTAAAAATAATAATATATATATATGAAAAAAAACTTAAAACTCGTGTCAGAAAGATTTCGGCTCTGATTTCGTTTTCCTGTTGAATCCTTTTTTTTTTTTTTTTTTTTTTCCTATGAAGTTTCATTGAAATTTCGTCAGCTGTATTCGAATGTAAGAGATATACACTGTTGATTTCCATCTACCAGCTAGGTGAATTATATTAGGTGAGTGCCCGGATACTGCTGCAGCGCCAATTCTTTATGGGTGGATTTGTAGCGTTCAAATTCAAGTCCACAATATAGGAATATTTCATGAAGCATGGCCAGGTCCGCCGACAAAAATTCCGGGCCCCTGGGCAGAGCAGTCATGGGCCCACAAACTAGTTTAATTTTTTGCATATAAAAACCTGTGTTCAGTTTTGCACATAAAACCTGTAGTAATCTACAATAACGTAGACTCTTACAAGGAACAAATTTTTAATAATTAATGCAACGACTAATTTATTCTTTATAGCTGAGTAGACGGCTGGCCCCTTGAAATCGCCAGGCCCCTGGGCAATTGCCCCCCCCCCCCTTCCCCTATCGGCGAACCCTGAGCATGGCATCAAAATTTATATATCGTCCAAAGTCATTGAACACATAGCATTTATTACTGTAGGTATAAGTAATGTAACCCTTTTACCAGTCTGATCTCTTGGATTTTCTTGTTCACAATTCTATTTTTGTTTATACCAATATCATCTTAGGCAATACTTTTTATAACCAGTTTCTCTTTGAAAATGATGAATAAACCTCTAAATGAAAACCGAAGAAAAAACTAGTGTGAATGCTTCACAAAATAGCTTAATTTGGTAGACATTGAAACAAACCAGAGGCAGGGCAGTTACCAATTTACATACTAATTGTGGAGTAATTAGAAGTAATTGTGTCTGATTTACCTTAATTCTTGTCATGCCTTCCAACAACTTGGAAACAGGAAAACACTGGGCTACATCTGCGTGACACAAGGCAACTAATGACACGTACAACCATGTGTAACATCAGCTAATCATTGTACGGAAAGATACGCCACAAATTGAATACAGTGATGAAGTGGCGGGGCCAACTCTCCTCCAGCTGATACCGTCGTCGAAAAGATGTCCACCTTTTCTCATACGATAACTGTGTATTTCTGGAAACTGATGCTTGGGGCAACTTATCTATTTGACGTTGTAACTCGTGTCCAAGAACTGATCGTGTATGGTTTGTGGCGTCTCTTTATTTTGTATTTTGTATTTTTATTATATTTTTTTTTTTTTTTTTTTTTGGTGGGTGGGGGGGCGGGGCAAAGGTTCACACTGTTTGCGTGCAATAGCATTGGCAACATTATTAACAAGACAAGGAATGTTTTGTGCCTGGAAAACTATCTTATACATCATGGTAGAAATGGGTGAACAAGGGTCATAACTCGTTTAGACTTTTGGGTTTGTTTATTGGTAATAGACACCAATGAACTGTTGTCTACCCTGATGAATATTTTCATATTTTGTAGATCGCGCAACCATACTATAATGGCCAGAACAATGGGTACTAATTCTAGAAAAGTAATATATTTAATAATATCAGAATCACTCTATGCTGCTGGTCAAAAACAAAAGAGCCATTTTCCCACAAAATATGCGCCACAATAATCCAAGTTATATAAGCCAGCCCCATCAGTGTACAATTGAATGTTTTCACTTGAAGACCAACTATTTTAATGAAAATAGGCTTGCCCATTAAAGTCCCTAAGGAAAGATAACTACATATTCGTATATACCAACATACCAACATTTACTCTAATGCAGGAGTCGGCAACCGTTTATACTGAAAGAGCCAAACCATGTCACAATTCGGAGCAAGAGGTCAACAAAGAGCCAGTATAAGAATGCCCATTTGTAACTGACAGTCTACAATTTAACATTATTTATATTAAACATTTGATTAATAATATGAGAAGAAAAGAAAACGACAAAAAGACCGAATTGACGTGAGTAATTATGCATTTTTTATTTTTTAAAATTAATTTTAATTTTAATTTTAAAAAATCGTGTATTTAAGGGATGACAAAAGAGCCATATTCTGTTCCGTTCTCAGGTACATTTGGCTCGCGAGCCGACCCCCGCTCTAATGTAACGATGAGGTCGTTTAGCATCACACACCGCATTGTAGATCGTCTGTTGAAAATCCTGCCCGGTCTGATTGCCTTACGGACAAAATTCAAAGCACCATTAAGTGATTGGAGTTCAAAGTTTTTTTTTTGTTTTATTTTGGGGGGGGGGGGGAGTGTTTTTATTTTGTTTTTTTTTTACGAAAAAAAAAAGTACCAGCATATGCGTCATCTTCTTAATTTTATGTTCAGGTATAGGAACGACCTCTGATACAGAGTCAATTTTCAGATTATATATATATATATATATATATATATATATATATATATATTATATATATATATATATATATATATATATATATATATATATATATATGTCGTATTTTGATCAAAATATAATATCATCTCATCGTGGCACTCATCTTCACTTTTTAAGTAAACATTCATGAGAAGAGGAAGGTAATTATTTCCTACTTTTTCCAGAATTTTTTCAAAAATCGGGTCTTCTGTAAAGTTAGCCAAGTGAGTCTGCCGCAGATTGACTTATTTTTATTTCATAATGAGACATCCCAAGCATGGGCAGATTCCATTCCAAGTTTAAGGAAACATAATTATAATAATAATGAGGACTTTGTATAGCGCCTAATCTTTAGAAGCTCTAAGCGCTTTACAACATTAGATAAAACCTAAAAACATATATAATGATATGATTACGAAAAACAAACACCATGAAATAGGAAAACAAAAACAATGCTAAAAATAGTTAAGGTAAGGAAACATTATCGAGTCTTTAGGTCTATTCTTGCAGTCGAAATAGGTGAGTTTTAAGAGCACTCTTGAATGAGATCACTGTGTCTTTGTGTCTAAGTTATGTGGGCAATTCGTTCCACGTTGCTGGGCCCTGGTATGCAAAAGAACGTTGTCCGTATGACTTCATTTTGATAGTTGGAATAATGAGAATACGAGTGTTAGAAGAGGAGCGTAAGTATCTTGCTGGTGTATACACATGGGTGAGGTGAGATAGGTATGTTGGACTGGAGCCAGACAATGAAACGTAGCACAGAGAACAAATTTTGTGTTTGGTTCAGGATCGAATGGGTAGCCAGTGTAGGGTACAGAACAGGGTGTGTGTGTGTGTGTGTGTGTGTGTGTGTGTGTGTGTGTGTGTGTGTGTGTGTGTGTGCTCTGTTCGTGGTACTCTAAGAATGATCCGAGCAGCTGTGTTTTGAACTTTTTGAAGTTTCTGGAGTAGATACTGAGACGAACCAGATAGAATTGAGTTACAATAGTCCAGTCTTAAAAGTACTAAGGAACACACAAGTGTTTTAGTGGCATCAACTGAAAGATAATTGCGAATGGAGCTGATGCGTCTCAGCTCAAGATATGCAGCCTTGCATATGTTCATGACATGTTGGTGCAATGAGAGAGTACTGTCTAGAGTAACACCTAGGTTTCGTACTGACTGTGTGAATTTAATATTGGTGTTGCTGATATTTATTGTTTGAGGTAAAGGATGTAAATGAGAAAGTCTTTGTGTTGTAATCAGAATGGCTTCAGTTTTATCATCATCTATCTGCAGCTTGTTACATGTCATCCATGATTTCACATCGGAAATGCACCTCTCTACACCTTGGATGGTAGCATCAACTTCAGTTGGGTGGCTAGATTTGTATATGTGGGTGTCATCAGCGTACAATTGGCGAGACACTGGATGACGATCTATGACACTTTAGAGCGGCTGAGTGTATAGAATGAAGAGAACAGTTCCAAGAACAGAACCCTGTGGAACACCAAAACATAGATCACCTGGGCTGGAGTGTTTTCCATTTGCGGACACAATTTGTGTCCTGTTGACCAAGTAGGACTTGAACCATAGTAAGGCTGTATCGTGAATGCCAAATACATCATGGAGACGGTGAAGTAATATATCATGGTCTATTGTGTCAAATGCTGCAGACAAGTCAAGGAGGGTGAGGACTGTAATCTTTCCACTATCCAAAGCAGAGAGAAGGTCGTTAAGTACTTTCAGAAGGGTAGTTTCGGTACTATGGCGAGGGCGATATGCAGATTGTACATTGCTAAATATAACGACTAACAAAACTTTAACCAAAACCATAACGAAAACTTCTCTGTCTGTAATTTTATTCCGGGGTCAATGGGGTGAGCGAGTCTGAAGCAAAAAAAGAATAAACAAAATAAACCAATCAAAAAACAAATGCCTTTGCTCTATAATGAGACATTATAAATATGGACAGATGCTATCACGAGATTAAGGAGATATTAATAAATGCAAAACTAGCCAAAACCTTCACGAATATCTTCTAAGTCTCTGATTTGATCTCAAAGTTAAAAGTTTCAGCGAGTGTGAAGTAGAGTAAATAGAATTTGCTTTATAATGAGACACAATACGTATGAACATAGTTCATAAGCAGTTGAAGGAAATTTACAGTAAGCAAATTAAACATTCCACCAACATGGGCTCCACAAAAAGCAAAGCTTGTGTATATTTACAAACACTAGATTCACCATCTGCCAGTTGTATAAAAGGTAGAAAAAGTATAATATCCATCTTCTTTCTATGTGCAACATATCATTGCTATTTATGTCATAGAAAATTAAAATATCCAAAATCTTCTTTCTATGTGCAATATGTCATTGCTAATTATGTCACAGAAAATTAAAATATCCAAAATCTTCTTTCTATGTGCAATATGTCATTACATGAAAGTACATTTAGTATTAGTCTTGCAAACAATAAAAGAATAGATGGACGGAATGCTGTTCTAAACTGTACAAAGCGTTGCTTGAACCGAACCTACAGCGTACTGGCAGCCAAAAGAAGTCCCGCGCTGATACGTCCAACTTTCTGCTGAAGTAGTTAGGTCCTTACTCAGTAATAATCAAATAATGCCATATTTTATTCCCCGACTATTTTTTTTAATCAAGTCTTTGTATCGAATGCGTGAATGGCGAAACACGGGTATTAACTTCTGGGGACGATACTGTCGTCGTCGTCAACAACGTCAAGATATTGCGCTTAAGCTTCCGAAAGTCATGCAACTTCTACACCAGTTGTTATATTAACTTATAAAAGTTCATTGCAAAATAATTAAACTCGGGGCGTCAGTCTGCAACATGTCACGATGACAGGGCAAAGGAATTTGCGTTCAACAGTGTTAGAGGTTTATGTTCCAGTATTTCCCCACTTTTTTTTTTACCGCATTTTTCTGAATTTATTTTGTATGTAGTCACTGAGCTTACTAGATTACATCTATCTTATGGCCGTAGTGACCTATAATTCATGCACGGGGTCGTACGCTACGTTTTTGAATTTACCTCAATTTCCCTGACATCATCGAATTCTGCGTAAAATTTTTATATGTTCACATGAACTTCAATAGTTTGTGTTTATACTGTTGTTTCTCTTGTCATTGTTCTCCTCGACATTATCATCATGTATTTTAAGCTTTAAAATGCAACAACAATACTACTACTACTACTAATAATAATAACAATAACAACAGCAGCAACAACAACTAGGACAGGAACAAAAGCATAATAAAACATCCTTTGACTTGTATTACTCATAATTCCTTAGTTGATTATTTCCTCTATCAACAAATAATTTAGTGCACAGTGGTAATTGCTAAAAAAAATAATTATGATAATTTGATTTTCAACTTTGGTTAAACATTTCCACTTTTCTTGAGTTTAGATTACCAATTAATCCGAACAATGCGTATAACAAGAATAAGATTGGTACTTTAGAAAAGTACCAAGAGAGAAGGCAAGAGTAATGACATGTAGCAAAGCTGTAACTGATGTTAATATGCATTAAATGTGTGAAAAGGAAGGATATTAGTTTTGTTGCATATTTTTATTTTATTTTATTTTTTTATGTTTTTGGCATGGTTTGTTTTGAAGGGTATTTTTGAACACATTATCTTGTATATAAAGTGATGGTGATGTTAGGTATAGGACAGAAAAGTCTTATATTTGGTAGCACATACGAGAAAGTTTTATAATTGCATAAAGAAGAGTATGATAGAAGCAGAAGTAAAAGGAAAAATGTAATTACAGAAGGGATAGGTAACTATTATCTACATTGCCTGGTAAATGTATACATATTCCATAAGGAACACAGTGATGAAATAAAGCTGAATGGAAGAACTTAACATAAGCACATAAGCAGAAATAACAACAAGAGGCGAAGATGAAATATAAGTATGTCTATTAAGCATGAAAAATATAACTGGAGAGTAGGGCATGTTGGTTCTGACATCAGATTTCACAATTTTAGCATATTTCAATACTAAATGAGTGAAGGTTGTTAAATGTTTAAAAGTCATGGTTCACCAACTAAATACAGAAGACCCATATGTTTGCACTGCCCTTTCATTAACGAAAACACTTATTTCAGTAGCAGTAATACCAAAGAAATATTTAAGTTGCGTTATGATACTAACTGTGTAACATCTAATGTTATTTATTTGATAACTTGTAAAAAGAAATATGCTGGACACATCCGTCAGCAAGTATCTAAACGCATGAACAAACATAGATTTGACATAAATAGCTTTATCAATCCATTTTTTTAATCTGATGTCTCCACACATTTTAATGACGGCTTCCATAATTATACAATGAAAATTGATTAACTCATTACAATGGAACAGAAGTTTTATAATTTTATTTATTATTTGCAGAAGACTGACAAAAGTAGTGTGCGATTCAAAAATGTACAATCCTTCTATCGTGCTTCTTTTGAACCATTTATTTATCAAAATAAATAAAAATAATAATTTCAATATTCTTAATTGTAAAATCTGATATTATACAATTTTACAATCTTAAAAGCTTTGTACAATAATTACACAAAGGGCATAATTCAATATTATTTCTAAGATGGAACATCTATTAAATGAAACATTTGGATTCACCGTTTGGATACTTTCAGACATATCTGAAAAGTTCTAATTATAAATTTGTAAAAAATCTTTATTGATAAATTCATAATATTTAATCAATTATACATATTTAAAGGGAAATAAAGCTGTCTCTATTTCTTTATGTATGTTCTACCAATAAATAAGAAGAACTTGTATCTATCGCCACCGCTTCAGTTGATGGGTATAGTTTTACTTTCAATATAAACGAAGCACCTCAGCTCACTAAATGCAGTGCTGCGCATGCTCCGAGTTCGCATTAAGCGAAGTCAAGCTGAAGGGAATCCAGTTGTTGTACGCTCTGGGAGATGAGCTATTCTCTTTCTGTGGGCTACTCATTTCAATTTACGGGATGTGTGACTGGTACGGTATTCAGTTATTACATTATATCTTTTAGTGTAAGTATGAGAATGATAGTCCAACAAAGGAAGTACTGCTATGGGTAGCTAGCTCTGCTTCCAAGCCCACTATTGGTATTTCACTGTCTACATTCTGTGAAGTAACTATGGGCGGTGTAAATGCCTCACATCAATTTCAAGAACAGCACAAGGCCAAAACACCTAATTCACAAATATATCCATATCTTTAAGTATTAAACAGTAATAGCTGAAAAAGTCCCATCGTAGCCTTAAGTTAATAAATTTGACAGGGGCGAATTTACGATACTATTCCCTGCCACCTCAAGATAACGTTCTAGCGTCCTCTAAAAATATACATGAATATTGGGATTTTACCTTGTTGTTATTATTAGGTAAAAACCAGGAAGAATATGATCTATTTTTAAGACTTACTCATTGATGTTTTTCTTAATCGAGAGGTAAGTAATGGTTTTTCCACTAGAAAATTGTATTTAAATCTTTCCGTTTTTATATCTCTCTCTTTATCGAGGTGCCTAATGAAATGTTGTGCCTTATTATAAGATACCATTCTTTTCAGAATTTTAATGATAGATTGAATAGTTCTTGTTCATTGTTTTACATAAGACGAAACCTGCAATGTTTGGGTGTTGTAAAAGTAGCTTGGAATACACGTACAACTATGTGGTAAATTCTTAAACACGCATGGAATATTTTTATACATGGTAATTTGATAAACCAAAGTTTCACGACTTTGGTAGGTCGTGTTATCGAGATAATGGTATCAACTTTTTGACTTTGTGTAAAATGGATAATATTCACTCACTCTTCTATGGCCTGTAATGCGAGAAATAAGAATGCAGGGCAGGAAAATGGCCTAGTAACACCGAGAGAAAACGGTGTTTACTGATCCATTAGGCACGTAGGTAAGAACCTCCAACACTTGTCCATATATATGTTTTATTCTCATTCAAAACAACGTTAGTATTCTTGAGAAGACAGCTTAAAAAACCACAGAACATTACTTTCTTTTCAAAACTGTATTGCATCTTTGGCATTTTGACTTTAACATTAGTTCATTGCGTCGCTCAAAATATTGTAACGGCAGATGCTTTTGTTAAATGTGAAATTTAAGAATAGGGCGACTCTCGCCGCGCAATATTTTGTTTAACGCATTTCAGAGATAGCAGAATTGATGATTACGAAATTTTCTCCTAGCCCCATCGACGCTCATATGTTTACTAATGTATCAATAAATACGAACTTTTATCACATATTACTTTAAATTTAAGAATGAAGTCTCCATATTAAATTATTATGAAACCTATAGTTTCTGAGTTACTTAAACTTCAAGTTATTCCAGTTTGTGGCAGAAGGTTCCACAAGCCAGCCTACATTACATAAGATGATGCAATTTCTGAGCTAATAGTCCTCCTATTGGCTGCAGGCAATGAGATAGGGATAAGTTAAGCATGGTTGATTGACATGCTGAAACTATTGAGTAACACCTGAGAATATCAAAAATAATTAAAGACTCTGCATGATGTTTGTGCTGAACTGCAACTATATGGAAATATACTGTATGCTTCATAGTGTAATTATTAGTGAAAAGAGCAGGAATATTGCACATGTCTCTGCAAATGGAGGCAACCTAAAATCATTATAGATGTTAGCCAATTTTTAAAAAAAAGCATGTATCGTATGCGCGCACCAGTACTCTAAAATCAGGATAGCCTTACGCCTAGGGCCTGTCAAATTCTTTCATGCGCTCGTCTTCATTTGAGAAGTACTTGCCCAAGGGCTTTGGTGATATTGTTAGATCGTATATAAAATATTTTGTATGGAGTAGGTGCTTCTTCAAAAGCCATCTGCCCTCGTACTGTGTGTGAGAACAATTCTTCCGCAGCACTCAGCATTGTTGGTGCTTTAGGAAAGTAGTATATTTTGAAAATATGGATGTTCATCTTGGTCCCCAGAGGAACTGATCTCTTCATATTTCTAACTAGGGTCCGTCTGCGCAAATAAAACACAACTTAGCTCTCGAAATAGCGTGTACTTTGGTAGAATTAATGAAAATGATTTGTTTGAACCGAGACAACAACAATGGTAAATCCAACTACCATTACAGTTTAATAAAATTCCTACTTACTGGATCTTTTCATGTGTACTGTAAATAACTGAGCTGTTCTGTCTTTACAATATCTCCCCAAAATATAATTTATTATTTATCCTTGAAGTATTTCCGGTTTAACGCATTTGCAGTTAATATGTTAAGAACTTTTTTTTCCCAATTAAAAAAGTTTCCGCAGACGGAACAAGGTTTGGTTTGAAATTTGTAAGGTTTAAAGGGATTAAATAATGCTCAGCTAGATAGTAGCTGTGCCAGATAAATACTTTTGAAGACCAGAGGTGGTGTACGATTCATAATGGAACGGGTGCAGACTTTAGATGGTCAATAGTGTTAACACATTTTAAGATCTATTCATTCTGATGGGGAGAGAGACAGAGAGAGAGAATAAAATAGGCCGAAATATGGAAATACAGGTCTGAAGAACATACATAAGGGCAGATATACTTACTAAATGGAAAATGAAAGTAGTTCCAAAAGGGATATCGCCACTGTGGCGATATCATTTTTCTCCCACTAATATATTTCAATATGTCATTATAAAAAATATAAAAATAAGAAATATCCCCCCAAATTAACAAGAATCGTACGAGACAATTTATCAATATGACAATGAATATTACCTTTGTCTCGTTTAGTCACCGAGTTCATTCCAGGTAATGTGCAACATTTCCAAGAAATGATATGCTGCATATTGAATTAGTACAAATGTACCTACTGCTGTGGGGATTTTGATGTTTTTAAATAACACTTGCCATTGTGCAGGAATATGTTCCGGAAGAGATATTAAAAAGCTAGATAAGTCTTATTTGCACCATCGTAGGCTGGTACAGAAACCACCAACGTTCAAAAGTTACACAACACGTGGTAGTGGACTGAAGGTAACTATTTCCGCTATCTTTTCGCTATATCATCCTTAAAAAATTAGAACATGCTTCTGTTTGTATCTTGACATGTGGGCAAAATTAATCCGTTCCTTGTGAATTTGTTATCCTAAAAACTTTGAAATGTAAATAAAGATCATTCGCAATATTTTCTTTTTTATTGAGTATCAGTTGGGGAGTTGACAAAGTGTTTCGTTTCATTCCTTCGTAGTATAGGATGGCGATACGGGTACATAAAAATATGGTACTTGGGGTACAACGGAAATTAACATTAGGCCGCAATCTTGAAATGATGGCCCTTGGGTACAATGAGAATTCCATGTCAAATGTACATAGGTTTAACTTTAGATTGAACTTGGGGTACAAGGGGAATTTAACATTAGTATCTCTCTCTTTCTCTCTCTCTCTCTCTCTCTCTCTCTCTCTCTATATATATATATATATATATATATATATATATATATATATATATATATATATATATATATATATATATATATATATATATAACTGCTGATAAGAATGGTTTTAAACATGGCACTGTGGGAACAAGGGGAATGGTATTGTTAAACATGTCCATAGGTTTA
Source organism: Margaritifera margaritifera (assembly GCA_029931535.1). Classification (NCBI taxonomy): domain Eukaryota; kingdom Metazoa; phylum Mollusca; class Bivalvia; order Unionida; family Margaritiferidae; genus Margaritifera; species Margaritifera margaritifera. The sequence goes on along the minus strand of JAQPZY010001419.1, from coordinate 165,111 downwards.
ACATGAATGTGGCACTATGGGTACAGAGGGAGTGGTAATGTTAAAACTACAATTACTGACCAACACCTTTTTAAAAATGTCGATTACATTTCCCCGTGTCGCTATAAATAATTTTGATTCTATATTTAGCGTGTACTTTTAGAACTTGAAAGTACAAGGGCTATTCCGATTTTATTTTTATAGACCAATATTTGTTCGAGTTGAAACGACAGTGTCGGAACAAAGCGATAGGCGAGTTTCTTTTCTGTTTTATCAAAAAAAATATTGAAATAGCAAATACTCTACTAAAGCGAGCCTCAACAGATAAATCACTTGTAACGACGCTTACAAATAATTTATAATAGTAATATTCAAATAATAATTTTCCAAGCATTTGCTTTTTGTTACAAAATGCGAAGTGAACCAGTCACATGAAGAGAAAATGAAATGAAAGGTAATTTGTTTTTGATTTTTTTTTTTTTGGGGGGGGGGGGATTTGCAATGTTTCTGAATTATCTGAAACTTTCTATTATAACATTTTACTTTTACAACATTTCAACTTAAAACATTTGAAACGGAAACCTTTCTTTGACGAATATAGAATCGTATAAGTCCATAATAAATGTAGCGGCTTTCTCTGCAACTTTCTCGCAGTCACTTTGTGAGTGGTTTGAGTGTGAAAAAAATCAGCAGGGGCTACCAAACGATTTTCTTTTTTGGACAAACTTTGCTCTGACGGTCTTCAGGAGAAGGAGGAGGAGGAGGGTGATATTGGATATGGATCGATCATTTCCTCTTCAAAATCGTTAGGGCGAACTTCTGCTAAAACTTCCCTCATAGTATGAGGTGGCACAGTATGGTCTGATCGTTTCATGACGGCAAACTAAAAAAGTTTGATTTGTCTAGGATATCTCTCTCTCTCTCTCTCTCTCTCTCTCTCTCTCTCTCTCTCTCTCTCTCTCTCTCTCTCTCTCTCTCACACACACACACACACACACACACACACACACACTATATAACAGTACCCATACGTAAGAGGACACACTCATTCAGTTCAAGTCTGTAAAGATGGAAGAGACTTCTGTTTAGATATTTACAGAGAGTCATTCGAAAATACACGGACAACAAGACTTCTGCAGAAACTCCAGACTACTCATCTTCAGATAAAATTCAAGATACCTGTTATGTATCTCAAGAGAAAGGACACTGGGCCACAGAATGTCCACAACGTCAAGGAAAAGGAACCTGCAAGACAAGAGAAAACAGGTCAAGAGACAAACGTAAAGATACCTATTATCGTTGTCAAGAAAAAGGACATTTTGTTTGATTAGGCAATAATCGAGTAGTATCTCATTTCTGAGAGATATGGGTGTCCCTGAAAAGGACAGGTAGGTTTTATTTGAAAATAATACGGAATTTTCAAAACCATGTATGATAGTACGTAAGTATTTATGCGTGTATAGTGTGCAAGCACTCCTACTATTTTCTGTCCTTATGCTGCACAGGTGATAGTATTTAAGTATGTTTGTGTGTATAGTTTGTACATATTCCTACCCTTGTCTCCCGTTTCACTTCATTGCTACGGTTGTAGGAGTTATAAGGGTGGTAGGAGGTTGTAGATTTTTTTATAAGGGGATGGTAGGGAAGTTATAGCGGGATTGTGGTGGTAGGGGATTTAGTTTTGTTTATAAGGGGTTTCACTTCTACTTCACCCTTTTTGCTTTACATTCTACTCTTTATGTGAGTAAGTGTATGTGCTGGTCAGTAAATGAGTGGGTAATGGTCAGTTCAAACGGTGTATTGGTTAGTAGGTGTTGGTGCTGGTCAGCCAAACGCCGTGTTGGTTAGTAGGTATGTGTGTTGTGAACATTCCCACCATATTCAGGGTGATAGTATGTTTGTGTATGTGTTTGCACTCCTACCCTATATATATATATATATATATATATATATATATATATATATATATATATATATATATATATATATATATATATATATATGGACTATTGTTCAATTCCCCTTGTACCCCACGTGCCATCTAATGTTAAAATTATGCACATTTTAACATGGAATTCCCACTATACCCCAAGTGCCATCACTTCAAATGGCGGCATGATGTTAATTTGACTTGTACCCTAAGTGCCATTTTTGTACCTATTTCGACATCCTATATTGCGTTCCTTCATTCAGCACGTTTCATACAACAAGAATTGATATGTTCTTTATGATCTAAAGGATTACTGACTTCAACGATAGGCAGTTTATTTATTTTAAACTGGTATATTTTAATCCCACTGCTTTCTGATGCTAATCTATGGGAGCTGGGACGAAATGCCCAGTAATTATATTTGGAGCACACTGTTTGAATGCCCTGCACAAGCACAGTGCCGTATTATTTTAAAAGCGATAAAGCAGCACGAGATTGGATTCGCTTCATTTTAAAACAGTTGTCAAAGGGTACATAAGCCGTTTCCGAGGATTTAAATTCCAAATCTAAATTTAGTTACTGCTGTGGAAATGTACTATAAAGGCAAAACTTGTCTTCAATGTTGCCCTTCATTTTGTGAATGCGTGTATATTGTGAGATAGATTTATTGAAATGTAAATTTGTGCAATGTTTATGTTCAACATACCGATGAATGCGCCTAAACAATTCAGTAAGTTAAAAAGGAAGTCCTACACGTGTCACCTTTATATACAAAAAGGTCGTAGGCCTATTAAATCATTCCTTGAATTTGATCAGATGGAACACAATACGGCTTTGTGAATCGAAGGTACCAATATCTAATATGTTTTCTATATTGATCATGCTTGATTGGTTATCTAATGCTACAAATGACAACCTTTTTTTTATCTATCTCTATCTTGGTATAAATAAACCGTTACGGACAAAAAATCCTACTCAAAATGAATCCTACATATTCCATCTTGGGGTTTGGTCCGGTAGACATACACGTTTTCACGCACCGTATGATTTATCCAACTGGGAATTTCGCCGACTTAGGTCTGATTGCTTACGTATAAACCAGAAAGTTCAATGCAATATATAACGTACTGCATAAAACATTAGTTGTCCCATGCATGCAGAAAAAGTTGTCAATAGAATCCAAGAAATGCAATAGTAGAGACAATAAATACTAGTTATATTCTTTGCAAAATATTCTCAAGACAGTTCAAGCATTTCCAGAGATATTTCTCTGAGTAAAAATGGCCCACGTGCCCTTTTGGTAGGGTCATGGAATATATTTACCCTAAAAACTAGACTTTGGATGGAACAACTGATGATATAGATAGATAGATTGATGGTGCTTAATTGCAACCACTATGCAGAATTGTTGACCGAAAAAGGACATAATGAACAGAGCTTTAAATGGAAAATAAAGTAGTATATTTAGTCATCACAGTTCAAACTAATACTTTTAAGTAACTTTCCATGTTAATATGGACGTGTTTCCATGTTGAGAGACACAATTCGGAGGCAGCAGAAATAACATTACAAAGCATCTCCATCTATATTATGTGATTAGAGAACTCTTACCTGACTATTTGTGTTCTATTGTCTTCACTAATTGTGGAATCGACCTTATCTTTTTTGTAGAATCAAAATAAGTATTGTGATTGACTGAGCATTATTGCTAGTAAAAAGTATTTGAACAAAAGACATAAGCGACTTTGAAAAGATCTATAGAACGAATCTATGGCTGGATCTGAACACGGTCAAATATTAATCACCCTATGGCTGGATTTGAACACGGTCAAGTATTAATCACCCTATGGCTGGATCTGAACACAGTCAAGTATTAATCACCCTATGGCAAGACCAAGCCTGGTAATATTTTTTTCTGATCTGAATTTGATTCTCTGTAAAAACAGAGAAAGTAATAATTTCTATACCACTATACAGACTTTGTGACTAAATGTACCACATTCTAAGCACTTCGATGCTTTTTAAAGGATTTCAAAACTAAATTTAAAAATTAATTAAACTGATACCCAGACATATTTCATACTACTGTATAAAAAATGCCATTTTGCACTTAGCAAAGGCACAGAACCAGGATAGATATTCTCATTCTCAATCGGAGCATAGGTAGGACTTCACCATCAATTCCGGAAGACATAGGCTAATAATGCTGCGGCCCCATGATTTCAGAAATTCTCAGACTCAAACAAAACTAAACTCAAATTTTTTAATTTGATTGGTAAACATCAAATCAGTGACAAATCAGATGACAAATGTTCACGGCCGAACTAATTATTGTATGAGCCACGGAAGCAGCCCATGTGTGGTGGTCTATTCAATACTATGCTTCAGAGAATGAAGTTCGCTCATTGGCTGAAAATATTTACCAAAAAATATTGACGTCATTTTTCGGAAGAAGCCTATGTATGGGTAAATCGTACGCAGTAGTAGGCTTAAACCATTTTGAATTATATGGCTGTCGCCGCACAGGTTCTACTCGATATAAATGTGGAGATTTCACCCAGCCGGATTTTTATTGTGGGCACCTACAAGGGCATTTTTCTCAAAAACGAGGCGCATATTATTTCATCATTTTAAAAGTTTCCTCTTGAATGGATCGTTCATAGGATGTAAGCGTGTTTTGCCTATCTTACCACGAAAGTAAAGTACTTTGGTCAAATGTTAACATTACGGTCTATGGGAACTAAATGAGTTGACTGTGACCAGATATTAAAAAACATGAATTTGCATGTTACAGGTCTTCTTGGTTATCTTAGTGCCAAACAGTTTCTTCTAACTGCATCAAATATGGTCAGCAATATGGTTTACTTAATTTTCAAAGCTGAACTGACATCAAGTGTGGTGTCCTTTTCGAGAATTCGATAGAAGCTTAGGATATCTTCCAAATTAAACTGATTTTCGATGCTGAAAAAGTATGCATAAATAATCCAGTATTATCCGTGAATTACATGTGCCTGCTTGCAACTCCTGTCAATGCACAAAAGTTGCAAATTTCCCTCCACAGCCTTAAATTACAATAACTGTATCGGCGACTTATGGAAATCCATCCCATAAACACAAAACATAAGGCATCATACTTAATATCATTCCGATTCTGTGGAATTCAATCTTTGATCACTCCAAGAGTTTCCGAGAAATCTAAATTTAGCCTAGATTTTGGAGATTTACGGAGTCTATATATAACCCAGTGCTATTTTTAGCACACTGCAGTGAGGATTTATTGCATCTATTCATCGAACAGTACCGTCTCTAAAGTTAACGTGTTGTCTTTCATTTCATTTTAGTTTGTTTGAACTTGCAATTATAAAACAGAGAATTAAAGTTTAAAATTACACGAACACATTGGACACGGATCGACACAATGACCAAGGAACTCACTAGTAAATGGGGCACAAGAACAGAGAGTGAATGATTCTTTAATTTTTAATAAAGGAACACTACTCTATATTTAGTAGTCCGATAATTCATCCCCCCCCCCCAAAAAAAAAAAAAATCTTTGTTGATAATGATGTACAATTTGTTATTCTGATATCACCTATTCGTTAAAATGTGCATTCAAATCTCTCTCGAAGACACCCGCATACAGTTTAGATACTTACCGGTATATGGTAACAGCCATATGTAGATCGAAATTCAAAATGACCACATGACATAGGGTTGTTATTCCACATGGATTTACAAGTCGTCAAACATAGGATCTGATCCGGAAATATCCTGTACATATCGCCAAAAGGACCTTTCAACCGACGGTAGCTCAAGAGACGCGAGAAATATCAGCGAGTGTCTAGAATGTACACCGATATGTTGCGGACAGATTTGTACATTGTTTGCATTTTAAAGGTAACATAATTTTGCAATTCTGGCTATAAATATTATGAATCTGGTACTGGTATTGACAAAAATCCATGCTATAGGAAAGGAAAAATACATTGTCTTGATGGAGGAAAAACTGAAAATGCTTTATGGCCAAATAAAAATGATTGGCACTGTCAGAGGTATAATTTTTTTTTTTTTTACATTTAATCTACAAATAAGACCTGGAAATGATGAATTACAACTGCAGTATGTTAAAACATTGCAATACAGGCTGGTGTACAGCATAAACTACGTTCTAAAGACATAAAGCTGAAAAGAAATTGCAATTATTTTACTCGTGAAAACTTTGCAATATTTAATTCCAAATAATATTTTATTTATTTACATTACATAAGTTGTTTTGCATTCCATAGTAATTTTCCTTTTATCAACACACATTATAAAATAGTGTGAGAATATTGATTTCACTTCTGTTCATCCATTTGTCTGTCTGTTCATAAGCCTCGCTATTTATTGTATATGCCTTATGGCTGTACATGTATTTCAATAAAATTTAATATAATTTTTTTTTATCATAGCTCAATATAGCATGCTTTCAGGCTTACCAAGCAATGATTAGATATTATATATAACTTCTTATATATTTTATGCACAATTTTAAATTTAGAAAACAACATATATATACATATATATATATATATATATATATATATATATATATATATATATATATATATATATATATATATATATAATACAATTGATGCATGCTATATCATATTTCATACAATATAATTTATTTTAAATTAAAATATTTATTAAATAGTTTATTCATAATTTTGTGAAAATTAAACATAATTTGATTAACAATATGTAACAAAAATATTTTTCGGTTGAAACATACATAGGAGGGTGAGGGTCACAAATTTTGCAAATTAAAATGCTTCCTAAAAGCCAAGTTTTCTAACATGAAAATAATACAAGTTCCAATTTAATGATGATAGTAATAGATTTCTAAATTTTTAGCTCTACTGGTCATGGACCAGTAAAACACTTATTACATGGCATATTGTCTGTCATCCACCCATTATAAAAGTTTTCTATTGCTACTCCAGGTATAGTTGGTTATAAATGAAAAGAGTTCAAACTGGATGTCTAACTTGGTCATTTCATGATTTTCAAACATATATTCTTGGCTAGTAGAATGCCACTCCAATTGAATAATGCTGAAAGAAACTGCAACAGTTTTTACTCTGTTATAATTGTTTGATATACTTGATTTATGGTAGGTTTATGAATGGACAGGTTTATAAATGTACAATATTGTTTTCAAACATGTACCCAGCATATGCATGTGTGAAAATTACTATGCTAAATGTATAGTGCACCTCGGTTAAAAGTCAACTCTATTTTTACGTGTTCCATGTAATGTGTTCAAATTGTTGAAGGGAGTACAGTTTATTTTGCAATGCTCAGATAATTCATGTTTGTCTCATCTGCTTTATTAGAGAACACAGTTATTATTTTTTAAAACCAAAATTAGTTGATTTCCTTAACAAAAGTTCAAACTTCAAAATTCAAAAGAAGAACAAAATACATTTTCTGTATCAATATTTGTACTTTGATTATTTTGTGCCTTGTGTGTGGCAAATGCATCCTTTAAGAATATTTCCCTCATATGGTCACAGGTAATTAAATCCTTTCTCATGGACTACAATGTTATTCGGCCATAGACCACAATCTAAATGTTTCTAAAAATGAATATGTTATCCTGATAAATTTGACATTTATTGTACATAAACTTTGATACAACAATCCTTGACTCACCCTTTCAAGTTATCAGCAATAAATATTAAACTGCTTTAAAAAAAAAAAACTAAACTGCGGGGTGCTGTCACACCATTATTTTGCTGAAAGGTAATTCCCCTTTTTCACATGTCATATGGAATGCATACATTCTGATTAAAAGTAATAAAAATAACCGAACTGAACAATTAATTTCATACTTTTCATTTAGACTCCTTCTAATTTCATCATGACGATATTTAACCTGCTGTACCTTGCATCACAGTATTCATCAACAACACTCATCCCAAGTTTTAAATGTTCCCTTCAGAAAACACCACATCTAGACTGATTCTGTAGACTATAAATATTTATTGGGGTGTATCCATATACAGTCTTAAGCAACATTGATTACCACCCACTTTTAAGGGTTATTTCAAGACTTTGAATGTGCTGACTGTACTATAGACTAAGACAAAAATATTATATTTTCATACAAGTACTGGTATGTACCAACATATCTGAGTTAATATGAGTTCGAGAGTTCCGTCTCATTCTTTTCACTAGTGAACCAAAGTACTAGTCAGAGTGACCTGATTAGAAGTAAAGCCTAATATTTTTGTATCATGTACTATATACTATAAATGTCATGACCATTTACTCTATGAAGAGATGACTAGTTTCATCTTTTACTAACCTAGCAAGCACAATGCAGAGAAAATTGACTTTTTCATTTGGTATAAAAGGTGTAAAACGCATAATCATATTAGAGAAATTTAATGTGATTAAATTTTTTTTGCTAGATCGAGCTAGTTAGGATAGGTAATTACCAGCACCTGTTCAATCAAAATGACAGTGTTTTGCTCACAAAGATTTCATAATATTTTCAATAATCATGCAACAACACAGTCAACATTTCTTGTTACTTATTACAATTGCAACTCTATTATGGGTAACATTGACAGATATCATTTATATTACGAGTTTATCATGAACTTTTTATTTTGGACAATAAATGAATAAAACCTAACTGAATTTTCATTTTAAATCTGAACATAAACATGGAAGCTAACACTAAAACATGGTCTCCACTTTTCATTTGCTCAGCACAATTACATGTTTTCAATGTGGCATTACCTCCTTTGCCACATTATCTTCATAATGTGATATGCCTCAGTTCAATTCAGTTTCATATTTCAACAAACTTTTAAATGACCATTGATAAGTAATCTCTAACAAAATCTGTGCAACTATGCCAAAGGACAATTTGCTTATAAGGTATTTCACCATCCCTACTGTAAGACACATGTCATATAGTTACAGCGTACTAAACCTAGGTGTGTACGTGGGCCACACAGTGGCTGAGTGGGTAGGTCGTGACCGAAGATTGACTTCATATCAAATGAGGAAATGAAATCATCACAAGGACTAGTGAAAATCCATTTAGTCTTTACAAACGATGACATAATCTTGCATTAGGATAACATTTTCTTTACGAATCTTTGCTTCTTGGAACAACTGACCTGAAACAGGCTTTAAATGCAGTGTGTTTCAGCATGTATTGAATGAGATGTGTTACGCTGTATGTAGGCCCGCCGAAAAAAATTCCAGGCCCTTGGGCAGAGCAATCATTGGCCCAAAAACTAGTTTAATTTTTTGTACATAAAAACCTCTGTACAGTTTTGCATATACAACCTGTAGTAATCTACCATAAATTAGACTCTTGCAAGGAACAAATTTTAATATTTACTGCAAAGATTAATTTATTTTTATTGCCGAGTTGTTCCGCGGGCCCCTAAAAATCGCCGTGCCGACTTAGACGCTTCTAACCTATGGAAAATAGCTTGAAGTAAGTTGATGTGAGAAAAAGAGGGTCGTCTCAAAATAGTTAACTACAAATGCTGGTTGATAACGTGATTTCCGATGCTTGTAGCAACTTTAAATCACAATGCTATTTTTACATACATTAGTTACAGAGGAATGAATATGCATTCAGTATGACGGAGAGTGAAGGAGTATATTGTTACGGAATTATGTATCAGTTCGTTTTTAAAAAATGGTAGTTTTATGATCTCTGCATAATAGTCTAACAGCTGTCTTCTTGCAGAAAGTACATATACGGTATTTCAATGTGACTCAGTACATTGGTCTTTGGAAATATTGTCGGTTGTAGCATTAGTCATATCACGTGATTTAACGCGTGAGGGTTGAACTTCTGACCTAGATTCTATGTTCAATTAAGAAGTCAATACTTTGTTGACTGAAAGAAACGTTATTGCACAGGTACTTTAGCGGTGTCACGCATAACCTAGTTTCTGATTGGTTCGGAAAAGTTTGTTTTCTAGAAGGATTAAATTGTTTTTAAGTCGCAATACAGTTTAAATTGGTTTTCCTTATTCTGTTCTGCGCAGTCAGAAGCTATATAATAAGATGTATTGCTGTGTTTGGGATTCTAGCATAGTTTGTCAGCCTGAGAGGTCATAAACGAGATTGGTTCATTTTGTGTGGATATTCTGCTTCAGTGATATTACTATCATTATTATACAGTATATTTTGGATTCAGTACTTTTATTTAAACTTTAAGAATTATACAGCTCCGTGGAATTATCGGAAACATTTCTAGAACTTGTGTGATATTCCATATTCACAAGGACTATTTGGAATTAATAACACTTGGATATAACTGATTCTTGTTAGTACATCAGTACAGTGAAGGTTTCATTCGAAACCTTCTTCATTCGGAACATTTGGATTAACTTCCGGATCAGTGAACTATAGAACAATGTAGGACTTTTAAGGATATTCTATACTGTAAAGTAATTTTTAATTCTTTCACTTTGATTGTTTGTTGAAATATTTTAATATTGTAGGAAATTAAATATTTGTATTTTAAATCTTGAAAGCTTGTTTGAGTCTTTTCTTTTGTTACATTACCCCTAGTCGTAACAATACACACACACACACACACACAGACACACACACACACACACACACACACACACACACACTAACTGGATATAAAAAGAGAAATACACATTTACAGTATTGAAAAATTTGACCCTGGATCAGGCCATACCCATACCCGCATAGATTGGAGCGTGGTGATGTGCAGTGCCATATAATTTACCTAATTCTAGGTTTTTTCCTGTATATCATTTTGGATTACACTGAATTTGATGTTTAACAAAGCAATCATCCAGTTTGAAAACTGCACAAGTGACACTACCCACATGCTCCTTGAAGAAAATGCGGAATCAGTGTGCATGGATATTTGTGTAATTTTGTGCAAAATCATCCAGTATTATTCTGCTTGCAAGGTTTACTGAAACTAGCCCATTGACTTCATGATGTTTTGTAAATTTACATATCGGAACAAACTAGAGTGTGTTACCATCCTTTCTCGAAAGTCAAGGTCATAGATCTAGGTTACATTTACTTTTAGTGTTCTGTTTGTAACTCTGAATCTGATAGAAGTAGTGGCATAAAAATCGGTAATCTTTTACACATATGTAAGACAAGGGTGTCAAATTTGCCACTTTCATGGTTCTCATTTGAAGGTCAAAGGTGGAAATTACTATATTTGTTTGGAACTGTAACTTGCAAACTTTTAAACAAAGTAATAGACATAAAACTCTGTATAGCTGTACATCATGATTTGATCTTGACACTTTTGGCTCTTACATGGACCTATTTGTAAAGCCAGGTCTCAGGTCAATATAATTGCTTGTGTGTCCAAGCTGTCACCCAAAAGCTGTTGTTAAAGATCATGAAATGACATGTTTTCCCCTGTAAAATCAAAGCTTGAGTGTGTATCGTGTACCTATCATGTGTATCAATAGCATGGTCCTATCAGCAAGATCAAAGTCAGATGTGAGGCTTACTCACTTTTGTATTAGGACTGTAACTCTAAAGTCATTGAAGGTAGTTTAATTGAACCTATGTTTAAATCATACCTTCTGAATGTGCCATTTATTTGTCATGGTATTTCCATCAAGGTTAAGATCATAGATACACATTATCTATTTTTGTGACAGGGCTCTAGCTCAGAAATTCTCAAGGATAGTAATAGTGAGATGAAACGTTGTATATTCATGCATCATAACCTAAGTTTGTGTCACATACCACACTTTTATGATCCAATTTGCAAGGTCAAGGTTATTTTTCATGGTTGGGCTGTGGCTCAGAACCTGTTTAAGTAATGAAAATAAAATATATTGAATGGTGTGTCTTGTACCACTATCAAGATCCTATCTGCAAAGTTAAGGTCACTGTCATCTCAAGGTTACTTACTTGTGTTGTCTTGACTGTAACTAAAAGGCATTAAATGTAGTGAATCAAATATTGTAAAATTTTACATCTTGACTTTTTGTGACTTTCATAATCTTAGCCACAAGGTTATGATCACATACTAATATACATATATTTCAGACCAAGTCTTGAACTAAAAACCCATTTTTAGAGATTAAACTGAATATGCTCATATCCATCATAACATGGTAGTAATTCATATACCACTTTCATAATTATATCTTAAAGGTTAAGGTATTCAGTTCTTGTATTCAGGCTCTAGCTCTTGAAGCTGTTTAAGATGTTGGGAAGAATGTATGTATACTGATATATACTGACTAGAGAGTGTGTTATATACCATGTTCTATGTCATTTCTTAAGGTCAAGGTCAAGGCAAGAACACTTCTGGTGACATGTCACTCTGGTGTCATGTTAAATGATGATACAAGTATTGATGCATTTTGTACACCCGTCTTAAATCGGGCATATTACGCTAACGCATTGTATGCCCATCCTTTAGTTAACATTTGCTTGTCCAGCCCATAACTTTGTGACAGCTGGAGAGATTTCTTGAAACTCTGCCCATGTATATATTATGACTAGACAGTGTGTCACATATCATATACAGGCCCCTTGCCACTAGGTCAAGTTTACAGCAAGGCAAGGGAAAATATTATTATGTGATTTGTAAATTTTCTGGATGATAACTTTTGAACTATTGAAGATATTTTAATGAAACTTGAACCAGTTATATATCATGACTAGAAATACCATAGCCATGACTTCAGTCTCAAGGTTAAGGTCACAACCAGGGTAAATATAAATCAGCGACCTCTATCCATGTATAGGTATAACATTTGAATCAATGAAGATATTTACATGCAACTTTAGCCTGCTATAAATCTGGACATAATAGTGTCTCAAATATTCATAGTCATACCATCTGCCCCCAAAGTCAAAGTCAAAAACAAGGGAAGTCAGTGGCCTGTTTTCTTATCCAGGCTGTCACTTTTTAACCACTTAAGATATTTTTTATGAACTTTTACCCAGCTCCATACCTTATCGTGCAGCTGGAAGGTTGGTGTGCTCTGAGGTCAAGGTCATTGGTAGGGAAAAGGGCACACGATGGGGATATAATGTGCTGTGTGGTACTCTTGTTACTTAAAGCCTCAAGGTACATCCATGGCCGTACCGAAGTTTGAAGGCCTTCACAACCGGTACACTCATGGCCATACCGAAGTTTGAACCATAAAAGTATACATTCAGATATGTAGAACATTGTCCATTTTTAAAGCAAAGTGATCAGAGATCACCCGCAAACAAAACACGCAATACAGAGAATATTTGGTTCTCTGTTGTTTTCGTTGGTATGGAATGGCCGGACCAACAGAAAGGGGTAGGTACTATAAGAGTCAATTTCGACCCAATTACAAAAGTTCACCGTTTTTTTTCTATAGCGACTCATTGGGCCTTGTTTTGTACAAACTGATTAAAATTTTGTCAAATTTTAGTCGAAACAGACGTGCCATAAGCAAAGTTGGATTTTTCTGACATGACGTTACTTTAAATTCATTGACGTCGTGCATTCTTATTTTTTATTTTCTGCACTCGATGATTAAAAATGAATGTGTTAATTTACAATTAATTAGAAAGGCAGTGGGAAAAGTGGCCTTTTCTTTATTTTATTTTTTAATATAACTTCGTTGTGGTATGTATGTATGTATGTATGTATGTATGTATGTATGTATGTATGTATGTATGTATGTATGTACGAGGGGTATTTGAAAAGTTCTGAATATTTTGTTGTAACTATTTTGTTTCTTTGAACCTATCAATAAATTTGATCCCGATCGATATACAAAATAACGTTATATAAAATGATATGCAGCAGCACGTACATCACGCCGGACATATGCAGATATATAAACAAAACTGCATACGTGTTTTGTTCTGAGTCGGCGGAAACAACGAGTTTCATACGGCGTAGTATGGACACATCGAGGCCATCAGGCCGAGACGTATTCATAAGCCATATCAAACGAATGCTTTCCACCGACTCAGCACAAAACAGGAATGCGGTTTTGTATTTATTACATACCCCCTTTTTCACGCTTTCTAAATATTTTTATATTTACTGTATGAATGTAATTTAAAACGAACTGGGATTTATAAAAAGTTCGATTCACTGTGTCTAAAAACATCTACGCGCGGACGTCAAAGAAGGCACCTAAGTAGTTCAAATCTGGGTGTGTGATACGGAAATATGGATTGCTGTATCGAACGCCAGATCATGGATATAAGATTAAATGGGTATGTAATAAATGCGTGTGACGTAACATAGTTAAATGACAGTGACGTACAAATGTAGGAAGAAGGAGAAACAATTCTGCTACTGAACAAAGAGCTGACTGTAAAATCGGGGCTCTTTTACTGTTGGATAAGGTTTACGGATGTAATTCTCTATCACATCCTACAATTCTGAGGTGGTTTCATCCTTTTAGAGGCGGTTGCAACTCCATGGAATATAACCCACGTTCTAGAAGACCGTTTTCTGCGATTGGTGAGCGGGAAAGTGGCTGATGTGAAGAGGGCAATTGATGAAGATGCTCGATACAGAATAGAAGATATATATATATATATATATATATATATATATATATATATATATATATATATATATATATATATATATATATATATATATATATATATATATATATATATATATATAATAGTATCATACATGTTTGAGAATTTTAATTCATACTGTACGGAAATTATGATCCGGATTCGCAGGTTACGGAACCCATCGCCTGTAAGCACCAGCCACTATACCATCCCGACCATGCACACATCACCAAAAAATGATATTACAAAAAGTCGGTGGTATAGGCATTCGTGCGAAGCAGACATACCCGCATGTCGACCCAGTAATTAATTCTCATCTAAGTATACAGACCATATGGATTCTTACTCAAGGTATATAGAAGTTATTATAGAGAATTACAAATATACACCAAACAGAGCGGAAAGTATTATCCCTGGATTCTACAGGAGAATGCTTGATAACATTAATATAATTTTTAAATACCAATAAATAATATTATCATACAGGTTAGAGAATTTTAATTCGTACTCTACGGAGATTCGCACCTGGATCCGCGGGTTACGGCACCCATTGCCTTGCTGTAAATACCAGCCCCTATACCATCTCAAATTCTCTGGTGCTTACAGCGGATCCGGGTTACGGCACCCATCCTGTTGCCGTCATCATAATGGAATCACTTTAAAAATAATGTCCCTTTGCTCTGTTGTAAAACTGTATTTTTAAACGGTACGACTGAATAACTTGCGTACCATATACAAAAGTTGTCGAGGAAAACCCTTGTTTAATATCTTTTTGGCTTATCCTGCCTTATTTTGATTGCACAAATGTAAAATATTTATATCTCCTGCTGAATAAATTAAACTGCTATTTGAAATTTTCCACCTGTATGATGTCCGGTTTTTCGTTTTTGGTTACCCTCGGCAATTGTAAAAAATCGTATGGAAGTCAGTCTTCACTCCTTCTCCTGAATGTTTCTTACTTGATCCAAAATTAAAAGATCTTTTGTGCAATTGTGACATTCGGAGGTACATATTACTACTGATAAAAACAATCAGCTGACAAAATTTTAACATAAACGAGATATGTCAATGTGTCCAGTAGATGGTTAGTAGATGGTTAGGGTGTTCTTGTCCATTGACCAAGCTTGATCGGTTCGAACGAATATGCTAAAGTTTATAACGTCCACGTCTGCTTATTTCAAAATGTATAAGGTATGCGACTTGTAGCGCTATATATTACGAATGTTTTTGTGTAAAATATACATTTTCAATTTGTTATAAGCGGTTGTAAACTGCATATTGCTTCCTATGCGAAAAGTAGAATAGCAATGATTTCACCCGGATGATGAAGCAGGATCCCACATAATGCAAATCTAAGTCGCGATTCTATCCAAAACTGTAATCTTTAATGGGAAAAACTTATTAAAGCAAATTTGAAATTTCAACAAGATTTTAAAAACATTAAAAACTAGTTAATTCCATTCCAAATACAAATCTTGAAAGAAAATCGAAAACGTGTAAAAGGCATGCGATGTGTCATTCATCCAAGACGTACTTTGCTGCGCAATTTGCTTTTTGGTGGTTTGGTGTTTTGGTTTGGTGTTTTGGTTTGGAGGTTTGGTTTGGTGTTTTGGGCACAACACTTTAAAGATTATATCGTGACAAGTCAGACGAGGCAAGTATAGTTATAAAGTGCCTTGCCATAGGACACGCCACAGTTGCCGAATCAAGCTGATACGTTGGCTGGAATCAAACCCGCACCCTTCTGATCACGAGTCCCACGCCTTAACCACTGAGCTACCGCGGCTCGTCTGACTTTTGCTGGTGTAACAAAATGGCTAACAGCCGAGCTGGAAAAGATGTTAGTAGTTATGGGAGATAATATAGACTAATGGGATTCTAGCGGTACGTTTGGGAAGATATTAACACTAATGGGACTTTAACATTACATTTGGGATGGTATAGACACTAATGCGAATTTAACAATAACGATTGGGTCATTAGAGAGTCTAATGGAAATTTACATTATTGCGCAATTACCGACAACAACCGTGCTGAATATCACTAATAATTTGACTTTTACTCCACGTTGATACATTTTGTCAAAAACAAGATTACAAGTTACACATTTGCCCAAATGTTTATGTGTGGCACGACCCTGTGTTATTGCTACAGACCCATTGAGAGAGAGAGAGAGAGAGAGAGAGAGAGAGAGAGAGAGAGAGAGAGAGAGAGATTTGAAAAGTAAACAATGAACACTTCATGTGCCCCGCTCAACCAACATAGTAACTCACTCAGTCACTAGCGATTAATAAAGACCGAAGATAATTTTTTTATAACAAATTATTTAACATGCAGCAACAATATTTTGTTCTTTTCTTATTTATTCTTTCTTTCTGACTTTAATGTTAAATTAGCGAAGAAATGAAAACAATATTGTGTCATTAAAACTAATCAGTAGAAGAGAAGGGGTAGGATATGTTATGATTACAAATACACGTATTCCTATATACCATCAATAACACCTACAAAGAAATTAATGATTGAGGCATGGATAATAGGGTATAATGAATAAAAAACGCTCTTACGTACTAAACACCCACACACTTACAAATAAACCTATGATTGAAAAGGGGTATTATCTTGATACAAACACACAATCACACAATGACACTTACAAATATTCTGATAAGTGAAGGAGGGGAAATATGGGGTATTTTTTTATATATACAAACACACAATCACTCAATGACACCTAAAAAACAAATCAGTGATAAACATGGCCGTTTTCTCTGCGGGGGTGTCTGACTTAAAATCCTTGAGTGCATGCTGTCGTTCGAAATTTTCAGAAAGTCACCTTAGTCACTGGATAGATATGGAAATAATCCTCGGGTGGTACATGGCAACTTTCACTCTCGTACGATTTGTCGTGGATGTACTTGTGCTAACACCGCATTCTTCGTGTCGGGCGACAGGGTACATTGTCGACGTCAATGGTTTCTCTTCTGGATTCTATATAGAGTTTTGTGATCGTTTCATGGTGACACTTGCTTGTATCCAGTTTTACTCCAGTATTCTCACACTAAGTATAAAATCCAGACGCAAGACGGATACACCGTTCAGTGCAACTTGTGAGTTTGTAAGAATGAAGATTTGTCTGTAAGAGTGGGAGATGTGTGCTTGTTTGTATTTATGAGTGATTGCCATCATAATATGTCATACACCTTCTCTCTCTTGGCAATGGTTTGTAAATATGGATGTTGGTTTGTAAGAAAGAGCGTTTGTAAAACAAACAGCACATCACCTGTACTCTCTTACAGTAGCGGCGCCCGGGGGGGTAATGTTCTTTAGTGGCGCCCCTACTTTGCCACAGAGAAAAAGTTTTTGTCAGTTGCCAAACCCCCGTCCCTCTGCATCTAAATATAAGTTTTGTGAAGAATTTCCACCGTTACTTTAAGGTGAGGTGAAAATGCTATGAAAATTTCAGCTAAAAAAAACAAAAAACTCCCGACGGCTCCCCCATCGCATTGCGCTTGGGGACAATTGCCCCCCCCCCCCCCCGCGCCGCCACTGCTCCCTTACCAATTTGTTTATGCCACTGTATGAATGTGCATTTGTTTTGAAAAAAATACCCCTACGTCCCGTTCACTTTCCCTTTTCAATTATAAGTTTGTTTGTTAGTGTGTGAGTGTTTAGTGCGTCAGTGTATATTAATCATTATACCCTGTTATCAATACCTCACTCATTAGTGATGGTATATAGGAATACGTGTATTTGTCATCATAACATATCATACACCTTCTCTTCTTCTGATTAGTTTTAATGACACAATATTGTTTTCATTTCTTCACTAATTCTATTTAGAATTATATATTTGTCTCTACAAGTTTTAATAACAGTGCTGTCGTGGCAAACGCAGATGGGGGGGGGGGGGGCAGATCGGAAGGTCTTGCTACGTTTGTACAGATCATAAGAAAGATCTAAACTTGACTATGGCTCGATTGTGTACAGATCAGCTTGTAAATCTTAATTGCGGATGCTCGATCCTATACACAGTCAGAGACTTAGACTTTGTCTGGGTGCATTTAGAACTTCCCCTTCGGAAAGCCTCTATGTTGAGACAAATGAACCATCACTGTATCTCAGACGAACAAAACTGGCTCTTCATTATACTACCAAACTAACTTCTAATCCATTTAATCCCGCATATGATATGGTTTTTAGGCCCATAAATCAAACCTTGTACACTTGGAAACCAAATTTCATTCCATCTTTTGGTGTTGCAAAAATTATGTTTTCCCAAATCACCACATTGGTTATCAAAACCTCCCAAAATAGTATTTGACCTTTGCCAATTCAAAAAGTCTTCAACAAATCCTCTCCTTTTTCAGCGTAAATTCAATGAAATATGAGTTTCCTATCGTAGTCACACGTACCTGTATACAGACGGTTCGAAAGATGGAGACAAAGTTGTAGCTGCTGTTGCAACACTTCATGGCACCATCTCGAGCCAGTTACCGGATAAAGACTCACTTTTTAGTGCAGAAATTACAGCCATACTGAATGCTATAAACTACACTGAAACCTCTCAAAAACAAATTTCATTATCTTTTCGGGCTCTCTTTCTACATTGAAAGCATTGCGAAATTTTAAATCTGACAACCAGTTAATGTTCCAGATATTAAGGAAACATGATGTGCTCATACAATCTGGGAAAAGTATTCTGTACTGTTGGCTACCTAGTCACATTGGCATAAATGGCAATGAAAGGGCAGATAATGCCGCCAAAGCTTTCCTTCGGTCACCCGTCTCCGAATGGAATATTCGATATACAGACTTCAAATATTGTATAAATCAGCATGTTCGTCATACTTGGCAAAATATGTGGCATGAAAATTCCACAAGCAAATTTAAGAACATCAAACCCACTATTGGACAGTGGCATTCCTCGCATAGAACAAATCAGAGAGATGAAATGGTATTGTGCCGATCGCATACCTGACTCATGCATGCCTATTGAAGGGCGAACCTCGATCTGAATGTATACCATGCCAGTGTCCACTGACATTGGAACAAATTCTTGTCGAGTGTGTCGATTTCCTCATTGTGAGACAAA
The DNA here is from genome assembly GCA_029931535.1 of Margaritifera margaritifera. Taxonomy (NCBI): domain Eukaryota; kingdom Metazoa; phylum Mollusca; class Bivalvia; order Unionida; family Margaritiferidae; genus Margaritifera; species Margaritifera margaritifera. The sequence continues at coordinate 145,534 of JAQPZY010001419.1, read as the reverse complement.
TATGTAGACGTGAACTGCATGACGAAACTGTATGAGGATGTACCACAGGAGAAGATCTTGGACTTTTTAAAGGAATGAGGTTTATTAAAAATTTTAAGCATGTTTTAAGGATTTTACATGTGTTACCTTTTTCTGTTATTTTATATACATCTGACAGAAATTGAACATCATTACGTTCTGCATTTTATCTTGTTGTACTTAATGTTTACATTTATTTAGAAGGGTTTATCTTCATAAATTTTTGTGCAGTTCGAACTTTACCTTTAGTTGGCACCATATAGCCACTTTTGTGCGGAGTGCCGAAACCACTACATACATACATACATACATACATACATACATACATACATACATACATACATACATACATACATACATACATTTAGCAACTGTTTTAGAAGCAGACGGCAAAAATTATGTGATTGTCCACTCGACATTTGATGCTCAAATCAGAAATACGGAATGTAGTTAGACATATTTAAAAATAGATGAAATCCGGTCATATTTGTGATATTTTGTTCTCTGCAAATACACATTAATTTAAGGAAACTAATATTTAAGATCTTTTACAACTGTTTGATTATAAAGTTTACGTTTGCAACATTATAGTCGAGAAAGTAAAAATAAATAAAAAAAGACTCAAGAATGTCAATGCCTAGTAGATATTTTACTATGAAAAAAATCATAGTTCTTTGTCTTTATTATTTGTTAGTGATTAAGTGAGTTATTGAGTTGATTTAGTGGGGCATATGAAAGTGTTGATTTAGATAATAAAAAATATAGAGAGGATATGTGCTTGCTCCGAGTGAATAACGGATATATTTCATCTAGTTTTTCACCCACGAGATGAAATATATCCGTTATTCACTCGGAGCAAGCAAATATTCTTTTTATTTTAAGCTCAAGCGTATTGTCTAGCAATTTGTATAACACTGAAGTAGCTGATTTCTTACTGCATCCCGCGCGATAATGTCAGCAGTTTACCGTTTATGTTCTGCTCTGTTTTGTGTATATTTGCACATACAATATCAGTAGTTATATAATGCTCCTTCCCAATTCAAGGTAAAACAGCAGATAAAAAGAAAATGGAAAAAAAAAATTGCCCATTGCTGGGTTTGTACCCGGTTCGACTGGATGCAAAGCGCATCTTAACCTTTACACTACACAAACGTTTAATTATAATGTTATCAATGTCTATTGACGGCAATATCACAATTATTTCACTCGGTAAATCCAGTAATTCACTGCCTAGCATAAAATAAAAGGTCTTTCATCTTTAATGTTTATTTTTAAACTCTCTCTCTCTCTCTCTCTCTCTCTCTCTCGCTCTCTCTCTCTCTCTCTCTCTCTCTCAACTGACCTTGGTAACAATAACACTGAATCCTGCCACACATAAACATTACTGCAAATTTTATAACTTGTAACCTTGTTTTTGGCAAAATGTATCAGTGTTAAACAGAAGACAAAATATTAGTGAAGTTCAGTGTCGTGGTTGTCTGTAATTACGCCGTAGTGTTAAATTTCCACTAGAGTCTATGATGATCTAGACGTAATGCTACATTTCCAGTAGGCTCTGTGGTGGTTCAAACGTATAAAGTTAAATTTTCATTAGTGTCTTTATTGTCCCAGACGTAATGCTAAATTCGATTATACCATCCCAAACGTAATGGTAAATTCCCATTACAATCTATATTGTCCCCCATAGATCCTGATGTTGCTCATCAAAGTCAGAATATATGGTGCCAGATCCGGAAATGTGTTCAACTCTATACTTAAGTCACTGGGTGGTTTTGAGGCATGTCTGCGTGAGCTAATAATAACATAAACTACGTTATCCTAATCACAAACACTAAAATTTATTCAAAGATTAATTACATTTTTCAAGAAAATAGCACATGCAATATGGACTCTGTAAATGAAGAAAACTACAAGTATTGAATGACCCTGAAGCTATGGAAATCAGATAGTTTATTTTTATTTCTTCACCCATTTAGGTCATTCAGTGACGTTTGTTAAATTCTTGCAATAAAAACAAACAAGTCTACAAACTGTGTCGCCATATTTTGGCACAGACAAGAGCATGGTATTCCCAACTTGAAAAGATAATAAATAATATGCATCGTGATTCCTTCATGTTTTTATGTATTATTCATCATTTTCTCGAGTGGTTTGTTAAAAAAAAGTAACCTAAAAATTAGTATAAATCAATTGATGTGCAAAACTAGTTTGCAGAAATAATACAACTTTCTTCACTCAGTGGCCGACTAGATTGCATTTCGTACCCTCTTCCGATCCAAATATAAACGAAGAATACGCAGAAAGAAAACAAGGGCGGGGAATCAGTAATACCGGTATTAGAAGGTAGTAATAGAAAGCTTGAGTGTATTAGATTCCTTTAAATCAGGAAAAGTAATCGATGGCTGATAAACCAAACTATCATCCAATGTTCTTAACTGGCTGATCGCCTTGATATTAGTTTTATAGGCTATTGTAAGTTAGGTGACCATTCTCTGGACAACTGAAGCCTGAAGTTACTGATGTAAACAATTCTTGTCGGAATATTATTTACCAATTTTCCTTCCTAAAGTTTCTTCTTTAGTCACCTATTGTTTTCCATCCCAACCTCCCATGTCAACCTTGTAAAATAAAAACCAGGCGCACCCTAGGTCACAGAGTCCACTCGTAAAGCACCAGGAAATCGTCTATAGATATAGAGGATACCTACGTTGTTTTGTATTTTTTAATCGATATAAGGAAATATTTCACAAGTGAAGTGGAAACATTGTATTGTCACGAGTGGCTTCTCTTGACAATACATAATGTTTCCACTTCCTCGGTGAAATATTTCTTTATATCGACTAAAACAAACGTATATTTCATTTGTATTATATATTTTTAGGCAAAAACCATCGATTTGCATGGTCTTTTGTTCTCCAGCCAATGCGATTAACGGCTGCGTTGCTACATCGATAAAAAGAAGTTCTGACATTTTACAATAATATTGGACAGTTACTTTTAAAACTTTAGCTCCTACATATACTGCTTCAAATTGTGCATTTTGTCAAATGAATAACTGTTTTCATACGAAAATAAAGCTATTTTTATTTTCGTTAACATACTTCTTGCGCGGATTGATACAGTAAACATTGTTGTGGTTGGTTTTATTGTAGGAACATAACAAAGCAGTCGTATCCGAGTGACTTCAGAGGGTTACGTCTTTAAACAACAGATTTTAATGATTGTCAATTTTGCCTATAACGATTTTGGTTTTTTATTTTGCTTATTTCTGCATTAAAACGTGAATTGTGTGGCATTGGCAAGCTTGCAGTAGTAGTTGTATAGTAGGCTTTTGAGACAGCGGTTACTTATCCGAGTCCGCGCCTTCGTTATCCCATGACTTTACCCTTTTGTGCACACGCGAGTGCAGCGCGGGGATTCCCCGTACACATACAAACACGGGTCCAGTCAAGGCGACTGCGAGAGCGCCCTCAAGACTTCTCCCCCAATAGCCTCACTGCAGTAATGATCAGCTCTGGAATTCCCAGAACAGCACCACAAGTTTGTCACATGTTCTGGCGGACGGATTTATCTGAAATTTTTTGATCCTACGTGCCTTTAATTCTCAGAGAGAGACATACATTTCACAGAGGAAGGTCCCCATCAGTCAAATGACCACCGCCACTGTGGAAACGACTCAAACTGTTGTTGGTGGAGGTGTTAATTTAATAATTTGAGATATAGAAATTGTCATACCAGATACCAGCTATAATAATGATTGATAAACGTGTGAGCGACCACGTATGCGATCTTTAACATTGATAAAATGATACATGTACACTATAATCGTCAGAAAGAGCAAATTACACTAGAAAGAGTCATTGCACTTGAAAAAGCAGGCGATGGATGGCAATTTTAAAATGGATTCGTTATTACATTGGGAGAATAGGGAGGAGTACATCATGCATTTTTTTTCTCCAGTGCTGTTTAGTTTATGTATGACTTCTTCTGTACAAAAACTAAGCCGTGGCCTTATCGGTTAAAAGGTTATACTCTTGATCGAGACATTTGAGGTTCGCTTCACGCTCGGAGAAATTTTTCTTTTGTTAATTGAGGAAATGTCGAGCTTGGGTTGAGTTGAACATGAAATATGAAAGTCAAATCTGACGATGAACTATCAATGTTGATTATAAGTACGTGATATGCATACTTGTTTGAGACGTAGTCTGGTTTGAAACAACCTCTGAGCTTTCTACGATGTAGTTTGGCACCCTAGGGGTTCATTTTGGGTTGCAAATTCAAACTGCCGTAATCAACACTGATTAGAACACGTCTGATGACTGTAAGAAAAATATGTGCAACAGCTTAAGATAGCATCATGCCTATAAATATCAAAGAAATACTATCGACAAGAACAATCCGAGCGGAGACTGTTTCCTTTTTGTGTGAAAATATTATTTTAAATAATGGCAGAGAGTATTATATAATGTCGAATGTGCCACCGTTCGACACACACACAGTATCGTGGAAGAATTCATGAGCGTAGCTGATGCGGGAATTACATTACCCATGCAGTGGTGCATTTATAAGGTCACAGAAAAGGTCAAATCGCTGTTTAGGAATCGCGTTAGAATTTGCTTGGTGAAAACTCGACTAGGAATATAACAAGAAACGCGACAAGTCATTGTATGATATTGTGCAAGAAAAGTCAAAATAGTTGACGTTGACCGAGTTACCATGCGACGACACAGAAATACGCAGTGACGACACAGATAACGAAATACACAGCGACGACACAGATAGCGAAATACCCAACGAAGATAACAAAGACAGCGAGGATCACCAAGGGGAAATCAATTAGAAAAATGGTAATATAATATATCAATGGCATCCACACTCACCAACCTTCAGAGGCTATACGAACTGATGTACAACTCCATACAATTCGAACCGATCGTCTGGATTATCTGCCTTGCCTCATTACTCATGTAACACCGCGTGCAAGTGAGGAGATAAAGCAACGGCGACTGAAGTAAAAAAAAACCAAAAACAAACAGGAAGAAGCAGTTGAATAACGTCGCGTGTATATAAAAAGTTCAATGGCACAGGGACGTAACAAATGCAAAGGTGTATGCCTTGGAAAACGTGAACTTTGCGGCAGAACATGCCATTACGAATACTGTAAATCACACTCGCTCGCGTTACATGTTGGTACCGGTGCTTGAACATGCCTCAAATGCGGCATAGGAGTTAAGTCGCGTAATCAGCTATGCCGGTCATGCGGATCTGTACGTGAGTATTATCGCTTGCGCCGGCGAATACTTGCCGACGCAAATGTGGGAAACATCGTCGAGGAAAAAGCCAACGATGTCGTTGAGGAAAAAGCCAATAAAGTCGATTCAATAATATCCAGGATTGCAGCGATTGCGGTTTCCGATCCTGGCAAAGTAAAAATTATACTGCAAAAATAAATTACTGCTGAATAAGCATTCAGATAATGCTTTTATTATAAGAGTATGCCTACCGTAAACCAGCTCAAGCAATTTGAGCGAGACCACGGAATAAGGTTACCACGAGGCACGAGAAAAGCCGATATACTTACATTATTAGGACTTCCCGCGGATGAGCCGTGTCCGACTGTAAAGCAGTTTCGTGCAACGGCAGCACAGTTACGTATCAAAATTTCCTTCACGGGCCACTTGGGCAGAAATCACACGTGGGAACGCTGACAAAGAAACCCGCCCTCCTATCGCAGCTAATATTGCCGCTGAGGCTGTCGCGTATACTTGTCCCCGAGTTCAATTTACACAAGAGTGTTGGTGATTTGAAGAATACCGGGCTATCATCCAACACTCATACAAACCAGGCAACGATGCTGTGAAGCTTCTCTTGAACATGCGTCCCAGGATCACATCAACGTTGCAGCACATGGGCGTAACGCCACTCACGTCCGCGTTGAGGTTACTATGCCGCGCGCTTTCCAGACCAAAGGTTCCAACGACGGGGTCAAAATCTCACGCGGGTACTTTACCACTGGTGCTCTTGTGATCTTGAACCGCAAAGATACCGAGGCCATCGATGATGAAATCGATAAAGGTTTTGCAACAGTCCTCGAGAAGTTTGATGTTTACACCCGAGAAGGTTCAGAATGAACTCTTTCCAGATGCGCGGAAGTTTATGTTAGGGTTTCCCTGTACAAGCCTTTTGCGGGTCAAGTTATATTGCAACGCCAGCCCGTATTCCACCGCGGGAAGTAACAAATGTGAAAAACAACGACACCCAGTGTTTTCAATGGGCGATCGTATAGATCAGCCTCGCAAATACAAACAACACCTGGGTGAAATTGAATTTGGCAACATATAATTTCCGGTACAGGTTCCTGACATCAGTAAGTTTGAACGACTGAACCCTGACACCACCGTTAACTTGTATGCTTGGAACAAAGGTATTCAGCCGATTCGACTACCCCAACACACACAAGCAAATATTCATGCAGGCGGTTTAATAACGAACGATCATGCCAGAATCTGGCAAGGGTGTTTTGAAATTCACCGTATATTATCTACGCGGACATTGAATACCTGAATGTTCCCGTGAGTTCCAACTGCCAGAGGTTGTCCGGGGAAACACAAGTTGATGAGCAAGTTTCATGCGGGTTTGTTACACTGTTGTGAGATGCGACGGAGCGATTGAGCCGCCAATATTATATCGTGACAAAGACTCGGTTAAAGTGTTTATCAGATCGCTGGATTCAAGTACAACTTTCCCCGTAGACATGATTATGACCCACGATGACATTTACAAGTTTTCCGCGGCGACTCATTGCTGGATCTGTGATAAAGCGTTCAGCTCCGCCGATGAAACGTTTGTGATCACTGTCATATCACTTGCGCGTACAGAGGAGCAGCACACAGTGCATGCAACCTGCAGCTGCAAATTTACCCATCACGAATAAGAATTCCGGTTGTGCTTAATAACCTGTGCAGGTATGATGGTCACTTGATCATGCAAAGAATCGCAACTGCATCGATTGCGGCAATAAGGGCTATCCCAAACAAATTGGGAAAAATATGACGTTTCGGCTGGGTCAGCTGTAGTTCATTGACTCGCTGCAGTTTCTCAATTCCAGCCTGAACAAACTTGTCAAAAACTTTGCGGCAAATGGCAACTGTCGTTTTACAATCACTCGTCGATACGGTGGTGCTGACGATGGAAGATTTAGGTTGCTCACCCGCAAATGAATTTACAGTTACGAGTACATGAGCGACTGGGAAACGTTTTATGAAACTCAACTGCCACCAACTGAGGCCTTCTATTCATCGCTGTCCCGCGTGGGCATTTCCGCCGACGACTGCGTGCACGCGAACAATATCTGGTCGGCGTTTGGTTGTAGAAACCTCGGTGACTACTACGACTTGTATCTGCGCACTGACGTGTTGCTGCTCGCGGATGTCTTTGCACTATTTCTCATCACCGGGAATTGCCCGAGATGCATTGCTGTCGAAAACCCGCGTCGACTTGGAACTCCTCACTGACATCGATCAACATTTGTTTGTCGAACGTGGTATCCGCGGCGTGATTTCCATCGCGAGTCATCGCTACGCTCGCGCAAACAACCCGTGCGTGGACGGATACGACCCCGCCGCTCCAAACAGTTACATCATGTACCTTTACGCGATCTTGTATGGCTGGGCGGTTATGCAACCGATGCCCGTAGGCGAGTTTGCATGTATCGATCCCGCGCACGTTAACATACACGAGTACGATAGCAATAGTGACGTCGGGTATTTCTTTGAAGTTGACCCTGAGTACCCGGACGAGCTTCACCGCGACCACAACGATTATAAGCTGGCCGCGGAAGCGCTGTCAGTGCCCAGCGAGTGGTTGTCCCTGTACCAGTGCTCTTGCGGATGATTCTGGTGCCAATGAATGTACTAAGCTGGTTCCGAATCTACGCCGAAAACTCAACTATTTTGTCCACGTACGAAATCTGCAGTTGTATCTGCGGTTGAGGATGCGTGTGTGTAAAGACCATCGGGTGTTACAGTTTCGTCAACGCGCGTGGATGGCTCCTTACATCCAGATGAATAAGGATCTGCGAACGGCTGCCACGAACGAGTTCGAGAAAGACTTTTTCAAACTCACGAACAATGCCGTGTTTGGGAAAATCATGGAGAATCTTCTGAAACAAATCCACGTAGACCTTGTCCAGGACAGTGAAGAACAAAAACTTGACAGGTTGATTGCAGACCCGGCGTTTGAGTCACGCAAGATATTCGATGGTGGACTCGTTGCCGGACACAGCAAGAAATCTAAGCTATGTTGGCGCGTCCATGTTGGATTTGTCGAAGCTGCTCATGTACGAGTTCTACTATGATAAGATGAAACCACGGTACAGCGACAACGTCGAGATGCTATACATGGATACTGATTCGTTCTTGATACATATCATCACCAATGACGTCTACGCAGATATGAACGAGACATCGCTTGCGTGCGAGTTTGACACCAGTGAGTGCCAGAAAGATCATCCGCTGTTCAGCAACACCAACAAGAAAGTCGTGGGGAAGTTCAAAGACGAATGCGCGGGGAAGCCCATTTAGGAATTCGTGTGACTGAGCCCCAAAATTTACTCGATCATGGTTGGCTCTGGTAAAAACATTAATAAAGCAAAAGGAGTCCCACGCGTGGTTGTGCAAAAGGATCTCAACCACAACATGTACGTGGAGAGTCTTCGGCAACGACGTGAATTCACATACAGGGCAAATCTTATCCGGTCAGCAAAAAAACAAAAACAACATCGCATGGGTGTGTATCGTTGCACCGAGATGAGTTAGTTCCCGTTGGACACCAATCAATGGATGTTCCCTGAGCGTACGGGCACCACGTGATCGCTAGCTGAGGACGTGCCTCGGCTGTAATTGTGTGTTCGCGGGAAGACTTGTAATTCTTCCCGCACAAATGGTCTATTAGGAGGCAAAGCTTCCCGTGGATTTCGTCCGCTCGCTAACGGCGCCAAATGATAGCGCGTTGATAGTTCCGGAATATCAATCTGGTCGGAGATCGTGAATGCATCGACGGACCACACCAGGTCTGTAGCACCACGTTGTCCGCCTTCCAGCTCCCCCGGGGCATACAGATACCGAACAACTTTGTCCTAGACCAAGTCTAACGCGGGTGGCTGTAAAATTGCTTTGCGGTTCGGGGCCGCGATGGTTTCCTGCCGAATCGCGTCAGTGGGTCTCAACCCGATCATACGTGTAATTTTATTATTCAACGCTGCTATGACTGACCGAAGCCGGACCACCCATTCTCGGGAGCGATTGCAATTCAGCAACAATTCCTGCACGTACCGGTGCCCGAATAATCGTTCCGCAAATGTGCGGATGAATCGTTCCACATTGGCCTGGTCGCGATGTTCCAGAAACTGCGGCTTTATTACGTGTCCGAACCCTGATTGGATTTGCGGTACGTGCGGCATCACACACAGTATGAAGGCAAACAATTTCACCGTCATTAAATTTTCCGCGTCGGTGAAGCCTCATCCGCCCAAGCACGCCGACATGTTTCCGAATTCGGTTCTCACGCTGATCATTGGCCCGGCCAGATCCGGAAAAACGCAAATGTTGCTGAATCTGATCATGCGATGGTTAACGTGGGATCGGTTTTACGCGATTGCTGCCGTCAAAGACTTTAACGCAGGAAAGACTGATCATGGCGTTCAAACGTTGAAAAGATTTTGTCGGTAAACACCTCTAATAAAAACCCTCAGAAGAGCATTATTCCCCGCCAAGTTCACAAAACATGGGGAAGGCATTGGAAGCACTCATGAGGTCGGTTCGCGCCGGCAGCAACGTGCCAGCAACGAGGCCACGTTGATTTATCAGCAGTTGCTCATCGACCACATCATGGACGCGGAGACGTTTCGCGCGTTGATGCACGAACTCACTGAAGACATCAGTGATGTATACAACATCGATGATGAGTTATGATGACGCTTCGAGTTGAAACACTTCCTCTTTTACGTGAAATTAACGCTGCAATGCAGCGTGTCGTTGCAAATACAACCCCGAACGTCACCTAGATGATTACAATGGTTTTTTAAACACCGCTCGCCGCGGAGATATCTCGCACACTCAAGATCACACTAGCGTCGTTGCGCATTTATCGCAGTTGGTCTAATATTCGATCGATGCCATTTGCAGGCTTTAATGTGAATAACTCGCTCTTGTTTTCGTCCTACGGTGGCACAACCTGGAATGTTTTTGAGCTTCCCACGGGCGCATACGAGGATGAATCAATCAATGATGAGATCAGACGGAGAATTTCGTTGGTGACCGGCAAAGACTCTACACAGGCGAACACGACCCCACACTCAGCTCTGTCATCTTGATCGAATCTGCACCGTACGCAGTTGACATCAGACAGTAGTCGCTGAGAACGGATCTTGGTTGGCCTGAATATATTAATGAGATTCCAGCGGACAAACGAATTTTGTGTGCAGGACTCAAAGGGTCCAGATACCATATCGCGCCAGACATTATCAGGATCACCTCGACGATTCAGGGTAATCTAATCTGTGACGCCATCAGTGGCAGTTATAGAGCCTCAGCCTCGACGACACAAGTGTCACAGGGTTACTTAATGTTCGGCTTTCCCCAAATGTGGCCCTGGGTGATCTGATATAAGTTACTCCCAGGGCGCCCTTGTATCTCCACGTAACAATCCCTGATTTGCGCACATACGTTTTTCCCTCGTGGACCATGACGGGAACGCGTTAGACCTGCTCGGGGAGACCCTGACCATACAACTCTACATTAGAGATCGACCTGATATTTAATGTATACAATGATGGTAGTACGCGTACGTGTGAGACCCGTGTGTGTTGTCAACGCGAGATAACCCGTTTACGCGACATATTACGGAAACTGCCCCATGATGTTGTCCAGGAATTGTTCACAGGGGCGCCAAATGTTCTCGCGGCCATAACATCACGCGCATCGCCAATTGCTAAAGCTGTTGCAATGCAACAGTATCAAAAGCGTCGCTGTGAAACAGTTAAAAAAATCTGGCATTCCTCGCGTTCAATCAATTCGAGATCGATTACGACGATTAGTGCGGCAACCAGAGGTTCAACCGAAGGCGGCTACGCTACCGCCCACAGCAAGAATGCCCGTGCCGGTCAGTAAAATCATCAAGGAAGCTGCTCAAGGACGTCTGGCTGAGTTAGCACAAATCAATACCGATTTGATGATTGCAAATCTGGCAATGAATGGGGAGTGGATTCAGAAAGCGGAGCATTCTAAAAAGGTATTAGACGAATCCGATAATGTCTAAACGATGGTTCGATTCACAGATGCACCTGATGCCGCATTTGATATGGACGTGCCTGTGTTGGTAGATCGAAGCAAGCGAGATTTTCAGTATTATTCCTACCCAGCTAAGGACCCTGATCTACATTCACGAATTCAATTACAAGTGTTCTAGTCAGATCACTAATGTTATAGCAGGCATGAACCCTCATCTGGATATATGTGCAGAAGCTGGAACTAGAATAATTCTAGTCCCAGGCAGAAGTACGCGACAGTGGTAACATGAACTCGCTACATTAGTAAAAAGAGCATTAGTCCAGAAGATAATGCAGTTGGTGATTTGGGACACTGTCACTTTACATCACCTTTAGCACTAAATTTCAGGAATTCGATCTAAGTAAACTGTAGCGGAAAAGTTCATTCTGAATTTGCACAAAATGCATGAAAAATACTGAAACATTGTAGATTTCCCCCATATTTAACCTTTTATAATAAGCATAATCATAATTATTATTATTATTATTATTAACCAAATTTTCACTTTTACATATTCAACAATTAAAGCATCCTTAATTCTAAAAAAGAACTACTAATTTGGACTATTCGGAGAAATTCCAATACATTATGTCTCACTTTTTAACTGCCTTATGCACATGTTTTAATTTTCAAATGACCTTGAACTTGCCTCAAGGTCATAAGGAGGTATGCTTGCATGGATATTTAAAGTCAAGCTTCCTGATTCTACAGTTAAAATATGACAGCTATCCCTTTAGGAGTATGGGACCTATGAGCATAAAAAACTTGGAATGAAAATTTTCATATGACACTAGCCTGAGGGAGGAAAGAAGTGCATGAATATGAAGGGGTAGAACTTCCTGATTTTACAATCTAAGTAAGATAACTATCCCCCTCAAGGGTTGGAACGTATGGCTATACAGAAAAATTTTAGCGATTATTGACAACGCCGCCGCCAGAATGAGTAATACCTATATCTCACCCATGCTAAAGCAGACGAGAAAACAGCTGATTCTTTGAAAGAACTGTAACATTGTTGGGAATAGCTCTCGCATCATAATGATCTCAATAGCTATGCTAGTGTAAGTTCAAGTCAAAAAGGTAAAGGAAAGACAAGGCGAACGATGTTCTTCCAGTCATTTCTGTTAAGGAGCAAGAATTATTGATCTATTGGCTAATCTCCTTCTATCCATTACCTCATCACATTCTTTAAAATTAAAAATTATATGGTAAAAATTAAAGTACACTACTTTAAAAGCAATATGTACAGTATATCGGCAAAAATGACCAATTTACACGTGACATGAACATTTATATGTTGAACAGTGAAAACCGTATGGGTGTCATAGTATTTTTTGCTTGGAGCTCTGTCGAACAAACCTGCACAAAGGTAATTATGATTCATGCATAGCTTGCTATCTGTTTGGTCAATAGTTCTTTGAGATCATCAGATCAATTATAAGCAGTATTTGACAGGCATTTCTCGCTAGTTCAGTTTTTAAGCAGTATTGGACGACCCCCCCACACACACACACACACACAAAAGGAACATAAAATAACCATGGCAAAGCACAAGATATTACTAGTATAATGGCCAAAGTAGGTCCCTGAGAAAAAACAAATGGTGACTGGTGGTGGTGGATATCATTGTTATAATCGTTATTTGAGATGAAAACTATTGCTTGAGATGGATCACAAATGGAGAAAGATAATTCAGGCCATAATTGCCATAGTCGAAGAAGGAAGAAAGTAAGATACTGTAAGATATGGTAAGGTATATTAAGACATGGAAACTCCAAAATATAGATTATTTATCATCATTATTTTCTTATCATATTTCGTAGGATAACTGAAAAGATATGGCCTCCGGGGTAGAACGTCCAGGTTACAGACAGGTGTCGGACGAAACACATGCAACTTCCAAAATAGTACCCAGCGGTTGGGGAGTTGAAGGTATTTTTATTCAGTACGATGTTACATTGCCAATGCTACATAAACTCGTAGTGTTAAAAATATGAGTAGTTGAAACTAGCAGGTTTACTAGAATTCAGTTAAAACTGCTGCTTTCTCAAGTTTTGCAAGTCATCTAATACAGAGAGACAATTTCCGTGCTCAGCTATCATTACACTTGAAAGGTTAATAGATCAGCAAAATAATCACTAATTTACCTAATCCAAAGTAGTTCACTGCAAAGTACTTTTCGTACTTTAGTAACTTATGAATCTAAGATGCATTTTTGCCAATATCCAATAAATTTTAGTTCTGTGGTCATAAATTATGAAAAAAGTTACCTCTTTGGTTATATAAAATGGGTTAATATGCAAAATAGTTGTTGCTTTGAAATTTGATTGTGCATTAGTGGTTGGGTAACAAAATGCAGATACAAGCAGAAGAATATTACCAGTTTGACCTACTTTTCCTTGATATGAACTGACTTCGCGACATGTGTACAATATTGGAAATTTCTTCAGCACGTTCATCAGATGTAACCAATTATATATTTTGACAAAATCAGCGTTGTCTCACAATCTGAAATGTTCATAGTGTAGCACATTTCTGCATGTCATTGAAAGGCTTCATCTTTAGCATTATCTTCACCACTTTGGGTTTTGATCCTGTGTAACTTTTCAGACTGATGCAGCTCGAACAGATTAAATGGATCACTGTCAATCATTTCATTTTGAGTTAATATTTGGCACCATACTCTTTTTACCAAAAATGCATTTTAAATGATTTCTCCACAATTATACTTTGGATCTCATCAAACTTGATACAAGTATCAATCTACAAGAATCCTTATAGCTTGAGATAAGAAGGGTGCTAAATTCACTGCATATGGTAGACCAGTGTATGGTTAATGTCTTGCATCATTTCCATTTTAAATGTTCCATTTGAACTAATACTCACCTGTACTTTACATCTGTAATATAGTTTATCAAACTCTTCAGCAACAAGTTTTAAAGTAAAATATAAATATGAATGTTTTATCGCAAACGATTCAAATCAGTTTGAAGACACCACTTACATTTTTTAATCAAACGTATCTTTGATTTTTTTAATTCTTTTATTTTTTATGAACGTTTCAAATAACTACTTTTCCTCATTTAAACCACATAAAACAAAACCTATAAAACGATAAATCTGCTCAAAAATCTAATGGGTACAGTTAAAATAGACTGTTCATTCATCATTTTCTTGGCTTACCAATTTTTGTAGACTTCGTGGTGGCTTCAAACTATGAATTTGAAGATCCAACGAACAATAATCCTTTTGTGAAAATAATAGTACCCTTTCCCCAATTTAAGTAATGATGAAAATGTCATTTTTAGGAAAAGCACAAAAATGTGTACTCACAAAAATGAAAGAATTCATAATAATATTTTTTTTCAGAGTGTCCCCGTCCTGCGATACTCCGAGGTGAATATTTGGAGCCAGTATTAGATAATAATAACCTGTTGACAAGTATTAGTGATGATAGTGTTTTTCCCGCACTGGATGGAGATACCCCCTCTCTGGCCAGATCATATACTCCACTGCCATCTGCAGATCAGCTGACTTCTAGGCATCATGTCTGCGAATCATCAAATTTGGTTGGTATCACTGGAAATCCTACCAATGTCAAGAAAAATGAAGTACAGGTCACATCTTTAAATCAACAAAAACCTGTATGTCCTTCCACTCCTGATGACAGACATTCATCTTTCAGACACAATTCACCATCCACCTTGAATGACAGTCACCTGTTTGGAAATGGTACAGAGCACTTTGACGGTGGAGACATTCAACCATCTCATCCAGTAGGGCAAACCTCCTGTCCTAATGTTTTCTCTGCAACAAATGATCATGTTTCTCCGCCAATCTCTCAAATATGTGCTTCCTCTGACCAAGATGTCTCATTCTCAACATCTTATGTGCCGTCAATGGCATCGCATTCTCCGCAATTTGCTCAGACCACCAGAACGATGACTCCAATCAGCCCAACGTTTTCACCCTTTGAACCGCCTTCATTACACTGGAATGTAGCATATCCTCTACAAAGTGCCCAGATAACTGGACCTAGAGTACCTTTGTGGCAAAATGTCCCACCCCTAAGATCTGCTGAGCCTTCACCTAATTGGGGCCCATTCCGTCCTCCATATGGTATGCAAACATCTAGATCGAGTCTTCCCTCCAATCAAGGTGTCCCATCCCCATGGCTAGATAACCCATATATAGGACCTGCAGTATCCTCTACATCTGATGAACATTATCAGCACCAAAGAACAAGTGCCTTTCCGAATTCACTTTCTGCATATGGCAATGTTTCTCAAAGTGCAGAGACAGTTTTCATTTCTGAACAAGGCATCTGGTCCATGGGTGTTAGTGCCCAACAGTCAGGTCAAACTAAACTTACAAGACCTCGCCATTTGCCCACTGGAAACCTGGTCAACATACAACATCAACTTGATGATGAACCACAGGTATGTCAGATTCATTGTTGCTGTCTTTTACATGTAGTACCAAAAAATAAATCTTTAATTTTTTCACCTGCTATTTATGGAGCATAAGATGTTTAATTAGTTATGTCAATTCTTTAATATTCCGTATTTCTTTTTGGCTTTGTTTTTGTACTATAACTCCGCTGCACAGAAGTAGATTTTAATGGCTTTGACCATTGACGCTGCGGTTGTTTCGGTCAAGAAGAGGTAATGTATTTGTTTATTTTGCAGGTAATAATAGCTACTGATGATCGTGGACATGAGTATAAACTCAGTCGACAACAAGTTGACAAGCCTGAGTTAGCCCAATATGGAGCACGACTTAAATCATTTGTGAAATGGCCCTGTCGTTACCATATAATGCCGCAACAAGCAGCTAGTGCCGGGCTTTATCTTGGTAAGATACACAAAAAGAAAGTCATTGATGAGCGACAAAATACCACAGATTCGGAGTGACCATAGTTGTGTCTCTGGTGTGCCGAGACTAAACACTATTTACCTACAGCAGTGACAGTGCACTCATTCATTATTTTCTGCTTCCAAAACTAGTCAAAACAAATAAAGTACACTGAGAGTTGCATGCCTCCTATTGCTGGGGTGGCCCTGGTACCGTTCCTCCTCATTTCAGTTAAAATCACATGATAAACCAGGACATGTGTTAACAGCAACGGTCAATACAAACATTATAGGCAGAAACTTCAGTTATTTTTCCCACTGGCAAGCGTTGCATGTTATAATCAGTCATGGTCTCTAATAATTCCCTCCCCCCCCCCCTCTCTCTCTCTCTGAAATGTGCTGTATTTAAGAGGGATATGGCAAGGGTCAGTTGGAGTCATAAATAATATGTGTGACAAAGTTCAATTGCTGCTACTCTCAGTCTCAATAAGTTAAAAGTATCTTGAACAGTTGAGATAGTCTGACTTTGGTAAAGATAATGCAAAAAATCTACTTAAAGGACAAAATTCTGTGCTTAAACATAAATATGTGCAAAGAGCCACACTGAAAAGGTTTACGCTATGCACACTAACGAACCAACAGATACAGTACTAGCATTTTGTGACTCAAGTCATCTTATTTATTTAAATATAAGCATTCCAGGATTGACAAGCCATGTTTTTATGTATGGTTCATAATTGAATTTAGCCAATATGTTAGCTAATGTATTCATTTCACACTTTCTGTTGTTGTTGTTTGTTTGTTTTTTGTTTTTTTTTGTTTTATTTCTTTGTTTTTTTGGGAGTTTTATTTGCTAAGCGTGCAGACTCCACACATAGCGCTCATACAGTGTATTAGTATATTTGAGATTATAATAAGATCCTTTACTGGTACATATACTAATATCTAAAAAATAAAAAGGGTGTACATTGAAAGTAAAACATTTTTGTTTTACTTCCTTTGCATTTAACACCTGTGGGTTCCTTTGCATTTAACACCTGTGGGTTTTTAATTTGTGTTCCGCAAAGAAATCATATTGATGATTCCATTCTTTTACCACAAGATTCATTTACATCTCATTAGTTTTGTGGGTTTTTTTGTGCTCTAAGACAATGCCTCGACCACGTTAAATATCTTTCCTGTAAAGAGCGGACAATCGTGTTTAAAAATAATTTAAGAAAAACATCGACATATATTTTGTGATAAATACAAAAGTAGCTCCTCGGTCTTCAATACATATGCTTCATCTTCAATGTTATAAGTGGCAAAATATTCATTTTGTTCTTACTGATTTATTACATTTAATGAAACGATGACAAGGGGAACTTAAAAACGTGCTTTCTTCTGAAACGTTTGTTATTTCATTTAAGTATGTTTTGACAGTAAATGAATTGATAGAGAGAAGATGTGTTTAAATTCATGCAATCTGTATACAGCTGATTGCTTTTCACTGTAATCTATTTAACATCCTAATTAACCTAAAAAAGTCATTTTATGACCTGAAAAACAAATTTGATGGGCATACAATACTACTGTTGTAACATGGTATATTCTGTTACATATCTGGGAATATGACTGAAAAATTTTGATATTGGATTATCTTGTTTTGTATTGCAGGAGATGAGGGTTACACAAGATGTTTTGCATGCAGTGGCGGACTGGATCAGTGGCAACCTGGCGATGACGCTTTCAAAGAACATGCTAAATTTTACAAAACTTGCCCGTATGTGAATGCAATAGTAATGGAACGATATCTGGAGGTTAGAGCATCCTTTAACTACTAGTTTAAGGAAACTATTAAATTCACAATTCACGCTGAGCAGGGTCAGTGCATTTTAAGAAGTTTTGGAACTACATAAGACAAGCCAAAATGATTGGGCCCCTATTGTTAAGAGTCATAGACAAATGAGTATTCCTATAGCTAGTATGTCGGTGATCAGCCATCAAAAGGAACGGCAGAGGCTAATTCTGCCCATAAGCTTTTGAACAAGCTTGAATCATGTAATTTAACTGCATTTGTGTTCTAGATATAAAAACAAAATATAAATTTTCTAAGCTGATTTTTCCAAATCAGGTTTTAGTATGTCCTTCCCATTTTTGTCCTAGATGTTGCCCTGTGGGCTCAGGATGTAGAATAGGCCCGATTCATTCTCCTGCCTGTCGTAAAAGGCAACTATGTGGAGGCAACCTGATTACCATTGGTTGCATCCAGTGTTAATGGAGGTGAGGATACCGATAGTTGAGTTAAGGAGAGACCAATTGTTGCCTCTCCTAAGTAATACACTACTTCGGCCTCAACTTCAGCTAGACATGTGGTTAGAAGGGCCTACTCTGATCAATTGGATGGTCACACCAAGTTCCAGGGGGAATGTTATGACAGATTCGGTTTCACTGGTCTCCATAATTATTAAGTCACCATAATTGTGATTAAAGAATCATAGTGTTGACTGACAATAATTGAGAAAGAGCCACAGCTAGGATATTTTTAGAGCCTGATATGTGTCGAGCTTGGAATAAAATGTTAAACCTTAACCTCGACCATAACTGACAGTGAAAGATATTATTGTCAAGTGTATCGACTTGAACATTGTAAGGCAGAAATTTTTATGTGAACTCAATTCAGAAACTTTATGAGTATGTACCACCTGTGAAAATCTTGAACTTTTTGAAGGAATGCAGTTTATCTAGCCAATTTTGACCCTATATTTAAAAGATTGTTGGGTTTTTTTTATATTTTATTTTATATACATTTTACAGAATTTTAACATGTTTGACTTTTATCTATGTCTTTTTGTACTTTGTGTTTACATTTATTTCAAAGTGTTTGTCTTCCTAAAGTTTATTGTGCAGTTCTACATTTCGACATTTTTAGAACTTCACATTTAATTGGCACCACATAGAAATTATTATGCTGAGGTGCTGTTATACTCTAATACATACATTGTCCAAGATGTCAGCCATTTGTCATATTAGTAATCCCCTTTTTGGAATCCCTTAACTCAGAAAATTAAATGCTAAATTTATATTGGGCAGCCTCATATATCCAGAGTTGACTTTCTGCCCTGCTTAAAAAACATTGAATTATATTTCAGAGTGCAGGAGGAGATCGGGAAGGAGGAAAATGCTTTGCCACAGGAAAAAGAACTGCAGGTATATAGATTTAAGGAACCAATCTATCTCAAATCTATATATCCTCTCATAATAATTGCAAATTTCATTAGATGGTGGTGAAAGCTTCAGTTTATATCTTAGCATTATTACCAAGATAAGAAAATAAAAAAAACATTTGAGCTGATGATCTGATTATTTTTATCAATAAATAGTCCAGGAAAATAAAGTATTCTAAACATTTTACATGAAATTTATTAAGTCAAAGAAAAATTGTTTCAACACAACACTGTTTTAATTTGGATAATTTGAAGAAAACAACAACAACAAAACAGGTTTTATAAAATACATTCTTTCACTTCCCAAATAAGGCAAACAAACTACATTAAACAATAGTGCAGAAGACCTTTTGTGGGTATTAGAAAATTATTGAACTGGACACTGGTTCCAATAAATCATAACTAATGGTTTTTTTTATTCGGGTCAGGTCTTATATGCAAATTCATGAAGAGTAGAGTAACTTCCATAGTACTTAGCTCAAGCAGACAACATGAGATTACTGTCTGTATATTGGTAGAGATGTCACTGTATTTAATATAGGTTACTATATGTAATATATTGATCTACATTTGGTCATTATGTAAAAACAATCATACATATACTTAAAATTTTTCAAAGACACGTTTTTCAAAGACACATTTTTCAAAGACGTGTTAAGCAAATTAATGCTGCAAATTTATATTCACTGAGATCCAGCAGGATGTATATCATGCTGACTATTTATGTAGAGATTTTAAATTATTTAAGAAACCTGTATTAAAAACACACAATCATATTCATAAAAAAACCATAGGTTAACATATCTTTATGCTCTTAATACTGATCCATATTAATGACAAAAATGATATAATGAAGGATATGGGATAGATAAACATACAAGGGAAAATCTCCATTCTTTCAGCACAAACATTGTGTAATATTACGAATCCATCCTTACTGGTATATATGGGTCAATCTTCTTGAAGCTTCTCAGAGGAATATACAGTGAAACCCCGCTATAACCGCCCCGCTATAACACGAATTCGGATATAACGCGATCGTGGCGTGGCTCCGAAAATTTCATATATTCATTCGCACATGAAATTTTTTTTCTTCAAAGTACGAGAAATAGTGTATAAAATGTGTATATTACAGTATCATTTTGGTGAAGAGATCGCATATGAATTCGAGTATAATACGTTTGTGGCGTGGTTCCTGAAATTTTATATACATGTATTTTTCTCATACACGGAAACAAAATATTTTTTTCAAGTATGAGAAATAGTGCATAAAAAGTTTATTATCATTTTGGGGAAGAGATCACGTATGAATTCGATCGTGGCGTGGCTTCTGAAATGTAACAATTTCACCAATTTCTTGAAGTGTTATGCTAAAATAAACATTATCGGAAATGTTACTTATTACTGATCCATAAGTAAAGCCAGTAAGTCTTCTTTGTGTTTGTCTTCAATTCATTCTGTATACGATCATTGCTCAAACAATAGCCGACATGTGTTTCTTCTTTAACTGCATACACAACCGATCATCAGACAATGTGGTGGTTGATAAAAGATTCTCACGATTTAATAAACATCAAAAAATGGAAGCCGCCAACAAGTGCGCTGGACTTCAATTCGTCCTGTATACAATCATTGCGCAAACAATAGCCGACTTAATGTTTCTTCTTTAACTGCATACACAACCAAGCACCAGACAATGTGGTGGTTGATCAAAGATTGTCATATGTGGGTGCTTATGTAGAGACTGAGCTTGGGAGGCAAGATCACAGGGAGTTCAAATAACCACTCTCTGTTACTTGGCACTGAACAAGTATCAAACTCGCCGCTCAATCAAAGGGTTGTCATGTGGGAAAGCAAAGGCGGATCGATATCAGATAGTAAATGGTGTTGATACCCTATTCATGCTATACATTAGATGTGTATATATAATTAGTGGGCATTTACAATGGATAAAGGTGAATGGAAATGCATATGAGAAAATTTTAGCAGTATGAAATTTATACAGACACCGTTCATAGACCCTGGAACGTAATGAACCGTACATGTGCTTCGGTCTTTCATAACGTAATTTTGCTGTTCTTTTTTCCCATTGAATTCAGACACATAATGATACGTGACAAAATTATTGAATAGTTTAAATATGTTTGCAATTTATGCAATGGAATTACATGCATTATGGATGAAATACATGCTACGACGGTGCGATATCAGACAGCAAGTAAACAGTGTTAATACTCTGTTCATTAGACATTAGACATTGAATTCAGAGAATGAATCTGACAATGATCTGTGACAAAATGATTGAATATTTTAAATCTGTGTTCAATTTTTCAATGTAATTACATGCATTATGGATGAACTGCATGCCGCGACGGCTCGATATCAGATAGTAACCGGTGTTGATACCCTATTCATGCTATACATTAGACATGTATACGTTGTTCTCTGAATAAAGTAAAATACAGTAAAACCCCGAAATAACACGACCCTGCTTTTTCCGCGATCGAATTTTATGGACCCCAAATATCACGTTATTGCGGGGTTTCACTGTACTTGGGACAAGAAAGCTCTTTCATGTTTAGCGGCCAAATGCAATGCAATAAACGCACTCAGCACTATTGTTTGACATATAAATTGTAAATTCATTTTAATGTCTCACTGCTAACTTTGACATATATGAATATGTCATATAATGTTCTACATGAAAATCATTTCAGTGGAGAATTTTCCTTCCATTTTAAAGTCAAAAGTATATACTATTATACGTCTATGACTGCATGTTTTCTTGCCAGAATCATCATTCAGGTGGTTAGTTGTGACATCTTCACACACCAATGACTTGATATTATTTATTAGTAGAGACAGCTGGGGCTACTGGCAGTTCCCAAATGTTCAATAGATACTACATTCAGCTGGTGCAGATGGGATTTCCTCCAAACAGAGTGAAACTGGCCATCCAGCGGACTGTGGAAAAATATGGTAAATACAGATGTAAGCTTATATTTGCTATCCCTCAGTCATATTGAATCTAAAATGTTAAATATAGTAAAAAGATTACAAATTTTGAAAGGGGGGGGGGGATATTATATATGTAATCTGGTCCAGTTTTATTTTCTGATCTATTATTCACATAAATATACAGGTTCTACAAGGCAAATTGTGAATTTAATTCCATGACTGTCTGTATGTGATTGTTTTCTAATGATGTTTGGTGTGTTTGTCATTATATTTGGTTCTTATTATTATGCTGTCATTTCGTTATTATATGCACTAGTTTTGTTATTATATGCGGTAGTTTTGACTACATATGCGGTGGTTTTATCATTATATGCGGTAGTTTTGTTATTACATGCGGTAGTTTTGTTATTTTATGCAGAATTTTTGACTACATATATGCGGCGGTTTCGTCATATGCGGTTGTTTCATTATTATATGCAGTTGTTTAGTAATTTTATGCGGTGTTTTCATAATTTTATGCGGTGGTTTTGCTATTATCGGTGATTTCGTCATTATATACTGCAGTTTCGTGATTATATGCGGTGGTTTTATCGTTATATGTGGTGCAGACTCTATGATATGCGGTGCAGTTTCATTTATATTGGTGTTTTTCTCCTTTTCTTTATATTCGGTAGTATGCTGTTATATGCGGTAGTTACACTTTTATATTGGTAGATTAATCATTACATTTATCAAAGTACTGCTTATTATGACAATGATGCAGTAATTCGTAAATCTCATGGAGCGGTCCTTTTAATACAGTATTGGCAATATCATACTAAGGAAATGGGCACTTGGTGCTTTTCCAAAGGACACACCGAGGCATCCAACCCGGGCTGGCCTACGTGAGTATTTAATCCAAATTCATGGATTATGAGTCTTATGCTCTACCAATTGAGCTACAGCAGCTCCCAAAAGTGCTACCAAAATCAGAGTATGAAAATCATGTCTGATGAGGAAAGTTTTACTTTTTATTTCTCACTTCGAATTTCTACTTCTTATTTCTCTCTTTTTTTCCTATTGCTTATTATTCCCATGCTTTTAAATAAGCATGGGGCTATTGCGATACAGTCCGTCCATACCCATCCTTACACCCACACCCCAACTTCCTTCCCAGGGACCAAGACCCTGGGTCATTGTAAACTGTTATCACCACTTTACAATAAGTGAATAAGTGTACATACGTATTGGAAATGAACGAACAAATACACACACCTGATACTTTCCCTTGTGGCAGTTCTTACCCTCAGACTACCCAAGAAGCTCAAACTTCAGGGTGGAGATCAATTAAAAAGAAACTTGGGGATATGTCTTTTACAAACACAGAATTCTAATTTCTGTTTTATCCCTGCACTTTTAATGACATGCGGTGAAATTGTGATCCAGTCCATATATGCACATACGGTCGTAGGTAAGTACGCATGTACATCTCTAATGTTCATGAGCTCCTAATACACCGCTTAAGCTAGACACAAGCAACTTGAATCAGATATGTTCCAATGGGTGTAGATTGTGCCAACACATTTGGAATTTGCTTTTGCCCCATCTGGTTGTGCTGGGGATTGGGTGATTTTACATAAATTTCAAGTGTCAACACATGTTAGACTTTAACCCACGTGTCATGCCCTATGATCTTTTCTACCCCCATGGGGGAACTTATCCCTATCATTAGATAGAAACTATTTAGATACTCAGTCTGTAACCATATATACACTTACTGGGTCTGAAAAGACAAATTTATAGAAGCAACTGATATTGACCCCAGGGACCATCTCTAACCGCTGGGGCATAGTCCCTGGGTTATAGGTTGGAAACTATCGAGACTCACCCCCACACAAAAGTATGTAATACTTACTGTGCTTAAAAGACAAATGTACATACACATTTGACATTTGCCCCTTGGACAGTCCATATCCCCAGCAACCTACCCAAGAACCTCAAACTTCAAGGTGAAGGTTAAAACGGGGAAGTTTTACTTTACTTCTTTATCATGTTTACTTTTCTTAGTTCTTTGCAATTTCTGGAACAGATTTGGTAGGATTTTTGTAAGTTTTATTTATAAGCAAATTATACATTAGTAAATATATCTGATTAAAGTGGGTACTTATTTCACATTCAGTATTATCAATTTGCAATGGAGAAAAGGAGAAATACTTTGCACCAACCATATGTTCACAATGTGCAGATTAAGACTATGTACTGTCAGTACAATGGTAGAACAGAGATGAAATCCTCATGTCTGTCTGTTTTGACTCTTTTATAGTCTTTTCTGTCTGCATATGTCTGACTGGCTAGCTAGCTTTCAGAGAATAATATTGCATGGTTTTCTGTATTGCAGGGGTGTTATTCAAATATGCAAATATGTTATGAGCTAATTAGCATAACCTGCTACCGGTAATTACTAAGGCAGTCTGCAATAAAATCATCCACACACATTTGACACAAGACATTAAGCTGAAGTATCCCGTATCCCTGAATTCACCCCCACCAATTCACTTGGTTTAGATTAGGGGCTGGCAGATGTCTGCTACTTAGGATCAGCTGAAATTGCAGAATAAATACTCATTTTCCTAATATGCGGTACTTGGTGCAAAGTATTTCTCTTTTCTTCTTCTGAATTTTATGCTGAATTTGTTAAACACTTTAATCAGATGCATGTACATGTACATAAGACTCACATTTTAATACACACACACACACACACACACACACACAACCTAGCCAAGCTATCCGAGCAAATAGCAAATAAGGAACGGAAGTAATTTAGATATGGACAATACGCACCACTCATCTTTTTCTAAATATTAAAAAAAAAATCATACTTTAAAAATTACAGAACTAATCAGACTTGAGTATTTCAAAAACATTTTAAAAAATTACTAGACCAATCATACCTTTTGTGTCTTACCATTTCGTATAGGGATATGACAATATTTCTGGAACTATCGATTTTTGGTAATTTTTAATATCTGTATTGGGATAGGAGAACATTAAAAATTTTTATTCTTTGTGCATTTGAAATATGACAATATCTCTAAACCAATATATTTCTTGTTAGAAATCATTAAAATACTTAGATTATTCACACTTTGAAGACAATTAAAGAATGCAAAATAATAATATCAAACTTTTACATGTAAGTAAATATTGGTACAAAGAAATAGATCAAAAAATTATAATTCTAGTTCTGGCCATTTCTAAACTACTCTAAAATTACTGGACCAGTGAGACTTGAGTATTTCACAAATGTTAACAAAGAATTACTGGACCAGTCAGACTATGAAGACAATTAACAAACACTAACTAGAAATTTTTATACTCATAAAAGATAGTGCTGTCCTTATGCTTGTGATATGCTCACTCTAGTCTGCTCCCAATTTTAGCACTATTTCTCAATGTGCATTAACATTGCTAAACTTATTCAAATGGTGTAAATTGATGAAAAGTAAGTAATGACTCTTTTTTTCAGAACAATTGAGATAGGAACGATCAATGCCTTTTAGCCACTATGCATTAGATGGACCTTAGACAAATATAAAGGATAGATTACAGTGGAATTTATACTTTATTTTGTAAGTACAACAAAATTTAAGCTATTCATCATTTATTGATTATCTAAACAAGATCGTATTTTTTAAAAATTATATAGAAGTTAAGCTTATGTTATTGTTTAAGTTGATGTTTAACCACTGAGCTTGCCAATGACCTATATTTCGTATAACATGTATAATTGTACCATTCTGATTTTTTTATCATTATTGTTTCATTTTTTCTTAATCTGGTTAATACCAACAGACATATAGTGATATTTCATTACTTAACTTATCCAAGAATGTTATGTTATCAAGGAAAAAAGAATGTATGATAGATAGTTGATTTCTCTGAAGTCAGAGAAATCAATGCACTCGTCCTTTCCCATACATCCTTAGGGAAAAAGGTATCCCTTTTCATTTGTGGCAAAATTGGTTTCTTACAGAACAAGGGAGAAAACTTTAATGAGTGCTTCACCCAGCACACAAGAGATGGGTGTGATTTTAAGATAAATCAATACACTCCTTCTTTCCCGTACAACCTATGAAACACTTATTATACTGTCATCCCTTTTTATTTGTACCACAATTAGTATGTTACAGAACTAGGATGAAACTCTGGCCTGCGTTTCACTTGCAAATAAAACTGAAGGATAATTTTCAAATATTCTAACACAAACTAAAATTGACTTATTTCATTTTCAGGAGTCAGTATGCTTTTGAACCATACCTACAGATACATCTGTACATAATGGACAAGGGTTCCAAGTGAAAGCCTAACCATAACAGACACCTTTGTATAGTGGACACCAGTTCATAAATGACACCTGTTTACAAGAACACCTGCTAACAATGGACAAATAAATTATGAATCTGATTGACATAAATGCAAATTGCTTTGGTCACTGTATTTGTATTGTTTATCATTGCACTGAAAACAAACATACTTTTTATTCCTGATGTCTTTCTACAAACAAATACAAACACTATAGATATCTTTTTTCTCTCTGTCCATCCAACAAATAATTCTAGTTAAATAAATCGAAACAATTCAATATATATTAAAAAATTTCTATATAAATAAACCAGTACCAAAATAAGTTAGAAAAAATTACAATAATATGAAGTTAATTAAGGGGGATGAATAAACAACTTTTTAGCTACCAGAAAAAAACGTAATTATTCAGTTACCGGTAAAAGAAATATAAATTAGTATAGATTTTATGGTGGCAACAATCAAGATTTGTATACATTTTTAAATGACACTGAATTGTAGTTGAAGATCATCACTAGAAAATTCGGCAATTTGGTTCTGTACAAGCACATGTAGTTTTAACGATCAGACTTATGAAACGGCCTCCTTAAGAAGTAGAACAAAATTGCATACAGAGCTTTTTACCATAGAACAAAACCTATAAACATTATGAACAGAGGTGAAACTGGTGATGTCATTCAATGTTTATTTGATATTTTACACATCAAATTTTGCCTGGAAATAGCAAATTTAGAAAAATATCTAGTAGGGCTGGAGGAGGAACAAAGTTGCGGTAGTGCTCCATCAGGAGGTATGAGGATAAAGATGAACATACATAGCAGAAAGAGACAATTGAAAAACCATATTATTTGCATCTGGCAATGAAAAGATTTTGACAGAAACTCTATAAATTTGCAAATATTACTCTAAATGTTAGCATTTGTAGAATTAAATAAAAAATCAAATTTATATATATTATGATATTTGCAATAATTGTTTTTGGTATAGATATTTATTTGTGTTTTATAACAAATACACATGGAAAGATAATGGAACTCATCTCCTACTTCATTTAAAGAACACAATTCATGTCTTTCAACACTTATTTATGTATTTTGCTATCTTCCAACTTCTTTTGGTAGGAAATGATTAGACATATGGAATTTGGAAAGAAAACTGATGCACATGATTGTAAAAGTGTCAAATATGGCTCAAGACAATGATAGTATTTAATGATTTTATGTGTGATATATTTTTTAGATGAATTTTATATATAAGAATCTCAAGACTGTAAAAACAGAATTTTATGAATGTTCTTGACTTGATTTGCAAAAGTGAACTTTTTAGGAGTGCTGGCCAAAATGTTTCTTTTCTTGTTGAACATGTCATATTACATGTTTTAGCATTAAGGGGTTTGTTTTATTTGCATTTTTTATCAGAGCTATAAACAAAGCATCTTGCAGAGTAAGAGAGAGGTTCATAGCCTATTTAAAAAAAAGTAAACTATAACAGCTTCTGCAATCATTAGTATTGTATACATTATTATTTGCCTATGTCATGGTGTTTGTATTCATTGGGGGTGGGGTGGGAGGCCTAAATGGCCATGTATCCTTTGAACATCCGAAAATCGGATAGCATTGGCAGACCTGGCAGTAGGAATATCGTTGCCGGAGTTGTGACATCTGGGTCCGTAATCACGAAACTCCTCAAGTCCACACTCACACTCAAATCTGAGTTTTCCCTCAAATACCTGAGTATGCCCTCAAATCGCAATTCATTAATCCAAACTGAGGGAACCACTCAACTCAAATTTGAGTATTTCACTCAAATCAATGAGATGGCATCTTACCTAACTCAAGGAATACACTCAACAATGGCATATGCACATCGTGTACGTAGATGCCATAGAATGTGTGTAAAAAAAATTAAGGAAAGGTTATTGTATTATGTCGCCCTCAACTGAGTTGACTCAAATGTGAGGAGACCGGTGTTCATGAAGCATAAATTGAGTGCACACTCACATGAAGGACAAACTCAATTATTTTGAGTTGAGTTTCTCACTCAACTTGAGGAGTTTCATGAATACGGACCCAGAGCATGACTCCTAGGGGGAGACAAGGTGTTTTCAAAGAAATATTATCATCATAATATTTCTTCTCTATATATTTTTAGCTACTTTGTCTTATATCCTCTGCAATTTCTTGTTGAACTGTCATGTACTGTTTAGCCTTTGGAATACCATTGTTTACTACCTCGGTATTGATGGTAGGGTTTAATCCAAGTTTAAATGAGTACTAAATAACACAATTTCAAATAGAATAAATCCTGGAAAATAGGTCACAGTGACCTAGTTTTGTGCATGGCAACCATTCATCCTAAGATGTATCCTAGTGTAAGTTTGGTGGCAATAACAGAAGGTATTGGCATTAGAGTCTGGACATTATTTTAAAACAATTTGTGTAAAATATCTTGGAAAGTTGGTCACAGCAACCAGATGTTGATGCATGAAACTTTTATCACAAGATTCACCCATGGTATAAATTTGATGTCATTATGTGAAATTGTATAGTAGTTACAGCGCAAACAGAGAGGAAGGACATGATTTTTAAGAAAATTTAAATAAATCCCCCAAAAGTAGGTCACAACAATCCAGTTTGGATATAAGATAACTTATCCATCATACGACGCACCCTGGTGGCCATAGGTGAAAAGGTATTGAAATCAGATCCCAGACATGATTTTAAGCAAGTCTCAAGAAATCCTGAAATGTAGGTCACAGAGACCGAGTTTTGGTGCACAACACGTTCATCCCAAGATGTACAGACAGCACAAGTTCTAAGTCACTAGGTGCAGTGATATATGAGTTATTTATCAAGACAAGGAGGATGAATAGATATAGATTGACAGATTGACAGATGCAAACAAGGATGGACATACAAATCCTCTACAACACCTGCTTTTCAAAGAAGGCCATAAAAATGCATCTCAGAAACATTGACCAATTTTTAGATGGCATTGTGATTTGTTACATCATTTATTAGATTTTTTTATATTTTCAACAACAACAACCCCAAAAAACGAAATAATACAATGCATTGGTATATGCATATTTTTGCCATTAATAGAGCATGATAAGTAAATATGGTACTAAAAACTCACGTTTTTTTTTACATGTAACATTGTAAGACAATAAAAACGTACATTTCTAAGATTATATGGAAGACATATATTTCATAAGATTCTTTCTTTGAGAATCATTTCAATAAGATAAGAATCACTTCTTGGATCATCTACAGTTCACATACTATTCGAAGTGTAATGCACAGGTTTCATCTCCACAGTCCCAGGTTCTGAAACGTACAAGGGTATGGTTGCTCATCCTATATCGGTGGTTCCTTTGGGTGCTACAGCTTCCTCCACTGCATATACCATCTCATGCTGATATATCAGTGTTCCCATTCAAGCAAAAATGTACATGAATTATGCAGTAACAGCACTTGGCACATGCAAAACAGTGACCAGCTGCTAGGTGCAGTTTACATACAGAAATTGAAGCCTGGCTCATGCACTAATTTAAGTCTAAGATCTGTATTTATACATGTAGCTCTGTATTGGTGTTACCCAATTTCTACTGATTTCTCAATGATAACAAAGAAAACCTGATCAAACATGGCTGATATGTGCAATTTTTATGAAATGCACAAGTGGTAACTCTTTTATGGTCACCATATTAGCCATGAGAGGTAAACTGGCTTCATGTCTCTTCTGTACTAATATGTTTTCAGTGCACAGTACAGATCAAAGAAACATGGAGATAAATGTATTCTGGAGTCACATATGGAATTTATGACTTTCAAATTAATGGAGGCGATGGTATTCCCTATGGTTATTTTTATTCAGGCAAAAATAAGACTAACTTTATTCTGATGAAACAAAAAACAGGAAGTTTTAATATTTGCAGTTGTTAAAAATCTTACTACTGAATCCGTCTGTACATTTACATTACTTTTCTCAAGTACTAAATGCAAACAAGTTATGAAATATGAATTTATTTGCTGATTTATTTATTTAATATAATCCAGTTCAATGATACTATTTTATTTTCTTCACAGTGTGTACCCCCAATATTTGTGTTGTATTCCCATTTTCATGACCTAAAGCAGGGGTGGCCAGACTTTACTGACATGGGATCTACTTTTTACCAAGTCATACCAACAGTCTACCAGCATGCCCCCCGCCTTCACGAAACATTGAAACATGTTGCAAAATATTGAATTTCTTTTAATAATCAAATAATGTGGCTATGGATAGCACTTACGTAATTTTTTACAAAGTCTGTTAATAAATGTACATATGTCAGGGGTGGACAGACTTTAGTGACATGGGATCTACTTTTTACCGAATCATTCCAACATGGTGCGGTCTACCAGAAACTACTTTGTGATCGACGTATTGGCCACCCCTGACCTAAGGGGTACAAAACCCCCAATCTGACAAAGTATGCATGTTATATGAGATGTTAAAAACTTATCATGTAATTGACATAAAATATAGTCTCCTGCATTAGTACTCATTTTCAGTGATATTAATGAAACAAGTAAAATAATTTCTTATTTTGCATGCCTTTACTCAAAATAAAAAAAAATTTAAATGACTTTTTCTCAAAAACTGTTCAAAAGAATTGGACCAAATTTGGCAGAAAGTTTCCTAAGGCCTTCACGTTTGTAAAATGATACCCATCCACCATCAAATATGGCTGCCATTACTTAAATAGAAAGATTTTTAAATGACTTTTTCTCAAAAACCACTCAATAGAATTTGACCAAATTTGAAAGAAAGCATCCAGGTATGAAAGACTTTCAAGTTTATACTGATGATGCCAGACTGTCATCAACAATGGCCATTGTCACTAAAACTAGAAAAACCTTCAAACAACTGAACAAAATTTCACAGAAAAGCATTTTGGCATAAAGGCATTTCAAATTTTGTTCAAATGATGCAGATGCAACATCAGATATGGCCACCATTACTAAAATTTAGAAGGAAAAAGAACTTAAAATGACTTTCAGTCAGAAACCGTGCAACAGAATTTTACTAGATTTTAATGGAAGCATTCTGGCATGAAGTACCTTCAGGTTTGTATCAACGATACTAACTCATCATCGAATAGGTCCACCGTTACTGATATACAAAATAAAAACTAACCAACTTCTTGAAAACCGCTCAAGAGAATTTGACAGAATTTGATAGAAGACATCATAGCTTAAATATCTTTAAAATATATACAAATTATGTCAATTCCCCATTAAATATGGCCACCATTGTTATAAATAGAAAAACAGAAAGCATTCTACTAGCCAAGATTTCATGACCAACTGGATTTATACTTGGGTATTAGGCAAATGTCAGTCAGGTGAGCAATCTCAGAACCACTTGTGCCTCTTACTTTCTGATGAAACAGCTGAATAGTGTAGTGAAATACAATAATTATATTTTTGCATAACATGATGTCATGAGGTATATTATAAATGTTACTTATAAGAAAATTATGACATTGATATATTAAACTAAATAACAAAGTAGTCATGTGATAAATATAATATTTGAACTGTATACAAGTTATTGTGTTCTTTTTCATAGGCCAAGAACAGTTTGGCTTAGATGAGCTTCTCGATGATCTGATGAAAACCAATGGAGATGAAACATCTGAAGGTAAATATCATAGAAATTTACCACCACATCCATGATACATGCTTTCTAACTCATTCTTAGAAGTTACAAACTTTTAGACCTCAGTCAAAAGTAATCATATGTAATTAGGCTAAAATTACATTATTTGTTCATTAATATATTCATATTATTCATATTCAAATTATTATTATTATTATTATTATTATTATTCATTATCATTATATGAATTTGTTTTGTTTTTCATGTCAGTAACTGTTAATTAGTTATGGCACATATCTATTAAATTATAATGCGATATTTGGGGTCCATAAAATTCGATCGCGGAAAAAGCGGAGTTGCGTTATTGCTGGGTTTTACTATATTTTACTTTATTCAGAGAACAACGTATACACGGCTAATGTATAGCATGAATAGGGTATCAACACAGTTTACTATCTGATATCAATCCGTCTTTGTTTTCCCACATGACAACCCTTTGATTGAGCCACGAGTTTGATACTTGTTCAGTGCCAAGTAACAGAGAGTGGTTATTTGAACTCCCTGTGATCTTGCCACCCCAAGCTCAGTCTCAACATAAGCACCCACATATGACAATATTTGATCTTGCTGCCTGAGCTCAGTCTCTACATAAGCACCCACATATGTCAATCTTTGATCAACCACCGCATCGTCTGGTGCTTGGTTGTGTATACAGTTAAAGAAGAAACATAAGTTGGCTATTGTTTGCGCAATGATTGTATACAGGATGAATTGAAGTCCAGAGCACATGTTGGCGGCTTACGTTTTTTTATGTTTATTAAATCGTGAGAATCTTTTATCAACCACCACATTGTCTGATGCTCGGTTGTGTATGCAGTTAAAGAAGAAAAACATGTCGGCTATTGTTTGAGCAATATACACATTTTATACACTATTTCTCGTACTTTGAAAAAATAAAAATTCATGTGCGAATGAATATATGAAATTTTGTGAGCCACGCCATGATCACGTTATATCCGAATTTGCGTTATAGGGAGGCACGTTATAGTGGGGTTTCACTATATATATATATATATATATATCAGTCATATTCTATGGGTGGCACATGCAATGTTAAAATTGACCACATGTTTCTTCATCGGTGTATGTAATATAAATTTTTTTATTACATACCAATTTAATCTTATATGGATTATGGATATTCAATCCGTATGTCCATAATACACATCCAAATTGAAACTATTTAAGTATTTTCACTTATATCCAGACAATGATACTCTTAGATATACCAAATAAAACTTTTGAGAAACTTTAATTGTTTTAGATTCTATTCACTCTCTATATCTGAAAATACTTGGAAAGCATAAAAGAGAGGGTGTGTAATAAACACAAAAGTGCATTTATGTTTTATCTTGAGTCCTGGGAAAGAACTCGCCTGATGTGGCATACTACAGCCTCCAACTTGGAACAATACACATATGTAATTTTGTGCATATCACTTATTGTTTATGCATTTCATTAAGAAAGGCTGATCTGACTTAAATAATATTTGACTGAAATATTGATATCAAAGATATCTAGATAGATTTGGATTTTTAACCTTTGTTATCAACATTTGTTAAAGTTATTGTCACTTATTTATATTGATCTTTGTATTAAGAAAACCATTTTCCATATATGCTTATTAACTTTATAATGACTCAATGGATTAATTGAGATTAAAAGTAAGGTTTGATTTTTTACAGTGTCAACTGATATTGTACATGGTTATGGCTCTTTTGATATGGACTATGCATGTACTAAGAGATATACCAATGAGAAGTAATTTATTTCAGTATCAGGGATTATGTATCGCTGTGTATTTTATTTCATACTGCAGTATTAGTTAATATATACTTTGGTATATACAATCGTATAAATATATAATGTGGTATTAATTAATATGTGCCACTTTATTACTAATATATACCATGGTGTTAATAATAAATAACAATAAATAACAAACTTTTAATAACACATATCAGTATTAAGTGAGAAGGCTAATCCTGTCAATATTAGGTATTTTACACCTTGATTATAAATATATACCACAGTATTATATATATATATATATATATATATATATATATATATATATATATATATATATATATACCACAGCATAAAAAAATATATACCTTCTTTTTATATAATATGTACTGCAGTACGAGATGTACTGATAGAGATTATCAACTATTTCATAATCCATCTGTCTAATAGACTCACCAACAATATTTCTGCAACTTCAAACAAAGCCCTCGCATTCTTCTGGAACTCTTTAAAATGTAAGTGCAGTGAACTCTGGGAGAGATTGGAATAAAACTTGTTAACAGCCATTTGTTTTCCTTTGGTTAATATGAAGATTTGTATTATTAATACTGTGGTATATATTATTTAATATCAAGGTATACATTGAATAAAACTTTAGTGTATTATTTACCAAAATATGAATTAATTAGTAGCAAGATATGAATTAGTTAATAGCACAGTACTTATTATTTAATACCGAGGTATGAATTATTTCATAGGATGGTACATGTTATTGCAGCGATATTAATACATGTATGTAATAGTGACACAGATGGCCAGTTCTACCTAAAACATCATGATATTTTTTATATTATATAATACCATTTCATTAAATTATATATACTTTGGTATAATTTATTTTATATCACTGTTTTAAACATTATATATTTAGGTATATAATCCCAAATACTGACATGTATGGCTTGCCATACATCCCCCTTGGGACAGGGATATAAATCATCTCCATGAATCATCTAGTTTTAAATTCTTTGTTTTTTGTTTTTCAGATGATCCAGAAATTTCCCTCAGCTGCATGAATGACGTACCAAAAAACTGCGCCGTATCATGAAGGAATACATATAAACCTTCTTCATGAAAAGCATACCAGACAAGATTGAAAGATTTTTTTTTTTGTTAATAGTTTTTAAATATTTTAGCTAGATAACCAAATATAAAGAAATCCTTAAAAATCATATTATTTTAAAAGCAACTTGCTTGCAAATTATGACAGATAGCAATCAGAGGTGGATTTAAAGGGGGAGTGGGCTGGTGATGGTGGGGAGAGTTCTGTTGACACTCACCTTTTCTCATTAACAATAGTCCTGATTGGGCCTGAAATTGCAAAGGCATTTGTCCAAGACATCTGGATTACACTGCTGCTTTCTGATACAGATGGTCTTTTTTTTAGTTTTTAGTAATAGTAAGTGAGTGCATTGGATGGTGAATCATTTATATAAACTTTAAAGGCCTTATGACAGGATAATTTCTGTGAAATTTGGTCATCTTCAGTAGACTAATTTATAAAATATAGTAATTTAAAGACTTCCATTTTCGGTAACAATGGCCATATTCAATAGTGGATTAACATCATTTAATGGAATCTCTATGTAAAAAAATTTCAAATTCTGTTCACCACTTGTTTAGCAGAAGTGATTAAAACATTTTTCTATTTTTAGTAATGGCAGACATATTTGATAGTACATCAGCATCATTTTTACAAAATTAAAAGGCCTTTAATGTCATGGTGCTTTCTGTGAAAATTGGTCAAATTCTGTTCAACATTGATTGTTCTTATTTTCTTTGAGAACAAATCATTTAAAGGTGTTTCGCTTTTGGTAATGTAGCCATATTTTATGCTTTTATATGAACATGCTTTCTGTCAAATTTTGTAAAATTATGTTCAGCGGTTTTTTGAGCAGAAGTTATTTGTAGGCTGTTATACATTTAATAATTGTGGCCATATAAAATGGTAGATCAACATTATTTATATCAAATCGAAACACCTTCTTACCAGAAAGCTTTCTGTTAAATTTGGTCAAATTCTGTTCTGGCTTGTTTAGAAGAATTCATTGTAAAATTTTTCTTTTTTTTTAGTAATGGTGGCCATATTTGAAGGTGGATTGGCATACTCTGTAACATGAAAAGCTGTGGAAACTGACAGATAATGAAGGAACTATATTATCAACAAAAAAAATAGACAATGAATACATACCAAATTATGTACATCAGGATTCAGTACTGAAACATATAAAAAAATTATATAAAATAAAAATAAAATTCCTGAGATCGCGAGTCAAAACCACAAACTCTGGCCTTGCATGTAGTCATGCTGCCAAATGAGCTATGACCCCAAATAGGTTACTAAATAAGTATGGACAAGCTATTACTGAGTTGAATGAAGTTTCACTCAGTACTCAGATGGAATTGAAATGAACATGAAGGTTGGTATAAATCATTTACTTGTTTATTCATGGAATTCACCACCAACTCAATGAAATTCATGGCAGTAGACACTCATGTAAAATATTACATCATATTGGGAAATCGAACAATTTCTATCTGCGCATCAACTCCATTTACCCCTTTGGTTTTTTTAAAATGCTAGTATCTAATTGAATACATCAGTAGAACAGATTGACAGATCAAGTAGTATACTAAATAATGAAAAAGGCTTTTATGTGAGAAATGCTTGCTCTAAATTTGTT
Organism: Margaritifera margaritifera; assembly: GCA_029931535.1. Classification (NCBI taxonomy): domain Eukaryota; kingdom Metazoa; phylum Mollusca; class Bivalvia; order Unionida; family Margaritiferidae; genus Margaritifera; species Margaritifera margaritifera. The sequence goes on along the minus strand of JAQPZY010001419.1, from coordinate 108,626 downwards.
TCAAATTCTGTTCAGTTTATTTCATTTTTTTAGGAGTCCGTCAAGGGTTGTCTATCTTTAATGATGGCAAACATATTTGATTGTGAATTGGCAACATTTGTACAAAATCGAAAGACCTTCATGCCAGATAGCTTTCTATCAAATTTGGTCAAATTCTCTTCAGCAGTTTTTGGGAAGTTTAAAGGGTTTCTAATTTTAGTAACAGCGGTCACATATAAAGGTAGATTGGCATCATTTTTTTGTATAAAACTGAAAGGCCTTAATGCTAGGATGTTTTCTTTAAATTTGGTATAATTCTGCTTAGTGGTTTTTTATGAGAATTTTGTAAAACTTTTTCATAGTAACTGCAGTCGAATTTGATGGCAGGTCAGCTTCATTTGTATAACATGCAAAGGTTTTTATATCTGGATGCTTTCTGTCAAATTTGGTTCAATTCTGCTGAGTGATATTTGAGAAAAAGTCATTCAAAGGTTGTCCTCCTTTTTTTAGTCATGGAAGCCATATTTGATAGTGGATTGGCATAATTTGTATAAAATATAGAGGTCTTCTTGACAAGATGTTTGTGTCAAATTTGGTCCAATTCTGTTTAATGGTTTTTGAGAAGAAGGCATGTAAAGTTATTATTATTAGTAGTAGTAGTAGCATTTAAGGTAACAGTGGCCTTATTTGATAATGGATTTGCATCATTTATACAAACTTGAAAGATGTGCATATGAGGATGCCTTTTATCAAATTATGTTTAATTCACAAGAGTGTTTTGTTTTGTTTTAGAAGTCGTTCGAAGGTTTTTCTTGTTTTAACAATGATGGCCTTTTTTGATAGCGGAATGGCATCAGTTGTACAAACTTTAAAGGCCTTCATGCCACTCCGCTAAAAAAAAAAGAACTGGATCCACCTCTGAGTGCAAGAGAGAGTGAGACAATACAAAATAATAGGTTTGTATGCAGTGGTCTCTACATTATAGAGTTTTATTTTATGAGTCTATGTTGTGCTGAAAAAGATGCAATGAACATAGGCTTAGAGTCCTGGAATACTGGGATTTCAACACAACATGGACAAGTTAAGTTTAAAAACCCACTATAATATACAGAAAAATGTAATTATTTGTTATTACATGTATACATCTAACCTTAATTACACCCTCAATGCATGGGAGGCATTTTAATTTGCTTCTGTCCATCCATCTGTCCATCACAAGAAGTTTGTCAGCAAGATTGCACACAAAGTACTAAAGGCAGACAAATGAAATTTGGCTAACAGATGTATATGTGTACATGTAGCTGACTAATTAGACTTTTGGGTCTTTACAGCAATTTTTCTATTTTTTTGTTACAAGAACTTTTTGGAATTAGATTTTTTTGACAAAAACTTTGTTAACACAACTGAGTGAAAAATATTTGATGTAGACAAAATAAATTTGGCTACCATATTTTTGTTCATATGAACATTAACAATTGGATTTTCAGGCCAGTACAGCAGTTTTTAAATTTTTGTACACATCTTTTAAACTTTTCAGGACTTAAGAGCTTTTAGCACAGTTAAGTAAAAATCACTTGGGATTGGCAAATTAAATTTGGTATGCCTGTTGATATTCTAATGTAGATGACCTGATTAGATTTTCATGCAACTAAAGCAATATTTCAATTTTTTAAATATTTTAATGTCTGGGGAATTGAAGTTTCACAAATACAACTCTTGTTCCGATAATGCATTAAATATTTTGTATTTGAAGCATCCTTTATCATCCATAGTCTTCCAAAAAAGAAAAAGTTTATTATGTTATAACCACTGTACAAAAATTTCAGTACAATCATTTCTGTAAATAGTAGACCCACTAAAATTAAGACAAGATGGAAATAGAAGTAAATGTAATGTACAATTCAGAAAAAAGAATAATATCATAGCTTGGTGATGATGGTAATTGTTATTAGTATTATTATTATTATTATTATTATTATTGCTGTTGTTTTTGTTTTTGTTGGTATTTTTGTTGTTGTTGATCTTGATACTGTTATTGAAAAACCTGACACCAGTCATTCAACAGAAAGAACGGTTACTTGGAATGTACACGACGATATGCAATGCACAGACTCCAACAGTAAAGAGATTCAGATTGGTGTAAACAAGACCTGCTCTGCTGTTTGCAATACAACAGCAGAAATGCAGAATAATATTAATTCAAATGATGGTGACTTAAATCGCATAACTGCATTAAAATTGATTGCATCTTCAGCAGACACCAACGCCCCAGACAAGGATTTGAAAAATGATCAAACCCTTGCTAAGGTGGTTAGTACCCTGTCGAACAATGATTTCAGTAGGGCTGGATTCGCATTGAAACCATCACATACAAATCTATGTCAGTGATGGGCTTACAAGTTTGCAAATGTCCCATTCACACAACAGTTTCCAAGAAGGTGTGGTAGTATCATCATTGGAAAAGCAGCATCCTCTCACTTGTGCACAGTGCATCCAATATACCAAGATGTGTATTTGTGACAAGACTTGCCCCTGAAACTCTAGAATCAGACATTTCATCTCATATTGAGCTATAATCTGGAGTTAAGCCAACCAAGGATGAGAAGCTAGGAACGAAATATGGTACTTATGCCAGCTTCAAAATCACCTGTAATAACCTCACTCACAATTCAATAATGAAGGTGGATGTGTGGCCAAGGAATACGTTGGTTAGAGACTACTATCTGAGTTGGAATTAAACTCTAATGTTCTGAAATTTTCTTTATTGGACACAACTATGCATAATGGCTACTTTATGCATTTCTTTCCATAACTGTCATTCTATAACTAGAAATATCCAAAATGTAAGAACCTTATGTGATATATCTGACATTTGTTTTCTACAAGAATTGTGACTATTCTACAATGAATTAGACTGTCTCTCATCAGTGCATGAGGATTTTTATGGTTCAGGGTTATCACCGATTCATTCTTCTAAACACATTCACTAGATAGGCATTTTTATGGGGTGTCGGTGTATTATATCATAGATCTCTTGCAGTGTTATAGAAGTACACCTCAATGACCCCAGATTAATAGGTATTACTATTAAGACAGGTGATTCCTCTTTGCTTCTTGTAAATGTCTATTTACCTTGTGATCTGGTTGAAAATTTTGGGAAATTTGTCGATTATTTAGGTAAAATTAATTCTATTGTAGAAAATGCTAATACACCAAATGTTTATGTTTTAGGAGATTGGAATGCTAATACGTTAAAATCCACTCCCTTTGGAGATGAACTTTACCAATTTTGTGATGTATATGGTTATATCACATTGGACTTAAAACATGTAGTAGACCACACAACAAATGTTACTTTTCTCAGTTACTCGCACAATACTGTCTCTTGGTTGGATCATTGTATCTCTACACAATCTGCTCATTCCGCTATATGTGATATGAGAATAATTCATACCCTAGTAGGGTCCGACCATCATCCAACTTTAATGACTATCAATGCTGACCTACTTTCCGGTCTTGATTCATGCCCCGATGAACTCTTAAATTTGAAATACAACAACGATTGGTCAGACCTCACTGCAGACGAAAAACTGAATTATACTCAAACATCTGCATTCTTATTAAGCAAGATAGAGATCCCATATTGTGTAGCAGTCTGTAATGATCATGGCTGTGGTAATCCTGTGCATATGAAACAGAATAATGGATTTTACACTGATATAGTAACAACTTTGTCCAAGTTTGGTAAATACTTAGCGAAAAAATCCAAACCTGGTCAACGGGTTATACCAGGCTGGAATGACTGTGTCAGAGAACTGCACGACCATGCACAAAATGCTTACCTTCTGTGGCATGATAACAGTAAACCTTGTCATGGGCCTCTCGGCGACCAAATGTGCCAAACTTGAGCTCAATTTAAGTATGCCCTTAGATTATGTAAGAAGGAAGAATTAAAACATAGAGCAGATACACTTGCAAATAAATTTGAAAATTTAGACCAACGTGAATTCTGGAAGCAGGTTAAACAAAATACTACTACAACTTCCAGTAGGTTACCAATTTGCATTGATGGGAACCATGGCCAAAATAACATATGCAACATGTGGAAAAATTATTTTCAAGCTTACTCAATAGTGTTAAAAACAATTCAAACAAGGAGTATGTTCTTTCAGCATGCAAGGCCCCTTCTAGTCTTGCTGAACTAATCTCATTGTCTTAGATCCAATGTGCCATAGCTAAACAAAAGGATAGTAAATGTCCAGAATCAGATTTTTTATTTGTAGAACATGTTTCCGATAATAGACTCCATGTTCTTTTAATGATTTTATTCAATTGCATGTTGTGTATTGTACATAACTTTGGATAGTTACCCAGAGTTTTTTTCCATGGATAAATAATGCTATCTTACCCTACAAATGAATAAGTTCACACACTATGCATGGCATTGACACAATCAGTGCACATATTGAAATATGCCAAATGTACAAAGACTTTTCATCTTTCTCACATGTGTGACAAGATGAGGACGTCTATTCCTCAGTGAATACAATTTATACCAGTGACTCGGCAATTAAGCTTCTTCCCTAACACAAATCTTTTCTCACTCGGGTTATATTTTCTAATCCTGCTGGCACATATGGGGGAACATTCTATTAATTTTTACTTATCATTAGCTCAGCATTGTCTTGAAACTTTTTTTAGTGCAAAACTTGCAAGTTTAAGCTCAAACCCACAACATGTATATTACATGTATATATACATGTTTGCAGGTATTGTAGTACAGTATTATAGCTCTATATACATCAATGAATATTAGCATCCTGACAGAGAAACCATAATAAACATTATCCTTCATGCCCAAGGACTCGATCTTCATTCTTAATAATATTAAGCTGTCAGAATGTCAGATTTTCAGAGTACATGTATGAGCTTGAGTTTCATACCAATAAATTTTGAAAATAAGGACCTGTCTAGTCTCAAACACTTACCAAAAAAGACTGTGTATATCTTAAATACATTTTCCAGTAAACCTAAAAAAATAAAAACATTATTTTTAATAAAAATTGTCAATATTATCATGTCAATTAATATTTTATATATATATATATATATATATATATATATATATATATATATATATATATATATATATATATATATATATATATATATATATATATATATATATTCAATTGAAAATATATTTAAATACATTCTGTGTAATTTTAAGTTAAATGTTTAGAAATGTACTAAAACTACACTTTTGATCTTGTACTGCTTCACTCATGTACATACTGTAAAACTTCAATAATTTTGAAGTGACATGTGCCCAAAGTTTTAGTTGAATTTATTTCTGTTCATGGTTTTGGGACTGATTGCCATATGAAGCTAAACTCATAATACCTATAAAAAAAAACAGATTTGTATGCATGACACAGTCACAATATCAAGAGACAGGAAGGATATTTACATTTATTCACATGGCATGCAAATGAAATGGTATGTTTCAAAATAGGAGGATCTTCCGATCTGTAAAATGATACTAAGTCTCACTTCTGTGAAAATTAGTGATACAGAGTTAAATTTGTATCCAATATTCTTTAATATTCATGAATATCACTGCATTCATTTCCTTCAGCAGTATTTTGAAACAGATTTTATAATCTGAAATGCCAAGTCAATAAATACCAATTTCTTAACTGTGTCTCAATATTATGACTGTGTCATAGTTTGTTCAAAGACACATGACTTTGGTTTTAAACCTTTTTTTAAGTCAAAGAACTATTTGCTCAACATCAAATTTGTCTTAAGAATTGTTTGGCTAAAAGCTTTCTTCTTAACTGGAATGTATGTATGTACATGTATATAAGTATGTAAGGCTTTTGGTACTTGATCATACTTGAAGGTACTTCAGGCTTTAAATTAAATTCATTTTGAGAGACCTTATAGGTGATAGTGTTTGCAATTTTGACAGAGAGAAGAATCATTTGAAATTTGTGATACAGGAAAGAATTGATCATTTTCCTTCAACTTTTAGGAATACTGTAGTTAAACTTAATCAGATCCAGCAATAGGCATATGAATAATTTTCAAGCATATTTGACTGGTATACAAGAAGTTGTTAAATGTATAGGTGAACATAATACAGATTTCAAATATTACATTTATAGAATGTCAATTATTATGAAAAATCTATGACTTTATAAGACAGTTGCTTGCTTCTTCATATTTTGAATTTTCCTTGATATTTCCCAAACTTGTACTATGTGGCCATCAAGGAGTAATTTAATAACAGAATACCCTTTAAAGCCTTTTAATAAATCATTTGTATGTGCCATGCACAGGACTGTTATCAATCTTCCAAATATACATGGGGTCCCAATTGTTTTTATATATTTATGTATCTTATTTCAGCAGAAATGTGCATAGTTTCTGACAGAGTTATTAATTCAGGGCTAAATGTTAGTTTTAAATATTTTTTCTTTTATCTAAAATAATAGAATCAGTTTTAGAATATATTTTTTGTGTTGTCATGCTCAAAACCATAAGTCAGGCATGTGCAACTTCCTCTAGGGTGTGGGCCAAATAGTGATTTTTTAAAAGTACCAGTATGATGTAATTGTAACTGGAACAAAAAACAGATTGTGGGCCATAGGTTGCACATGCCTGCCTCTAGGGTGTGGGCCAAATGGTGATTTTTTAAAAGTAAAGATACATATCATAGGTATTTTTATATGCTAATTTTTACAAGCTTTAATTAGTCTATTTTTTTGATAAAAAAAAAAGACACATTAACATTCATATTCTTTGTCAAACATGTATACTTGGCTTGTAACCCATAAAATGCAAACATGCAAAATAATCTGTCATTCTTTAGAGTAATTCCATAAAATGTCACAACAAATATGACCACAATGACCATCAGTAGCCAATTAAATTAGAAAGAATCTTACATTGATATAATCGCAGTATATTTATTTAAACTGATTTTTGTCTAGTGTACTTTCACTATTCTGTTAATTTTTTGTCAATTCATCAAACCATGTAAGATATTTCTTCCCTTCTCTTTTTGTTTCTAGACTCCAATAGTACACTTCATGTGTATTTGGTTTCCTTGACCTTTTGATATTTAAATATTGATACCTACATATATTTAAATATGCATTTTATATTTACTAGCTCATTGGCTGTTAAAAAAGTAAGTGTGATGAAATTTCTGTTTTGTACAAATGAAAAACAAAAATCTTATTTACATCAGTAAAAATCAATAGCATTGATTTTAGATAATCCATTACCTCACATGGAAAGCTACTGAAATATTTTCTTTTTCCGATTCTTTTAATTGTGTTTGTGTGTCATTTCTTTATAAATTATTAATTCTCCTTGCTAATTTGAAACACTTTTCTTTTATATATATATATATATATATATATATATATATATATATATATATATATATATATATACATTTCTTCTGTTAATAGATAAGTTGTTGTTGTGATATTTGTGCCACAGAAACATCTCCATGATATGTAATACACACATTTGAAGATTAGCATTATTTTAGGTGCATATTGCACCATTATACGCAATCATCTTGAAATGTGAATTATCAAAATATTTATTTCGGTCCATAGTGTTAGTTGTGGCATGATTTTTTGTTGCATAAGTGACATTCAATATCATAGGCATACATAATACAACAGAAATAATATGTGCCAAAATGCATACTGTAGGTCTACAAAGATTGAATGACATATCCGGGTTTTGTAAAATTTTAAATATTTATGTCAACAAAGTATGGAAACATTTGGAAAAAGGTGCAAACAACATTTCTACATGTGTATCAAATGTCAAACTTGTACTGCTTATGTACATGCAGAAATGTGCTTCGGATAGATTCGTGTGAATGTTGCTGGTATCTGACATTGTTTTATTCTGATATACGTTATTATGTTTTATTTAGTATGAAGTTCTATGAAAATAATTTTTTTTAACAGGAGTGAATTCTTGTTTCCATTCTGGTATCAGCCTAAGTCCCTTGTTTACAAAACTGTAGACTCGAATACAGGAGCTCATCAGATTTGTGGAGACCTATAGGAATACAGCAATGACACATTTTACACTAGCTCTTTAATTTTAAATATGTACTAACATTCATGCATGCTACAAACATTAATCACTTAGTAGTGACAAGATATACAAAACCTTTTTAACAGCTGAATGGATTAAGGTTATACATTAATGTCACATTAAGATCAAATCAAAAAGTGAAGCCAAAATTGTTCTTGTTCATTTGACACCTGTAGCCATTTTTTCGACCTGTGTGAAGTACTTAAACCCAGCATCTTTGTTTTTCCTTATCCAGTTTTTTTATATATATGTATGTTATATTGAATTTTCAAAGTGTTTACAGAAATCCTTATATATTCAAGGTTACCAGTACTTCGTGTTGTGAGAGCTCTATAAGTTATAGTGTTTTGTGTCAAAATCTTAACTAACACCTTGTCATGATCACAACTTACTCATTTTTTTTATATTTTTTTAAAAAGATGATTGCAGAAGGCTATAAGGCCATAAATAGCTCTTTTTTTGTCATTCTTGCCAGACTACAATGCAAAATTGTCCCATTGTCTCTGTGTACATGTACATCTGGTTTAGTAATTTTAGAAGAAATGTACCGGTATGCCATATAACAATAAAGATGTTGATTAGCATGTAAAGATACTGTATGTATTTAAAAACATATTAAATGATACATAACTAGTATGCTGAAAGTGGCTCAATGTTGCATTGAGGTTTATTAAGTTACATGAAGAAATGATATCAAGTAAGCAGCACATCTGAAAGGCTAATGTTAAAATCTCATGTGGTTAAAAGATGTTGCTAACAAGGTAAATAGATTTTACATATTGTAATAGAAATATTCCTGTGTGACAGGAAACAGAGTCTGATATTGCTCATCTGTTTGATACAATTATGACAACAGAACTTAGATTGTCAATGCATTGACATTTATATTGCACATTCACATGATATTTTTTCATAATTTTTTTGTAATATTGTTGAAAAGCTTTAGTAACTAAAGTGAGCTCAAGGTCTGATCTCTCTTTCCAGTGTAAGGTGTTAGTCATAAGCATGTATATTTTAGTATAGAAGGCTTTGTCAGATTTATCCACAATTTTTGCTAAGGTAATTTTTTGGGAAAAAAATGTACCAACACACTTCTGTTGAGATTTCAAATTGTAATATTGGTTTTTGTATCTTTTTATTTATCTGCAGATTATTGGTACCATTAGCATGGTCTATTCTAGAACTGAAATGGGTGTGTTTGTGGGGGGAGGGGTTGGGGGGATCATGGGGAAAAAAAGTGGAATTTTCAAAATATTAAATGATGTAAACAAAGATAGGGCTTGCATAAATGCTTCATGATTTTCCCGCATTTGGTTGATTTTTCAGCACGATTTTTAGGAAATTGGAGTGAATGCAGCAATCACACAAATCCTAGAATACCGGTAGACCCTACTTTTTCAAATTGGTTTAATTTGGATCATGCAGGTTCCTAAAATGTCTACTTATAGTGTATTTGATGATATGAGAAAATTAGTTCCATACAGTTCATTCAGTCATCAAGATGTCATTTTTAAAAATATTTTTACATAAATATAAATATAGGAATTCTTTTTGTATGTGATTGAAAAGAAAACAAGTAGTATCATGTAGGATTTCATATTTTCACAGGTTTTTATTTTTTCACACGTGTTTTGAGTCACTGTTTTTTGTGAGTGTGCCTTTGATAAAAAGACCTTTATGCTCCGAAGCACTGTGTCTAGTTGACACTAGTTCTGCACTATGTGTTCTCATTTTGTTTCATATATATCATCATAGTCTATATGTAGCAGAACTAACATTTGAATATCTATCTATTTCTGGTTGAAACTTTTATTTTGTATATGTCTCAATTGATACCAAAAGTATTATAATACATAAAGACTTGTGATAACATATAGTATTGGATATGACATTTTGTTTGGGACCAAATACACTACATACTTAACCATGACACCTATATTTATGAATTGAATTACAGGGTTTATTGCCAGTGATGTTATCAGAATAAAGCATTATAAGCAGAAACAAGAAAGTTCAACTCTTTCTACACTTTGCATGAAATAATGATTCATGCAACATGTATAAATATTATTCAGATAAACTTTCAAAAGAAATTGGCAAGTACAAGTACTTGAACTGACCATTACATACTTGTGGTGTGTGATATTGAATAATAATCTTCACTCTGAATGGTATTCTCTACAAATTTCTAACCAAATTTTGTTATGATGTTAATGCAGGCACTTGTTCTTCTTCCAAATCAATCTTTTCATATTTGTCAACTTTTTTATATTGGAATGATAAAATATGAAATTTCCAGGATATTTATAACTAGAATTTCTGTCATATCCTCAACTGAGTTGACTCAAGATGAAGTAGACACATTTTTGGTTAAAAAAAACTACTCCCAATTCTTAAAAAAAAAGTGATTTGGGGAGTGTAGTAAAATATCCATTCAACTTATTAACAGCTTTTAATTTCACAGAAAAAGATTTGTTTCACCTTATGATTATTAACAGTTATTCTGATGCTGTCTTTCTTATACATTATCATAAAACCAAAGGTATGTCATTTTCAGCTCGTTATAGTATTGATGAATAAATTTGATTTGAGGCAGGAAACATACCTAAAAATAAATCTTGTACTCATCATATGTTGTTGTTTTTTTGTTTTCTTTTCTTTTTCTTGTTAGTCCTACCAAAGACTTGAGAGGTTGATGATATGGCATTGTATCCCATTCATATAATTTATTTGACAATTACATGTGAATTACTTTGCTATTTACATCTGTTGTGCAAGAACAAAGCAAATATTGTAACCAAATTTGAATGATGATAAATCTATTAGCATACAATATATTTAGTACTGTGAACAAAAGGTTGATCAGTCACGTTGGCTGCCTACATACAATTCCCGATTGATTTTTAAAAACAATACAAACATAACAAATGAATTAAGAACTTCTAAAAAATTTCTGAACAATTTTGAATATGGAAAAAATGTAAATGCATCATTATTATCAGACTTTTTTATGTCTATCTTGATGAAATTCATAAGTGGTGTACGTATATAATATCTCTTGCATTGGAAATAAATAGTCAGAGGACTGCATACAAACAGCATGGAGAATATTATTTCCCAATTCTATTTCACCATCTTAAGTATTGGCAATGAACAGCATGAAACTGAGATGGTGACTAAGTGTATATCTAGTTTCCATTCCATCCCCCCCCCCTTCCAAAAGGGTCTGTCTGGTAAAATTTTGAAAATGCTGGAATAGACTTTGCATTAGAAAAAAGCTTTCTTCAATAAATATTTGCCAAAATTGTCTTGCAGTGGTAGATGGGCTTATCATTGATCATAGTCTTATCAAAGTTGAATTGTTTATGGAAATAGTTTCCCTTTCACCACCACCAGCGTCCATATGACCTAGATGATCATGTTTAAACATAATTTGTCTATATGTAACCTGCATGATAGTCATATTCAGCATGAACTCTCAAGGACATTGCGAGTCAAGTTTGTACAATGGTTATCTCTTGGAGCAAACAAGATTCCTGTTTAATGTCCAGCAGGGACAGCATTCCAAAGTCATTCTTAGGCAATTTTTTTTGTTAGGTTCAAAAATATTTTATACAAATAAATATTATTAAATCCTCTTCCTGCACATAAATTCTCTGGATTAAAAGTTAATTGACTGTGTAAAATTTATGATTGATTGATTGATGTTTAACAGCACATCAACATGTGAAAGGTTTATTGTGCCATGGCATTTGTCTTGTCTAGAGACACACTATAGCGGCTAACCAACCTGGAATGGGCAGAATTCAAACCTGTACCATTCTGGTTGTGAGTCATGGATGCTATCAACTAAGCCACCACTTCTCCCTATGTTAGTTTTGATGTGTGTGATATAAATTTGCTACACAAGAGGTCTTTGCTCTGGTCACATTTACTCTTTGAGAAACTGAAGATGGGACATGATAGTTACACATGCCAAAGTTACACCTACCAGAATTAGCACTTTTCATGGAAATTAAATGGTGTAGGATTTGCATGTCTCCCTAATTTTCAATCTATCGTCCGCATTCCATCATTGGTGACAATTTGATCACCAGCATTTAAAAGAATAAAGCAAAGAATGTACATACGAGAAGATTAGCGTTCTAATACAACTTGATGACTTTTCTGACAAAATTGGTACATTACCCTCCAATTTTTATGCCTCCAAAGTTATACTAAATTGCCCATTAGTTACAATCAGTATGGTCTTTTCTCCTCTTTCTGCACAGCATAGTTCAAACAGGATCGAAAACAAGAACACAATAAATTGTATTGAAAACATTATAAAATGTTAAATCATCATGATCATCATGTCCATTTTAGCTGATGGAGAATTTCCTGAATACATTGCTCATCTTTTGCCCCATAATTACCAATGAAAAGGACCATGCTCTCAGCAAGCTACTGTTACATTTTCAAGCTATATGTGTCAACTGGCCTCCTAGAAAATTACCTAGACCAAAATATATTTTTACTGTGTCCCATGAAAGCCTGGTATATGGAACTCATCAAAACATTAAACCTTCAGATGGTACCTGGTAAATAATTGGATCTTCTGACTCCAGTTATATAAGTTTCACTCTTAAGCAAACACTGAGAGAACCAGTTTGAAAATGTTGTAGAACACTCAAGTCATCTGGAAACAGACAAAAATGTGCTGAGTGAGTTCCACTGACAGAACATGTCATGCACTTTTCCCAAACATTCTCATTTGTTAGCATAGTCATGTTCGTTACATCTCGTTCGTAGTAAATTTCACTTCAGCTCAAAATGTTTTAAAGAATTTCATGGATTGAAGCAAAATATGGTATGAGGTATACAATTATGAAGACCTGGTCAGGTTGATTTTTGACAATTTTTCGGAGAAATTTAATTGAGTTATGGACCCTGTTTCACAAAGAACTTTTTCTCTTCCCAAATACTTCCAAAATTTTAATAAATGTAGGTTTTTTTTATTGTTCAAATCAGCCTTTCACTGGTGCTTGCAAATTGGTTTATAAATATATTATTGTATGGAATTGGGCTATGACTTTTATTATTGGTCATCATAACATTGTATACTTTGAGTTTATAATGACCAAAAGAATATTGATATACACTATCAATATTACACTTGTTATCATCTAATGTGCTTAGACTAGTTTTATTTGTTTCATAAACAGCCAACTTAAGCTTTTGGGATCTTATTGCATGTATTTTGCTTCGTATTAGTTTGTTCCATCAAATAAAACATGTTTATACAACTCGTGTGTACATTTTTATTTTACTGCACACTTAGTTACACCTTTTGGTGTTTAATTATTATTATTATTATTCTTATTAATATTTAAAAATAGAATTTAATACATTTTTTGCTTTTAATCCTATAAATTCAGTAATAATTTTACCTTTTGCCTCATCTTTAAAGTTACCACATAAATTAAAATTGTTTGTACTCCTTATTTTGGATATTCAGTTGTATCACAAAGATGTACATCTTTTTTCATATCTTCATATACATCATATGTAAATATTCCCAGTATTAATTACTCTGTTTCAGTGAATAACAATTTCATTTTGTCACCATATTTTTCTTTTAAATGGTTATATTAAAAGTTATACAGTAATAATTTTGATGGATCAAGTATAGCACTGCCAGTGTAAATTGGTTTTTTAGCATTATTCTTGTTTTATCACATTGTTACAAAAAGAAAATCTCCACTGAATATTTTTTGTGCTGAAAATGATGGCTTGCCTTATCATTTTCATATTCTGCCTGTTTCTTCTGTTCTGCATAATTGCAAATCTACTCTGTTTCTTACATTTTCCGTTGTCTTACCAAAAACAACGTTATTTGTTAAGTTATACAAATTAGATTCATAATAACCACCTTGTTGTTTTGCTTCTCTTCTTAGTTTTATATTATTATTAATATATGATTTCATCCATTCTTTTTGTTTGAATTTCATTATTCTGTGAACTTATATGAATTTAATCCAAGCTGTTCATATAAGTTTAGTATTCTATAATGCACAACATATTTTTTATTCATTAGATTAGGTACAATAGTATTTGCTTACCCGCCCTCCCCTCCCCCGGTGGGAGGGGGAGGGGGTAGGCAAATAGCTTTAGGTGCTAATTAATCACTATGTGTATGATGTAATTCTTTTGGATATTTTAGATCAGCATCTAATCAATGTTTATTTTTTCTGGATCAGTCCATTTGAATCCTTTATATGGAAGAGATTGAGTCATTAACTAGGAATATAAGGCATTTGCATAAAGGTTTAAAATAAATAAAGATGATTTTTGTTGTATCATAATCTGACATATATTTATTATTTGTTTTTGCATTTCTATTTCCTCCAACCGTTGATACACTACCTCTGATTTTAAAAAAAATAAATGTTTATCAATATCAGTAAGAAGTTTAAGATTGGATTCTGTATTATATTTCGATGATCAATCAAATAATAATGATGCACTGCTTATCTAATAGCATGATCTAATCAATCAAATTATAATGATGCACTGCTTATCTAATAGCATGATCTAATCAATCAAATTATAATGATGCACTGCTTATCTAATAGCATGACCTAATCAATCAAATTATAATGATGCACTGCTTATCTAATAGCATTATCTAATCAATCAAATTATAATTATGCCCTGCTTATCTAATAGCATGATCTAGCTTATATTTATTTATTATAACTTCTCTCAAACACTGGAACATATCAACAAGAATGAATACATCAGTTTCTAAATAGAACTCATAACAATCTTCTACATTTGTTTAGCCAAATTTATCCCAAACCAATTTACCATGAGAATAATCATCATCAGATATGTTTTAATTTCTTAGAGTTCAATAACAAGCCTTTTATTTCAGGTTATTTGCTTTCTTTAACTTTTTCAAAGCTGTCCATATATTCACATTGGTAAATACCCTTCTTTTGTAATAATGAAAACTTATAATTGATTTTTATTGCAAACATTTTAGTTATCTTAAAATCATCATCTTTTATATCTTTACTTATACTGTCAAGTCCACCAATAATAAAATGCATACTATCAATGAATTTAAGATGTCCAATAGAAAAGTCATATACTGTTCTAAATTCTTAGCTATGCATTTTATTATTATAGTTAATGTTTTTGCAGTTTCATTCATGATACGATATTCATCATACCCTCATAAATTATGGAAAAGAGGAATTTTTGTTTTATATTAAACAATTTATAATTTTAAATTACATTTGTTATGTGCTGTTCCATGATATTTCCCACGTATATATAAATGCTCTCTTACTTTATCATTTTTAAATTCTTTATCACATATATAACAATGTGTTTCAGATCGATATTGTTACTTATTTTCTTCACTCATTATTATTTCTGCTGGCCATTTGAAAAGCATATTGATTGTTTCTGTTGTATATTCAAGATTTTTCATACACTATTCAATAACATTTTTACTTCTATATATTCTTTATGCTTATTATTTTTCCATATCTAATTACTAATTACTAATATATAATTATATATATATATATATATATATGTATATATATATATATAGATATTTATATATATATATATATATATATATATATATATATATATATATATATATATATGTGTGTGTGTGTGTGTGTGATTGTTTTACCTATATGCCTATCTAATTCATAAATCATTACTTTATCACATTGTGATTTAGGGATACTACTACTATAACAATAATCATGTTTTTCACATATAAAATCTAATTTATTAGTTGGGAAGCCATTATCTAAGGGGTTTCCAGGTCGACAATATAGGTAACCTGTTAATGTTGAACCTTGTTTTGGTAATAAAGGTACAAGTTTTTCATGTATGTCTATTTTAGCACCTCTTTTATTTTAAGGCATAAACATTTGCTTGTCTTCTTCCATATATTGAACACACTCCTTCGATAACTCTTTTATTATTCATTGTTTGGCTAAAACCACATAAACTTTATGAGTTTTTTTTTTTTTTTTTTTTTTTTGCTTTTCAAACAATATGATTTCATGTATTATATAAATATGTTATATTGTGTTTGCTCATGGAAATTACTTGGTTGTTGTTTTTGATGGCAATTTTTACAATAGGTTTTCCTACCACAAATAAAACACACACCACGCATAATCCTTTTATTATTCTTTGTATGACTAACAACGTCATCAATTTTATATGGGTTTTTTTCTGCACTTTAGACAATATGATTTCATGTATTATATAATTAGGTTATATTGTACATGCATATTGTTTTATTAGCTTTTTATTAAAATGACTTAATTGCTGCTTAGAATCTAGCAAAGTATGTATTGCCTTTTTACCTCTACATCTGTATATGATATAATACACACAGTAATAACCGCACATGATACTATCCACATGTTGTATCTGTGAAGAGTTATAAACAATTTGCTTACCACTCATATATTGTTTAATAGTATCAGGTTCAAGTAGCCCAAATGAATAAACATATTCAATTTGTGTGCTTCGGAAATCATTATAAATAGCTACTTAATGTGTTTCATTACCTTTGAAAAAGCCTTCTAAACTAAATATAATACTTTTATTTTGTCTTATTTGTTTGGAAGCATATCTTGTACTAAAAAAACCTCTAAATATTTTAGTATTATTCTTTTCCATAATCGCTTCAATTTGAATGAAAGGTTTTGTTACCAGATATGAATGTTTTTCCTGTAAATACAAATATATTAAAAAAAATTAATAATAAATTCCTTTTATTCCTGGCAATGTTAATCCTTTTCCAAAAGGATTTCTTAAAGAATCTGGAAGAAGAGGACCTGCTGTGAACCCAAAATAGAGGTAACATAGGAAGGAACCTCTTCTTTCTTTAATTTTGTCTATGAAAATTTTATATCTACACCATGGCCTTTGTTTTTTGATTTCGTGATTTCTTTGATTTGCATCTTTGTTGAATCAATTTATCTGAGTCGTGTAATTTAGTTTTCTGAAGTCATATAGCGAGTGGTTTTTTTTTTTTTTTTCCCTCATATTCGTTTATTTTTTTTTTTTGGTGTAAACTTAAACTCAATCCAGATTCAATGTATGGCATCTTATCTTATTATATTATATTAAAATCGTTTTATGGAACCCGTCGTTTAGATAAACTAGAACCTTGGGTTGCTTTTGATGTTGTAGTGTGAACCGCTTCTGTAGCTGCTGACACACTTAATGTTGGCAGTATATTTCTTAATGTTCTCACCATCTTTGGAGCAAGGCTTTCACAAAATAGTATAATAGCGGAAAACGGAAAAGATAGAACCACCTTGTTTTAGCATGTTTTTGTTACCTTATGTTCTAAATCATAATTCTTATTGCTTGCAATCAAACATTTCCCTAAGTGTGTTGTAGTCAGAAAAATTATATCATAACAGTCTTTTATTTGATTCGGATCTAATATTATTGTTATTGGTTGATTTTTTAAATAAGCGTTTTTTAATATTTCATTTTTCTTTATTAGGTAATGATACATGAACTTTAGTATAACTCATTATAATATATGGTCATACAATAACATTCATCTTAACAGTTATTGCATTTAATGTTAGGTAACGGTAACTTAAGATAACATCATAACAATGACATGGAGTCACTGTTCCAGCTAGGTGTTAAAATTTCTATGTAACCTCAAACAACTATGTAACCTCAGTATCACTGGATCTTATCATAAGCTTTTCATCATGTTTACTAACATCATATGGGACACAGAGTTCCTAATGAATAAATATTTATATTCGTGCCGGTGTCTAGGTCTGTGTATTTATTAACTGCATCCTGAATCTCTATTGGTCAGTAAAATTGCACTGTAATATCCGATCGGGATAATGAAACCTATCAATTATAACATAATTCGTCTTAAGTTTGCATTATCAAATATCATATTGTGCTTCACTTTGTCTATTATTTCTGCTTGCTCTCTGAAATTATGTAAACACAGTTCTTGAAAGTTGTTTTGATGCGCTTGTGGTGATTATCCATATTGGATTTAATTAATTACAGTGATATTGTTGCCTATACACTTTCACCTGTTCAAAATACATCTTTTTGTTATAGCCTGCACATTTGTTTGTTTCAATATCACTTGCCATTGACAGCGACAACTCAAGTTTGGGAATCCATACGCTAATATGATTAGTGTTAAATTTACCTTCAGTGGGTGCTGCCGTTCTCATAATATATTGCTCAGGTGGAGTTCTATTTAAAATTATGGAGTGTTTGACACCACGAAATGCGGTATTTATATCGCGACATACACCAAATATACTAGATAATGGTACGAAAAACGACACTTGTTTATCTCATTTTGTCAAAATCTGTCATTGGCAAACTCATAATTATAGTTTGCTGCCCGTATATCGGCATTAAACGCAGTACCGAAATGTGCTCCAGTTACCTCAGCTACACTTGCAACAGTTGCTGCAGGTATGATTGCTTCGCCATTCTTAAATTTACGTCTTGACAGTACCACTTCCATTGTCTTTAAACCATTGCATATTGGTTGCTGAAGAGTTTGCATAGTGATTTGAATATGACATTATTTCCGGAAGAGGTGAATGGGAAACTTCGGGTGGTTGTTTGAACAGTTATTCTTAGGTTTTCATATTTGACTGAAAAATATATTATGTCGTCCGTCCAGTCGTTTGTAAGTCCTTGTCCATCGGTGTTGACTCTATAATGATTCTTTCCTAGATTTTCCTTCAATTTTGTAGTACAAGAAATTTGAACTACCCTTTTAATAACCTGCCTACCTGCTTATTTAAGTATTTACCCACGTGCACCCAGATTTAATGTATATGGACGGAAAGGCAGGCTGACAGACTTACCGACTGAGTGAGTCAAATACTTTGAAGAACTTACCAAATGTTGTTTTAAAAAATGTTCTTTAGGATTATGATAATCCGGTTTATGTATGCAGAATGATTCGGTTAAAATTCTCTGTAGATGCAAGTTTGCTGCAACGATTCCTGGTTTTGCTTTACTTTTGCTTTGCGACATACACATACATACACAGACACACACACACACACACATATATATATATATATCACTTGTAAAATTTAGAAAAGGTCGAAAGGTCGGACATTTTCTATCTTGTACAAAGCTTGGCGAAAGATTTATTACGTGTGAATTTTTACTTTGTTAATCTTTGTTTTGGTTGGTTTTTGTTTGCACGTATTTTTAATTCAGAGCTAAATCAAGCTCCAACTGTGTTTTTGCGATGTATTATTTGACTTTGTTCTCTATGATTTGTATAGGTTTCTGTAAGTCTCTGTACTTGTGCAATATGGAAGGTGAAACAGGATGTTCTATGAAAGCAGGTCATAATAATTTGGCCACGATATGTATATTTGATAAAACTTTAGAATAAGACAACAAATCTTAAGTATATCCGTAACTAAAAGATAAAAGAAATTGTTGATCATTTTAACCTTTTAATACGAACTTCATCTTAAACCATACACCGAATTACATTCTGATCAGCTGATACGCGCAAGAATATCACAGTTTTATGAATGAAGCATGTGAAACAACACTTGATTTCACTACGATCACTGTTAATAACACGAATTCATCGACGCATGGGGCCAGCAGACCATATATATGAGTTACAGTTATTGTGGAGTTGTCAAATTTTACGTCACGGATTTCACCAGCTGAATGAGTATGAAAGTTTCTAACCGAGGCAAGGTTGATAGCGGTTGAACTGTGTCTGGTGAGACATTGTGAGAGGCTGCGATGAGGACTTGGCAGGGTAATAACAGCATTATTTTTCACAGTTATTTTTCAGCGAGATTGAACAAATTGTTGGAACTTGATTATACAGATTTCTTACAAGGATTGTTATTCATTTGCTTTTGCTGGTCAAGTGAGGCTTACGGCATAGTTGTTCATGCTTGTTCAGCTTCAACCAGGAAACCTCGAGGAAAAAGTAGTGCCAACATCGTTGAGAGTATGGTGATACGGAATCAGAATGGTTGTTCTACTTTTAGGAATTACGGCAATATTCTGGCACTTTCTTGGGTAAAGGACTTATAAGTGTACAATAACCAAAGGGATAAGTACATTAAATGGTCAATAGAAAGAGATAAAATGTGACCAAGTTTATACAGTCAAAGGTAGTGAATCAAATTTCAGGCAAAATATAGTCAAACTACAACAGGTGGTGGGTTACGTGCTTCTTGGATGAGTAATTCACACTTTTGCAAGTAGATGTGCAAAATAACCATTTATCAAATGTAAAACATCTTCTTCTATGAGGAAATACGTTTAAAGTCCAAATTCATATTTTAAAATATTTTTATCTTTTTATATAAGGTATTTGTAATTTTTAAATGACTGATGGAATGGTTTGATGCTGCACGATGAATGAGCCTCATATTGAGGTTTACTTTGTAAATGAAATACGTGCCCTAGATTTCCTTTTAATTAATGCTATTGATTTAAAGATTACCATATTGATAATATATTGCATTGAGGGTATGGAATTTTTAATTCTTTCAAAAAATGTACAGTTTTAAAAGAATATATTCTAACAAATGAAATCCCTTATACGCCTTATACAATAATATACATATAACATTATTTCTGTATGATCAACCATGTAAACCAGTCACATATATATATATATATATATATATATATATATATATATATATATATATATATATATATATATATATATATATATATATATACACAGCCAAATAGCAATAACGTTTGACGGAAATTAGTGAATTTATAGCGCCGTAACCCACAGTGATTTTGGACTCTATTAATTATTTTTCGCACAGGCTTTAACTTACATACACAATTAATGAAAAACAAAATTATCACACTTAGAAATTCCAATTTTCGCTACTAAAAATAAATGGGGTTATTAAAAAAAGAAAAAAGATTATGTAAACACAGTGAAGCGAATGGAAGAGGCTGTGGAAAGCACCACACCAAATACTATTGCTTTTGTAAGCTATTAAAGAGTAGCAATAACAACGTTAGAAAGTAAGATCCGTGGCAGTAATGTAAAAGCGTCGTATTTTAAAGTCAGAAGATTGAAGATTGAATCTTGTTCATGAAGGAATATATATATATATATATATATATATATATATATATATATATATATATATATATATATATATATATATATATATTGAGAAACATTTCGAGGTAATTTTCATTGTGATCAAATAAGATTAAACATCATGTTTTACATTCTTTTTCATCACGCACTTTTGACTCCCTAACAATGGTTTTTTTTTTTATCTTTGTCCGTTTTGAATAAATAAATAAATTGCTGACCATAACCCACAGAACTTCCTCACTGGAACACTGCTCAACACATTTTTAAAAGTCCAGGTACTGTCTTATTTATTTGTTATAAGCTAAATATGTTTCCCATGGGACCTACTGTAAATTTCTTTTTTAATTTGATTTTCTTGATGTTTTTGTCTTAATTTTTTTTCTTCAGACCGACTAACATTTAGTCTTCATCAATAATCGTTCTCATGACAAATGATAGATCTGTCTGCCATTTGAAACAAATTGTTTTCATCTGTACATATTTTTGACTGTAGTTTCGTTCATGAGATTTCACATCTGCTTACTGAATATGCTGTTATGCATCAATTTGAAATTTCTTTCCCGAAATTATTTGTTGCTTTTTGTTTTAAACTTGTGTTCAGTTCAATGTAAGAATTAATCCACGGTTGTTGTTCAAGCAAGACAATTCTGTATATATTTTCAATTTAAAACTAATTTGTATGTACATCATTAAGTTTCTGTAGTGCATAACGTATTTGTTTCATTTTTACAATGTACATAACAGTTTTGGTAGTGTTTGTTTGTTCTGTGCCCTTGTAATTATCAATCAACTTCTGCAACTCTGACAAATTATTTTCTTCTGGAATTAAGTTCTCTGAAGCTATAGGGTAGTCTTTGAAATACTCGTGGAAGCGTGATCTAATCTACAAATCCTCTTCTAAAATACAACCATTGTCATAGTTATATAGTATTTGGAACAGATGTTCTTCTACCCATCTAATTTTATCATCATTTGCCCATCTGATTTTTTTATGCCATGTATTGGCTCATGGCCCAACATAGAGATTGTTAGGGTCGAAGGATAAGCAAAATTATCGTTGAGCTTTTGTAATCAGTATCGTTTATTACCCGACCCACTTTGTCCTGGTAGAATTAGTGATTTGTTTCACCGCATCTATGTGATATCATTCTAATTCCACCTCTTATGCCACTTCAAACATCAGGAACATATGCTAGCCTGTTAAACGTTCAAGTTCTATACATGATATCTTTAAACTTACACCATGTGCTAATCCGCATGGACTATAACGGCGAGCATGGTCTAGTTTGTAATTTTTCATACAGACATTCCTAAATTCCATATAAAATGTCACATAGCATAAATGCGTCTTTCTTTACATAATAATCATGTAGTTCACATAGTGGCTCTAGTTTGAAATGATCCGTGACATCTTTAACGTATTGATAATCATCATTGATATGTTTGAATCGTTACGTGATGAGAACAACTTTTCTATTGGCGGTACAACTGTTTGATTACAACTTTCAAAGCTACTAATTATTTCTTTTTCTTTTGTCATGAAGCTATTAACTATAAAATCCTTGATAAATGAAATGTATTTTCTCATCGTTGTTCTGCATGATTTTTTCTCTTCATCTGGGTCATTATCACCGTGTTTCATGAACAGATGACTGTCATAACCCGACAACATATGTATGAACAGTTGCATATATTTTGGATATTTGTAATTCAAATTGCATCGCCATCGTTTCTTTTGTTTTCAGTTACTAGTATTTCTCTCTAATATCCATCTTCCTTTGTGGACACCATAGGTTTTTTTAAATTTGTTGGTCTTAAATAGTCATATATTTGTTTAGCGATTTTACTCAACGCATCATAAATTACTTGATTACACTCTATTTCTTGGTAAACTAATGGTTTATATCTCTTTGTATTGCTTAAGGTAAAACAAGAACCCTAATGGAGTGTGTTTGGCTGTTGTAATTATCCAGGATTGTGCCTTGGGAACAAGTTGCCTCTGTCACAATAATATATTGAGTTCAGCGTCGCCTTCAGTAAGGTATGCCCTTGGCATTACACCACAGAATCACGTTGCTTCCGGCACTATTCCACGTCTTCTGGATACTCCGTGTCCATGTGCCAGAGGCACACCTTAGCAGAAACTATGCCATTGTATGTTAGTTTTGCTTTTAAACATTGACTCTAGCACTATGATACTTTAAAAATCACAAGAAATATAACAAAAAACTGCAGAGCTTTTAAATGGGCTGATAGTTTTGAATTTTACAACAGATTCCTCTTCGTGCATTATATCTATCAACATATCTACATTGTAACATAGTCTTTTTTGTGTTGTGTTAATTTTTATGTGTATTTAAAAAGTCAAGCTTTGTTTTACAGATATGTTTCAGTCAGTGATCTCTGTTTATTTGTTATGTCGCCAATTTTGAAAAATATTTTTTCCAAAGTGATGGTACCATCCATCTTTGTAGTCATTTGATTCACCATATTGAAGTATAATTAACATGTCAACATGTATTTTTCTCTTTATTTAAATTATTTTAATGGGGTTGATGTAGTTTTTGTCCATACAGCTGTCTCCCCCTTCCTGTGTTTTATACACACTGACGGATATATCAAACTGATTTTCAAATAGTTTTAATATCCTTAATTTTTACTGGACACTGTTTAAAGCAATGACTCTGTGTATCTAAACTCCAGATATCAGATCATAAAAGAAACACCTACCGTCTTTAATTTTATTCTTATCCAGTCTTTTCTGTCCTTAACCAATTCATGCAAATATATGTATGATGTTCCTCTGAGCTATTGATATTTATGTGCAATGTTAAATATTCATTCTGTCAAACATCCACGTTGTACTTTCACTTAACTTTCTATCCAAATTTGGTATGTAAAATATCAATTAAACGTTCGCTGACATTTTCCATTTCAACCTGTTCAATATACATGTATTTAGAAACCTTGACTTGTAGTAAAAATAATATGTACTCAACTTGTTTATCTTTTTGAATTGTAATTTGCACAGGCTTTACAATCGATCGTTTCCTGAGTCTGATCTTTATGTGTAGGTGTACTTTTAAAGAAGAAAATTGTGAAATTTTCATCTGATGATCTTGTTCACATATGGTTCAATGTCATTGTAAAATTTACACAAATGTTGTTTGATGCCTCCGTAAAATCTATATTTCTTCACATTTCTCTTAAATGAATGTCCTATATTTTTTCAGTGTTAATTATTTAAAAATTGTGCTTATTAATATGTCTCAATTCTTTTCTATTAAAGGGGCTTTTTATTTTTTATTTTTTTCCTAAATTGGTTTTGGTATTGGTTCATTGAGTACAGAAGTATTCATTTTGAATTATTTTTGTTAAACTAAGAAATACTTCAATAAATATCTGACTATTTTGATTTATTTAACTTGAATTATTTTAGTACATTTTGCACTAGTTTGCATGTGTGAATATTTAATTCTTGGCCTTTATCATAAAGTGAGCAAACTGTCCACCCAAATGTCAACGAATGTCTTCCCCTGGTGTAGTTGTATAGGAATTACACCATTTATCACCCCCGAGGGTGGCCACGTTTTCTATAGCAGATATTTATCTACGCTCTGTAATCATACTTTGTGCTCCGTGTATTGCGTACACATGGTGACTGTGTCAAGCGGCTTTATGTGCTAGCCGCACAGTTAAATTGTTTTTTATTTGCATGCTATTTTTATTTTTACACACGACTTCCTGTGGAGCTTATCGCGTATGCTTAGTTATTGTGTCACATAGCTCTTGTGTGTCAGCAGCACAATACAACTTTTATCATATGTTTTAAGGGGGGGGGGAGGGTTCGCATGCCTTGTTTGAAACCCTTTCTTAATCGCTGATCTTATTTCGATTTATTTACTGTTACATCAGTCTAGGAGTCTAGCATTTTGAACGATTTATAAATACCCACAATGTTTCTCTAATGACTTTGAATTCTGATTTTTAAATAATTCTGATGTACAGGATTTTAAAAACCAAAATTAAAAAGAAAAAAGATGGTTCCTCTTTCTCACATCTTCACTAATTACGTTTCATTGTGAACAGTGCATTAATTATGTCTTTTATAGATTCATATTTTTTATGTATGTATGTTTGTGTTAAGTAGTATAAATCATGGCTTTTGTTCTTATAGCATGCTGGCTTGCTCTCCAACCATTGTAAGATTCATGTTCTATTGAAAGATAGACAGCTTAACAGCTGCTCATCCATTAACAAGACAGGACGAGAATGATAACCAGTTACATAATGTATCAAACAGAAAGAAGTTTTCCTCTTCTTTGAGGGCGAATTTCTATGTATGTGCTTTTCTTGTAAGAATAGAGTCTGACGTGGGGTTTGGGGTTCGGAGTGGCGAGGGGGGAGAAGGTGTGAGTTTCGTTTGGCAGTTGTAACATTTCTATTCACTGTTTTTGTAGCTTGTTAAAAAAAGTTGCTATTATGGATTACATTTTTATCTTATACTGATGGTATCCATATCGCAATAATTATTCTGCTAAATATTTCCAAGCAATTTCGCAACAAAGGTACCGTGGTTTATGAGTTTTCAGTTTCCATTCATGACATTCTTTGTAGGAAACTTACAAGAGAGCCAAGTACCTTCTGTTTGTCTGTATGTTCTTCACTTGTGTACTAATATAACCATATTAACTTAAGACAGGTTTCCTTTCACTGTATCTTTAATGTTACTGTTTGTATACTGTTTTAATGCGACATGTGTACGGCGTAATCAAAATAATGAGTGCAGTCGACTTAGGTCTATCTGAACATCAGATTGTGAATCATTATTTGAAAGAAGACACAAAGAGTTGTTTGTTAATGGATTTTTAAACATTTTAAATACAGGTTCTTGAAATAATTGTATGCGTGATTATAAATAAATGTTGCATTAGATAATTTAATTGTTAGCTGCGTAGATGCTATCTACAACATAAGCTTCTTATGTATTTGGACATTACTGGGGCCGTATTCGAGAGTGAACGTGACTGCAGAGACAGGCGTATTTTAATTAATAAGATGAAAAGCTAATACAGTTTGACTAAAACAAGAAACAAAAACTCTGACTACTTATGTTCGTACCAATGACAGCAGGTGTTGTCAAATACGTAATTTTAAATATCACTTTCAACAGGAAAAACCCTCAGCAAAATAAATTTTGGTATCTTCATATTAGTTCTTTAAAAAAATTAGAAATGATTTTGGAATTGCATTTATTTCTCGTTGACATAATTTCAAGCTACCTTATTTATATTGAAAACCAGTGTCTCAAATCAAAATTATGTTCATAAAAGAATAAGGTGGATTCCTTCTTCTTTTTTAATGTCTTTGTGGACCTCATTCTATCATGACGTGGCACTTTTTCAATTGTCAATTTACACTCCGCATGTGTGTGTTTGTGTATGTGTGCGTAAAACAGTAAGAACGTAAGAAATCATAATCTTTATTGTTTCAATAAATCATGCAATTGGCTCTGTGTCCTTATTACTTTTATTTTTAAGGTGACCTAATTATATATTTTCCCAATTACATACATGCTCATGCCTACCTATCTATAATATATATATATATATATATATATATATATATATATATATATATATATATATATATTTATGTGTGTGTGTCTGCCAGAAAAAAAGAAAGATAAACAGACAACACTATTTTTATTACATGCATTATCATTTTAAGATAAATACGAATCTCGTTCTCAGATCCCTGATTCTCTCAAAGAATGCTGGAGATACACCTATATACATTCTTTAGAAATGATACGCTGTGTCACAAACATCGAAAGTTGTAAACATTGTCGGTTTCGATACTTATTCTTTAATATTTTATCTTTGCACATGCTGTCTAAGATAATGCATATATGTTTCAAGTATTTGTGAATAAAATACTCATTTTACGTAGCGTTGTTTACACGAATGGTAGAGCGTCTGCCATGCATCATGCTTAATATGCACAGTTACATATTGGCACGTGCCATACTGTTGCCTTCCTCTAAAAAAATCAAACATGATTTTTTTAAAAGTTGTATTGTTGCCTGTGAGAATCTATTTTTTAGCTCACCTCTTGGAAGTAGAAGCTTTTGTACTATCCCCGGCGTCAGAGTCCGCACAGATAAAAGCATATAAGTATGTACTTCCTCATTGAATGCCAACCATTGTTTCTTCCTGAGTCCAAGGCAACAGTTTCGAGTAGGTTTCATAACACCTGCCCCCAGGGGAGGGGGCTAAATTTGTACATACATGTACATCAATTGTACATTCTTGGTTAAGTGTTTGTGTTTAGCTCAGTTTTTTTCACTCTGTGTAAATACTGTTATATCTGTAATCACGAAACTTTATGAGGGGAAGCATATTGTTCAGTACTACACTCGCATCACAAATATAGGTCATTGTGACCTATATCTCACAATTCACTGACTTTAGTTAAATTTGGGCTTTAAGTTTATTATTTCTCGAGCTCTGTTTATGATGGAATCATCTGTGTGATTGAATGTATCTCTATATTATCCATATTAGTACCACACCCTTGCCACAAAGGAAGGTCGCTGTGACCTTCATTTCACATTTTACTGGCTTAAGTTAAGTTTTGCTATTAGCTTATGACCAGCTAGTTTTTTTTACCTATATATATATATGTATATATAGTTAAACCTTGATTCATGAAAGTTGAAAAGTTGGTGAGGATATACATCTTGATGAGTACTACACCTCAAAAATAGGTCACTGTGACCTGTACTTCATGCTTCACTGACTTTGGTTATATTGCGTATTTTTAGTTTATTTCTCAAGCTCTGTTCATGATATAATCATCAAATTAGATGATTGTATACATCTCTATTAGCACAACAACCTTACCTGAAAATAATGTCACTGTGACTTACATTTCATATTGTACTGGCTTACTGGTATGTTAAGTTTCTTTGTTGGCCCATGACAAAATAGTTAGTATCCTGTGTGTGTGTGTGTAGGTATATATATATATATATATATATATATATATATATATATATATATATATATATATATATATTCATGAAAGTTGGAGAAGGTATGCATCTTAATGAGTACGACACCCTCATCAAAGAAGGAGGTCTATGTGACCTATATTTCATGCTTCACGGATTTTGATAAAATTGTGTGATTGAAATTTCATTTACAAGCTGTCTTTATGCTAGAATCATGAAACTGGCTTATTGTAGGCATCTCTATTACAAGCACACCATTACCACAAAAGAATATCATTGTGATCTACATTTCAGATTCTACTGGCTTTAAGGTTACGGTCTTATGGTTTAGCTCGAAACCTAACAGGCTTTTTATTAGCGCCCAGTATACATATTGTTATACCAAGATTCATGAAATGTGGTGACAGGATGTATCTTGATGAAGACTACACCCTCATCACAAAGTAGGGTTACTGTTACCCATATTTCATGCTTCATTGCCTTGATCAGTCTCAAGCACTGTTTATGCTAGGTGATTGTGTGCATCTCTATTAGTACCACACTCTTAAAACAAACGACGCTCATTGTGGCCTACATGTAACATTTTACTGGCTTATGTCAAGTTTTTGCATTTAGCTCATTATCACATTGGTGTTTTGTATACTGTATACTACTGCTATACCTGGAATCATGAAACTTAGTGAGGAGATGCATCTTGATGAGTACAGCACCCTCATCTTAAAATTAGGTCACTATGACCTATATTTCACATTTCACTGACTTTGGTTCAATTTGACGATTTTACTGTTCATGCTGTAATCATTCATCTAGATGACTGTATACAGCTCTCTCAGTACTACATCCATACCAAACTTGGCCAGTGTGACCTATATTTCACATTTTACCGGCTTAGGTTAAGTTGTTGCATTTGGCTCATGACCAGGTATGTTTTTGGCATGCTCTGTGATAATATCCTATTTAGAATGAATAAACTTGGGATGTATCTTTATGAGCACTATTTCCTCTTTTCAGTACTAAGTCAATATCGACCATATTTTAAGCTTTATTGACTTGGGGTAAATTTTGTGCTTGATGTTCATTTCTCAGGCACTGTTCATACTAGAATCATGAAATTGATGATATATGCATCTCTGTTACTACCACACTCTTACAACAAGAGGCTCATCGTGACCTATATTTCATCTTTTATTGGTTTTTGCATTTAACTCATGGTCACGCGAGTTTTTGGCATGTTTTATGCATATTATCCTACCTAGAATAATGAAATCTTGATATGTTCTACATTGTTTTTGCTAAAAGAGGTGACGCATATTTCATGCTCAGTGACTTTCTGCAAATTTTGTGTTAAAAGTTCATTTCTTGGGTGCTGTTTATGTTTCAATCATAAAACATGATAATTGGACGCATCTCTGTTACTATTACGCCCTTAAAACCAATGAAAGTCACTGTGACCTAAATTCTATACTTAACTAACATAAGTTAACGGCTATTGGTAATGCGAATAGGCTTCATAGGTGGGCGGGTGTGGTATGGTTAAATATCATGTATAATACATAATAAGTGGAAAATGTTATCTTATTTACTTAAAAGACTGTCAATGAAATGTGCGGGTACAATTTGTTTTGCAGAAAAGGTATTTATAAGACCTAAAATAGTCAATTTGATATTGCATTTTACGCGCAATAGATCATGGCATTGAGATAGAATTAAGTTATTGCATTGTAATTATTGTGTTGCATAAAGACTAAAAAGATGGAACGAGCGTCACATTTTGCATATACATGGGGCCTTGTGGAGACGGCATGTGGCAAACAATGTCATGTAATGGAAGCTGCCATATCGGTCTTCTTCCAGTAAATACAAGTCCCATGACTGAGTCAAAGACATGGGGTGCTTTAGAAAGCAGGCTGTAAGGAGATGTAATGCAGCTGGTAGTCTACATGGGCCACCAATTCAGATATTGACCTACTAACATGGCGAAGGTGATGTTCTACAATTGATATAGAAATAAGCATGTTATTTATATTTATATATCACTTTATGATAATTACATGAAATGTCATGTGCCTAACAATGATTTATACGTGTCTGGGCTTTTTGGATTTGGTAATTGTTGCCCCCTGCATATATCAAGGTCACCACTGTACTCTCCCTCTTCTTGTGCCTGGAATGGAACCTATGAGCACACAGATGTGAAGTCGGTGAGTTATCTCTATACCCTTCAGACCTGACAATGTTTACATATACATTTATATCAGAGGCTCATGTCATCTACAAGTGAATCTAATTGGACTAAGTACCAGAGACGTACATTGGACACAAGGACTAGTATTATTACTCTCTCGACATGTTTCTTTTAATGCTTAGTATATGCATATATGATAATAAAATGGTAATTGCACTAGCTTCCAAATTTTGATCTGGGGCTTGTTCACAGGGAAAGGCTGGAATACAGATAAACTGCAAGGGACTATGCTAGTGACATGTTTAACTTGGAACTATCAGAACCACTAACTGTATAATATATTGAAAGTGGTCATCCCAATTATTTACATATTGTGGCTTAAGGTGCAAGTCACTATAGGGTAGGTTTTAAGACAATGCACAATGTTTGTTGCATATTGTAATTTGCATATTCATGATAATTGATGGCTCACTGTCAACAATTCTGAAGCCTCTTGTTCCTTACATGTTTCGTGTATATTTTACACAATAGTAAATATGTTACACCTCACAATCCAGGACCCTTTTCAATGTCCTGTAACAACGCATTCATCACATATATTTCTGTGTGTTTTGGGAGAATGGTTTCCACGTCCTTTCTTTCACGAAAATATCAGACCACACTCTTACATTTTGCCTTGAACCTATTACAAGGATACCAAGAAAGTAGTTAGAGATTTAAAGTCAAGACTCATTAATTCGTTAAGTATGGAAAACTAAATTACCAATTGTGATCCAGAAGATTTAACCTGATAGATAGATAGATAGATAGATTACAGAAAGACATATGAACAGAGAATATGAAAATATTTCAGACTGTTCGTTTAAGGGACCATCATGATGCTTGGGACTGAAAATTGTCTGATTATTTTTTTTACCAAAATACATGTACCATTGTGTTCATTATAAAATGTTGCTTCCGACATATTTTTAAGAACTACTGTCAAAGTTGTTCAGGACTGACAAAGATGTATTTTATTTGCAAACAGTATGCACAGGAAAACAGCTCATGTTCAGTTACTGGACTGCATGCTTTTCGTATAAGGCCTCACCTGTAGTGGTTAATCAAGATAATTATTGATGCATGAACTGTGTACTACTTGCTGTCACTCCAAAGATTACTCAAAGCCTGTGATTTCCGCCCATTAAAAATTTTGTTGTGGGGTGGGCAATAACAATAGGCCGTCAAGCAGATTTTAAAAACAATGATTTTAAAAAAATAATTAAAAACAACAACATTAAGGTTTATGTGCCCATCTTGGTCATTAACCGTATGATTTCAAATGAGTACAGCAGACTGATTAATTTTAATTGATAGGAGTACTAAGATAACACTACTGTAATTACAAATAGGTAAACATACTTAATCAACTGCTACTTACACAAGCATTTTGTTTCTAAAACTTCACCAGAAAATGACTAAGTCGAAAACATTTTAAAACTAATTTGAAGCAACCCTATAAATGTACATGAGAACACATGCACATGTGTCTACAAACCATAGTGTTCATTTATTCAACCATTGTGGTCAATGATTGTACGGATGAGTAACTTCAACTTTACAAGTACATGCTTAGGGGGTTAATTAAAAAATGAAGGTGAATCTTTTGTAAATTTTCGCTTGATCTAGTGACAGTTGATTAGCTATTTATATCTATTTTTAATTACAAAAATGTAATATAGGTACTCCTATCAGTTACAATTAATTACAATGTATTGTTTCTGCTGTGCTTATTTGAAGTCATATGTCCAAAAAATACATGGTGTAATTACCAAGAAGGGCACATAAACCTTAATCTTTTTCTTATCTATTTGTTACCTCAACTTTGATATAATATAAACAAAATGTTCTTTTTTATTCTTCTATGTTTTTATGCCCTTTCACAGTAGGTAGGTGGGTGGGAGGGCAGGTAGGTAGATAGGTGGCTTCGCAATATGTCGGCACAATACTGGCTTTAAAGTGCCAAATAAAACTTGCAATTTAAGTGGTTGTTTCGTACTCATTTTTAGTGTGTATGTGGGGGGGGGGGAGGGGGGCGATTGCAAGCTCCATCCCCCTCCACCAGATCCACCCCTGATGCTGACACATTGGGCGTGTCACATGTACATGTGCACTCAAATGCAACATGGTGTAGGCTCAAATATAACTTCTGAAAGAAAACTTACCATGTCTTGTTTTGTAAAAAAAAAAAAAAATACTGTGAAAACTGTGATGATTCATACTGGAATCGCGAGTTCAGGTACTCATTCTTTCGATAAGATCGCATTCCTTGTTGTTTACTCCGATCTCGCATATCAACTCTCTATTTACTTGTGTTGCTATAATAAACCATACCACGATCATGTTTAAACCACAAACGCATACATGTTGCACAAAACTTACGTCTTTTATTCGTTTTGCTGGTGACGAAGTGTCACATATTGTCGACGTCATCGCAGATATTAACCAATCAGAAGTAGCTGTTCGTTTATTTGACTAGGACATTGACTTGGACAGTATGTACCTATATTAAAGTGCGCTGATTTTTGTTTTCCAAGACACATGTGTCACATAATAGCATAACTAAATACATTCTCCAGATTGTATAAGATTTTATTTAAATGAAATATAAATTACTAGGGTTCAGAGTTGTGTTATGGGACTGGGGATACGGCCAGAGTATACCAAATGTTTTCACTTACCACAAGGAGAATTCTGACACGTATGGTAAAGTTATGGGTACCATTTTGCAATAATTTCGATTTAGTCTAAATTTACCTACCGTTATGGAATTTTAGCACATCTATTTATATGGCCAGTATATTTTGGGGATTTGTGTGCAGTGTAAAGCTCAACACGAAGTCTCCTTGGACACGGCCATATTATTTCCTGACAAGGCATAATATCAAAATGTAGCTACTAAACACAATTCGCTGGGGTAAGTCTAAAATAACATTTTTTAAAACCTCCTTTTATTTATTTATTTCTTTTTTTTGGGGGGGGGTGAGGGTGGGGGCTTAATTTCAAAGCAATTCTATTTCTTTTTAGGCACAGACAATTTTACTCAGGGTTGGGTGGTGTGTGTGCTTTGATTTAGCTAGGTGCTCAAGATGTGTTGGCAGGACATATTGTAAAGATAAAGAGATGAAATCTAGGAGTATGTTTCACCTGCACATTTTGGCTCACATGCATACTTGCGTACGCCAAGTTATGTTCCTCCTGACCAGGAAGTGTGTGTGTGTAGGGGGGGGGGGGGGTGATGGCAAAGAAGATCCTGATTTTCTTTTTACAACACTTTTTGGTCTTCCTTTCCATCTAAGGTGAGCTGGTCAGTACCTTGGTAAAAATTATCTAGTGTTTGAGACTGTGTCTGTATATATAAGAATAACCTTCTTTAAGAATGCTTCATGATCCCTCAGATTGTGACGGTGACTTCGAGGTCTTTCTTAAATGGGATGGAGTTAGGTGGCATAGGATGGTTGAAAGATATTAACTTTGCAATTTCAAGTTTCTCTGAAAGCATTTATCGTGTCATATTTGAATACCATTTGAATTTTACTCTTTATATAGACATATTATTCTATTTTGCGTGTAGTAGCACGAATTACGTGTTTTTTTCCTTGCGGGATATCTTGCTCCCTGAGCACAAGAGTCTAGTGTAAAACCAAAGCTAGGCAGCGTAGCACGTGCTTATTCATTACAGGGATAATACGAAAATGGAACTTGCCCTGGTCAGAAAGTTAGTTTTATAGATAGATAGTGTTATGTATAATTAACCTATTATGTGTGTTTAACCTTGTCCATGATAGTAAGTCTTTAAAGTTTTGGTCAATTGGTAAACACCTTGTTGACTGATATTGAGTTCAAGGCCAGTTTTGTTGACCATTATTCACAACTAGTTTAGGGTTTTTCGACAAGAATGACGCATGTTCTGTTGCAATGTGGGTTATTAGATTATGTGTATATAAGAGGGACTTGATACGCATTTATTCATTCCTGTTTTAAAATCAGTCCTTGGGAATCTGTTTATGATCAGAGCTTATAGTTGTGATGTCGACATAATTCGAACGGAATGATTTATTTGAACTTTCATTAGAACTACCATAAAGTGCTCATTAACCTTTGGATTTATATGTATGACTTTTGGATATTTGTGAACATTGTCAGAGATATTTTGGATTGTATCGTTGTGGTTTATCAGGACATTCAAGACTATTCATTCATTTGGAACATTCATTCATTCGGAACATTCGATACTTTCCGTCTTGTGTTTAGGTCATTTGGGATTATTTGGAATTTAATTCACAAATTATAAGTGTCTTTTGAATTTTCATTTTAATTACAGAGAAATAAATTGTTTGCTAATATTGCATACATTGTTGCTTTCACTTTCTTTCTGTTACATTATTTTAAGACCTAGAGTCGTAACAGAAATTGATGGCTTGTCTGGGATGTGAATTTCTTTAAATTACAATTTAAATTAACTCTGTTTCGGAATTTGCATTGTCCCTGGTAAAGATTTTTATTTCACCCATTTGAGAAATCTTTAGTGAAATTAGCGAGCATTCACAATGTCATCTAAGGCTGAGAACTTTGTTTCAAGTCCTTCCATTGTTGGGTTAGAGTCTATGAAAAAGGACGAGTGGCTTAAGCTTGCCAGACATTACGATCTTTCTGAAGCGAAAGCATCTTTGACAAAACAAGAGATAAAGCATATTCTAATTCCACATTTGGTGGAAAAGAAACGTTTGGATGATAGTGCTTTTGGGTTTGGTTGGGAGTCTGTATCAAGTTTTGATTGAAAACTAAAGGAATTGCAGATATATATATATATATATATATATATATATATATATATATATATATATATATATATATATATATATATAGATATATAAAAGGGAATTAGAATTAGCAAAGATTCAGCTTTAGAAAGAGGACATGCAGAGAGAGGATAGGGTAATACAAAGGCAGATGCAGATGCATAGAGAAAAAATGACTGGCAGATGCAGATGCACAGAGAAAGAAAGAGGATAGGGAAATGCAGCTCTCCCCTCCTCCTCTTTACACACAAGTTCAAGTTTTGATATTACCAGATATATTAGGTTACTATCCCCTTTTCAGGAAAAAGAAGTAGAGACAAACTTTCTTCACTTTGAGAAAATTGCTGAAAACTTGAAATGGCCAAGAGAGCAATGGACTTTATTATTACAAAGTGTACTTATTGGCAACAAAGTACTGATTATGATGTGGTTAAGGATTACATTTTGAAGGCTTTTGATTTGGTACCTGAGGCATATTGACAATTCTTTAGGAATTGTTGAAAAGAAACTGGACAAACCCATGTCGAATTTGCAAGGGAAAAAGAACAACTATTTGATAGGTGGTGCTCAGCCAAGAAAGTTGATCAAGATTATAATAACCTCAGATAGCTCGTATTAATTGAAGAGTTCAAGAGGTGCATCCATAGTGATATCAAAACCTATCTTGACGAGCAAAAAGTGGAAACTTTGAAAAAAGCTGCTCGTATGGCTTATTCCTTGACTCACAAAACATTATTTGTCAATAAATCTTCCTCTCAGGAGTTTTCTCGTAAAAAAACATTTCAATCTCAAACGAATACTTCCAAATTTCAAAACAGCACAACTGTTAGAAATCAAACATCTGATAAGACTGATCAGAAATCCCTATCTCTTCCTATGTGCACCTACTGTAAAAAGAAAGGGCACGTCATTTCTGATTGCTACAGGTTGAAAAATAAGCAACAGAATAAAGACAGAGCTATTCCAAATGCTCTTATTTCAAATAGGTCAAGGTCTTGTATTGAAAGCAATACATTTGTTGGGTCAAACAAACCCCAGTCTGATTCTATTTTGAAGATTTATGAATCATTCATGTCAGAAGGTTCTATATCACTTATTGGTGATTCTGCCAAACCTATCCCTATTACAATATTAAGGGACACAGGAACTTCTCAGGGTCTTTTATTATCAGGTACTTTGCCTTTGTCGGAGAAGTCTTCTTCTAGTGAAAGTATACTTGTTCAGGGAGCAGAGTAAATGTTCTTCTCCATTGCGTGAATTTGGCATCAGATTTAGTTTCCTGACCTGTGACTGTTGGGGCAGTGACTTCTTTACCTTTAGAAGGTATCCATTTATTACTAGGCACTGACCTAGCTGGAGATAAGGTCCTGGTCAATCCACTTGTAACTGACAGGCCTTGTTTGAATCAAAAAGTTGATCATATTGATATGGAAATCCCTGATTTGTATCCTGGCTGTGCAGTTACCAGAGCTATGGCAAAAAGAGCTATTGAGAATGATGTTGATTAGGAAATTATTCCTTAAGCTGACACATTTATTGGTCAGTCTTTTGATGAGGTCACCTTTCCTCCTGGTATTGATTAACCAATAGGTATTGATCACAGTGAACCTCTTTTTACTACTCATTCCCTTTATTCTAATCAGGGAGACAAAAGACAACCACTCTTTGTCGAACAGGAACAAGATCATGAGATCTCCTGTTTGTTTCAGAAAGTTATTAGTTTAAATTGAAGTCACACAAGTCCCAGATTGCTATTTTGTAAAAAATAAAATGGGGTTCTTATGAGAAAATGAAGACAACCTTGGGTACCCACTGGTGACGAGTGGTCAGTGAGCTATCAAATTGTCGTTCCTATGTCATATCGACAGGAAATTATTAGTCTAGCCCATGAAACTCCCTTGGCTGGTCATTTAGGAGTCAATAAGACTTATCACAAGATCTTAAATCATTTTTATTGGCTGAAACTCAAAAATAATGTTTCTAAATACTGCAGATCTTGTCACACTTGTCAAATGGTAGGAAAACCCAATCAGAAGATACCTAAGGCTCATCTGCAACCTATTACTGCATTTCACGAACCATTTAGTAGAATAATGGTAGACCGTGTCGGTCCCTTACCTGAGACCAAGTCAAGCAACCAATACTTGTTGACTATAATGTGTGTGTCCACAAGATTTCCAGAGGCAATTCCTTTGAGAACTATAAAAACTAAAACCATTATATAAAAAAACTTTGGTAAAGTTATTTTACACTTGTTGGCCTCCCGAAATCTGTCCAGTCTGAACAAGGGTCAAATGTTATGCCTGGAATTTTCCAACATGTTATGCATGAATTTGGCATCCAACAGTTTAAATCCTCTGCCCATCAACCTGAAAGTCAAGGTGCTTTAGAAAGATTTCATCAAATTTTGAAGAATATGATTCCGTCATATTGTTTTGATACAGGAAAGGATTGGGATGAGGGTGTTCATTTTTGCTGTTGTTTGCTGTTAGGGAATCAGTTCAAGAGTCATTGAGTTTTAGTCGTTTTTAACTAGTTTTTGTACATACTGTCCGTGGGCCATTGAAGTTATTGAAAGTGAAACCTTTTTCAAATGAGGATTCAAAGATTAATCTTCTTGACTAAGTCTCAGATTTAAAATATAAGTTATCAAAGGCTTGTGAAGTAGCAAGAACTAATCTTCACTCTACTCAGTCAAAAATGACATTAAGGTACAACATAAATACACAGAAAAGGAGTTTTAAGCCCCGTGAAAAGTTCTGGCTCTTTTGCCTATACCTCAAAATCCTCTTCGGGCTAAATTGTATGGTCCTTATACCGTTGAAAAGAAAGTAAATGACCTAAATGGTATCATTGACCCTCCTGTGAGGTGGAATCAGAAACAACTTTGTTACATAAATATGTTAAAGGAGTATTTTTACAGAGATAGCCCCAGTTAATTACTCAATTAATTTTGTTGTGCATGTCGAACACAGTGAGGATGTAAGCGATGGAATGCAATCTGATTGCTGTAGTGACTCTGGTTTAACCAAACTTCGGAATTCGGAAATATTCAACAATCTGGACCAGAAATTTTCACATCTACCACAACAGGAGAAAAATGAACTAAAACAGTTATTACATGAGTATGAGCACTTGTTTCCTGATGTTCTTACACGAACAAATAAAATCTATCGTGACGTTAAGATAGTGGAATCTACAAACGTGAAACAGCATCCTTACAGTATGAATCCTCTCAAGCAGGAATATTTGAAAAAGGAAATTCAGTATGTACTGGAGAATGATTTTATAGAACCAAGTAGAGGTAACTGGAGTTCACC
Organism: Margaritifera margaritifera; assembly: GCA_029931535.1. Classification (NCBI taxonomy): domain Eukaryota; kingdom Metazoa; phylum Mollusca; class Bivalvia; order Unionida; family Margaritiferidae; genus Margaritifera; species Margaritifera margaritifera. The sequence goes on along the minus strand of JAQPZY010001419.1, from coordinate 69,991 downwards.
ATGCATTCTTGTGCCTAAGCCAGATAATAAATTCCACATGTGTACTGACTATAGAAATGTCAACAGTGTCACCAAAACGGATTCATTTCCAATGCCAAGAATAGATGATTACATCGACAAAATTGGAAATGCAAAAATATGTTACCAAGTTTGACCTTTTAAAAGGATTCTGGTAAATTTCACTCACGGAAGATCAAAAGATATTTCAGCAATTGCAACTCCAGATTGACTTTATGAATATAAAGTGATGTCTTTCGGTATGAAAAATTCTACGTCAACATTCCAGCGTGTTATGAACATGATAAAATCCGATCTAGATAATTGTGACGCATACATCGATGACGTCATTATTTAAAACGACACGTGGGAAGATCACTCGGAAACCATTCAGAAATTCTTCAATCGACTCAGTGATGCAAGTCTGACGATTAATTTGAGCAAAAGTGAGTTTTGCCATGCTTGTGTCACATTTTTAGGACATATTGTGGGACAAGGTCAAGTTAAAACTAAAGAAGCTAAGGTCAAGGCTATCTCTGAATTCCCTGTGTCTGGTAGTAAAAAACAACTGATGCGATTCTTGGGTATGGCTGGATATTATGGGAAATTTTGCTGAAATGTTTCCATAATTGCTGAACCTCTGACAAATTTATAAGAAATCCAAGTTTCATTAGTCTGACAAATGTCAGGAATCTTTTGACAAATTGAAGGCCATACTTAAGAGTGCACCAGTTCTTTCAGCACCAAATTTCAGCCAATCATTTACATTTTCTGTTGATGCAAGTCATGTTGGGGTTGGTGGAGTATTGATTCAAGAAGACCAAAATGGTGTGGGCCATCCAGTCTGCTATTTTTCTAAAACTCTAAATAAGCACCAGAAAAATTATTCCTAAATTGAGAAGGAATGTTTGGCTTTGATATTGGCTTTGCAACATTTTGAAGTGTATATTACTTCAGCTCTTTCTCCGATTGTGTATTCACTGATCTGAACCCCCTTACATTCATTGGCAAATTTTAAAACAAAATCAGAGATTGCTGAGGAGTTTAATGCTGCAAGACATTAGACACATCAGGGGAAGATATAATGTGATTGCAGACACACTGTAACGTGTATAGAAGTACTGTATTACTATGTGTTTTTGATTATTACAGTATTATATGCATATTTGATTAATATGTAAAAGAAAGCTTTATTGCATAAATGTTTTTTTTATGAGGGGAGGTGTTATGTATAATTAACCTATTATGTTTGGTTAACCTTGTCCATGATAGTAAATCGCACTTTAAAGTTTTGGTCAATTGGTAAACACCTTGTTGTCTGGCATTGAGTCCAAGGCCAGTCTTGTTAACAATTATTCACAACTAGTTTGTTGTTTTCCACAAGAGCGACGCAAGTTCTGTTGTATTGTGGGTGTTTAGAATATGTGTATGTAATAGGGACTTGATACGCATTTATTCATTCCTGTTTTAAAATCAGTCCTTGGGAATCTGTTTATGATCAGTGTTTATAGTTGTGCTGAAGACATAATTCGAACGGAATGATGTATTTGAACATTCATTGGAATTACCATAAAGTGCTCATTAACCTTTGGATTTATATATATGACTTTTGGATATTTGTGGACATTCTCAAAGATATTTTAGATTGTATCCTTGTGGTATATCAGGACATTCAAGACTATTCATTCATTCGAAACATTCATTCATTCGGAAAATTCTATAATTTCCGACTTTGATATTACATACATTGTTGGTTTCACTTTCTTTCTGTTACATTATTTTAAGACCTAGAGTCGAAACAATAGTTAGTTCTGTAGGTAGGTAGGTACCAGCATCGTTTATGCAGAGTTGGGGGATACATTTGGTAGTTTAAACATCTATAGTTACAGTTATTTTATAGCTCGCCCAAATATATAGAACGTTCAAATTATTATAGATTTCAGTTTACCTTTCCTTTGATGCTAAAGCATCCACATGCACTTCTTTGTAACGTTTCTGTCAATGATTTCCAAACAACTTTGAACCTTGGTAAGTTAGTTTATATGCTGTATCGAAATAAAGCCAACCACTATTGCTTGCTTTGGAGTATATTCCTCGAAAGTATTTTAATATAACTATACACATATTAAAATTTGTCAAGAGTATCTGATGTAATGTCTTCAGATTTACTCTGACATTAGTCTTCACCGTGATATGCTTATAACTTCATTCATTCTTTCATGAAAACGGGGGGCCCCGGGGGGCCGAGTGGTCTAAGGCTCTCGCCTTTACAGATCACTGAATCTCACCTCTGTCCGCGTGGGTTCGAGTCTCGGGCTCGAGGAACGTGGGTATGTGAGAAAGCTTGCTAGATGCTTCCCGTGGGTCGTTGGTTCTTCCCGGGGTTTTCTCGGGTTCTTCCTCCACCAAAATATACTGGCCGCCATGTATAGCCTATCATGTGCTGAACAATAGCGTTAAACCCATAGCAACCAAATCATTCATGAAAACAAATAGAGTAAAAGTATGCATTCTCAAGTATCTGATAATTATTTCCTACCTTAAAGAATTGCTGTTAACAAAAGGTTACATATATAAACATATATTTTGTACATCCAGTATTTAACGCAATACACTTTATTTTTACGATCATCTGAGCACCACAGTAAATTACTGTTAAAATAGAAGGAATACTCATGATTTTAGACATAAATAAATAAAATGGTTATGTGTCCTAAACACTTCTAATGTATAGGCAAACTTGCCTACCTACCAAATTAAAAATATACATACATACATACATACATACATACATACATACATACATACATACATACATACATACATACATACATACATACATACATACATACATATATACATACAAAACAAGAGATAGGTCTGTTTTTCTTTTTTAACGTTATTACTCCATGTACATAAGTAGATGTAGGTAGGGGAACTATTTACCTAACAAACAGGAAAATAAAAAATAGCATATATTTATGTATGAATATGAATAACATCTTTTTGTGTGCACAGAGAGAGAGAGAGAGAGAGAGAGAGAGAGAGAGAGAGAGAGAGAGAGAGAGAGAGAGAGAGAGGTAGCTCTTTAAATTATAAGCATGTTATCAAACAGAATTTTTCCAATACATTTAAATGAAATCCTACAAATAATAACACATATTTTAATATATAAAAATATTAATGTTTAGTGTAATCGGTACAAACTATGAATAATTTAACCACGATAAATGTTAAACCATACTAATCTTCGAAATAAATTTTAAGTATACAGAATCGAAAGCCTTCTAGGAGTAATCCTAATATTTTTTTTAATATTTTTTTTATTGTTGATTTTCCTGCATAACACATTATCATAAATCAGTCTAATGTTTTCACTTATAAATCTACCAGAGAGGAAGCCTATTTGATCTTCATTGATGAAATAAGGGATGACTGACTGTTTGGATTCTATTTTCTATCGAAGATGAGGCTAATTTATTGGATGCATTTATACGGGAAATATATAATCCCGTTCTTCAGGAATTGTTTTCTTTTTTTGATAGTTGATTTTTTTTTTCTCTAAAACTTTAGACTTAAAGGTCTGCCTTTTCAGGGAAGAAAAATGCCTTTGTCCCACAACCCGAAAAAGGGTAAAAATGTTCTCAACAATTAAAATGTACTGTCACTTGTCCAGAATAGTTTATGAAGTAGGAGGAACAAAATTTTAAATTTTGTGGAATTTTTCGAAAATCATTATTCCAGGCAAGTAAATAATTGTAGGATTTTTCAGCTCTGCTTTTCGCGTCTTACATCTCGTTATGCATATTTGTACATCATATCTGTGACATATTTGCCGAAAGAGATGGATAAAAAGCATATCCAATTGAATGTTTATTAAACCAAAGCAAGGCCATGGCATCGTAAAAGATCTAACAGTTCCAATCAGTGCAACTTTTATTTTGATTCATTTACCGCTTTCCTTCGTTTTCAGAATTAGTGAAACTTCTATCTCTCTAATTCTGGTATGTATTTTTAGACCTCAGAGTCGCAAGTGTCTCTTTTGCCATATCATTCCAACACTCCTTCATAATGGGTGGCAAATCAATAGCTACTCTCATCCCTTGCAGCAAATTGGTTCTCAACTGTACTTAAGACTGCCTTTTTATCTTCAAAATAGAGAAAATTGGCAATTATATATCTTGGTCTTTCTCTGTCACTTGGAAACCTGTTGACATCGACAAAATAAATATTCTCTATATATGAGGGATCCATTGGTAAAGTGTCAGCGTAGAAGTCCCTAAGGAAAGAAAACACATTCTCACTTTTGCCTCTGTGATTAATACAATAAGAGTAGATCCATTTGTATGCCCCTCCTCGACAGACAGTGGTAGGGGCATATAGTGTTACCCTTGTCCGTACGTCGATCCCATCTTGGGTATGTTTGGGAATTATGTCATTTCAGTCATTTTGGTGGGGCATCTATATTCCATGAACATATTTTCTAGTTCTCTCATATTTTTCTAAATTATGAAGCCATTTATCAATGTTGGGAGTTTTTAGTTTTTTTATTGAAACAATTTTGTCCATCTTACATTTTTTGTTTCCGCATTCCTTACTTTTCTCTTCATCTCATCCATCTGTTCGGAATGGTCCTGAATATTTGTTTATTGTATCCGTTTGGTCTTTCACCCCTTCCATCTCAATTGAGAGCGCTATTCAATGATTCAAAAGTTACTCCTTAATTCAACAAATAATTGATTCAGTTTATTTCTAACCCTTCAATTTTAACTTTTAAATTTGTGACTTAACTGTAGTAGCAGATATGTCGACACATAGTTACATATAGAATTTTGGGAATTCAAGACGCAGTGAACAGGCGCATATCTATCTTACTTGTGTGCACTTGAATATGGCTTTGTCGGCATCACTGATACATCCGAATAAAATTCAGAAATAAAGATAGGTATTCGTAATGCTCTCTATAATGTTTCTGCACACTTTTTTGTACTACACTCACTTGCAGCTGAAAGGGAATACATATGTAGCTGACTTCAACTTCTGCCATTTTCGTTGTAACTACAAACCGGAAGCTAGATCTGTTTTTTCTTGTATCATATTACAATGAATATCTCACTTATTGTCACCAATTTGTTTCTTTCTAGAAAGGTTTTTAATAGGAAGTACTGTTATCATTTCCAAGATTTTTTTTCCTTCAAGTTTCATTAACTTTTTTAATTTTTTGTATTACCCCAGACACATTACGGTGCCAAGGTTGAGAGAGAGAGAGAGAGAGAGAGAGAGAGAGAGAGAGAGAGAGAGAGAGAGAGAGAGAGAGAGAGAGAGAGAGAGAGAGAGAGAGAGAGAGAGAGAATGAGAGAGAGGGGGAGGGGGAGAGAGAGAATTACAAAAAAAAAAAGTTGTATACGCATATATCACATATAGTATTTTTATATTGTTACGACTCTATGGTCTAAGAAAAATGTAACAGAAAGAAAGTGAAACCAACAAATCAAAATAAAATTCAACAAGCAATTTATTTCTAGATAATTAAAATGAAAATGAAAATACACTTAGAATAAAGTGAATTATTTTAATTATTTTAAATAATTCCTCTCTCTGAATTTTGAACGATTTTTGACAACTGTAATGACTTTTTAAAGACTGATTAAGGTCGAAACTGAAAACTGTCCACTAAACATGATATATATAAAGATAGGCCTCATGACAGAATGTTCTAGAAAATTATATGGTGTATGTGACTTTTAACACACAACTCTAAAGGAAATTCTAGTTTTATCTGTAAACAAAACCAACCCTGACCTCAAATTAAATCAACAACTTGTTTACTAAAACCGTCCTTGAACTCAAATACTAAGTAAACAACCTAATTCAAGGACAATAGCTAAACCTGATATATAAAATTAAGGTTTGAGCAAATATTAAAGTCAAGAAACATTTATAATTTCCTAAAATATTGATAATATTATATAAACATCATACATAACAGTATTCTAAGATTTCTACTTTTATAGTTTTTGTCGTCCATCCTTTCACCCGTGAGTGCAAATGTACCCTTATACATATATCTATACAAAAATACCGCATGTGTGTGTATATATATATATATATATATATATATATATATATATATATATATATATATATATACAAATATGTACCTACATACAAATACCCATACCCACACACCTACAAACATACATACAGGCATATACATAAATACTTACATTACATACATAGAGAGGTATTTATAGACATTTAAAAATATTCATTAATACGGTCTAACCTCCCTGCACCAGGCATTGCTGGGACAATCTGCGTGGTATGAAACAGTGTAACAGGTAGGCCGACACGGGTATGTTTCATTGTATATAGACACATATACTAAACCTATCACTGCATCCACACGGTATCAACACATACCTTACTATGGATAGAATGGTAAATAGCGATAAATTTATATTCAGTTTAAAAACAACTTTTTGTAAATTGCCATTTTTAATCAAAATTTCCCCATGTGCAGTTTGTGTATGCAGAATACTTTTCTAACAGAGTGTGTAATTTCAGTTCTTTCTTAAAATGAGACATATTTGGTAATTTATTATTAAATCTAGTTATAAATATATAATTTCAACTGTAATATAAATAAGTTAATCACATGATCAGATTTATTTTCATCTTTTATGTCAATCAGAAATTCTTTCTTTATTACAAAAAAGTTATAGAGATTATTGCAATCACTCGTTATCCATTCTATGAACCTAGTCAAGACTGATTCAGTTTCGGACACTCCCATAGAAGCTGTGTTAAAACTTCCACAGAGTTTTTGCAGTGAGAGCACAAATTACTTAAAATTTTTCCAATTTATTTTAGAAAATTATTTGTTGCAAAAATTCTGTGAAAATTCTTTGTTTGAAACCATTTAATTCTAGGACTTCTGGTTACCTTGTGAGGCAAGGATAAAGCTTATTCCATTCATTCTCATTTAAATTGTCAAATTCTGTATTCCATTTTGCATATTAAGGCTGGCTCATGATTATTGCAAATGAGTGTTTTGTAAATTCTTTTACAGCATTTTTTTCCATTAATTTAAGTAAAATATATGGGTGCATACATGGGTACTGTATATTAGAATTGATACTTACATCAAACTTACTTCTGTAGATTTTTATAACTCATAAAAGCACTTGAAATTCTAGGAACTTTACATGGAATCCAAATTTATTAGGAAACTTGTCAAGATTGATCCGCGAACCATCTTCATTTACAAAGTCATTTACACAGAAGATTCCTTTTTCAATCTAGTGTTTGTACATTACAGTAGAATTTCCAATAATGATATAAGGATTCAGCCATATTTGTGTTTGAAGGAGTTCTTCTTTGTTTTGAACAGTAAATTTATTATACAATTTATGTAAGCTTAAAATATATCTGTTCAAAACTCATTCAGGCATTTATTAACTCTTTTAAGAAAAGATATTCCAAATAGGACACTTTTGTCAATGTTTGAGAGAATAGCAAGTAAAATGTTTTTCCATTTTTTTGCTCAAAAGTAACCATTTCTTCTTATCCAGAATCCGCAAACATATTGATATCAACTATTTTAAGGCCACCCTCCTGATAGTCTTTAATAATTACTTTTTTTAATTTTGTCTCTTGACCCACTCTAAAGAAACTTATAAAAAATGGAATCTAGTTCCTGGAGTACAGTATGAGGGGAATTTGGTAAACTCATTTGTAGATAAGTAAGTTTGATAATGCCAAACTTTAAATAACTGTAATTTTAACAAAAGGGGTTAGTGATCTTTTTGACCACTGCAGAAGTAAATTTTTAATTTCCCCGATTTTTTTATCATAGTTTAATTCAACCATATTATTTAGCTCTGTGGAAAATCTTATGTCAAGGTAAATCAATTTAGATCAATCCCCATCTAAATGGTATTTTGAGCAATATTTAATATTACTACCTGATCTACTTCCAATCCAGACTGCGAAAATTTGGAGTATTGATAAATGAGATCCAGTGCTGATTTCAAGGACTTTTCAGAGCCATCAAGAGTGAGTGCAGTGTCATCTGCATACTGTGAAATAAAATATTCAATATGATTTATTTGTATTCCTTTAATATTTGGGTTTTTTGTGATCATGTGGGCTAATATCTCTGCACACAGAAGGAAAATATATGGGGAGAGAGGATCACCTTGTCTGCAGCCCCTCCTAATGTCAAACCACGATGAACATTGTCCATTTATAATAATGCATTTTTTAATATTTTTGTAAAACAGCTTTATCCAATGTTTGAAGTCTCCTCCAAAATTTAAAAAGTCTAATACTTTACCAGTGAAAGGCCATGCAAGAGAATCAAAAGCTTTTTTCAAAGTCAATTAAGAGAAGAAGTTCGGGTATGTTATATTTTTCTGTAGAAAACATGATATCATGTACGAATATTTTCCCCCATATATCTCTCATTGATGAAACCAGTTTGATTATTATTAATAATTGCTGGAAGAACCTGCTTTAGTCTATTTGCAATACATGCTGATGCAATTTTGTAAGTTACATTAAGTAAAGAGATGTGTCTCCAATTCTTCAAATATTGTTTTGGTTTGTCCCCTTTTGGAGACAAGTTATTACACCTTCCTTTTGAGTTGATGATAACTCACATAATATGGAACAATATCTATCCAAAAGAACTTAAAAAACTCAACTGAAAATCCATCTGATAATAGGCTTTTATTATTTGGCATATATTTTAGGCTTGCAGTTGCTTCAGCTAAAATTGTAGGACCATTCAAAGATTCTTTCTCTGCACTGTCTAGCTTAGGAATATCCCTATAGTTAAGGAGAGACTCAAAATCAGCTGTATCCACCTGATGATAAGAATATAGCTTCTGATAATACAATCATGATTCTTTCAAAATTTCTGACTGATTACCAGTATATGTTCCATCAGATTTTAATAGATTAGGCATCATTTTACTTATGCAGTTTCTATTTTCCAAATTACAGAAATATTTTGATACCCGTTCTCCTCTTCAATCCATGTTGCCCTCGATCTTATTCTCACAACTGCCATTTTTTTCTACCAATTTCCACCAACTGATTCTTTGTGTTCTCTATAAGTTGAAATTTATTAGTTTCATTAGTTAGTTCCAAAAAATTTTTTTCATTAATAAGCTGTGTCTCCAGTTGATCTTGTCTTTTTTCAAAGGACAAGTAAGATATGGTTTTCCCCCTAATGTCAAACAGTATCATTTAAAAAAAAAATAAGTTGATAATTTATAGTAACAACTACCTAGGAATCTGGAATTCGCTCAAAATTAGATGTTTGATTAGAGCAAATATATGGACTTTTAGAATGATGAATTGTATCTTTAAGAAGAGAAATGTGATCTGTATCTCTTAATAATGAGTTATTGAATTTCCAAAAGTTTTGTGTTTGTCAGTTTGTCTAAACACCAAAGTCACTTTTACAAGGAAATGGTCAATTCTGTAGCCGGGCTCTATGACAGTTTCTTCCACCATTGTAAAAAGATTTTCTACAATAAGAAAAAAGTCTAGCCTGGCTTGTTTAATTGGGTTGCTTATTCTCCAGGTGTATTTCTTTGTACCAATATTTCTTTCTCGTCTAATGTCCACCAAATTATGTTCTGTACATATGTCTAGAACCACCTCTCTTGCCCTGGGCTTATCCATAGTAATATAATTATAGGTATCAAATTCTAGATCCATTACTAAGTTAAAATCACCTCCAATAATCACATAATCACTGCTGAAGGCTGTTATATCTTTCTTGATTTCTGATTTATCGCGGTATGGACCGTATATATTAATCAGAGTAAATCTATAATTTTGTTTTGATATATCTAGAATTATTTTGTTACCAGTATTGTCTTTCTTGTTTCTATGTATGGTGAATTAAAAATTATTATTTAGTAGAATAGCCAACCTCTCTCGAGTTTAATGAAAAGGAATTTAAAACACATTCATAGCCCCAAGTTGATCGTACGTAATTCTCTCATTTCTGAATAAAGTGGGTATCTTGAAGAAGATAAACTGAGTATTTCTTTTGTTTTAAATAGTTTATGGCATCCTTTATTTTATCTGGATCCCCTAATCCTGACAATTCATAGATACAATCATTAATTTGTCATCCTCGTAACAATAGAGACAAATTTTGCTGTGTAACATATAGGGGTAAACAAACAAATTGCAGAGGAAACCCCGATGGCAGATGTGATTTTGTTTTACTGATTTTTTGTGTATATAATACCTTCATGGTAATTGAAGTATACAAACTTATGGTAAAGAGGTAGCTGAAAATTGGAGGGAATATGGGAAACGATAAAGAAAATAAAACAAAATGTAACAATCTGATGGTAAAAGAAAGGAGGATAGAAGGAAGAACACAAAATGTGTAGTGGAGAAAAAAGTGGTGAAAGAACAAGGCTAAAGGAAGAGTAAGGAAAGATAACAGACACGAATGAAATAAAAGGTAACAAAACAATAGTAAAGAAAAAATTATTGTCAAAGGTCATACTGTTTTTGGAAAACAAATAATAATGTGTGAAAAGAAAGTTCAAAGTCATCATAGAGCATCCAGTGCCCATTGTGGGAAAACGTAAACACGATATGTGCAATATTTCACTTGAAATAGGTAACACAATCGCCCAAACCACTTCCGTCAAAGGAAAATGTTTTGTTTTATATTTCATTGTTGATATACTTCTTTCTATTCCACTGTTCAGCATTAAGTGTATCTAGGAGGGATTCAAAAATGACCGGGAGGATTGGGGGGGGGGGTACATTTATTTTTTAAAGCTTCAACTAATCGTTTTGGGGTTTATATGCTCTTGATGATGCTCATGCTTTCTCGGCATTATAGTAATCTGCCATTTACGAGACTCGGATGAATTGAGCAATATATAATTTGGTTCCCCGCCTTTGTCATTTATTTTTAAAGCTTATCACCAAAAGTATTAGTGGTAAATCATTTCGAATTACCAATTAGTTGAAGAATTACCTCCCTTATAACAAATAACAAATAAATCTAAAAAAAGTAATGAAAACCCTCGAACCTAAGAGAGAGAGAGAGAGAGAAAAAAAAAATTGAAATGAAATGTAGTTCAGTGTGTTTAAATCAAGTGACTGTATATAGTATCAAAAGATCATTCAATAATCACAGAACAAAAAAAAAAAAGGTTACGAAACTGGTCAGACTCAATTTAAACTCCACTTGTGCTTTGTCCGATTAAAAACGGTCTCCTAATTTTAAAAGGTCGTCCCTCGTTCTTACTCTGATCACTCTGTTATTTTTAAACTTGGCAAAAATTCTCCTGTCAAAAAAAAAAAAAAAAAAACCGATTCGATGAATTCATGCGATTTCAACTTATCCATAAAGTCATATGTTGTTTTAGTCACGTCCTCCTTGATTATGAGTCTCGAACCTTTCAAATGTTTCCTTTCACAATTTCCTCCAGCCGTATCTTCTTCGAAATGAATTGGCAGATCACGGGTTTGTTGTCTTGATTCTGTAAACTGCTAACACCCTCAACTGAGATTCGCATCCCCAATTTATTTCTGAGCATGCCCACCACCCTTTTTGCACAAATGTCCACTGACTCATTCTTCTCTCTATCCTCTAAGTCGCAAAAAGTTATATTATTTGTCCTCATGTATTGTTACTGTTCATCTATCTGTTCCTTAGAGCTCCATTCCGAATCTGTACACCTTCACTTCAATTACTCTTTTCTTTGCCTCTTCCCCTGATTCTAACACTGGAATCTTCTGTTTTAACTGTTCCTTTTCAGTCTGGTATTCAAAAACTTCTTCTCTAAGTATTTCAACTTCTTTGCTGACTTCATCAAATTTCTTGAGGATATCTTCTGTAATATCTTTATTAAAGCCTTGTCAATTGTGGACTTGAGCACACTTTCCGTTATTAAAGATTTAAGTATGTGATCTATATAGTCCCTGGAAGCTATTTTTTCCAGACTTGCAGTTAATTTATCTTGTTTGGTTTCAATAGACTGCATTTTGTTCGTATAAGGTTCTATTTGGACACCTTGTGATTGCCTTGTCGTGTGAACTGACGAATTGTAGGTTGGTGGTCTTGTTCACTTCTTTGTCTTTGTCCTGTTTGTTTCCGGCATTTCATGTTTCTCCTCCCCGTCCTAGAATTTTGACAATATCCTATGGTACAATTCAATATATAAAGAACGAAACTGAACTTTTCGTTAGGTGAACTAACTGCATTAGCTGCACTAATTGAACGGACAGGTGTGCCTACCCGTGTTCTACTTTGCACCGGATATATTGTATGTTGACTTACTTTTTAAGCATCCTAAAATACACTTTTAAACATATAAAACAGTTCTATACATCCATCACTGGAAACCAAACGCACTTAAAGAGCTTTCATATCCAGAAAAGAGCGGTTAAACGTCCAAAAGGCATATGAATTTACCGGTTGTTTACCAGAGCATATTTGGCGGTTACCACCCGGCACAGTTGACCTTTGACCAGTAGTCTCATTTCCAGGAATTAAAATTTGTAACACAAACATCTAATTTTGATGTTAATAGGTTACTTTGTCATTTTTAAAAATATAATTTCAACATTTTACATTGCAATTGCTCTATTTTGCATGCTTTTGTGGAGAAATACACAGTACCCGTCGAGTTTTCAGACCTCCTTGTCTTATAATTTAACCTTCTATCCCTTCTGAGTAGTATATACATTAAGAGATCGAGCCTACTTTATAAATAATTAATTGGTATGTAGTCTATCAGAACTTCGTCGGTAATTTTGCCCACAAATAAAAAAAAACTATTTTCTTGTTTCTAGTGTATAGTCGTCAAACAGATAACAGTATATTGTCTTTTTAAACATATAGATTGTCTTTAACATTTGTAAATTACTGACACTTGACCTGACATGTGACGTCACAGGATACAAATTCATGCCGGTCCCAAAGACTTCATATACTCAAGCCCAATGATGGTTTGTTTTTGTGGGGTTTAACGCCATTTGTCAACACATGATAGGCTATACACGGCAGCAAGTATATCTGGTGGTGGAGGAACCCGGGAAGAACGACCGACCCACAGGAAGCTACTGGCAAGCTTTCTCACATACCCACGTTGTTCGAGCCGAGACTCGAACTCTCGTGGACAGAGGTGAGATGTGTGAGTGATCTGTAAAGGCGAGCGCCTTAGACCACTCGGCTCCCCCCCCCCCCGCCCTATGAATGGAATGTATAAACTATGATATACTTACTTAATGAAATATGTATACGAAAGTAATTACAGAGCTAACGACATAATATTTCTGCTGAAACAAGAAAATAAAAAATAATTAAAAATTTTAATAACAATTAAACGTTCCATGAATGCAACCGGTGTCCGCAGAGAATATAATTTACCCAAATGATTTTCAGTGACTGATCGAGAATTTGGAGCCTGTCTTTGTTGTGTAATAAATCTAGCATAATATCAACAACACCAATATTCTCTATAGTGATAATAAACCAAAGTAATATCTAAAGCTCCGAATGTATGTGCTATAGTAAATCACCAAAGTTTGTTGATCGATTTAGTTACGAGGAATATTTACTTTTAAGTAATGGCACTGTAGAAACGAAATTTGACTCACGATCTAAATTTAAACACCGCTGTTTGATACATATGCCTATATATAGCAGCCTTATTTATAGTCTGCTTTTTTCCATGGTGGTTCCTCATTATCGATATATTTTTAGATTTAACCAGACCTCAGCGTGGGAACCCAAAAGTTAAAACAGGAAGCCTCCTAGGAAATAATTAGCGACGAAACATATTTGCGATATATAGATACTCAATGCACCAGCAAACACAAACCGGAAGCTAGGTCTGTTTTTTGTTTGTTTGTTGTTTTGTTTGTTTCCTTTTTTATGTTTTGTTTTATCATATTACAGTTAATATCTAAGTTAATGTTATGAATTTGTTTCTTTCTAGAAAGGATCTTAATAGCAACTACCGTTATCATTTCCAGGAATTAATTTGTGACACAAAGATCGACAGCTGTCACTAATTATTATATTGAGAAGCTACTTTGTCTCATTACTTTTAAAAAAATATATTTTTTAACTTTTTACATTGAAATTGTTTATATTTTGCATGATTCTATAGAGAAATACCTATCTCACCTCGAGGTTTTTAGATCTCATTGCTTTATAATTTATCATTCTGTCCGTAATGCGTAGTTAAGTACATTTACAGATCAAGCCTACTCTATAAATAATTATTAGGCTTTCAAAGCTGAAATTTGACGTCACATAACACAAATTGATGTTTCCCCTAAAGACTAGATATACTTCGGCTATTTGAATGGTACGATATACTTATTTAGTAAAATCTGTATAAGGAAGTCATTATAGAACTAACCACTTCATGTTTCTGTTGCAACAATAATAAAAAAAAAAACTAAAACAAAAACAATACGTTTCGTACAAGTGCTACCGGTGTCCCCAGAGAATGTTTTATTCAAAAGAGTTTTAGTGATTTATTACGAAACATGGAGCCTGTCCTTGTGTTAAAAAATTAGCATAATATCAACAAAACCAATATTCTCTGCAGAACCAATATTCTCTGCAGTGATAATAAACCAAAGTACATTAATATATAAACCATCCAATGCATAGGCTATAGTAAATCACCAAAGTTTGTTGGTCATTTTCATTGCGATGAATATTTATATACAGGTAAATGCAATTAAGAGCCGATAATCATACGTATTCATTTCAAAGAACTTTGACTCACCGTCTGAGTGTAAACACAATTATGGAATTTATCTTCTCTATATATAGCATAAAATTATTTATAATCTATTTTTATTACATGTTTGGTTTTGGTTTTTTTTTTAATAGATTTTATAATCGAAATACTGTTACACTTATCCAGACCTAAGTGTTGGCACTTACATATCAAACAGGAAGTCTCTTTGGAACTAATTGGCGACGAGACATATTTGATATTTACAGTAAGTGATACACCCAATAATGTGCTAGTATTCTTCAATCTCTTGCTATTATCTTATGATATATGTTAGAATATTACATTTGTATTTGTTACTTTTTCTGTGTGAGAATAATCTAATGATACTACAATCAGTTTGTCACCCCTGGTAACTTCAAGGTCATTCATAACATAGGGCGAGGAGAAGTAAACATTTTATGTTTAAAACTTCATTCAAAACATATGATGCATACTTTTTAAACAGTGCGTGATTTCTTTTCATAAACCATATTTTTATAGAGATTTCTGTATGTCACGGACACGTATTGACTACTAAAAGGACGATAAAGGAATCGATTGAAACAAGATATCAATCAGAAGACGAATTGTGGTTTACATTGCTTGCAAGGTATATATCATTCTCGCCAGGAAGAGGTTGTGCAATACAGTTGGCAGTTTTAACATTTCTATTCGGTGTGGTTAGATTTGATGTTTTACAGCACAACAACACAAGTCGGTTCTTTAGTGCTGAGAATTTCGAGCAAAGTGCCTAGCCTAAGAACACACGACTGTAGCCTATCTGTGCTTATAATATGGTAGGATTCAGTCGCGAGTTATGAAGGCTCGCCACTGCATCTATTCCGAGCTTTAACAGTTTGATAAAAAAAAAAGTAGTATATTATAATGGATCTCGGAGTTCCTTTTGTTCATAAGAAAGAAGATAATCTTGTTAACATTATTACTTACTACTGACTTGTCGTGTAGACTGAACATTTAAGACGCGTCCTTCTGATTGTTCGTCTGTATGTTCTACATTTTGCCTTTACATATCCCTACTTAGATAAACTTAGTCAAGAGTTTCTAAAATGGCATCCTTAAATTTAATATAATTAGGATGTTTTCAAATAAAATGTTGCATTGCGTAATATATATTTGTGGATACTAGCTCTGTCTTTATATCGGTGAATCGGATTGTCCGTCTGTATCTTTCGCTGAAAGACAGATTATAATTTGGATAATGAGCTTAAAAACAAAAGTTGCAAAACTGGTTATCAAAATTAACATCAGCAGATTTTAGAGGAGTTTTAATTTGTTAAGTACTGTTCAACTTTGTGGTAGATGAACATAACTTTCTTTGTTTCTCGTTTTACATTTTTTTAAATTCTTGTTTTTCATGTTTGTTTAATTTAAGTTCATAAAGCTTTGTTTGTTATTGAATCTTATTTCAACAAAGGTAAAATAAAATTTCTTGTAAGTTTGTAAGTTTGAGGAATGTAAACATTTACATGTTTGAATTGCATCTCCATATGTTATCAGTTTAGGTTCTAAAACGGAGGTATATGATTTAGATGGATTGGGGCAACCAGGAAAATCAATAATAACACAAATTTCAGCTTTATATCCTGAATTACCGATCAGTTAAATTCTGCATGCCTTTTTTTGCCACTGTTCTGAAAGTAATGGAAAAGATGAGCGATGTTCAATGGCTGTTCTGCTTCTTATGGGCTTGTCTATGAGGCGACATGGAACATCAGAAAGTGTCAAGAAACTTACGCGAAGCTTACTTTAGACAAAGACATCATGACATAGTTTTCACTAGCGGAAAACAAGGTACCCACCTAGTAATGCAATTTTTATTACTTTGATTGAAAAGAAAATTATGACATAAACATAAGTGGTGAGGATTTGTAGGTTCATTTAGTAGATTATAGAGCTTATGATAAAAATCACTAACTAATCATACGTGAAGGCAGAATACATTATCTAATACATTCGTCTAAAACAATCATGCCTGCCCAACAGTGTTAGTGCTTTCCATCGACAGCAAGGCATATGAGACAGGGTTGGAACATTATTCTTTTTCTTAAAGCGAGAGAAGCCTAATCCCGTGATTGGCAATATAACTTTTTCATCGAAAGGTTTCTGAAATCATAGAAAGTCAGATTTTCCAATGTAAACAGCCCAAAGGAAAATTGCACGGCATGGTGTACAATGCTGACTTAAGTTAAACAATGGACTTCACGTGCTGACTTGACCTATTGGACTTAACCCTTCTCAAATGTTATTCAGGAATAATTTGCAACATAAGAACTAAAATGATCCAGAATATATTAAATGCAGATAAAAACTCAACAGTTATGAATAATGATGGTTTTTGCTGAGCTTTACTTGGATCTTTTTTTTAACTGAGTATCATTCAAACATTTAGCACTGCTAATATGTGCTGTCACAAATCCATACTGATGCTGATAAGTCGGTTTTCATTGTGTTTGATCTGTCATTGATTAATGTCACATTGGCTTCTGTGATCCCATTAAAAGGGTGAGCAAGTTCTAGAGCTCAATATAAATGATACCCGGAATAAAGTGCAGAGTCAACAGGCAGTAGCATGTATAACTAGAAAGATGGAAAGTACCTGTTATACTTCATTTGTAGTAGCATAAGTAGAAAGAAGTATAGAAGTTTATTAATTGTGTTTCTTTTTTGCATAATAAGGGCTTAAACGCTCTTTATAAAACTGAGGTGCGTCAAATTCAATAAGTAAGCTCCATGGGAAATGCTCAGAAATTTCATGTATCACTTACACAGAAGTTAGCTAACAGTTTATATAGCCAAGATTTGTCACAAAACACTGTCCATCACATCCCCAAAACAGTTAGATTGTGTGTTTTTTTTTGTTTTTTTTTAAATAAATAAATAAAAAATAAAAAATAAAGTTTCACTTTCACGAGAAACTTCTTCCTTAGCGCAATGAAAAGTTTAAACAGACTTGATGATTGGTAGAGGTCACAACTTCACCTATTGAAAGACAAAACAGTTTCTGTTGATGTTAAAAAGACTGTTTATGGTTTTTCTTTGGCAGACCTTCTTTGCGTTCTTTCTCTCTTCCAAAGCTTCATGCGGTGTCTTCTTGTCTCAGTTACGCTATGATTTATGTACTTTATTATTTTTAACTGCAAGTTAAAATAATAAAATATCAGAAATAGCACTCCATATTAAATAGTTTTTGTTGTTTTAAAAAGTTAATTCTTTATTTATTTTACGTCGATTGCACAACCAAATCTTCCAGCTTATGCAAATGCTCACTGAAGAGTTCAGATTCTGGCGTAATGTGGTCTTTCAATGTGGAGGAAACCGGAGAACCCAAAGGAAACCACCGACTTTAAATGGGCGACCACCTATCTTTGCACATACCAGAGGCCAGTATAGAACACGGGAACGCAAAAATGCAAAGCGAGCGCGCTAACACTATTTATGCCCAAGTAACTAATTTCTGTTCGAATGTTCTACCTTGTATTTATCAATGTTATTCAATATAAGTCTTTGAAAGAATCCATATGGAGATTGGTTCTATGAGGAAATATTTATACCGTGAAGCATAGTTTGGTGTTTCAGCTGTCCGTACTAACAGCGGAATTGGGTTAGCATGTCGTCAACAGAATGGTAATCAATTTCTTTTATAGGATGAAGGTACCTCCCACCTTTCTCTCTCTCTCCATATATATATATATATATATATATATATATATATATATATATATAATAGTTTCATTGGACATGTATAAATTCTATGTATAAACCTCGCTAGTTCCATCTTGGCTCTATGATTTAACATCCTTTATTTTGTGCAAAAGTTAAGAAGTCCGATACTCGCATCTTTCAGATAAAATGAGATAATATGTGATCAATAAGAAGGTGTACGTTTGTCAAATATCATGCCTTTATGACCTATAGTTGAGTTCTATTTAAGCGATGCATACAATTACCAAGCATGTTTACCTCAATGACCTATATTTGAAATAAACTGAATTAATAGAGTTTCTCTCCAAAATTTCCAAAAGTTATCGAGAATAAAATGTAAAGCTGTTGTTGCTTAGAATAAATAATCAAAGACAAAATAGTTAGTACTTTTCAATGAACATTAAAGCTACTTTGTGAGGTTTCTTATGTTTTCCAACATCTTTTGAACGGAAAACTTCTTTATTGAAATTGAAGCAATTCTGTTTTAAATAGGGCGTTTTCTATGGCTTTTATTGCAGATGTTAGAAACCCAAGTAATATACTTCTGTACTTGTTCGCGTTATATAATGCATCTTGATGCACGTACAAATAAGATGTAATAAGCACTTTCCATCTTGCTGATTAAGCATGCGACTCCCCGTGAAATCATATCTTGATCCCTATTTGTTAGCATTTATCTTGAGTTCTAACCCTTGCTTACCATCTTAATCTGAACACAGAAGCCAATGTGGCACTGAATAATAACAAATCAAAGACAATGTATACCGCCTTATCAACATCAGTTTGGATTTGTGGCAGCACATATTAGCCTTGCTAAATGTTTGAATGATACTCAGTTTAAGAAACATCTAAATTTTGCTCAAAAAGAAAGACATCAATATTTAGATATATTGAGTTCTCATCTGTATTAAATATATTCCGGATCATTTGAATCTTTCTTTTGCAAATGATTACCTGAGCAACATGATCGAAAAGTCAAGTCCATCAGGTCAAGTCCAATGGGTCAAGTCAATAAATCAAGTTCATAGGTCAAGTCAAATCAAGGTTTTACCCCAAACTGGATTGCACGGGGGGGGGGGGGGCATATAGATGGGGGATGAACCCGTGAGTAGGAGGCAGCATCTGGGTCATCATTAATCAACCATGACACATTATCTAAGTTTCATTGGCTGTGTAGTGTCTGAATCTAGTGAACTGAGCATTTTAATTGGCAGGGGATAGTTTTGTAAATTGGCCCCTGTCAAATTTCTTGACTTAAGGCTATGATGTGACTTTTTCAGCAATTATTCTTTAATAATTGAAGATATGGATATATTTGTTAATTATGTGTTTCTGGTTTGTGCTTTTGTAGAAACTGACGTGAAGTATATACACCTTCTATGGTTACTTCACAGTGAAATACCAATAGTCGGCTAGGAAGCAGAGCTAGCCACCCTTAGCAGTAGACAGACATGTAGGTTCAAGTCAAGTTTAATATCTCAAAAACCGCCTGGAAGGCAACTATTTTGAATTACATTAAGCTGTTTAGTACACAATGTTTTTCAAAATTATAACAGAGAGAAAAGGCTTCCATCTGCACTGTGAGTATTACTTTGTGTCAAAAATGACCTTCAGACGTGAAAAATACATTTCTAAATTTGGGGCCAGGGTTCATAAACTTCTTTTGCTATGAGCTTCTATTGACTTGTCAGGTCAAGTGAATGATATTTTTATGTTTTGTTTTATTATAGCTATCCAAAAACTATTGACCTTTTTGATCTTGCTGGTGTATTTTTTTTATGAATTTGTATATTAGGCAGGTTGATGCGGCCTCCAATTTGTGCATAAAACTGTCCCTTGCACTCTTAAGAAAACTGCCTTTTATTTATTTTTGGTGCAAACAACCATATCTGTTATTATTTTCTGCCTCTGTGTATGTATGTAAATAATTATTATGCATTAGCCTCATTATACTACCTCCCTTTTTCCCCATGCCACTCTCTGCTGTTTGGAAGACTCAGTTCAGGGGGAGGTAATCGCTTTTTGCACCTCTAAGTTAGAACTATTTGCATCAGGACAAAGTAGCATATTTTGGGCTTAACTTATTAGATATGGGAAAATAATGGGGAGTATAATGTATTTTCTCGTTTTTTTCTGTATGTGTCAAGGTCTGCATTCCTATTTTAATAAATATTATTCATATTTCAGTACGGACACACAAAAACAATTGCATAACATGTCGTCACGCATTCTTCAAAGTAATTTCACTGCACAGGAGCAGATACACTTCAGAGAAATCATAAATAAACATATTATTGTGAATAGTGAATGCCATCAATGGAACAATTCTTGCAAATAGTGATGCATATGGCATTTTGCGGGCCATAATTTAGGGGAGAAGAATGAAAGTTTTAGTACATCGACTTAGTTTCAACCTTCATGACCGCACTGTGAAGTTGACATCAGAGATTCATATCTCACACTTAAGCGATAATAAGAAATGTATCTATGTTATGCATCTATCTTGGAAATTCTAAGGTCAGTTATCAAAGGGGGAAAAGCTTAAAAATAAGTGGAGAATATGTTGGACATAATGGTTGAGCCAAATGTATCCTTTGAGGTAAATATTATGTTGGGTTTATGCCATCTGTATGTTCATTGCTTGTTCATGGTTCAGCAGTCCTGTAAAATTAACTTGCATATAATTTCCCGGTACTTCTCTTCTTTTGACTGGTATACCAGTTTTAGATTGTATCAAAAATTTGACTTCATCAAGCCAGTGTATCAACAATTTTTTTCTCTCGGCATACCGATTCCCCTAGCCAAAAATTGGAGTTACTCTGCCTTTATCAACTGAAGGTAAAGGTACATGCTTTGTTTTTTTATGGATTTTCACAACAGGAAAAACATTTTCACAATTTATACAATTGAAACATTCGGATTAGTTCAGAAAGTATGCTGGAGCTAACAATACAGTTTTTCCTCTGAAATTCATGTTTTTACTGAGTATTAAACGTGCATCAGTATCACTTGTTTCTTATCTTTTTGCAGCCCTCAATTTGCATGTTAAAATATTAGGATTAATTGATGAGTCATGCTGATAAAAGCACAAGCTTGAGTCTCATCCAGATATTCATCCTGATCTAAGTGCACAAGAGATTGACTTTGACGGACAGACTTAGCTTCAGCAGGAGCTGTGTTTTGTGGTATGTACTTATTAGAAACCAAGCAGCTGAAATGCTTCCTATCTTGAACTGAATTTTCCACTGTGAATATTTGTCCTGTACCTTATGTTACTATTTACTATCATTTTGTAAACTCCAACAATCATTAAAGTCAGTTGTCAGTGAACGGGAGTCTGAGAAGAAATGTCTCTGTTAATTTGTACAGAGAATGTATATGTAGCAGCATTGTAAAGGAATTTTGGTAATGTCATGATGCAATAATGGTAAACAAAGGCAAGAAGCATCAGAGATTGTACACAATTTTAAATCTTTGAACAATTGCAGGCAGTCATAACTCACAGTATACACAATGCAATGTTTTTGCCCGCAAAATAGTCACTTGTCTAAAAGAGTAATAACATTATTAGTTTTGCATACAATAAATTTTCCCTTCGAAATTAGGAGACCTTGTTTGCATTTTATCGTTGCTTTGGATGGGTCTGTTTAATAACGATAGGAAATGACTTTAGAAAACCTTATGTAATCCAAGTGGACATCACATCATGTGCGTCTACATACAGCAACAGCTGTTCATAAGTTGGTTTGGACACAGTTCTGCAACGCTTTTTTTTTTTTTTAAAGCCAACTATTTCAGTCACATTGAAATTACAGAAGAGTGTTAGGTCTAGGTATTGATCGCATGATTTCGCCTTTAATGTCGAGCTATTATAAGCCACAGATTGGTGTCCATTGGTCCAATAATGTCAATATACATCAAGACTGGGTTTTTTTTCCTATCATTCAATACTTATCTTCTGTCCTATAATTCAATACTTATCTTTCTTTCTCGGGATATGCACACACATTCAGCCATGTTTGCTGCGTCTTGTATTCTCCATTTGTTGATACGATTGTTCTTGGCAGGAGGTACTTCACACATCTGTCTGAAAAAGAGTATTTTCGTCAACTGCTCAGTTGTCATCTTCCAGCACTAAGAAACATTCATTTTAGAGTGATCTTCGCGATAAACTTCTCACTTTTAACGAATTGATATAAGTCCTCGGTAGTTCAGAATTTCCACATATTGTACGTTGTATTTCGCAGCTCAGAACTGCCCTATATCATATGTAACTCTAGTATTCGTTTTTTATCTTCTCTTTTTTATCCACTGCAAAATAGGTCTCGACAGAATCACTATGATTTAATATAGTTTTGTATTTTAAGTTAATTTTGCTTTGAGATAGTTGATATAAAGTTTTATGTTCATGTTCTATGGATTGTCTGTTTTGAGATAGCTCTCACATTTCCAGCATTGATTGTCGCCGAAATATCCTTGCTTATGTTGGCCTTAAAATATTTACATGAAAAATAAAATTTAATTGAAATAAAAATAATAATTAAATCAGAATTTATAGACCATTATTTACGATCTAATAAGCAAACTGTAACTTACATGTTTCACAAGTACCAGTTAAACTGAATATATCAAGAGGTAGTAGCAATGTCAAGTCAAGTATTTATTTTGTATTGTTCAAATTCTGTTTAGCAAACAAAACAAAGATGACATGAAATGTAAAATTCTACTGATCAAGCAGTTCAGTTCGTTTTCGTTCCTGTCCATCACAACAGACTCTCGATTTCATTAAAGGGAATGAGTAGACGATAGCATATTGTCACGTCACATTTATAAAGGTGTTATGATTCATCGATAGTATCGATACAATCGGTACGCGCTGTGACCAAATGCGTATTTTATCGGGAGTGAAGTATTTTTATACAAAGAGCATAACAAATAAAGACTTGCATAATCAAGAAGTTATAGAAATATCACGAAAAGTAGTTCTTACTTCATAGTACTTGATATCAAAGTTAACCAGTCTCTGAAAATCAGTGTTCTGTTTGATATGGCAGTCTACATAAAAGGGTCACATCATAGGAAAATAATGGATCATACAACGAGCAACGTGTTGCTGTAGACTGTGCGTGAATATTTGTACAAATTGCCATTTTAATTCAGCTAACCAAACCCTCTACAGAATGTCCTATAGATAGTTTATATCTCCCGCCTAATATTAAAGATTGTTTACTTCCGATCGCCTGTCACGGCTTATACTGGTCATTACATTCCATATTAAACTTTTGAGCTTTAGTTTTTATATGTCAAATCTTCCTAATTTACATGTTGTTTTACTAAGATACATGGAAACTGGTGTATATAAGATGCTTCACAAAAAATCTAATTACTTAAATAATCCGGTCACATTCAAAGAAAGTAACCATAATTTCCGACACCAACATTTGGCCACAATTCTAAGGGTATATACGACAAATGACAGTATGGTTCTTTTGAAATTTGAGGCTCTCAGAATCTGGAACAGATTGCCCATTGAATTAGGAACAATTTTTGATTTCAAAAACTTTAGATAGCTGATTCAAACCTGATCAAGGCCTCGGTGTAAATGTGCAGTGTGACGTTAAATTTAGCGATACATGTCAAGCAGATTTGTGTTAATCTTGTTTCTTTGAGTTTCTTTTCGTTTAAATCCTGCTCCTCTACCGCTTATTTCATTTATTTTTTTATTTTAAATTTCTATTTTAGCACTCCTATTTCCTGATATCTTAATTATTAATAAGACCTGTGTGCATGCATTTCATTAACAAAATTGTCAGATTTTCTTTCAAAATGTTCATATAGAGGCATTATGTGATGTATCATATATGTACACAAGTTATATATATAAATGAATCCAATATAATCAAGATATATGCATGTTGCACATATTGTCTTTTTTTAACTGTTGGCATTTTAATGCGTAAGCTCTGTATTGTTTTATTGTAAATATGTGCTATATGTGTACCTTTCCATTTTTAATATATCGTAATTATTTTGTGTCGAGTCGAAAAAATAGTTAATCTAGAGCTAGAGTTTCTATGTTACCCAGACTACCGATTCTATGTTACCCAGACTACCGACGTTAAATAAATTTTGCTGTATCTTTCTTGTATCTCTTGGAAATGGGCAGTAACGACCAAATAATAAAACTAGAAAACTATTTCCAAGACAATGAAAGCTTGGTCTAGAGGTTTCAATACAAACTATAAAATCCGTAACTATCACGAGCCGCTCGTGCGAGTACAAAACCCAGCGGTAGTTTGTCTCCCACGATAATTTTGTTTGTTCTAATGATAAATTTCATTAAGAGAATTTTGTTTTCTTCTCTGTCTCTTTTGAAGCATAATTAGGAAAAAATGGCATCGGGCCAAGACAAACCGTACGGCGTTCAAGCAACAGATGAAGATACTGCAACGTCTGCGTTTGCACCAAGTGGGCAATGCCTAAGAGGTATGCTTCTTTAAATTTTCGGTATAATTTTCCAACGTGCCTGGCTATGCTTTGACACTTTAGCTACCTTCATTAAAATATTAAGATATCTATTTTTGATCGGATGAATGATTGTCATGGGAAACAATAAAGCCTGTAGGATCGATACTTCATGCTGCTTTGGAAAACATATTACACTATATTTTGCAAGACCTTCTTAATAATTTGAAGACAGTGCTCATTAAATTATCTAGGTAGAAATACCATCCGTAGAGGGTCACAATGACCGTCTTGTTCTGCTTGGGTGACATTTTGTTAAATATATATTCCTGTCAATATTCCAAGCACTATCAGTTGTACACTTTCATGAACAGTTTACGTATTTCACTTTATTCCATTACTCTACTATTTAAAAATATAATTAAACGTACAACACTTGTAGTAACATAACCCCTTTCTGTTGAGCCAGTTTAATGTGACGCTATTGATTGTGAGTATTTAGAACTTTACCGACGGATGCATTTTGAACAAACCTAAATAAATAAGATTACATGTGCGTCGCCACCTTGATCGGCTTTCCTTTTAGCAAAATTGGTTTTTAATTCTTAGTGTTGACATTAATAATTTGGCATAAATCAAGCTTTGCATGCTTATTGCTCAAAACTGAATTAACCAGTGGACATGTCACCAGTGAAACCTTATATATATGTACTTTGGTTTAAATATATTGGAGAATCATCACCATATTTTAAAATGTTTGTATACATAAATTTAAATGCAGTGGTAGATTCTACAAATCTCACTTGCGACAACTGTAAAACATTAAATGTACACAAAGAATTTTAAACCGATGGATTGTGAACACTTCTGCAAACATCATATGAAGTTAATTAGATATTTTATTTTCTTTTAAAGTATTCGTTTTTCTCATGCTCCTCTTTAAAAAAAATCTGGAAGCTGGAAATGATGATAGAAAGACTATTGACTTGTCGCAAAAACTGCATCTTTATTTTTCTTTTAGCTAACACAGATGTTCAGACAGCTCGTGGAGAAATATACACCTCCCACGGGGAACAGATTAGAGCATCTCTCTTTGATGTAACAATGCCCTCTTTCACTCAAGGAGTTTCAATGCCCACAACGGATACAGCCGCCTCTCTTCAAACTGGACTTCCTGTCCATCACCACTCAGAGGATGAGCTCTCTTCTTCCCGATTTGATGCTCTTGAACGAGAGAATCGCATTCCTCCTCAAGTTACCAATATACTTACTCCTGACATATCTCCTATGCGACAGGATGTGTCTACTTCCACGCTGGGAGAGGGATATTGCTCTTGGACTGGGCAAAGCTTCCCTTCCTCTATTAATTCAAATCAATTATATGGACTTGGTGAAGGGTCTTTAGATGGTAGACACATCCCAAGTTTTGATCCATCCAGACAGTTCTTTGGGCCTGCGATCACCGCCTCTGCAGGATTAGAATCATCGGTTCCTCATTTGCGTGTCATACCACCCCTATTGCCAGAACCTGCCTCCAATATACAAAGAACCTATATTCCAAGACAAAGTACGCCAGCCATTAGAAACAATACCCAGCCGTCCTTTGCTGTTAATTCACCAACACGTGGTGACCCTTGCACTCAAAATAAAACCTTGCAAGATAGAAACCATGAACAACGACAGTCGATTGGACAGGTATATTACGTGTCTCGCCTTTTCTAAACAAAGTTATAAGTTATATTCCTCCCCATCCCAAGTTTTACAAAGCCTGACTTTTCATTGTTACGAGGAATGATCCTATTCTCACTTTCAGAAAAAATTGGATTGTCTTTCTCAATAGTCATGGAATATATATATATATATATATATATATATATATATATATATATATATATATATATATATATATATATATATATATAAGATATACCACTGCACATGGGGTTAAATGGTTCTTCCCCACTCATGCATTTCAATCAGCTAATGTCTTGTTACGCTATCTTCTGGTATTATGGATATCATCATTTGTCTTTTGAAAAGCTCACTTGGCAATGATTACTAGGTTTCAGTGAGCAAATATTGATTTATTAAAACAAACATAAAAAAGGGTCTCATCCTTTGGAGTTGGCAACCCTGATAATAGTTTAGACATACTAACATTTTAGATCCTAGCAATAGTTCGTTTGACGGGCAAAATGTTTATCAAACTTTGGCGGCTTGCCCTCACCCCCCTCACCCCCCCCCCCCTCAAAAAAAAAAAAGATTCAAAGAAGTAGATTTCAGCAAAGGTTTTTGATCAATAAACATAATTTTTTACAAACATAGACAATATCAATATTCCAAAGTTTTCTCCATATATCGATCTAATTGGAAGAAAATGTACGCGTTATATTCTTCTATGTCACAAACTTGGCTGGGCTAGGATATCGGTCACAGCATGCTTGTATAATGACCATTGTTCAATTAAAATTATCAGTTTTAGATTGTCAGAATTTTAATTAGCTATCATTTTTCTCCAATTCTTTTTGGTTTAGATCAGAACAAAACAAACGCTTAAAATATATTTTTACTTATCCAAACAAGTTTTCAGCTACTCTATCAAACGCATTAAAGGTCGCTCAACATCTTGGCACTCTTTATTGAATATAACTGCCGGAACAATTCCATTTCTATAAAATATTCCATTGCCTATCGGTCCGGTCAAATGGTTGCTCCAGTACCACTTTAAATTCCACAGCAACACCACTCCAGCTAATGACATGCAAATTGGCACCAATTCAAATCTACTTAAAGTTGCCTTCTAAATGAATTCTGGTGCCTATGTAGGCAAATGAAGAATCACATCGAATCCAGTGTAACCGCCCCTTCAAATGCACTCCCAAAGCATGCTCATTTATCTGACTTGTAAACGGTTCTTCATAAACAGTGGAAAATGGAATTGTTCGGAAATAAAATCACTCCTATTCAGCTTCAGAGAGAAATTGAGTCCAGTTTAGTCAACTATAAATTCGTCAAAAAGATCACCTCCTATTCATTTCTGTTCTAGATGAATGCCAGGATCATCATTCCGTTTACCATTGCAATTCTTAGTTGTTTTTTCAATTTACTTTTAATCATTCTTATATTTCATACAAAAATTTAGTGGTTGATACTTTGTTTAGTGAAAATATCTCTTGTGCAGGTCACAATTGCCACTGATGTACACCGACAAAGATTTGAAATCCACCAGCAGATCAAAAGACCTGATTTAGCAAAATTCGAGGCAAGACTTCAAACGTTCCAAAACACGACTTCTAGCTGGCAAAACACTGCACCTCTATTTCTGCAACAATTGGCTAATGCTGGATTTTACTCAAGTAAGAGTACAACAAAAACAACAACAACCATAACAATAGTGTGATGCATCAATGTTCATCTATGAATTTGTCTTTGGAAAACAATTCTCAGAGTCCTGATTTCTGGAGTTGAATAATCTGGCCTATAAAATTCATGGCAATTATATACATGTTCTAACTCTTTTTAAATAGAACATAGTTTTATCATATATGCCATGAAATCGAACTTGGATATTGCCAACACACATATATACTGTATGTGCTGTAAAGTGTACTGTTCCAAAATGTCGTCATTGGTGAGTTACCTTATATAACTGCATGATCTTTTTCTTCAGAAAATGGTTTGCAGCTGTTGTATGCTCTATGAACTCTCATATTTGGTACGTTTTATAATATAATAAAGCATTTTCATTCATCTTTATGAATGTTTCACAAATATGTCACCAAACAAAACCACACAAAAAATGTGTCTGAGAATTTTTCTTTATGTCGAGTTGACACTAAATGCCTGTCTTGGGTATGATTTTATTTAAAATAAACAACAGCCAGTTGTACATATGATGCAAAATGCTGAACTACGTAAAACAAAATTCAGTGGTGTTACTCGAATTGCAGTTAGACATCTCTGGCGTTAGGCTAATATACCTCATCTGATATTCATGGCATGATTATATATATATATATATATATATATATATATATATATATATATATATATATATATATATATATATATATATATATATATATATATATATATCATCTAACATATGCCATATGATGTACAAGAATCATACTATCAGAATAACGCCTGAGTTGTTTTATTTCAGTTAATGCTTGTCTCAGTATCGGTACTTGTACGCCAGTGTCATTTTTTTCTGGTGCGCCTTCCGGTAATATGTGCTCCTAAACCGGTCTTATTTCGGTACACTGCGGCTGATTTGATTTTTCGCGTTAATTTTGTGCTATTTTGTGTCGTTTCTCTTTCTACAGATTTTCATTACATCGGAGAAAGTTGTAAGGATATACCGGAAATAAAAGAATCCAGGCGCACACGATCCGATACTATGTTTGTGCGTCGTTTGTTTACCGATTTCTAGAAAATCAATATAATGTAATACTCCGAGCTTAAGAAAACTGCAAACGTCGAACAAATAAATATTAAAGTAAATAAGGCAACTCAGGTGTACAGAAGACCGGAAATAATACAAAATCCATCAAGTTCCAAAACGGTGAAGAATATAAAATATATTCTCCATGCATTTTTACCCCTAATATTCACATGTTAACGTACAATTTTGCTCTACTTTATTTCAGCTGAAGGGAGCTATGCGAAATGCTTTGCCTGTGACAACGAATTGGGCGATTGGGATGACAAAGATGATCCCTTTTATGAACACTCTTACTGGTTCGGATCAGATTGTGCATTTGTTCAGGCAGTGATGCAGAAGCCTCGAAATATGGTAAGATTACAAACTGTAGAAACTGAAAGTTTCCCTGGGGACTTAATTTTGTTTATTTCGTGGATTTTGGAATTTCCTGAAATTACTGTTGTTAGTAATGTGATCAAGTCTTACATGCATACAATAGTTTACCAATGACCGTTCATGTCATTAACGTTATGATTGTTCATGAAGAAAAGCTTGCACGAAATGGTGCTTTGTTCTCAAAAAACAAAAACAAAAAACCCAAAAAAAACAAAATACAACAAACAAAAAAACCCCAAAGCAACAACAACAACAACAACAACAACAAAAACCAACGGTATATTTTACTGACACGCAAAAGGTACCCTTTCGTGAAAACAGTGACATTCATCACGAAGGTTACACTTACATTCTACGCAAAACATATAACTTTTCTCTTGAAAACTGCAAGGCTATGTAATTATACTTTTTGTGATAAAGGCGACTCTTCCTGTAGATTGCACTTGTTCACGTAGGAAATAACTTTTCTCTAGAAACAATTACATCGACGTGAAGATGCAAAGAAAGCACAATCTTCATGAAGATTTTACTTTTTTCGTGCAGTAAATAATTTATTCATGAAGCCTTTACAATTTGAGCTTATTAGCACTGTTTTCGTTTTATCACTTGCTGCTCATGTCATTCAAACGCCAACATTATTTAGGGAACCTTTACATGGTGATGAGATAAGGGGACCATAAAAGGTCGGTTACCTAGCCAATAATTAGGTAAGATAAAAAGGACCCGCCTGCGTCTAATACCACCTAGCATATTTGCCAAACAGCAAATCCTGCCAACACCATGGGTAGCTAACGTACAGTGATTGTTGTTCATTTATTGATTGCCTTCATGGAGTACCACATGAATCTGCGGGCAAGTCATTAAGATTGGCAAACTGGATTGAGCAGGTAAATACAGATTTAGTACTATATATCTAGATGGATCTCGTTACATAGCCATGTGTGTCTGCAGGGGTGGGGGTAAGATAAAGAGAGTACATAGTGTAATTGATTTGGACATTTAAGCAAATTTGTTTTTGAAAATAAGAGGTAAATGATGAATTTAAAATTTGTATATAAATTTCCACCATCGTAAACAATTTTACAAAATTTGTATGCAGGATACAATTTGCATTTACATACTTGGTACATTGAAAAGAGCATTACTACTAATTTTAACTACCTAATTTATTTATTTACCCATTATGATACTTTCAATTTATAAATCATGGTTAACTTAAGAGTAACAAAAAGACATCTCTTCACTGACATTATCTTTGTCACTATAATAAAATTACAAAAAAGTATATCAAAATGAAAGGGAAAAGTCGATTTTTTTTCTTGGTCCTGACATTAACAAAATATTCAATCTTAATTTAAAATAGTAAAATCAAAAAATATGAACTGTCTTCCATCAAACTCTGGTACAGATAACTTCAGCCTATTAACTCGATAAGCACTGCTAGGTTTCTAGCCTGAGAGCAAACTCATTATGTGCCTTTGATCCTACAGCTTAACTGACTATTGGGAACCTCATCTGCATATTTAAAGAGAACGGGTTCTATTTTACAGCTTTCTAGATTTTTCCATCCGAATGTATCATACTGTTCCTGATGTCAAGGAAATTCTAGCCGCATGAAAATTTACAAATAACCTAAATCTGACTTTTAAATATTTTTTTTCCTATTACATGCCAATATATTGCATTGAAATTTCATCTAGGAGTAGTGTAAGTAAAAATATTTTCCAAGCAATATACTAGTACTAAGCCTATAGAATTTTTTAAGATAGAGGGTTATATTTCGTCAGACGCTAATGTCTCAGTTGCCCAGTTAAGATGGGGATGCATCTTATCAGAGTTGTCTAACAGTCGATATTTCCGTAATTTGTATCCATAATCAATAATACTTTTATTCACTATGGAAATTGTGTTTCCTTCCCCCACTTTCCAGCAGCTTGATTGCATTTGATATTACACCAGTGTAGCTTTCGTACTTAGTTTCTGCTTTCTTATCCATCAGAACATGCTGCTTTGCTAGTGTCAGAAATCTGCATTTTTACTGACATGGTCATTTTTTATTGATATCAGGGAAACTATTTTTGATTTTCAGAATGGAGAAAGAAGCCGTGTCTCACGCAATACATCCACAGGTAAGATCAAGTTAGTTAGTTTTTGGTTTAGTTTACATTCAGTTTCAGCATGAATAGACATTGAGATATTGGGTATGTCTGGTCATGTAAAACCATTTTCTAAATAGCCTGATGACTCTCATCCAATTTTGTCTAAGTCTTTATAACAGTCTTTATTAAGGCGTCGAATCGAGATGCTGGAGCACTATTGTAATCGCCTTTTCCGTCCGTCTGTCTCTCCTTCGGTTAATACTTCTTGTAACCAACAAAGCTCTACAACCCTTACACATAATGGGAAGCAATTTGCTAGGTAAATTGTCTATTATACGTAGATGTGCCTTTGAAAGGTTTCGCCTTTTCAAGTCCAATTTGTACAAAGTTATTGCCATTTTTCTATCAATTTTTGAATATACACCATATCAGATTCTTGTAAGCAGCATGTTGTTTGTAACCAGCATAGCTCAAGAATCGCTCAACATATTCTAGTGCAATTTGGTAAAAACATTTTCTCATAGACCTGGGTTTTGTCTCGTCAACTCCATTTCTAATAGAATCGTAGCACTTCGCAATTAATTTCATATCTTCACATGCGATGTTGCTTATAACAGGCAACATATTTGGATGCAATTTGGTATGAACATTTTCTCATTGACTTACATCTGCCTTTGCATGGGTTTAGCTTGGACAGAGTTATTCCCCTTGTCGTCGCATGGAAACTTAGAATGTTTCTAGCAATCAGCATAACTCAAGAACCTTTCAACATATTCTGATGGAATTTGCAAATAACATTGCCTCTTAGACCTGGATGTGATTTTATGGGTTTTAAATTTGCTAATAGCATTGTCTCTTAGACCTAGATGTGCGTTTATCTGTTTTCTCTAGTTTAAATCAATTTGGACAGAATCATGGCCCTCGTCAATCAACCTAATATCTTTATATGTGATCTTCCTTTTAATCAACATAGTTCAAGAAAAATTCAACATGTTCTGATACAATTTGATGTGAACATTGTTTCATAGACCTAGATGTGTCTTTTATGGGTCGTGTCTCGTCTACTCCATTTTGGACAGAGTTATGGCCCTTGTCGATCAACTTCATATCTTTACATAGGATGTTGTTTGTTTTAATGAATCCTTGAAGGAGTTGGATTTCAAGCATTCCACGTCATCATTTATAAGAGTCATTGCCCCTGAATGGTCCATCTTTCCTAACTTTGGTTTCCAAACACAAGTTCCGCTGTTTATGACCCAAAGGAGCAAATTGTAGTGAGCATGGCCACACTTGCAATGCACCCATCGATAATAGCTCTATTTAATAACGTTATTAGTCAGTGTATATAGCCGAAATAAATGATAAAGAAACTATTTTGCATGACATATTAAATAAAAAAAAATGGCTATGGCTCAAAATGTATAAAGCAAAGAAAATCAATTCTCATTTGCGTGCACTTTAACATCTGTTACTTGCATGAATCTTCCTTTTTCTTATGCAATTTAAAGTATCAAACATGGTTGCCATGCAAAAATATAATCGTCCTTGATCAGCATTTTAAAGATTAACATTTGCTGCACCTATTCATTGTAATCTATTTAGGTCTATGCTAGTCACTCACACCAAGACGATTTAATCTTACTTTTGCTAGTTTATATCCAGGTACCCAAGACCCAAGGCACGACACTGGTCGTCATTTTCTATAATGCTCATTACAATGATGGACTGTAAAACTAATGGTATGACAAAATAAATTGTAATAAAAGTGTTATGCATGGCATAGAAAGCCCCGATATTCTCTTACAACTACTCTCTCTCTCTCTCTCTCTCTCTCTCTCTCTCTCTCTCTCTCTCTCTCTCTCTCTCTCTCTCTCTCTCAAAGCACCTTATAAAACTGAAATTGCGTGAATACTGAAAAACACGTAAGAAAGTATTTTTCCAAGTTCATATACAGTTGACCTTGTCATACTCTATCCAATGTATTTCAATGGTTTATTTGGAGTAGCTCGTCTTTGAATAATGCAAATGAGGAAATAAGTCACATAAGGATGTAAACTGCACGGGTAGGAAAACAACTCTCAATTAGTTTGAAGGTCAAATTAGTAGAGGCCACTGTAACTATAGTTAGAATTGTAATGTCAAAGTGCTAACGCGTGTATTCAGGGACAGATCTGATTCTCTGAAAGATCTGTAGAGAAATAAAGCATGGATAGCAAAGCTCCACAATATATCTAGATTTATAAGGTCCATGAAAAAAAGTATTAATTAGATACAATTACTTTAGCTTTCGTGTGTATTTATAATGACTGTTATAAAACGGTTTAATAATACCTTACAGTAGATACACCTAGGGGTACTGGTTGCACTGGCAGTTCCCAAGAGCAGTTCCATAGTTCTGAGCAACTAAACACGTACGACACACAACTAAGGGAGATGGGTTTTCCTCCAGACAGTGTGAGATTGATTATACAGAGAAGAGAGCGTGAGCATGGTCAGTATAGATACTTACTATTTTATTCCTTCCTACATTTACCTTTTTAAAATTCATCTATCCTTCAAGGAGATTTAGGAGTTTTAAAATTATTTAGAGGTATCGCCTTTTTCCCTGCTCAAATCATTGTATGCCAATTTTACTTTTGGTCATTTCAAAACAGTGTGAATAGAACTCATCGAAAACAATGAACACAATTTTGAACTAAAACAAACCAATCTTTGTATCATATTCAAAGCTCTTCTAATTTCCCAGAGAAATATTTTTTTCTCAAAACATATGTCGAAACCTAATACATGTGTAGTGTCTCTATCTGTAAACCCTCCTCTAATTTATGAGCTAACATTCTCTGATTTTTAGCCTATATTCAAAGGTAATCACTAGCTGCTGAAAGCTTGTTGAGAATATTTCTTAACTTGGTTGATAGTCTAGCTGACAGAATCTGATACACAGAGTCAAACAATTAAAATTCCTAATACCTTTATTTAATCCAAACCTCACAGTCAATTTTATTATGGTATACCTGAACCACTTCACCATCTCACGAAACTGAATGTAATGGAAAGTCTTTCAAACTCGTAAAAAAATCTTAAAATACGTAATTAAAAGAGAAAAAGAAAAATACAAGATCAGATATAAAAAGGAATAGCAACCTCCTTATATACGTCTGTAAAAGAAAACATTGGAAGTGTATTTTAATGTAAAGAAAATGGAGGTACTAAACAAATTGAGCCAGTTTTTAAGTGCATAATTGCGATGTAAAAAGATTATTTCAAAGACAATGTGTGAGGTAAAAATGGCATAAGAACAGTAAAAAGCACAATTATTCTCTCCAAGTTTTGAAAAAAATAGCAATATACAGGTTCTTTTTCTTTCCCCAATATCATAATGATGAGGACATATACACCCATGCTAAGGTCAACATCTCCTTTCTCTATAACAGGTTAATGACAAGTTCGCTTGCAAACTGAGACACACAATCTGTTTGACCGAGAAATAGTTTTTGTTTCTATTAAAAAAACTTTGTTCACATATTTAATTTTTTTTAATGTCCCAGGATCAGGCAGCAGTCTTGACCTATAACCCCATCCTCTCCTTGGCATATAACACAAAAGCATACACATTGTGAAAATACAGAAATGGACAATAGGAATAGAAACGCAGACTCCCCCCCCCTCTCTCTCTCTCTCTCTCTCTCTCTCTCTCTCTCTCTCTCTCTCTCTCTCTCTCTCTCTCTCTCTCTCTCTCTATATATATATATATATATATATATATATATATATATATATATATATATATATATATATATATTGTTACGACTAGGGGTAATGTAACAAAAGAAAAGACTCAAACAAGCTTTCAAGATTTAAAATACAAATATTTAATTTCCTAAAATATTAAAATACTTCAACAAACATTCAAAGTGAAAGAATTACAAATAATTTACAGTATAGAATATCCTTAAAAGTCCTAAATTGTTCTAAAGATCACTGATCCGGAAGTTAATCCAAACGTTCCGAATGAAGTAGGTTCTGAATGAAACCTTCACTGTACTGATGTACTAACAAGAATCAGTTATATCCAAGTGTTGTTAATTCCAAGTAATCCTTGTGAATATGGAATATCACACAAGTTCTAGAAATGTTTCCGATAATTCCACGGAGCTGTATAATTCTTAAAGTTTAAGTAGCAGTACTGAATCCAGAATGTACTGTATAATAATAATAATAATAATATCACTGAAGCAGAATATCCATACACAAAATGAACAAATCTCGTTTATGACCTCTCAGGCTGACAAACTATGCTAGAATCCAAAACACAGCAATACATCTTATTATATAGCTTCTGACTGCGCATAACAGAATAAGGAAAACCAATTTAAACTGTATTGCGACTTAAAAACAATTTAATCCTTCTAGAAAAGAACCTTCTCCGAACCAATCAGAAACTAGGTTATGCGTGACACCGCTAAAGTACTTGTGCAATGACGTTATTACCAATCAACAAAGTATTGACTCTTATAGAACATAGAATCCAGGTCAAAAGTTCAACAAATTCTTACGCTCTAGGCCACGTGATATGATTCATGTTTAACCGACAATATTTCCCAAGACCAATGTACTGAGTCACATTGAAATACCGTATACGTACTTTCTGCCAGGCGACAGCTGTTAGACTATTATGCAGAGATCATAAAACTGTACCATTATTTAAAAACAAAATGATACATAATTCCGTAACAATATATATATATATATATATATATATATATATATATATATATATATATATATATACACACAATGATGCCTGTGTGAACCTTAATTTGTTAATAATTTAACAAGAGCATATTTATATCTTGTAACGTTGATTATTTTCACGACAGCGACTGGTGTTCGTAGATTCAATGATTTGTCAATACTACTACTGCTGCTACTACTACTACTACTAGTAATAATAATAATAATAATAATAATAATAATAATAATAATAATAATAATAGTGGTTTAATGATATGATCGTTCCGTGTCCGCCCCCGCTGGCAATGGATGAGCTAGAAATAGTTGGCTGAAACCAAATAAATATTCTTATCCAAAGGTGAAAAAGAATGTAAATATGTGATTTTATGTGAATATATTATTATGCTTATATGCCTGATTTTGCGTTTCCATGTTAAAGGCACTTTTGAAATGAATGAACTAATGATGTTCCACTTGATTTTCAAAGAAGAACTATGATGGTAGAATGTAATCTAAGGATAGGACTTTTGTAGAAGTGAGACATTTTTTTTTTTTTTGGTGTCTAGTCTTATTTTAAAAATCTCATTTAAATCAACACTCTGTCAATAATATAATGATAAAATTAAATTAGAAATTAGACGTATATGACACTTGTTCATTCTTAATGTCTATACAGTATCGTTCTTAATCTTTTTGGAAGTATGCATCTTTTTCATCATCATATCAAACTAAAATGAAAATGTATTGAATTAGAAATCTAAACAGCTGGACTTTCGTGAACCATAGGAATGAATGAAATGTATGTTCATACTACTGAAAAACTGTTTTAAAATTAGGGCATTAAAATTTAGTTTCAATTCACACATCTGTCAAACATTTAGATCGAAAAGCAGCTTGTAATAATTGTTTATTATTTAGTCGTTACGCACTTATATACTATACTCTGCCATGAATGAGTTCTTAATTTAACAATTTAGTTATAATTCTTTTTCGAATGGCAATCTTTAGTGAATAATCATTTTTAAATGCTTATATTGTGACAAATTTATGTGAAATACCAATGCATTTAGTCTTATTGTGTTCACATTTAATAACACATGAGAAATACAAAATATGTTTTGGATAATTAACAGGTCGTTTTGAAGGAGGTATTTACAAATATGATTTTAACACATTAAAACCGTCCAAAATAGAAGGGAGATTGTGTCATTGGAATACTAAAAACCGAATGAAAACATTAGCAATTCGCTAGTTGACTCTTTACAACTCTTAACGCGATTTAACTACTCAAATTATAGTGTTACAACTCAATTAACAATGCACCCGTGTTGAAAATTAGAATCTAAAAGTGGCATGCTTGGTTGAATCATGCTTATGTCTCCGATTACCCGTGGATCTTTCTGTCTGAAGTTTTGTACAAGGACAGCTGGTGTTACTTTTTCTTTTTTCAGTACATGTCATTTAGTAACCCCTCATCTGATTAATTTTTTGGAATAAAAATTTTAATATTTCCCTTTCTACCAGTACTACCTTTATCCTGGATCATATACCTGAGTTTTATCTTGAGATCAAGAAGTAGGACACGTTCCAGTTAAAGGTGGTTTTGTGATTTATATTTCAAAACTCCTTGCCCGATTCATGTCTTGCTCGGAATATAACATTATTACACAATTCGCTTTCTCGCTGTAATGCTTTTTCCCATGAGGCCATGAGGTGGGTGCAGGTGGTGTGTCAAAAATTATGTAATCATAATGTGTTTCTTAAGCAGAGTTATTATTTTATTGTTTAATTATTCATTTGTCGTTTCTTTTTTTCTGTTTTTTTTTTGTTGTTGTTTTTTTAACCACTGAAAATGGCAGTCGCGTGTGATAAAGACTTTAAATCATCACTCACCACTGTATTTAACTTTTTGTCATACTTCTAGGCTGTGAAAGTTTAAACATAGATGGGCCGATTGAAGATTTGATAAACATGAATCAGCATGAACCAGCAAAAGGTAAACATTATATAAATCTATTATTGCGTTTGCCAATATTGATAGACATAGGTATCACTTTGCTGGCGGCAAAGGCAGCAGCAACACTTTGAACAATTTTAAGATTTTGTTCTTCCACGTCTCTAAATTCAAATAACAGGCACAGGAGGACTGTTCGTAATGTTTGTAAAACACTTATTATTCTATTCCATGAAGCTAGGCATATCGTGACATTAATATACTACAAATTATATCTTTCTATCATTTCAGTCATCAATCCACCAGTCCATCATTCATTCATACACATATCCAGTTTTCCATACATTCCTCAATAAAACTTTGCCTATATAACATACTGAGTCTGCATTTTAATCCTTCTAAAGTAGCACTCCTTTTAAACCGACAGCATGATGAGGCATACAAAAACTGTATTAAAAAAATTCTGCACTTCATATCTTTATCTCGAGATGTCCAAAAAATCAAAGATTACCTGTAGATGTCATACATTAAAAGATTTAGATTAAGTATTTGTTAGGCACACAGTAAATGACCAATGCGCCTCTTTGCTCACTAAATAAGCTTTAAGATATGGCTGGTTATGATTTTGAAGGGCGGGGGATGCGGGAAACGGGGACACGGCGGGGAAACAAAATATGGTCATTTTTAAAGCCCATGATCACCATCACCAGGTATGCGTGCTTGGATGGCAATCGTTATTGTTTCCTATGCGCGTTATTTTTTTTTTTTTTTTTTTTTTTTGGTTTATTTTGCGACAGTGTTTCTTGTTTTCAGTAATAGTGATAGAATTCGACGAGTTTATGGTCTTCAAAACAAAAGGGAAGACATTAAGATTTAAGAATGAAGCATTTTAGCAAATTTAGTGTAACAGACTATATTGGAATGAACTTGTTCTCATTCGTGGATTGATTCTCTTTAAATTTACAGTGTTTTACTTATAATTCATATAACAGAACCAAAATCCTCATGTTTCGATGTTGCAAATTTGGTAGAAATTTTGGGAAATAGGAAAGAAAGACAACTCAGGCTGCTATTTTTTTCCCAGTAAAGTCCATTATTGACTTGTTTGTTTTAGATTAATGCCAGTTGAAAACTTAAAATAAGACATGAAACTGCAGCTTTTGTGTATATCTAAGTTTGCATAGTATTGTTAGTATCTCGCATTGTTCAAGATTTTTATGATATCTGATGGACCTAAGGTAGCACTGAAAGCTTCAGAAATTCTGACATCTATTAAATTTATATATCCAGTTAGTAATTCATCCACCTTCCTTCAATAACATATTATTTGTTACCAAGATTGACAAATAAATGTATGTAAGTTGGTATATATGTCTTGAACCTCTTTGTTTCATGTTGAGTATTGTTCTGGTGTAACGTGAACAATGACTTAAAATTTACATAGTTCTGAGATTAGTCCTTTAAGAATGTTGAAAACATTTTGCCTTTTGTAATGTTTCATGTCCATTTACGCTATTTGTTTGAGATTTAACTCTGGATCATTAGTGATTATTATAGGAAGTACAGCAAATGTATCAAGTAATTCATGTTCATATTGGAGAAAGTTAAATTGCCATGAAAATTCAAAGTTTCATCATACGTTTCGTATGAGTCAATGCTGGCACATGCATTATATTATGTAAGTCCAGAAGTAACATAATTGAACTGACCGTACACAGAATATGTACTTCTTTACGTGAAGAATTCTTATCAAATACTGTCTAAAAGATATATGTGTATTGCTTTCATTTATTTTACTTCTCTTACAGATCCCGTACATTGTTATATGTGTAAGAAGGAAATGCTGACTGGTTACACCCTGTGTCCATGTGGGCATCTATGCGTGTGTGATGCATGTTCCAAGAGAGTTAACATCTGTCCAGTGTGCAAAGGGAAAATAACTGTTCGGATTAAGACCTTTACAAAAGTCTAAAATACTTAGATTCTGCAGAAGTAATAACCAGTATGGAACAGGCATGGATAAATGTCTGTCATGAAAAGAGGTGTCTTCCCTTGACCATTTCCTGCTGGCCTAACCCTAAATTAACATTCTTTATAAACTTTATTTTTATTAACCATAGAGATGGATAGTGAAGTAATAAAAACACTTGCTTTGGCACGCTAGAAATCTTTGCTTGTTGTTTTTTCTCTGTGTTTCTTTTGTATTTTTGGTTTTTGTTTGTTTTTCACATTGACATCAAACAAAATACTGTTAATTCATCTTTTTCCGATGGGATACATTTTTGTGGCTTTGCAAAACCAATAACTAATGGTATACTTGTTAA
Source organism: Margaritifera margaritifera (assembly GCA_029931535.1). Classification (NCBI taxonomy): domain Eukaryota; kingdom Metazoa; phylum Mollusca; class Bivalvia; order Unionida; family Margaritiferidae; genus Margaritifera; species Margaritifera margaritifera. The sequence goes on along the minus strand of JAQPZY010001419.1, from coordinate 29,081 downwards.
ACTGATTATATTGAGAAAATAAACATAAAACCTATTTTTATATATGGCAATGATTATTATGATGATTTGTACATTGCATAATATTTTCAATACACAATGTGTTGTCTTTAATTCTTCTTAATAGTATTTTCAGACTACACAGAGCAAAAAGAGTATAATGGGCCAAATCCACTGCCATTAATAGATGATTTTCTGTAACTTTGGGTACATGCAAATGGGAGAGTTATTTGCCAATAATTTTAAAAAAAATTATTTTATAATTCTTTAAATAATCATTCAGATGTATTAGAACACAATAACTCATTACCGATAGGACATTCTTTGCTTTATTTTCAAACATTCTGGACATCATGATGTCAACAATGATAGAATTATCGAGACAGATTGAAAATTAGGGAGACATGAAACGCTGCATCAACTGGTTGACTTCCATAGCAAGTACTGAAGAAATCTGGTATATCTAACATTGGTATAAAAATCTTTCCTAATGCAAAATATGAAATTTGTTTAGCATATTGCTTTAAATTTAAGAATGAAGTCTCCAAATTAAGCTATAATCAAACCAATACTTTCCGAGTTATTGAAGTTTAAAGTTTTGTTCAGTTTGTGGCAGAAAGTTCCACATGCCAGCCTACATTACAAAACATGATGTAATTTCTGAACTAATAGCCCCTCATATTGGTAGTAAGCGATGAGATATGGAAATGCTAAGTAAGGTTGATTGACATGTTGGAACTATTGTTTAATACGTACCAGTGTTAAAAAAAATAAAGACTCGGAAGGACTGATCTCGTCATATTTCTGTCTAGACTGACTTGGAGTAAAATCAAAAACCTAGCTTTCGAGCTAACGTGTACATTGGTTAAATTAATAAAATTAATTCGGTTGAACGGTGATACAACAACAATTAAAGGTCCACCTGTCATGAGACAGTTTAATAAAATTCCTACTTACTGGATGTGTGCTGTGAATAATTGAACTGTTCTGTCTTTATAACATCTTCCCAAAATATAATCTGTTATTTCTCTTTTCAGTATTTCCGGTTTAACGTACTAGAAGGATTAATATATTCAAATTTAGTACATTAGAAGGTAAAATAGTTTAAATATGCATTTATACAGCAATAAGTATCATGTCCTCCATTCGCTCAGACATGTCGTGTCACTGCATTGTACATAGTTCCAATAAGTTGCTTTTGTGTTTTCCACCCAGCGGAAATACCCCAGAATATGTTATAAATGCATGCACCCGAAAATGGTGATAGATCAGTGTCAGAGGATCAGAAGAAGACAATTAAAATCTAGTTAACATCTACGTTCGATTCTATGTGCGAAGATAAAATTCTTTTATATCAATTTTACATGTAATCGTATACAATGTCACAAAAGAAGTTTAAGGACCCATTGATATTTCGTGAAGATCACAAGCAAGGTTGAGCGAGGATAAACGTTCCAACTTTTTAAGCTTTTAAAGCTGCATCCTTATACAGTGTTCGTAAATTGGAAATGGCTAGAACAAAGGACTCCAATTGATTATTATTTCGTTGCATCGTGTATGAAAATATATACAGCAAACATTATGTAGATTCTGTATAGTAATTATGTTCTTGTATTTTGTTCTTGTTTCGGTTGTGTAATCGTCTTTAGTGGCTTTGCGCCTTTAGAAAAGGAATCGGGTAGATTCCGAAAGTGCTTGGACTGGTTCCACACTAGTTTTGCACTGTTGTTAGTCAGATTTTATTTCATATCGGTTACTTCCCTGACTATCACGGTCTTGTTTGATCCAGGACTGTTATTTGCCAACTTGTGATTTGTAACTTGTCAACACACACACACACACACACACACACACACACAAACACACACACACACAAACACACACACATACATATATATATATATATATATATATATATATATATATATATTGTTATGTATGATGTTTATATAATATTATAAATATTTTAGGAAATTGTAAATGTTTCTTCACTTTAATATTTGCTTAAATCTTAATGTTATCAGGAAAAACATGTTTAACTAGTGTCCTTGAATTAGGTTGTTTTGATCAATATGTTTTCTCAATTTGAAGGTCAAGGTTGATTTTTGTTTACAAGTAAAAATTCCATTAAGATGACTCATGTTCTAGAACCTTCTGTCATGTGACCAATCTTTATATATACCATGTTTGGTGGACATTTATTCAGTTTTGACATTACCATCAATCTTGTAAAGAGCTATTACAGTTGTGAAAATTCATTCCAAATTCTAAGAGAGGAATTATTTTAAATATTCATTGGATTATAACAGTGCTCATAAACTTTTGGATTTTGGATTTTTAATTAATGATTTTGGAATTTAACTGAACTTATTCAGAGATTTTGGAATACTTCATTTTGACATCAGCACATCAAGATTTCTAGTACATCAGGACTTTGGAGACCATTAGCACATCATAACATTCAAGGACACAGCCGTGAATTCGGAACATTCTATATTTAGGACTTGTGATTAGAACAATCATTCTTATTGGATTATTAGGATTTCAAAACACATTACTGTAAGTGACTTTTTGATTTTTCATTTTAATTATCTAGTAATAAATTGCTTGTTGATTTTTTACTTGATTTGTTGGTTTCACTTTCTTTCTGTTACATTTTTCTTAGACCATAGAGTCGTCACAGAAATTGGGGGCCGTTCCGGGATCTGAATTTCTTTAAAGCATATTAGAGATATTAAATTTATCTTTGAAATTCATATTGATTTTGTCTCAGAGAATTTTTTTTGTCTTTGGCAAAGATTTTTAAATAGAGAAATTTTTGTGTGTGAAACCAACAAGCATTTACAATGGCATCTAATGTTCAGAATTTCATTTCAAAACCTACCCAGGAGGGGTTAGAGTGCATGAGAAAGGATGAGTTGCTCGAGCTTGCCAGAAAATACAGTCTATCTGAGGCAAAAGTATCATTGACAAAACAGGAGATAAAGATTATTTTGATTCAGTATTTAGTAGGAAAGGGAATTTTTGAAAATAGTGCTTTAAGTTTGAAGAGAAAGCCTGTATCTGGTTCTGACAGGAAATTAAGGGAATTAGAGTTAAAGAAGCAGATGGATTTAGAATTGGCAAAGCTTCAGATTCAGAGAGAGAGAGAGAAAGAAGAGAGGCAGATCCAAATGCAGAAAGAAGAGAGGCAGATCCAAATGCAGAAAGAAGAGAGGCAGATGGAGAGAGAAAAAGAAGAGAGGCAGTTGGAGAGAGAGAAAGAAGAGAGACAAATGCAGATACAGATGGAGAGAGAGAAAGAAGAGAGACAAATGCGGATACAGATGGAGAGAGAGAAAGAAGAGAGGCAGATACAAATGCAAAGAGAAGAAAGGGAAATGCAATTTAAATTAAGAGAATTAGAACTGGCAAACAGAGCACACTCCACTCCTTTAAAAACAAGTTCAGGTTTTGATGTTACTAGATATATTAGGTTAGTACCCCCTTTTCAGGAAAAAGAAGTAGATAAATACTTTCTTCATTTCGAGAAAATAGCTGAAAACTTGAAATGACCCAGAGAGCATTGGACTTTGTTATTACAAAGTGTACTTATTGGCAAAGCTCGTGAAGTCTACATTTCACTGTCAGTACAACAAAGCACTGATTATGTTGTGGTTAAGGAGTACATCTTGAAAGCTTATGAGTTGGTACCAGAGGCATATCGACAAAGGTTTAGGAATTGTAGAAAAGAAACTGGACAAACTCATGTCGAATTTGCAAGGGATAAAGAACAACTATTTGATAGGTGGTGCTCAGCCAAGAAAGTTGATCAAGATTATGATAACCTCCGACAGCTCGTATTAATTGAAGAGTTCAAGAGGTGCATCCATAGTGATGTTAAAACTTATCTTGACGAGCAGAAAGTGGAAACTTTGGAAAATGCTGCTCGAATGGCTGATGATTATTCCTTGACTCACAAAATTTCATTTGGTAATAAATCGTCCTCTCAGCAGTTTTCTGATAAAAAACCATTTCAATCTCATTCGAGTACTTCCAAATTTCACAACAGCACAACTGTTAGGAATCAAACATCTGATAAGACTGATCAGAAATCCTTATCTCTTCCTACGTGCACTTATTGTAAAAAGAAAGGGCACGTTATTTCTGATTGCTTCAAGTTGAAAAATAAGCAACAGAGAAAAGACAGAGCTTTTCCAAATGCTCTTATTTCTACGAGGTCAAGGTCACGGTCTTGTATTGAAAGCAATACATTTGTTGGGTCAAACAAACCCCAGTCTGATTCTTTTTTGGAGGCTTATGAACCATTCATGTCAGAAGGTTCTATATCACTTATTGGTGATTCTGCCAAACCTATCCCAATTAAAATATTAAGGGACACTGGAGCTTCTCAGAGTCTTTTATTATAAGGTACTTTGCCTTTGTCTGAGGAGTCTTCTTCAAGTGAAAGTGTTCTTGTTCAGGGAGTTGAGTGCGGCTTTGTAAATGTTCCTCTTCATTGTGTAAATTTGGCATCAGACTTAGTTTCTGGACCTGTGACTGTTGGGGCAGTGACTTCTTTACCCATAGAGGGTGTTCATTTATTACTAGGCAATGACCTAGCTGGAGATAAGGTTGTGGTTAATCCACTTGTAACTGACAAACCTTTTTTGGATCAGAAAGTTGATCCTGTCGAAACTGAAATCCCTGATTTGTACCCTGCTTGTGCAGTTACTAGAGCTATGGCAAAAAGAGCTCTTGAGATTGATGTTGATCAGGATATTATTCCTTTAGCTGACACATGTATTGGTCAGTTTTTTGATGAGGTCACTTTTTCCTCAGGTATTGATCAATCAAATGGTATTGATCACAGTGATCCTCTTTTGGCAACTCATTCTCTTTGTTCTACTCAGGGTGACAAACGACAATCCCTTGTCGTTGAACAGGAGCAAGATCCCGAGATATCTTGTTTGTTTCAGAGGGCTATTAGTGAAACTGAAGCCACACAAGTTCCAGTGTGTTACTTTGTGAAAAATGGGGTCCTTATGAGGAAATGGAGACCACCTGATATACCCGCTGGTGACGAGTGGTCAGTGAGCTATCAAATTGTTGTTCCTAAGTCATATAGACAGGAAATTCTTAATTTAGCCCATGAAACTCCTTTGGCTGGTCATTTAGGAGTCCGTAAGACTTATCACAAGATCTTGAATCATTTTTATTGGCCGAAACTCAAAAGTGATGTTTCTAAATACTGCAGATCTTGTCACACTTGTCAAATGGTAGGAAAACCCAATCAGAAGATACCTAAGGCTCATCTGCAACCTATTCCTGCATTTGATGAACCATTTAGTAGAATAATGGTAGACTGTGTTGGTCCTTTACCTAAAACCAAGTTAGGCAACCAATACTTGTTGACCATCATGTGTGCATCTACAAGATTTCCAGAGGCAATTCCTCTGAGAAATATAAAAACTAAAACTATTGTGAAAGCTTTGGTGAAGTTTTTTACACTTGTTGGCCTTCCCAAATCTGTCCAGTCGGATCAAGGGTCAAATTTTATGTCTGGAATTTTCCAACAAGTTATGCATGAATTAGGCATCCAACAGTTTAAATCTTCTGCCTATCACCCTGAAAGTCAAGGTGCCTTGGAAAGATTTCATCAAACTTTGAAGAATATGATTCGATCATATTGCTTTGATGCAGAAAAGGATTGGGATGAGGGTGTTCATTTGTTGTTGTTTGCTGTTAGGGAATCAGTTCAAGAGTCATTGGGTTTTAGTCCCTTTGAACTAGTTTTTGGTCATACTGTCCGTGACCACTGAAATTATTGAAAGAGAAACTTCTTTCAAATGAAGATTCAAAGATTAATCTTCTTGATTATGTCTCTGATTTCAAATACAAGTTGTCAAAGGCCTGTGAAGTAGCAAGAACTAATCTTCACACTACCCAGTCAAAAATGAAATTAAGGTATGACAGAAATTCACAGGAAAGGAGTTTTAAACCTGGTGACAAAGTTCTGGCTCTCTTGCCCATAACTCAAAATCCTCTTCAGGCTAAATTTTATGGTCCTTATACCGTTGCAAAGAAAGTAAATGACTTAAATTATATCATTAACACTCGTGGGAGACGGAAACAGAAACAACTTTGTCATATAAATATGTTAAAGGAATATTTTGACAGAGATAGCCCAGCTAATTATTCTGTTAATTTAGTTGTACCTGTCCCACACAGTGAAGATATCAACGATGGAGTACGATCAGACTATAGTGACTCTGGTATAACCAATCTTCGGAATTCAGAAATATTGAACAACCTAGACCAGAAACTTTCACATCTACAACAACAGGAAAGAAATGAACTAAAACAGCTATTACATGACTAATGAGCACTTGTTTCCTGATGTTCCAACACGAACAAGTAAAATTTATCATGACGTTGACGTTGTAGATCTGCGCCTGTGAAACAGCATCCTTATAGGATGAATCCTCTCAAACAGAAGTATCTGAAGAAAGAAATTCAGTATTTACTGGAGAATAATTTCATAGAACCAAGTAAAAGTAACTGGAGTTCACCATGTATTCTTGTTCACAAGCCAGATAATACATTCCGTATGTGTACTGACTATAGAAAAGTCAACAGTGTCACCAAAACTGATTCATTTCCAATCCCAAGAATGGACGATTGCATTGATAAAATTGGAAATGCGGAATATGTCACCAAGTTTGACCTTCTAAAAGGATTCTGGCAAATTCCACTGACGGAAAGGGCAAAAGAAATTTCAGCATTTGCAACTCCAGATGGACTTTATCAATATAAAGTCATGCCGTTTGGAATGAAAAATTCGCCTGCAACGTTTCAACGTCTGATGAACATGATAACATTTGGTCTTGATAATTGTGACGCTTATATCGATGACGTCATTATCTACAACAACACCTGGGAAGATCATTTGGAAACCATTCGAAAATTCTTTGATCGACTCAGCGATGTGAATCTGACAATTAATTTGAGCAAAAGTGAGTTTTGCCATGCTTGTGTCACATTTTTAGGACAGTATTGTGGGAACAAGGTCAAGTTAAACCTATAGAAGCTAAGGTCAAAGCTATCTCTGAATTCCAAGCTCCAATTTGTAAAAAGCAACTGATGCGATTTCTAGGTATGGGCTGGATATTATTCGAAAATTTTGTTCCAATTTTTCCAAAAATTGCTGAACCTTTGACAAGTTTTATTGAGTAAGAAAGCCAACTTTTATTGGGTCTGACAAGTGTCAGGAATCTTTTGAGAAGTTAAAGGCCATGCTTAAGAATTCACCAGTTCTTCTGCACCAAATTTTCAGCCAATCATTTAAATTATCTGTTGATGCAAGTGATGTAGGGGTTGGTGGAGTATTGATTCAGGAAGACAAAAGTGGTGTGGATCACCCGGTGTGTTATTTTCTAAAAAACTAAACAAGCACCAGAAAAATTATTCCACAATTGAGAAGGAATGTTTGGCTTTGATATTGGCTTTACAGCATTTTGAAGTGTATGTCACCTCAGCCCTTTCTCCAATTATTGTGTACAGTGATCACAATCCCCTTACTTTCATCAATAAAATGAAAGATAAAAATCGGAGATTGTTGAGATGAGTTTGATATTGCAGGAATATAACATTGACATCAAACACATCAGGGGAAAAGACAATGTGATTGCAGATGCACTCTCACGTGCTAGAAATGTAATATTGCTTGATGTAATTATGTCCAGTATTATAAAACATGTTCTTATGTAATTTTGGTTATTATAGTATTAGATGTATATTTCAAAAAGAAAGCTTTATTACATAATCTTTCTTTTTCTTTATGAGGGATGTGTATGTATGATGTTTATATAATATTATAAATATTTTAGGAAATTGTAAATGTTTCTTCACTTTAATATTCTGCTTAAATCTTAATGTTATCAGGAAAAACATGTTAACTAGTGTCCTTGAATTAGGTTGTTTTGATCAATATGTTTCTCAATTTGAAGGTCAAGGTTGATTTTTGTTACAAGTAAAAATTCCATTAAGATGACTCATGTTCTAGAACATTCTGTCATGTGACCAATCTTTATATATACCATTTTTGGTGGACATTTATTCAGTTTTGACATTACCATCAGTCTTGTAAAGAGCTATTACAGTTGTGAAAATTCATTCCAATTCTAAGAGAGGAATTATTTTAAATATTTCATTGGATTATAACAGTGCTCATAAACTTTTGGATTTTGATTTTTAATTAATGATTTTGAATTTAAAACTGAACTTATTCAGAGAGTTTTGGAATACTTCATTTTGACATCAGCACATCAAGATTTCTAGTACATCAGGACTTTGGAGACCATTAGCACATCATAACATTCAAGGACACAGCCGTGAATTCGGAACATTCTATATTTAGGACTTGTGATTAGAACAATCATTCTTATTGGATTATTAGGATTTCAAAACAATTACTGTAAGTGACTTTTTGATTTTTCATTTTAATTATCTAGTAATAAATTGCTTGTTGATTTTTTACTTGATTTGTTGGTTCACTTTTCTTTTCTGTTACATTTTTCTTAGACCATAGGAGTCGTCACAGAAGTTGGGGGGCCGTTCCGGGATCTGAATTTCTTTAAAGCATATTAGAGATATTAAATTTATCTTTGAAATTCATATTGATTTTGTCTCGGAGAATTTTTTTTTGTCTTTGGCAAAGATTTTTAAATAGAGAAATTTTTGTGTGTGAAACCAACAAGCATTACAATGGCATCTAATGTTCAGAATTTCATTTCAAAACCTACCCAGGAGGGGTTAGAGTGGCATGAGAAAGGATGAGTTGGCTCGAGCTTGCCAGAAAATACAGTCTAATCTGAGGCAAAAGTATCATTGACAAAACAGGAGATAAAGATTATTTTGATTCAGTATTAGTAGGAAAGGGAATTTTTGAAAATAGTGCTTTAAGTTTGAAGAGAAAGCCTGTATCTGTTCTGACAGGAAATTAAGGGAATTAGAGTTAAAGAAGCAGATGGGATTTAGAATTCGGCAAAGCTTCAGATCAGAGAGAGAGAGAGAAAGAAGAAGAGAGGGCAGATCCAAATGCAGAAAGAAGAGAGGCAGATCCAAATGCAGAAAGAAGAGAGCAGATGGAAGAGAGAAAAGGAAGAGAGGCAGTGTTGGAGAGAGGAGAAAGAAGAGAGACAAATGCAGATACAGATGGAGAGAGAAGAAAAGAAGAGAGACAAATGCGGATTACAGATGGAGAGAGAGAAAGAAGAGAGGCAGATACAAATGCAAAGAGAAGAAAGGGAAATGCAATTTAAATTAAGAGAATTAGAACTGGCAAACAGAGCACACTCCACTCCTTTAAAAAACAAGTTCAGGTTTTGATGTTACTAGATATATTAGGTTAGTACCCCCTTTTTCAGGAAAAAGAAGTACGATAAATACTTTCTTCATTTCGAGAAAATAGCTGAAAACTTGAAATGGCCCAGAGAGCATTGGACCTTTGTTATTACAAAGTGTACTATTTGGCAAAGCTCGTGAAGCGTCTACATTTCACTGTCATGTCAGTACATAACAAAGCACTGATTATGTTGTGGTTAAGGAGTACATCTTGAAAGCTTATGAGTTGGTACCAGAGGCATATCGACAAAGGTTTAGGAATTGTAGAAAAGAAACTGGACAAACTCATGTCGAATTTGCAAGGGATAAAGAACAACTATTTGATAGGTGGTGCTCAGCCAAGGAAAGTTGATCAAGATTATGATAACCTCCGACAGATCGTATTAATTGAAGAGTTCAAGAGGTGCATCCATAGTGATTTTAAGAACTTATCTTGACGAGCAGAAGTGGAATCTTTGGAAAATGCTGCTCGAATGGGCTGATGATTATCCTGACTCACAGAAATTTCATTTGGTAATAAAATCGTCCTCTCAGCAGTTTTCTGATAAAAAACCATTTCAATCTCATTCGAGTACTTTCCAAATTTCACAACAGCACAACAGTTAGGAATCAAACATCTGATAAAGCACTGATCAGAAAATCCTTATCTCTTCCTACGTGCACTTATTGTAAAAGAAAGGCACGTTATTTCTGATTGCTTTCAAGTTGAAAAATAAGCAACAGAGAAAAGACAGAGCTTTTCCAAATGGCTCTTATTTCTACGAGGTCAAGGTCACGGTGCTTGTATTGAAAGCAATACATTTGTTGGGTCAAACAAACCCCAGTCTGATTCTTTTTTGGAGGCTTATGAACCAATTCATGTCAGAAGGTTCTATATCACTTATTGGTGATTCTGCCAAACCGATCCCAATTTAAAATATTAAGGGACACTGGAGCTTCTCAGAGTCTGTTTATTATAAGGTACTTTGCCTTTGTCTGAGGAGTCATTCTTCAAGTGGGAAAGTGTTCTTGTTTCAGGGAGTTGAGTGCGGCTTTGTAAATGTTTCCTCTTCATTGTGTAATTTGGGAATCAGACTTAGTTTCCTGGACCTGTTGACTGTTGGGGCAGTGACTTCTTTTACCCATAGAGGGTGTTCATTTTATTACTAGGCAATGACCTAGCTGGAGATAAGGTTGTGGTGTAATTCCACTTGTAACTGACAAACCTTTTTTGGATCAGAAAGTTGATCCTGTCGAAACTGAAATCCCTGATTTGTACCCTGCTTTGTGCAGTTACTAGAGCATCATGGCAAAAAGAGCTCTTGAGATTGATGTTTGATCAGGGATATTATTCCTTTAGCTGACACATGTATTGGTCAGTTTTTTGATGAGGTCACTTTTTCCTCAGGTATTGATCAATCAAATGGTATTGATCACAGGTGATCCTCTTTTGGCAACATTCATTCTCTTTGTTCTATCTCAGGGTGACAAACGACAATCCCTTGTCGTTGAACAGGAGCAAGATCCCGAGATATCTTGTTTGTTTCAGAGGGCTATTAGTGAAACTGAAGCCACACAAGTTCCAGTGGTGTTACTTTGTGAAAATGGGGTACCTTATGAGGAAAATGGAGACCAACCTGATATACCCGCTGGTGACGAGTGGTCAGTGAGCTATCAAATTGTTGTTCCTAAGTCATTATAGACAGGAAATTCTTAATTTAGCCCATGAAAACTCCTTTGGCTGGTCATTTAGGAGTCCGTAAGACTTATCACAAGATCTTGAATCATATTTTATTGGCCGAAACTCAAAGTGATGTTTCTAAGATACTGTCAGATCTGTGTCACACTTGTCAAATGGTAGGGAAAACCCAATCAGAAGATACCTAAGGTCTCATCTGTCAACCTATTCCTGCATTTTGTATGAACCATTTAGTAGAATAATGTATAGACTGTGTTGGTCCTTTACCTTAAAACCAAGTTAGGCAACCAATACTTGTTGACCATCATGTGTGTGGCATCATACAAGATTTCCAGAGGCAATTCCTCTGAGAAATATAAAAACTAAAACTATTGTGAAAGCTTTGGTGAAGTTTTTTACACTTGTTGGCCTTCCCAAATCTGTCCAGCTCGGATCAAGGGTCAAATTTTATGTCTGGAATTTTCCAACAAGTTATGCCATGAATTAAGGCAATCCAACAGCTATCACCCTGAAAGTCAAGGTGCTTTGGAAAGATTTCATCAAACTTTGAAGAATATGATTCGATCATATTGCTTTGATTACAGAAAAGGATTTGGGATGAGGGTGTTCATTTGTTGTTGTTTGCAGTTAGGGAATCAGTTCAAGAGTCATTGGGTTTTTAGTCCCTTTGAACTAGTTTTTGGTCATACTGTCCGTGGACCCACTGAAATTATTGAAGAGAAACTTCTTTCAAATGAAGATTCAAAGATTAATCTTCTTGATTATGTCTCTGATTTCAGAATACAAGTTGTCAAAGGCCTGTGAAGTAGCAAGAACTAATCTTCACAGCTACCCAGTCAAAATGAAATTAAGGTATGACGAAAATTCACAGGAAAGGAGTTTTAAACCGTGGTGAGCAAAGTTCTGGCTCTCTTGCCCATAACTCAGAATTCCTCTGCAGGCTAAATTTTATGGTCCTTATACCGTTGCAAAAAGGAAAGTAAATGACTTAAATTATATCATTAACACATATCATTAACACTCCTGGGAGACGGAAACAGAAACAACTTTGTCATATAAATATGTTAAAGGAATATTTTGACAGAGATAGCTCAGCTAATTATTCTGTTAATTTAGTTGTACCTGTCCCACACAGTGGAAGATATCAACGATGGAATACAATCAGACTATAGTGACTCTGGTATAACCAATCTTCGGAATTCAGAAATATTGAACAACCTAGACCAGAAACTTTCACATCTAACAACAACAGGAAAGAAATGAACTAAAACAGCTATTACATGACTATGAGCACTTGTTTCCTGATGTTCCAACACGAACAAGTAAAATTTAATCATGACGTTGACATTGTAGATTCTGCGCCTGTGAAACAGCATCCTTATAGGATGAATCCTCTCAAACAGAACTATCTGAAGAAAGAAATTCAGTATTTACTGGAGAATGATTTCATAGAACTAAGTAAAAGTAACTGGAGTTCACCATGTATTCTTGTTCCCAAGCCAGATAATACATTCCGTATGTGTACTGACTATAGAAAAAGTCAACATTGTCACCAAAACTGATTCATTTCCAATCCCAAGAATGGACGATTTGCATTGATAAAATTGGAAATGCGGAATATGTCACCAAGTTTGACCCTTTTAAAAGGATTCTGGCAAATTCCACTGACGGAAAGGGCAAAAGAAATTTCAGCATTTGTAACTCCAGATGGACTTTATCAATATAAAGTCATGCCGTTTGGAATGAAAAATTCGCCAGCAACGTTTCAACGTCTGATGAACATGATAACATTGGGTCTTGATAATTGTGACGCTTATATCGATGACATCATTATCTACAACAACACCTGGGAAGATCATTTGGAAACCTTTCGAAAATTCTTTGATCGACTCAGTGATGCGAATCTGACAATTAATTTGAGCAAAAGTGAGTTTTGCCATGCTTGTGTCACATTTTTAGGACATATTGTGGGACAAGGTCAAGTTAAACCTATAGAAGCTAAGGTCAAAGCTATCTCTGAATTTTCAAGTTCCAATTTGTAAAAAGCAACTGATGCGATTTCTAGGTATGGCTGGATATTTATCGGAAATTTTGTTCCAATTTTTCCAAAATTGCTGAACCTTTGACAAGTTTATTGAGTAAGAAAACCAAATTACATTGTTCTGACAAGTTTCAGGAATCTTTTGACAAGTTAAAGGCCATGCTTAAGAATGCACCAGTTCTTTCTGCAACCAAATTTTAGCCAATCATTTAAATTATGCTGTTGATGCAAAGTGATGTAGGGGTTGGTGGAGTATTGATTCAGGAAGACAAAAGTGGTGTGGATTACCCTGTGGGTTATTTTTCTAAAAACTAAACAAGCACCAGAAAAATTATTCCACAATTGAGAAGGAATGTTTGGCTTTGATATTGGCTTTACAAGCATTTTGAAGTGTATGTTACCTCAGCTCTTTTCTCCAATTATTGTGTACAGTGATCACAATCCCCTTACTTTCATCAACAAAAAGAAAGATAAAAATCGGAGATTGTTGAGATGGAGTTTGATATTGCAAGAATATAACATTGACATCAAACACATCAGGGGAAAAGACAATGTGATTGCAGATGCACTCTCACATGCCTAGAAATGTAATATTGCTTGATGTAATTAAGTCCAGTATCATAAAACATGTTCTTATGTAATTTTGGTTATTATAGTATTAGATGTATATTTCAAAAGAAAGCTTTATTATATAAATCTTTCCTTTTTCTTTATGAGGGGAGGTGTTATGTACAATGTTTATATAATATTGTGGGTGTTTTAGGAAATTATAAATGTTTCTTCACTTTAATGTTTGCTTCAATCTTAATGTTTATTAGTAAAAACATGTTTAACTAGTGTCCTTGAATTAGGTTGTTTTGATCAATATGTTTTCTCAATTTGAAGGTCAAGGTTGAATTTTGTTTACAGTTAGAATTCCATTAAGATGACACACATTCTAGAACATTCTGTCATGTGACCAATCTTTATATATACCATGTGTGGTGGACATTTTTTCAGTTTTGACATTACCATCAGTCTTTGTAAAGAGCTATTACAGTTGTGAAAATTCATTCCAAATTCTAAGAGAGGAATTATTTTAAATATTCATTGGATTATAACAGTGCTCATAAACTTTTGGATTTTGGATTTTTAATTGATGATTTTGGAATTTAAGTGAACTTATTCAGAGATTTTGGAATACTTCATTTTGACATCAGCACATCAAGATTACTAGTACATCAGGACTTTGGAGACCATTAGCACATCATAACATTCCAGGACACAGCCGTGAATTCGGAACATTCTATATTTGGGACTTGTGATTAGAACAATCATTCTTATTGGGATTATTAGGATTTCAAAACACATTACTGTAAGTGACTTTTTGATTTTTCATTTTAATTATCTAGTAATAAATTGCTTGTTGATTTTTACTTGATTTGTTGGTTTCACTTTCTTTCTGTTACATTTTTCTTAGACCATAGAGTCGTAACAATATATATATATATATATATATATATATATATATATATATATATATATATATATATATATATATTTATTATATGCAGTCTGCAGGGTTATAATATTTCATACACAGTATACAAGGTTATAATATATCATACACAGTATACAAGGTTATAATATTTCATACACAGTATACAGGCTTATAATATATATCATTAACACAGTATACAGGCTTATAATAGATATCATACACAGTATACTAGGTTATAATATTTCATACACAATATATAGCTTATTAATATTATATATATCATACACACTATACAAGGTTATAATTATGTCATACACAGTATACAGGCTTATAATATATATCATACACAGTATACAAGGTTATAATATTTCATACACAATATATAGGCTTACAATATTATATATGTCATACACAGTATACAAGGTTATAATATTTTATACACAGTATACAGGCTTATAATATTATATATATCGAACACAGTATGCACAAACTTTTCCCAGAACACAACTGAGGAGTTTAAAACCTGGCGGTGGAAGCAGCTGTTGTAATGTCTACAAACCATGTACAAATCATTATTTTTACATAAACAGTCACTTCATTTATCAACTTTGAATCAAATTTTTTTACTTGCATTGTTATTCCTGGACTGGATCTATAAAGCTTTTACAACTGTACTGTTTGGTTAAATGTATATGCATCTTAATCTTTTTTTTTATCTGCCTTTTTGTTCACACAGTGCTGAACAAGCATGTGTTTAACAACAGTGGCTTTGTTTACATTGCATGAGATCGAAGTTCTTGTCTTTGAAAACAGCAGACATCAAACCAGGTGAAATAGATCACTAATTCTTCCATAAGCCAATGCTTGTTGATGATAAACTTTTTGATAATTTTGTACAAAATGTAGGCAAATTTTGTTTTGATGATGTTTTTTATGATGATTTACGATGATAAACCCCACATTCAACTTTAAAAAGCATTTACCTGGAGTCCCCCCCCCCCTGGAGGTACAAGGGGAGAAATAACGCTGCCAGAAAGCTTGTCAACATGTTTTGTTTCAATCTCCTCCCCCCCCCCCATCCCCCGGATGTACTATGGGAGAAATAACTATGCAAGAATGCATGTCAACATGTTTTGTTTTAATCTACTAGGGTGAAGCTCTCATATTTGCACCTAGGAGAGGAGACACATTTGACAAGTTTACCAAACTTGCTTCAGAAAGATTCCAAACTCAGGTGGAGGAAAACTACGACAGCAGATTGTGGGATCTTCATTGCCAGGTTACTATTGTCTTTTTTTAGAGCATTAAGATGCAAAGAATACTCCAAGTCAAACATTTTTGACAATAAAGCAGGGTTACTCTCTGAAATGTTAAAAATGTTAATAATAATTTGTGTATACAATTTGCATATTGTCATCAAGTAAATCCTAAATATTTTAAAAACAGAATTTTATTCTCTCAGATTGCCTTGTTGAGAGGGAACTGTTCTCCTATAATGTTGTTTGGTTGGTCATTGTACACTAGCCAAAGATTGAAATTATTTGACTTTTTTTTGTAAATTTTTGTTCAAAATTATAATCGATACTCACTTATAAATCTGGTCCAACTGTAAATTGAATAGACCTGAGTGCCAGAAAGTCTCGGTCTATGCAGCTTGTTAGGAGTAATCAGTAGAACAAACATGGACCCAGATCTGCCAGTGCATTATGCAATGGCAAATCAGAGTCTGTTGTTTGCAGTTGGACTCAACTTACGATGTGAATATATACAGTAGCACAAACATAAGATTCTGTTTATCACATGACAAAAGATACAACATTTATTCAATTAAACCACAAAATAGTATTCTAAAGGGAATTCTTCAGATTTCCCAGACGATATAGCTTTGCCTGAAATGATGTTATGACATGTACCTATGTAATATGAAATAATTTTTTCTTCGGGTTTATGAGCAAGCGTGATTGACAAACTATTTATGTAATAAAAATTGCTGTTGGATTTGTTTTACATCAACAAACAATTCTTCATTTTTGTCCAAAAAATTTTCATGTTATTACAGTTTGGGCATTTTTTATTTCAGCTGCTGCAGAAAAGTCTGGAACTGTATGACCCAAATATTCATTTTCCCATATACTGAGACTGAGAAAACCCCAGAGACTGGAGAGGTGAAAAGAACAACAGGGACAGATTTTCTTTAGGGAATTTTATTTTCTTTTTCTTTTCTCCTTTTTCCCCTTTTAAAAATATACAAGGGGGTCACGCTGATTCTCTGGCACAATATCCTGGTGGAAACCCTGATGAGTTATTTTAGTGAGAGAAATTTTAGCTCCTCAGATGCAGATCCCCAAATTTAATCCCATCAAAATCTATCACCAGCTACAATTAAATGTGGCTAAAATAGTCATCATTGCATGAAAAAACACCCACAACAAAAGCAGTTCTCCATTTTGTTCTGTGTGGATGCTTAGGTAGCCTCCATTGTCAGCTTAGATGGTAAAATTACTCAACAATGGCTGTAGACAGTATCTGAAATAAAATCTTCTTCCTGGAGGCACACAGTCTTTGACATTGATACATACATAATAGGGACTAAAAAGGCTTTGTGATAGAATTCATCAGTTATTTTTATTCTGACTAAATAAAACATTCAAGGAACCATAACTTATCCACTGATATAAAAGACTGTTCATGCCATGCTCATCAACTGAGGATTGTGAATATGCCATAGCCAGTAAAGTTCTTTATAGTAAGGGCATTTAGTATTTTTGTTATTTAATCTCAGCCAACAGCTCAGATTAATTCAATGCCTGATAAACTCTACTATTGTTGTTTCTAATGGGATATGCTTGCCTGTCAATAAAAAGATATGTTCTGATTGTATGATTTGTTCATCCGGATTTTTCCCTCATTGAACAGTAACTTATTTTCACATGACCTGAATAAAGTAATGTTAGTTGAGAGTAATTCAGGCATACCCTACAATTTCAATTGTTGATTCAGGCAGAAAATACTATTGGTTAGTCCTGCTGATATACAAAAAATCTCCCTTTATCTGCAATCATAAAAATATAACTCTAAAATTTGAAACCTGCATTTTTTTTATAGACAAAATAGCTGAATTGTATTTCTGCAAAAATATCATGATATACATAGATCAATTAAAATCAAACTTGACAATCCAACAAATGCATTTATATGATGCTATTAATGGAAAACAATTTGGGTTGGGATCCTAAGACTAAGCTGTGTTCAGAATAATTCCATTTTGTATTTAATTTGTGTTTACTAATGAGGGAATATATACAAATGGCATTTAAATATTTCATTTGTCATTAGTGAAATATGTTGTTAAGAACTGAGTAAAGAATCTATCCTATTAAAATGAGATCTTCCAACTACAGTAGGCTCCCATATGTTGCATTGCAGAAAGATTTTACATCAGTTGTAGGTTGTGTTCTGGTGACCTTTAAAGCAGCCAATCAAACTGCCAGCTTGCACAGTCCTGACTGTGAATTGCCTCATTTTGTATGCAAGGATAAACAAACAAAGACATCAGAGATTCTCAAATGTGACTGTGGAAAATGGCTGCACTTATGTAATGCCATCTCAAACCAACAAGGTATGTCTTCTAGAAAATATATGTATTGTATGCAGTGATCCAGCTTGATATACATGTAGGAATATAGGGGCATTCCCCCTCCCACCCTGCATTCAGTGTCCTGCCTCTAGTAATTTCCAGATCCCACCCTGCCCTCACCAGATCACTAAAACAACTTATATCTGTGTTGTTTCTATTTTTTCCACTTATTTTTCTGTTTATTTCATGTAGGATAAACTTGCAAATGTGCTTTTGTATGTTTCCACTTCCAAAAAGATTAAATTCTAAATTTCATTATTGACATCAAGTCTTATTATCACAAAAATTGCAATTTATTAAAAAAGTTCGCCTTCCACAAGTGTCCCTTGTGCTAAAAATGCCCCTTTTCCACTCCCCACTGTAAGAAATTACTAGCTGGAATACTGATATGTGACAAAATTATCTCTTTTTAACCAAATGACCTTAACATAATTTGTTGCACTATTTTTTGTTACATAAAGACTAGCCTTCCACAGTACTTTCATTATTGTGTTCTAAATCAGCATATATCACCATCATCTTTGAAGTACAAGTAAACATTTGGTACCTGCATATATTTGATTGATTAAAATTGTTTATTTTAAAATCATTGGCTGGTAAGACTTCTGTTGAAAGGTCACAGAACATGACCTTACTGGAATGTTTTCAGATTCTGCTATGGTGCATGAAACCGGAACAGTTAGAAGATCTGATTTAATAAGATTGGATGAAACATTTTGAAGAATATTTTCAAGACTAAACTTACAATATGATAAATAAGTAGTTAAATGTTTGTGTCCTTTGTAAAAATCTTTCTTGGAATAATAACCTCAAATTATTGTGTAATTTATTCCATTATAGTGTCTACTTTAATTACTGAATAGTAGAATGAATGTCCTACAGTGTATTTGCAGTCTAATTAACATGAACTGTACAATAGTAGAATGAATGTCCTACAGTGTATTTGCAGTCTAATTAACATGAACTGTACAATAGTAGAATGAATGTCCTACAGTGTATTTGCAGTCTAATTAACATGAACTGTACAATAGTAGAATGAATGTTCCTACAGTGTATTTGCAGTCTAATTAACATGAACTGTACAATAGTAGAATGAATGTCCCACAGTGTATTTGCAGTCTAATTAACATGAACTGTACAATAGTAAAATGAATGTCCCACAGCGTATTTGCAGTCTAATTAACATGAACTGTACAATAGTAGAATGAATGTCCACAGTGTATTTGCAGTCTAATTAACATGAACTGCCTACAGTAGTAGAATGAATGTCCCACAGTGTATTTGCAGTCTAATTAACATGAACTGTACAATAGTAGAATGAATGTCCCACAGTGTATTTGCAGTCTAATCAACATGAACTGTAGCATTAGGGGCTACAATTTCAGCTTTCATGATCTATTTTAAAGAGGATTATAAATATTCAAATCTGACAAAATATTGCAAGCTTTTCCAGACCATCGTATCACTTTTTCAAATATTTTATTTCACTAAAAATATTCCTGTCAAAAAAGCAAAGAACATTCACAGTGATACAGAAGTATTCACATACAAAGCAGTTTTTTTTCAGTTCCCCTGCTTTGGTTGTGTTCATATATTTGAATTAGAAGGAGTTATAACATATGCTGTTGGAAGTTTATTCCAGTAACTAGTGATATATATATTTGATGCATGAAATAAATGGAATCTTGTTTTATTTAGATTTAAAATTTGATCTTTTTCTGATTGCCTCTACTTAAACAATGAAATCAATTAATAATAGCTTTTTTCAGTAATGTGCACTATGTATAATACTTAACTTTATCATGGTGGAAGAAAACTGTCAGTTTTGAAAACATTTTTATGTTTTACATCTTGATAATGATTACTCATCTTGGTGTATGGATTTATTCTTTTTAGTTTATTCTTTTGAAAATAGATATTTTTTGTTCATTTTGTACAAACTGTTTCAAACTTATTTTCTATAGACTATGGTGTAATCTTTTTGCTTAAGGTTTCCGTTGTAGAGTATTGGCAATTGTTTACCTTACAAACTGTTATGGTGTCTTTGAGTTTCATAGTAAAATCTCTGGGGACATTTATTTATTGAGATTGTATTCAAAAAAAGAATTTTTGTGTCTTATTTATCAAATATTTAAATTTGAACATATTTTAACAGTACCATTCCTGCTGTAGTATCAGTTTTAGTGCATTTCATTTGTATATGACAGTTTTACTTTCTCTTTTGTGAAAAATCATATTCCACTTCCATTCCAATCTTTATATATGTTAGGGGTTTTTTAACATTTATTTTCTGTGCTTTATTTATTTATCTGTTTTGACCTTTTAACAATGCTTGTTAAAACTGCATGAATATTTATACAGGTATGTTCAGTAATTTAGTAAATAAAGAAATACCACAAGTTCCTTTTGTCTCTGACATTTTTTCTGTTACCATGAAACTGTGTATTTCACTCTTGGGAACACAAGTAAGGTTTATTACCTACTTAACTTCACCATCTTTAATTCAGAAATTCATTAAATCATTCAGAATTTTAGCTAAATTAAACCGCTCTGTAAGGTATGGCTTTGCATCCGGTGGCAGCATGTGCCAGACATCTGTCAACATTTGCTGTTTTTGATTTATTGTCAGAAACAACTTAACAAATTTAAACCAAATTTCACTGAGCACATACAGGTACCACATACCTTTAAAGTTTGTACAAATCATGCTGATTCACCAACAAATATGGCTGCAGTTACTAAATTAGAAGAACCTTTAAGCAACTTCTACAAGAACAAAAAAAAAGCTAATGTTTTTGGACCAAATTTGATAGCAGTAAGGCATCATGTCACTTTCAGTTGTTCATAATTCATGCCAATCTGTCTTCGAATATTAATGCCATGACTAAAAATTGCACAAAGTTCTATGACTCAGAACCGCATAACCAATGTTGACCAAATTTGATCAAGAAACACTGGCAGTAAAGTCTTTCAGAGTTGTACAATTGAGGCTGATGCTGCCATTACATATCGCTGATCTCACTAACCCAGATTACTTTGCCAACTGTTATTGCAGGTTATCAAGCCATGGTTGACCAGATAAGTGATCTGAGGCCCATCTTTTCAGTAGATTTTAACAGGACATCTTTATTTTATTCCATGACAGAAAGTGAATGAACAGAAAATAGTTAGGTTATTGTATTTATTTTCATTGGTTCCTATCATGTTTGCAATGTCAGTCATGAAGGTGTGGTTATATCAAGCTTCAGGCATCCTAATGGCTGTGGTTGACCAGGCTGGGGTTTCTTTGGGATTGGAGTCTGGCCATCATTACACTGTTCCTTAAAATATGTTTAAAATATTGGTAATACTCATTGACAATAGTGTTGTTAATTACATTATATAATTTTCTCTCTCTCTTCCTCTCTCATCTCTCTTCTCTGACTTAAAGACTCTTATGTAGAATGTTCTCTATTCTTTCTATTCTATCTAGCTAGCTGATCCATCCATCCATTCAAAATTGTGGCAACCATTTCATTTGCAATCTTGCAGGAAAAATATTGTACACAACAAAAATTTGTGTCCATATGATCTCAAAAATATAATCGATAGAAAATGAATTATGCGTACGTAGCTGAATAAAGGAATAAAGTTTTTTAGTTATTATACTTATGTTGCTAATAAACACTGAGCCACGAGGGCCAATGGCCCTGTATCTATGTTCATTTGATCAAATTAATATGCATTTCTAACTTGAGTTTGCTTGTCAAAATTGTATATATACTTCTTTTATCAATATCAATAGCTATTTTGGCTGTTCATGTTGTCGATTTTATGTAAATTGGGGGGGGGGGGGGAGTTCGCGGAAGGAAGGAGCCAGCAAAGCGCAGATGGACTGCAGAAAGAGAGGAAAATAAGGATGCGGGAGAGGAAATTAAAACCAATTGTCCTCTGCCTGATTTTTTTTATTTCACTTTTTCTGTTAGCTTTATATGTTTCTCAATTTCACTGTGAAAATTAACTGACCTCTAAATCTTGGCATGTTTGGCTACATTCATTGATGTCATGCTGAATTGGACTTAATGGATTTTTTGGATTAGTGTAGAGACAAAGACCAGTTATGAAATTTAAAATTTATATAGTATAGTATCGATAACTATATATATATCTATATTATATATATATTATCTATATATATATATTTATAAAATATATATATATATATATACTATATATATGGATAATGAATTTGGTCCTACTCTAAACATAGGGCAATCCTGACACCCCAGAGCTAAACTGTATTGGGGTTTTAATTTTAGGACTATGTGATGTTGCATCAAGCTATGATATTCACATGAGATGAATCTATTAAATTTTAATGTTCACAGAAAAACATGAATACATGAAAATTTACTGCTCCTCAGTGGTATCGTGAAATTGTGATTGCTATGTTCATTCATATAGACGAACAGTGAAATTATGAAAATTACACATCCCACAATGGATATCAACTCGCCCTATTTCACTATAATGGTGTAGTAACACAATGGAATAATCCTATATATTAGATTCCCTTTCCCATCTGTCCAAGGACCCACTGGGAACTTTACTTCCACACAGACACAGGCTGAAGTCGTATTGAACCACCTTGACCCACTTCGACCAATTGAGCCAGGAACGTCAACACTACTGGTTTGCTTAGAACCACTAATTAACCAAGGGATGGGTCAGCTAAAGTTATACACAACCGTGTAATTAATAATGAAGCAATAAACTCCAGCATAGTATTTTATGCTTCAAAACACCACTATTATCATCCTTACGTATGCATCCACAAAAATCCTGGTTATACATTAATCATCTCCTCCATTAAGAACAATCTGATATTAGCTTGGTATCATAGTTTCATACATGAATTCTATCTACAAAAAAAAAGAATCACATTGGGATTATCAAAAAGCTAGAAAAGAAACTCATCGTTTTTACCTATATACAAACATACCCATAATACTAAACCCAACTCTTTTTCAAAAATATTTACCGTAGAACCTGAAACAGACTATATTTAATATTATGGATGGCATTGTGTTACTGGCAAAATATGTCAGACCTAATTTTGAAATATTTAAAGATAAGTTTCCGAAACATCTTAACATAACAAACTACTCAGTCAAATGCATGTTGATTAAGAAAGAAATGAAGGTATATGAACAATTATTACATATATGGAAAAAGATTGCTATCATGAAGAAGACCAGCTTCCTGACAAAAGCATCTTATCAACATAAGACCTTAGACAGAAAATTTAAGCAGACTATATACCTTTTTTTATTTGGCAGAATAAGAACATGAGGTGACTGAGCTACCTTTACCACTAGAATTTTGTTTGTGCCCGCCAAGTAAGTCAGTTGCCTTAATATGAGTAAGCATGTCGCACATTGTTCGCCAGAGACCAGAACCACATACACCATTTGGGGAATGCTGTATATGGCAATTGGTACCCATACCATATTTTGCAATTAAATTACAATACAAATTACAACCTTGTGCACACAATTTCCAGGACAATCGAAATTTAGTTAAGCGAATATATTAATAAATGTTATTGACCACCACTGAAAGTTACCCTTCTACTACGGTTATCAGCTGGCTGCAGTAACATTTCTGTCAGTCTTTCAAGGAAATATGCACAGGTCACGAGGAGATGAATGATACTATTTTGCATCTTCTCATCAAAGTTGCAGATGTCATTGGTTGAACCATAAATTTGCAATTCACATGTAATAGTTTTGTTTTTAAACTCGGACTGGTCATATAACAGTACAGCTTATGCGATGGCCTGTCAGCCATCATAATTTTGTTAGCACAAAGTTTGTTATCGCTACTACCGCCTCTCTAAACTACTGTTACTCAGGATTGCCATTAAATTTTACAAACACATTCATCACAATGGGGTCTAGTTGATCCTAGAATGAAAATGGCGGCCCCTCTAGACATCCCAACACATGGCTCTCCGTATTTGGAAAAAAATCGTCTTTTTTTTTCTACTTCCACCTGAACAGATCAAATTTGGTGGTTTTCACTAAAAATGAGGTCTACTTGGTCCTAATTGAAAAATGGTGCTGATCAGATATCCAATTCTGGTAGGCACTTCTGGTGACCTTTGGTTGATAACATTCTGAGTTGACCCACTACGATATCCACCTGAGAGAGATGGTCATTATTGACATTACAGTGTTTTCACTAATTAGGACTGTTCTTTATTGATATCTAGTTGGTCCTAAATGAAAAAATGCGATTCTGAAGTAGACTTCCATCATTGGCCACCAAGACTACATCCGCCTTGAAATTCTTTGTATCGCTGAATAGATGATTCATTTCAACACTGAGCTAGATCTATTCACAATAAGACAGACCTTCTTAACAGGTATAGTTAGTCCTTAAACTAAAATAATGACCTTCGGGAACATTTATTAAAAAGGTTGTTATTGTATTGTATTTTAATGCAAATATTAGGAAATCATCTTTGAAAATCATTGTTATGTTCTCTAGCTACTTCTGGAAAGGATTGGTGTATAATTGAAAAACTTTGTTAATGACGGTCTTTAAATATCTAGTCTATCACTACCCCTGAACTGGTTGTCATGGTCATATTGAATGAATGATTACATATTGAATGGGATGTTCATATTGAATGGCGGCTTTTGCAAAAAAAGACATTGTTACGACTCTCTATGGTCTATAGAAAAATGTTAATCAGAATGAAATGTGAAACCAGAACAAATCGAAGTAAAAAATCAAACAAGGCGAATTTATTACTTTAGATAATTAAGAATGGAAAAATCGCAAAAAGTCACTTATCAGTAATGTGTTGTTGAATATCCTAAATAATCCAATAAAGAGATGATTGTTCTAATCACAAGTCCTAAAAGAATCTAGATTGTGTCCTTGAATATTTATTTATTGTGCCAATGGTCTTCCAATAGTCCTGATGTATCTAGAAATCTTGATGTGCTGAATGTCAAAATGAAAGTTATTCCGAAAATCTCTGAATAAGTTCACATAAATTCCAAACATTGTCAATTAAAAATCCAAAATCCAAAAGTTTATGAGCACTGTATATTAATCCAATGAATATTTAAATATAATTCCTCTCTTAGATATTTGTAATGAATTTTCACAAAACTGTAATAGCTCTTTACCAAGGACCTGATGGGTAATGTCAAAACTGAAAAATTGTTCCACCCAAACATTGATATATATAAAGATTGTGTCCACATGGACAGAATGTTCTTTTAGAATGTGTGTCATCTCTAACTGCGAATTTCTTACTTGTGGAAACAATAAAATTCAACCTTGACCTTCAAATGAGAAAAACATATTGATCTAAAAACAAACCTTAATTCAAGGGAACTAGGTTATACATGTTTTTCTAAATAAACATTAAAGATTTAAGCAAATGTTTAAAGTGAAGAAACATTTATACATTTCCTTAAATATATATATAATATTATAATAGAGTAAACATACATACATAACACCTCCCCTCATAGAAGAAAAAGGAAAGATTTATATAATAAATGCTTTCTTTTGAATATAACAATCTAATACTACAATAACCAAAAATTACATCAAGAACATGTTTTATGATAGCTGGGAACTTAATTACATCAAGCAATTATTACGTTTCTAGGCACGTGAGAGTGCAATCCTGCATATCTACATTGTTCTTTTCCCCTGATGTGTTTGATGTCAATGTTATATTCTTGCAATTATCAAAACTCCATCTCGAACAATCTACGATTTTTATCCTTTTCATTTTGTTGATGAAAGTAAGGGGATTGTGATCACTTGTACACAATAATTGGAGAAAAGAGCTGAGGTAACATACACTTCAAAATGCTGTAAAGCCAATATCAAAGCCCAAAACATTCCTTCTCAATTGTGGAATAATTTTTCTGGTGCTTGTTTTAGTTTTTTAGAAAAATACACACACAGGGTAATCACACATCACACTTTTTGTCTATCCATGAATCAATACTGTCCACCAACCCCTACATCACTTGCTATTCAAACAGATAATTTAAATGATTTGGCTAAAATTTGGTTGCCAGAAAAGAACTGGGTGCATTTCTTAAGCATGCCTCCTTTAACTTGTCAAAAGGATTACCTGGACACTTGTCAGACCAATGTAATTTGGTTTTTCTTACTTCCAATAAACTTGTCAAAGGTTTTTTTTCTTTTTTTTTTCTTCAGGCAATTTTGGAAAAAAAGTGGTGGATAAGGGGAAAAACATAAAAATCTTTTGGAATAAAAAAAAAAAAAAAATAATTTGTGGAAATACAAAATTTCCGTTATTTAATATCCAGCCACAGCCACCACTCGCCGACAATTACCTAGAAATAGGTAGGGAAAAATGAATAGAAATAACACATTACCTAGGTAGAAAAGAAAGATATGAAATCGTACTACAATCCATCCTATCCACCCATCATCAGTTGGCTTTTTTACCAAATTGGAACTTGAAAGAATGAAATATTTCAGGATGATGAGTGATAGTTCAGAGATTTTTAAGCTTTTTTTATGACCCTTTTAGCTTTCTATAGGTTGTAAGACTTGAACCTTGTTCCCACAAATTATGTCCCTTAAAGAATAAAAAAAAAAATTGTGACACAAGCATGGCAAAAAACGTTCACTTTTTGCTCAAATTAATTTGTCAGATTCGCTTAACTGAGTCGATTTTTTCGAAGAAGAAATTTTCGAAATGGTTCTCACAAATGATCTCTATCCAGGGTTTGTTGTTGTAGATAATGACGTCTCCATCGATATAAGCGGTCACAATGTAATCAAGACCCAATGTTATCATGTTTCAATCTAGACGTTTTGAAATACGTGTTTGATGGGCGTAAATTTTTCATTCCAAACGGCATGACTTTATATTGTTTTATAAAGTCCTGTTCTGGAGTTTACAAATATAGTGACTGAAAGTTTTCTCTGTTTGCCCTTTCTGCGTCAGTTGGAATTTGGCCAGACCAGAAATCCGTTTTTTTTGTAAAAGGTTCACTCAAACTTGGTGACATATTCCAGCACTTTTCGAATTTTCTATTAATGCCAAATCGTTCCATTCTTGGGATTTGGGTAAAATGAATCTAGTTTTGGGTATTTTGAACATCTGTTGGACTTTTTTCTTTTCTATAAGTCAGTACACAATACGGATATGTATTATCTGGCTTGGGAACCAAGCAGAATACATGGTGAACTCCCAGTTACTTTTACTTGGTTCTATGAAATCATTCTCCCAGTAGTAATTACTGAATTTCTTTTCTTCAGATAGTTCTGTTTTGAAGAGGATTCTTCCTATAAGGATGCTGTTTTCACTGGCGCAGAATCTTACAATGTCAACGTCATGATAATATTTTACTTGTTCGTGTTGGAACATCAGGAAACAAGTGCACCTTAGTCAGGTAATAGCTGTTTTAGTTCATTTCTTTCCTGTTGTTGTAGATGTGAAAGTTTCTGGTCTAGGTTGTTCAATATTTCTGAATTCCGAAGATTGGTTATACCAGAGTCACTATAGTCTGATCGTATTCCATCGTTGATATCTTCACTGTGTGGGACAGGTACAACTAAATTAACAGAATAATTAGCTGGAGCTATCTCTGTCAAAATATTCCTTTAACATATTTATATGACAAAGTTGTTTCTGTTTCCGTCTCCCAGGAGTGTTAATGATATAATTTAAGTCATTTACTTTCTTTTCAACGGTATAAGGACCATAAAATTTAGCCTGAAGAGGATTCTGAGGTATGGGAAAGAGAGCCAGAACTTTGTCACCAGGTTTAAAACTCCTTTCCTGTGAATTTCTGTCATACCTTAATTTCATTTTTGACTGGGTAGTGTGAAGATTAGTTCTTGCTACTTCACAGGCCTTTGACAACTTGTATTTGAAATCAGAAACATAATCAAGAAGATTAATCTTTGAATCTTCATTTGAAAGAAGTTTCTCTTTCAATAATTTCAATGGTCCACGGACAGTATGACCAAAAACTAGTTCAAAGGGACTAAAACCCAACGACTCTTGAACTGATTCCCTAACAGCAAACAACAACAAATGAACACCCTCATCCCAATCCTTTTCTGTATCAAAGCAATATGATCGAATCATATTCTTCAAAGTTTGATGAAATCTTTCCAAAGCACCTTGACTTTCAGGGTGATAGGCAGAAGATTTAAACTGTTGGATGCCTAATTCATGCATAACTTGTTGGAAAATTCCAGACATAAAATTTGACCCTTGATCCGACTGGACAGATTTGGGAAGGCCAACAAGTGTAAAAAACTTCACCAAAGCTTTCACAATAGTTTTAGTTTTTATATTTCTCAGAGGAATTGCCTCTGGAAATCTTGTAGATGCACACATGATGGTCAACAAGTATTGGTTGCCTGACTTGGTTTTAGGTAAAGGACCAACACAGTCTACTATTATTCTACTAAATGGTTCATCAAATGCAGGAATAGGTTGCAGATGAGCCTTAGGTATCTTCTGATTGGGTTTTCCTACCATTTGACAAGTGTGACAAGATCTGCAGTATTTAGAAACATCACTTTTGAGTTTCGGCCAATAAAAATGATTCAAGATCTTGTGATAAGTCTTACGGACTCCTAAATGACCAGCCAAAGGAGTTTCATGGGCTAAATTAAGAATTTCCTGTCGATATGACTTAGGAACAACAATTTGATAGCTCACTGACCACTCGTCACCAGCGGGTACATCAGGTGGTCTCCATTTCCTCATAAGGACCCCATTTTTCACAAAGTAACACACTGGAACTTGTGTGGCTTCAGTTTCACTAATAGCCCACTGAAACAAACAAGATATCTCGGG